>BSBM01000017.1:41287500-41887500 GCA_027924585.1 Larix kaempferi
CATCCACCTCAAGAAATACGAAGAAATTCACTAGATGGGCTCTCAATTTCAATAACCTTTGATGAACAAGCACCCCATGGAACTAGTGAAGAAGTAAGACGTAGGTGCTCATCGGGGGATGTTTCAATTCCTACATCAAGTCAACCTCAGAATATGGTAGTGAATGACTTGTTGGCTATTGGTTATACAAGCGACGAAGTTAGAGAGGCATTGAGTGGAGGATTGACAATGGAAGAAGAAAATGTTATGGAGACCGTCCAAGAGAATGAAAGACAAGGGGCTCCTATGGAAACGTCGGAGCATCCTAGTGATGGTGTACATGCTCCAGTTCCAACACCCTTACCTCTATTAACAACTGCACACCGAAGAACTCTGAGACATGTACAGGTTGATGAAACTCTCATTAGTTCACTTGAAGGTACATTGTCTAAACGTTCTATTGCTTATCAAACTCGACAAATACTTGATAACTTATTTTATTCTAAATGTGATGGGGACAAGTGCAAATTATTTTTATCATTGTTGAAATCTAGGCATATGACTGTTGTTAGAAGAACATTAGGGATAAAGATGGCCAAAAAGTTAGAACCAAGTTCTCATATTGTTAAAAGTTTAGTAGATGCATTTAGTACAATTGGAAAGAAATCTCTCTCAAAGGATCACAACGCGGCTCGTCGTGTGTTGTCACAATCAATCATTAACAAAAGCACTAGGGCACTTCGTTTTCTTAAACCTACATCCAAAATTGTTAATTTGAATGTGAAGACACTTCGTAGGTATTGTGTTAGAAGAGAACAACTTGAAACCTATCAAACAAATGTTTGGGCCTTCATTGGCAGGCTGCCACGCTCTGATATGAAGCTCATTGATGTGGTAAAGGGATTAGTGCAAGCTTTTTGGCATGACAACACTAGACGTTCTTACAACCAAAAAGATGTATTAAATTGAGAAGGGGTTCAAAGGATCGTGAACCACACATTAAAGATTTTCTTGATATGACACAAACAGAATTATATGAGAGATTTAGGAATGAACATAATGAAATTGACTTTGGCCAAAGATCCTTTGAAAAATGCAAACCATGGTATGTTAAAATAAACACAATTCGTAACACATGTTGTTGTCGATACCACATTGAGTATGGTTATTATTATAACACCTATACATATATTTTTCATGTATTGCATAACACTCTTGTGTAGGAATGCTCAGCTGCATTACCACCGATTCCATCTAGAGACTTTATTCATAGCATCTTGTGTAGCAGGCCAAACGATTGCACATTTTATCAAAAAACTTGCATAGATGGGACATGCCCAGGGTGTGCTAGATTAGCATTATTGGAAAAATGCATACATGTGACCGATGAGCATGAACTTGGGAGGCAGGAGGTGAACTTGCAATCATTCAAATATGTCACGTACGATATTGATAGAGGGAACGAAAGAAAAAAAATATAGTTGGTCACTTCTTAGGTTGGTAATAAGTTATTGAATACTATTTTTTCTTCAGATTGCAATTTCATATGTAACAATCTATTGATATATGTATTTATTGTCGATCTACCAGGTACGGGTTTGCGACTTCAAGGAGGAACTCTTTGAAAAGACACAACATTATGTAAAGCATGTGCATGTGGCTCGTTGGCAAGATGAGCAATTTAGAACGTGTAGGGATACATTTCCTATTGGGACTATCTTGTCAGTGGTCAATTTTGTGGAAAACTACACTCTTCAATCGCAAAATGAGATTCAAAGTCAATACTATCACTCAGACCAGCTCAGCATAATGGTCCATATCACCTATAGACATGGGGCAAAGAGTACTGAAGACAATGGGGTTATATTGAAGGAGTATCACTTCTACATAAGTGATGACAGGTGTCATGACTTGGATTTTGTACAACACAACTTTCAAATGTTCTACAATCACTTGAAGGATAATAGTATACAGATGGAACAACATTGGAATTGGTCTGATAGTTGTGTAGGGAAATTAAAAAATGCCCGTGTCTTCCAATGGTTGTGTATGCTCCACAAAAGGCACAAGGTGCCACATATTTGGAACTATTTTGAGACCGAACATGGAAAAGGTGAACACGATGGAGAAGGTGTGTGCATAAAGACTGCATTACGCAGGCAAGAAATGAAGTTCACAAATGGACCTATCATTCGAAATGCAAAAACCATTGTTGAATGGTGTGCTTCAGTCATGGGGGAGGGAGAAAGAAGGCAGGAAGATCACTCAACTAGGAAAGCACATGTGGTTAGATATTTTTGGGAGGTGGTGGATGTAGATCATTCATAGTTATATGAGTGCAAGACAATCCAAGGAACTCGTGCATTTCATTCAGTTAGAACATCAGACAATGCTATACTTGAAATGTGGTCAAGGAAACTGTCATGTTATTGTTCTCCATGCAGTAGTGATGAATGGGACAAATGTGAATCCATGGATTGGGTTGACAGCTGGGACCGTGTATCACTCCCCATTGGTCGATGGATGGCTATAGAATTATCCCAGTTGGAGGAGGACCAATCAAGTATTTCAGCAAACTATGACTACATATCAGATCTCGCACAATGAAGTTCGATTAGTATTTTTATATTTTTGACAACTAGTTGTGTCTAATTAGCTGTGTATATTTTTTATATTTTTGACAACTAGTTGTGTCTAATTAGTTGACTATAACATTGGAACTATATTTTCTCTAGGGAACATATATGCAGTGGTTTCCCCAAGACATAATGCATGGCGCACTGACTATTGGATGGCACGTTGCTTAGAGGGGAAGCAAACCCTAAATGTCCCATTGCGTGACTCTGAGGGAGTTGATTTTCCGATTGGTTTGATGGTTATAAAGGGAGAATATTTGAACCAGGTTTCCCACTCACCAAATAGAAAAGGGTATACATATGAATATTATAGACCAGGTGAGATTGTATAGCATTATACAAACTTAGTTATTGGCACAAACCTCCAGCTGAAACAATGCCAAGGAAGAACTCATCAAAGGCATGATAATTATTGCCTTATTCCGATCACGAGAGGTTAAAGGAAACCATTGGTATTCGAGGTGATCCTGATGGTCTAGTCGAATGACCATAGGTAGGTAATATGGTACGTGGTTTGCTTGTTTTATTGTGTACTATGTTATAGGTATGTGGTGTACATGTATGCTATGATTTTGTTTCGTGGTCTCATTGAGTATTGACATTAATATTTTGACTATTGCATCCATACATTGATAGCTTGATAGATTCATAAATTGCATAGACTTAGTACATCTTGATAAATTACACAAGTTTCGTAATCATCATCATCATCATGATCATCTTCATCACCACCACCACCACCACAACCACCACCACCACCACCACCATCATCATCATCATCATCAACATATTCATCATCCTCACCACCACCATCATGATCATCATCCTCATCATTATCATGGTAAACCATCATCATCATCATCATCATCATCATCATCGTCATCATCATCATCCTCAACACCTTCATCCTCATCCGCACCATCATCATGATCATCATCTTCATCACCACCACCAACACCACCATCATCATCCTCATCACCATCTTCATCATCATCATTAACTCTAACTCTAACTCTAATTCAATTTCCTTCTATAAATCTAACCCTAACCCTCACCCAAACCATAGCACTAAACCATCTTCTTCATCATCACCATCAACACCACCATCACCATCATCATCAACTTCTTCATCATCATCACCATCATCATCTTCATCACCATCACCATCTTCATTTCCATGTCTAGGTTCCTCATGAACATCTCCATCATCACATCTTCTTTGTCATCATCATCATCATCTTCATCGCCATCAATGTCTTCATCATCATCACCATCTTCATCATCATCATTAACTCTAACTCTAACCCTAATTCAATTTCCTTCTATAACTCTAATTTCCTTCATCATCATCATGCTAGCTATACCTGCCCGATGGACGATTTTGCAGAGTTGAGCCCCATGGCCAAAAATTGCACAGTCCCTCACTGAGCAAAACCCTAGTTTGCAGAATGCACCTACAATATGACACGTTGGCCATGGGACAGGCAGAGAGGGGAACCCTTAGCGCTATCTCGACATCCTAAACCCAACGGAGTCGACGGTTCATCGATCTGAGCCACGGTCTTCATTCTATGGCTCGTTGTGTTCGGCATCCAAAAGGCCTTCAGGGACACCTGTTGGATACCTGCTGGGGCCATAGAAGCCCAACTGTGAGACAAAAATGGGTTCCGGGGAGTCGTATAGGTGTGTCTAGGATAGTTCCAGCTAGGAACATTAGCCATAAGTGCCCGGTGGATGATTTTGCAAAGTTGACCCCCGTGGGAAAAAATTGCAGAGTCCCTCACTGAGCAAAACCCTAGTTTGCATAATGCACCTACAAGATGACACGTGTGCCATGGGACTGGAGGATAGGGGCACCCCTGGCACTGTCTCGACGTCCAAAATCCAACGGAGTCAATGGTTCATCGATCTGATCCACAGTCTTCATTCTATGGCTCACTCCGTCTGACATCCAAAAGGCCTTCAAGGACACCTGTAACGTCCCCGCCCATCTATCCAATGCATGGAAGGGAGGATGGCACTAAAATCTGGGCTTTTAAAACAACTTAGCTAAATTCATAATGAATAAAGGATAAGGCACTATAGTAAAATTCATAGGTGTGCAGATGTAAATCAATTGAACATGCACAATGGAATAAAACATCATCCACACACATTTCATATTCATCCAACATATCAAAATAACTATCAAATTAAACACTTGTAGAAGTAAACACAATAAAATACTCATCTTGATGTAATGTTGTCCCAAGCAACTAGCTATGTCACTGCAATGTTCCACCCAACCATAGGTCTCTGCCCAGCCTGTATTCTTTCAGCACTCAGAGACCACCCCCGAGCTGGGCATGATATCTACAAGGAAAAGGGAACCCTCAAGCACAGCACAAACCAAAGCAATGGATACCCATCTCAACCCCAGCACTCTCTTGTACACAAAAATCATATATGGGCTTGGGAACACACTTTCAGCAATGGGACTTAGAATCTAGATGGACATGGGTTTTCCCAAAAACGTGGGCACACCAAAAACGGATTTGTGAGAGGGAAAATCGGCCATAGGGAAGAAAACAATTTCTCCCACAGATATACAAGCAATCAGTGAGCCAAAATAGGCTCTATGGTCCCCAAATCGATTTCCCTTTCTTCCCCGCTGTTATAGAACACAAAAACGCCCTTCCCAGCTAGGAGAATGAAGGAAAACACAACAAAACAATGGAGGAAAATGCCTAGGTAGATCCAAACGTGTGAGAGAGCAAAACTGATGGATGAATAATGGCCTGGGGAGAAATTCATGGCTCTTTTCTTGCCCAAGAATCCAAACACAATTTTCCATGAAGGGTGGCTTTCCCATACCCGAATTTGGATAGCCATACCTCTCCATTCCCCAAGGCATTAACTACCTCAACCAACTATTGGGAGAGTAAATGATTGGGTACAAAAGTCAGCATGGGTAGTTGAGGGTTGATGGGTTCTCTCATTGACACTTGGATTGACTTGATTGGCTCAAGGGTTTGAATATTTCCCTCCCAATTTCCTTGTAAACATCATGCCCCCATCTCTTGTTGCATTGCATAGCTAATTGTGGGCATTTATATTAAGATGCATATTTACAATTCCCATGGTTCACTAGCACATGGGTAGCATAATTTCAATTACTTGCCTCTTCAAGGTTGAGCGTTCACTAGCGGGGCCTTCGCCTTGAGCTCCACCCTAGGAATCATACATAATAAGCATACATTATTTACATTATAGCCCAAAATATTACAAGGGTCAAAGTGGGGACATTACATTCGCCTCCCCTTGGAATAAAACTGTCCTCAGTGTTCCATTACCTAGGAATACATACACACTATATACATGTCCAAAATTCACAAAATGTGGCATGTCTGTCCTACATTTTACCATTTACTTGGGTTTTCAAGATCAAGTCCTTTGGCCTTCACAAACTGCTCCTGCTGGCTGGAACCTTCTAGCTCTGCATGAGGGCATTGTTTCAAAACAATCTCTTCCCTTTCTTTACCTTCCCGCTGATCTACAAGTCTGGAAACTTTATGGCGTCTACCCTCTTGATGCTCCGTTGTTGGGAAGTCACGGAGGCAATGATTTCCTCCACATCCCCAACATTTCATTGGCGGCTTTACCTTTTCCTGCTCAATTTCCTTTGAGTCTTCCCACCTGGAACATTTCTTAATCAACCGATTGGATGAATGCTTCTTCATGGATCCACTTTCCTTTCCCTTACTTATTGCTCCTAGAATGCTTTTCACCTCTTTTTGTAGGTGAATAGAGTCTTGCAAAACCTTGTGGTTCATCTCATTCTGTTTCCTCTATATCTTGAGCATCTCTCCAAGATTTTCTTGGGTCCTGGCAATTGTTTGAAGAAGACTTTCAACCAACTTTAATAGCCCTCGGTTTGCTCCATGGTCAAGGGGAACAATTGACCACACTTTGCTTACTAGCAATACTTTCTTGTGCCGCATGCAACCAATTGTTTCACTTTCTTACCTGTGAAATTCATCATGGAAATCCCTTGTTAGGGAAAGCATAACATAAACATTAAAATTAGTCAATTATTTTCCCAATTGACATGGAATGTCCACGCTTTATTCATGGGACTTCCACACTTTTCATGCTTTCCCAACATACACATGAACTCATTCATGTTCATCCTTTCACAGGAAATTTACTATTTCAGCATTCACAATTCATTTCAAGCAATTAAACACAGTCTATTTTCAGCCATGACATGCACTCAATAATCTTTTGTTTTATAAATGCATCAATCAAAAGGAAAGAGAAGAGTAGGAGTTTCTCCCTCTTAGTCTTGTTCTATTATGGAGCTACACCATTGATGTGGTTTCATGCTCCTTAGTCTCTTTCACTTCAATGTGAATGCTTTGAATTTCCTTTCTTGGCTATGACACTTAGTGTCTAAGGCCTGTCCAAGGATTTTCAACTAAGGAACCCTTCTCCATTGTGGCCTACAGACTTTTGGTTGCTAGGACCCACTCATGTCTACTAGCACCATCTTTCATTACTACTCATATTGAGCTCTTTAGGATGGTCACATGTCCATCTGCATCCCTATGATGCCTTCCTAGTCCTTGCTTCCCACAATACCTACACTCAAACGTTGAATCAATTCACATGTTTAGTTTATTTTCTTAGGGTTTATCTCTAAACAAGAGTTTAGGAAATCATAACCAAATCAGATACACACGTGTATTCATAAGCAAGAAGCTGCAAGGTAACTGAATACTTATCTGTATTGGATGTATTCACTTTATTCCACGGGATCCTTCCCTGCTTTACGAGCCTCAGATTTCCCTTGGACATGATTATGAATGCTGGGCGAACACATAGGCTACTCCACAATCATTCAAATAGGCAATGCCAGGCTAGTATGTTGACTGAGTTTTATCAATTGTTTTGGGGGTGTTGGGCTAGCATACACATTGCTTCACAATATCAAGTAGTTAATTCCCAACCAGTTACTCTCTTGATTTCTCAATAATTTATATTGCCCACTCATTTACTCTCTGGATTTTACCAGTAATTATATAGTTCTTTCAGGGACTTGCTTTCCTGCAATGACCAAGGTTCCCAACATAGAAACAATAGTGTATCGGCTTAGCTGTTAGAAGACTTATACCTGAAATCCTCATTATTCCAAACAAGACATCAATGAAAACAAATACTTATATGTATTGTGCATTTCCCCTCTGGTCCACAGGGTCCTGCTTTTCTTTGGAAGCCTTGGAATCACCTATGGACTTGGATGTAGTTAATGCTTAACCAGTACACCTTCACGCCAACTGGATTTACCAAGCATTTGGTGGTGCCCAACCAGTCCCATACCTAGTTGGCCCTCTCCAGTGCCGATCCAACACATTCGTTTGGATCATCGACCAATGGAAGGAAATTGTGCCACCGACCATTATAGGTCAAGGCTCTACTATGGAGCCATAGGAATCTCAGTGTTTTCATTCAGTCTTAGCACCCCCTCTTATTGCTGACCCAATAGAGATTTTATGCCTTCACCAATGTCACCACACCTTCTCGCACCAAAACCCTTCACACACACATCAACTCTTCATTCATCCAAGGACACCACTCCTTTTCTTGTGCAAATCGGTGGTTCCTTTTTAGGAACTTTAAAGGTGAATTTCTTGACTGCAGGTTAGCATGGCCCCACTCACACAAGGATGATACCCTCTTTTCACTACACAACTTCTTGGGTCTGTCCATCCATTCTAGTAGTATTTAGTGTGAGCATAGAAAGGTTACCAATTCCTATACAGTCCTTTTGCATACCCTTCTTCACTTTTCCCCTTAATGTGTAGTATCAATTGGCATATGTGTAGGCTCACAAACACAAGAAGGATAAGCAGGCTTATCAGTATTGCTTCTCAAAATTGTAACTGCATTCCATACATTCACTATCAAGTATTGAAACACCAGGAATGCGTCCATTCCCTTAGGGTGTAGTCAATATTGACAACCCTATCATGACCTGGCACCAGAAAGGTGTGCACCCCCTTTCTAATGTGATCCATGTAGGCCCTAATCATACTCAAATAGTCTGAAATGATATAAATAAAATAGAGCATGCTCTGCATATTAACCCTAATAATTTAGATATGCATGTTCTTATCTAGGGTCACAGAATACTCATTCATTTTGCAGATGTATCTTTTCTTCATTTGCAAAGAATGGGGGCTCCCTTCTCTAAGTCAACAGTTCTTTGGTTTGCCACCCCAACCTTTCCACATTCCATAATCCACACATGCCTTCTTGGCATAGCTTTACCATCTCACTCTCATGGTTTTCCAACATACAGCTCAGCTGAGATGTCATCCTTAAAATATGCAATGGTGTTTCATCTGAAACCCATTTCCAAAGCATGGGGTCCTTCCCACGGATTTTAGCTTCTGTAGGTCATCACACATGGTCTTCCTCCAATGTGTCTTCATGGCACATTTATCAAATAGCCAAATAGTTAGCATCATTTAATAATAAAATTCAAATCTATTTTTTCCTAATCATTTAATGGCATTAATAATTAAATTCAAGTATGAATTTGCAATTTTGTCCTCTACAAAAATTGATTTTCTTAGCCATGAGTCTGTTCTCATATCGTTTGGCTCTTGCTCATGGTAGATTCCAATCTTCATCATGGACTTACCCACATTTCCATGCCAAAAACAATCTACCTGAAACCTGAAACTTCAGTAGCCAAATGCTTTGTAAATCTCTTTGCATATAATGTTTCATTGCTGTCACAGTCACCGAAGCATTCTCAAAATTATAACACTCCAAAATTCAAACATTTCTAGTCGTTAACATCTTAATATCACCAAAAATCATTTACTTCATGTCAATCATTACTATACTAGAGTTGCATGGTTTAGCTACATCATTTTATGCAATCATTACTTCACAGCCATACCATTTTATGCAACTCTATCCTTTCAACATAGCACTCTTGGTAGTCCATCAACATGTCTACCTTCTTCATGCAATCATTCTCTTGTATTCACAACAGCTTATGAAATGCTCTTAGGATTGAAAATAGTTCACCATTTCATCTTTTAATACAATCATGCATTCACACAATGCATCTCAACATGTGCCCCTATACCTATGCATGCACATTCACATCACTCTCATAATATTTTAATGTGCATTTACTCAATGCATAACCACAAGATTGTACATAATATTTTAATGCACATCTCCTCAATGCAATCATGCATTAATTTATGAATACCATACATTCACCATATTATGGCCTAACTATGATTACCACACATAGCATGCACTACCATGACAGGGCCATAAGTCCTCACTTCCCTTGGTTATTTAAACTTATAATCCAGCATACACAAATGGCATGTTATAATTTCATGTGAATGCATTGAGGTTTCTAAGAAATTATAAGGTGTAAGGATCCTTTCCCTTACTACCACATACATTGATGGATTGATATTCACATTCCTGCATTCAACATCCCATACGTACCAATTTATGATTAAATGTGCCTCAAGGGATTCTTACCCAATCCCCTTTCAACATTTATGCAATTAAACACCAATAACTATTACCAGTATGGTTGTCTTTAACATTGCTTCTTGTTACCTGATCAGTTGGCCTCTTACCAAGGCTTCACAGTCCTTTTTCCAACCTCATGCTCATAGATTTGTTGCACCATCGTTTCTTCATAAGGTTGTTGGTCATATGCAACAACATCATCCACATCCTTAGTCTTGCTTCGGTTGTCTTTGGTTCTATAACCAATGCGAACATGACTAATTATTAGCAACCACCATAATAATCTTAAGTGGCTCATTACATATTCAAAACCTTACTAATTTACCAATATGCAATATCATATACATGCACGAATATTTTCACAAGCACTGTGCAATGTTTCTTAATATGCCATCTAGTGCATATTCATTTCATCTATCTAATGTATTGCATTTTCAATCATGCTTCTATGGCCTGATTCCCACAACCATTATCAACAACATTAATTGTCATCAACCATGGGCAATACCATTAATGGGCTATTTCATGTGTAACTTCACTACCTTTTTACCCATATGCAACCTCATGCTCATGCATAAACACATTTATATGCACTATGCAATATCTATTAATGTGCCAACTAGTGCACGTTTACTTTGTCTATATGACCCTTTGCATTTTCAGCATTCCTATGCCATAGTTTTTATGCATATAAAACTTGTAAAATATAAAATCAATAGTAAGAGAGGAGTTAAGGAATTCCCCCTTTTCAATTTCCTCATTATAGCATGGGGTTTCCTCTTCCACATCATAGCTGATTCAATTTCACGAGCTTTCCTACCAAGCACACAATCATTAGCTATGATCTTCTCACGAATTATCAATTCAATATATACATACGTATATAACATTCATTCTTACTATTTTTCAAACATGCAATACTTATGTTATAAACAGAAATATTTTAAGGTGCGATATTTCCTTTTCATCACATTGCCTTACTGCTCCCATTGCTCTTTTACAATGCATATTAAAGCCAATTACTTTTAATAAGGCCTCCACAACCTTCTATGCAATCCCTCCTCCTCATCCCAAGCATAGAGAATGCACTTCACACTTTCAGTGATTGTCTCTGGGGGACGACGGGGGTCAAGGGGGATTCCGACCTATTGTGGACCAACTCACCGAGTTCTTCCAACTTGTTGCAGAGCAACTTGCCGAGTTCTTCCGACCTATTGTAGAGCAACTCACCGAGTCCTTTTAATTGACAAACTCATCCATCTCTTCTGACTCGTTGCAGAAACAACTCGCTGAGTTCTTTCGGTCGACGAATTCATCTTTTCCTTCCGATCCGTTTCAGAAAAAACTCGCCAACTTTTTCCACCATTTTGGCAAAAACTAGCAAACATTTTCCGCCGTTTCGGAAAAAACTCGCCAACTTTTTCTGCCGTTTCGGCAAAAACTCGGCATCTTTTTCCGCCGTTTTGGCAAAAACTTGCCAACTTTCCCCGAAATTTTCCTTCCTTTTTCGGTGAACTTATTGATTTTCTGTCCAATCATTGCGAAGCAACTCGCCAATTTTTGCCGGAAACTTCGGTGCAACTCAGCGAGATTCACCGAAACACATTGGTTCAACTCCACGAGACTCGCCGAAATAGTTAGGCAAAATACTTGCAAATTTTTTGAATTTTTGAAAATTTTCTTAATGGTTTGTGCGGAACAGGAAGCATAATTACCTCTGCATGTTGTCTAATTTGGCACATTAGGCCCAATGCTGCAACCATCGCTCTGTGTAATGTCCCTTGTTAGGAATTTTATTCAAATGGCAACTTTCCACTTTTTTTCCCTAGTTCAACCTTTGACTAGTTTTGATCTCTAGGTCCCAAATTTGCCCCAAATGATCCCAAATATTCTGAGAAGGTATATGAATGATATTAGAACATAAATATTTGTTTCAGGGATGCCTTTGGACCTTTAAAATACTTCTACAAATACTCTTTCAATTATGGTCAATGTAGGTAACTTTACTAGTGATTTCCCTTTGACTAGTATTGGTCTCTAGGTCTCAAATTGACTCCAAATGCCTTCAAATACTCAAGGAAGGTGTATGAATTATATTAGGACTTGAATATTATGTTCAAGGATGACATATTTCCACCAAAATACCTCTACAAACTCTCTTAAGATTCTGGACCAAGTATGCAATTTTACTAGTAATTTGGGGTTCAAATCCCCCTGGGGTAAGTACTGAAAATGGCTTCCCATTTGCCTCCAAACCCACTCAAATTTATGAAAAGAGGTATGTAATGTGGTAAGGATGTTATTAACGTCTCATGTATTCCATTAACTGATTATTATATCTATTCCAACCCTCTCCCATTCAACTGCAAAAATCACCAATTCGACCCTTGGGGAAATGGCACTATTTCTTCTCCCAATGCAATTAAACTGAGTAAAAATACTTCAAATGCTCAAGTATAGTACATGAAACTTGTAAAATACATCCATGGAAGTCCATTAATCACAAATGCATCAGAGAATCATCCATTCATTCGAAATCATCATCAATACATTAGTTCACAACAAGGTAGTGGGGAAATGGCATTGTTCTTCCATTAAAAATGAGATTTATACATTTCTACTTGGAATTTCGACCTGAAACTTTCTGGAGATGAATAAAAGAGTATTTAATTCATATTACAAAATAAATGGGGCATTAAAATCTCCCCCAAAGAGTACAATAGCTCACCAAAAATGCCCTCCCTCAAGGATCAAGAATATGCCATCAAAACCGGAAATGGTTGAAGGAGTGAGCTGCAATAGAAGAAACTATGAGCTACCTTATAGATTACACCTGCAAATAAAGAATCCATTAAATCTCCAAATGAAAGGTCTGAATGGCCTTTCCAATTACCAACTTGGATGGGAATCTTTCACCTTCAAAATTGGCTAAGGCAAGAAACTAGTCATCCACTAGCTCTCCCTCTTCACAAATGCAATTGCAAATTCTACAAATGATCAAAATCCGGTTTCATTCTTTGTTATTGACATTTATAAAGTTCTAATGTCCTCCATGGGTTGAATTCCTTCCAAGATACTCATGCCAACTCAAGTTGGGAAGAGATTCCAAAGAATGCCACTTGTACAACAATTCCTAGTTTCCCACTTCCACCAAATCACATGTGGAAGCATCTTAGCTGCCATAACACCTTTGATCACCCTCTTGGAGTCTATTTTTAGCCCTGACATGTCATATATGTCATATGTCAGCCTTCAGTTATTATTTGTGTCATAGGTGTCATAGCATCTTCATCATTGTTGTCATAGAGCTAGGGAATCTAGCCCAAGTGTCTCACTAGCTCCAAATTGCCTCTTCCTCTTCCATGGGAGTTACTCTTCCTCTATATTTCGACATTGGATGAGTCATGACATGAATAATACCTTTTGGACTCCCCCAAGTATGTTACCATTCACCTTGAATTCGAATTGGTGAGAGAATGATGCCAAGTGTAGTGGGGAAATCTAGCCATATGTGGGTCCCACTTCCTCCATGTGTCTTCATGATCAAATGCCACTTTGATTTTCACTTGTATATATTTATTTAGATCCTTTATTAAATATTTATGCCAATCTAATGTTCAAACATCATTTATTATCCCCATTATTCCAAATCCCTAAGCTTCCACCCCAAACCTAGGAAACTAGTAATTTTCCTCCTTGGCAAGTATTTGACCTTTAACATCAATTTTACAAACTCTAATGAATATGGCCAATGTGATTAGGCCATTGTGACCCAATTCCAAATTTGGCACATGAAAAATCCTCCCTTCCCAATATTGCTTGTCCTCAAGCAATTTCAAACATGGGTGTTGAAGAACCTGCTTCCTGTATAATTCTTTGAAGTTGCCATTGAATTGCCCAACCTTGATTCTTTGAGTTTCCTTGAAGATTTTAGAGAGGAACCACCATGCTTGCTACTGCACTACTCTGATAAAATTCACTTTATTAAGTGGGAAATCCATCTCCCATACTACTTGTTTCCCCCAAAAAAATTCAAACCAATGAGACAAAAATTATTCCAGACAAAAATTATTCCAGGGTCCCATTGCTTGTATTGCACCCCAACAATTAAAAGTGCTCTCCAACCCATACCATCAGATAAGAGGATTCCTGGATCCCATTTTCTTGTATGCATTCTTCCAAACATCATGAGTACAAAATATATATCATCAAAGTACATAACAACATAATGAAAATGTACATCAAGAAGATGCTTCATCAAAGAATCATGAAAGTGTTTATACCTCCAAGTAAGTAGACCACCATTTGCTAGGAGCATGCAATCTTCAAGTGACCAATCAAATCTGCACCAATGACATAGGTGAGGATCCCATGTCCGATAGTGCTACTCCAAAAGAACGTGATATGCATCAAAATATTCAGCCATGCATTCTTTCATCCAAGAAGTGAATGAAGAATCTCCACTAAAATCTGAACCAAATAATGAGCAGGAAAAACAAGGAGACTTCAAAGGATTCAAATAAATGTCATCCATACATCCATGAGGATATGTATCATCATAAGGTAAAGCAATATGCTGCTGCAATTCTAAATAATGAGGTGCTCTATTCATGTCATCATCAAAAGGAGAGGTAGGAGTTTCATAGCCCTCATGTGGCACCACTAGAAAAAAACCTTTCACCCAATTTTCATCCCAAAGTGATGTGGCTGGAAAAGAAGTGTGGGGTGAGGAATTATAAACCAACTTTAATTATTTACAACTCTTACCCATTGAAATATTTAATTCATCTTCTCCATAATTGGCTGGTCCAACTATTGTGAGATCATGTACCTCTTCCAAGGCTTTGCAACTCTCTCCATGAGGCAACTCATAATCCCTTTGAACAAGGACAAGTGCTTGTCCTTCTTCTTGTTTTAGTGAAGCATATTCAAGAATCTGCATATCAACATGTACCTCATGTTCCACAATTACATTAGGTTCCTCTTTTGTGGCATAAATTGTTTCATCCTTTTCCTTGAAAAGAGAACCATTGCTCATTATTTTTTCCGAGTTGCTTCCAAGTTCACTAAGAAACAATTTGAACTCTTGAAAGTATTGCCTCCACTTGTATTCAAAGGAAGGTTTTATTAATTTTCTAAACTCCTCATTCTCCTCTAACTTTTCTTTCTCATCCTTACTCATGGTGACCAATGAATGCACTTCTTCTCCTATTTCTTCCCTTTCACCAAAGTACATCCAGTTTCAGTTTCTAACGGTGGTGGCTTATTTCTTTGACTCCTGGTCTTCATTAATGTTCTACCACATCAGGTTCCAAGACCATGCTCTGATACCACTGTAATGTCCCTTGTTAGGAATTTTATTAAAATGGCAACTGTCCACTTTTTTTCCCTAGTTCGACCTTTGACTAGTTTTGATCTCTAGGTCCCAAATTTGCCCCAAATGATTCCAAATATTCTGAGAAGGTATATGAATGATATTAGAACATAAATATGTGTTTCAGGGATGCCTTTGGACCTTTAAAATACTTCTGCAAATACTCGTTAAATTCTGGTCAATGTAGGTAACTTTACTAGTGATTTCCCTTTGACTAGTATTGGTCTCTAAGTCTCAAATTGACTCCAAATGCCTTCAAATATTCAAGGAAGGTGTATGAATGATATTATGAATTGAACATAATTTTAAAGTATGACATATGGCCACCAAAAGACCTCTGCAAACTCTCTTAAGATTCTGAACCAAGTATGCAATTTTACTAGTAATTTGGGGTTCAAATCCCCCTAGGGTAAGTACTGAAAATGACTTCCCAATTGCCTCCAAACCCACTCATATTTATGAACAGAGGTATGTAATGTGTTAAGGATGTTATTAAGGTCTCATTTGCACCATTAATTGATTATTATATATGTTTCAACCCTCTCCCATTCAACTACAAAAATCACCAATTCGACCCTTGGGGAAATGACACTATTTCTTCTCCCAATGCAATTAAACTGAGTAAAAATACTTCAAATGCTGAAGTATAGTACATTAAACTTGTAAAATACATCCATGGCAGTCCATTAATCACAAATTCATCAGAGAATCATCCATTCATTCGAAATCATCATCAATACATTAGTTCACAACAAGGTAGTGGGAAAATGGCATTGTTCTTCCATTAAAAATGAGATTTATACAATTCTACTTGGAATTTCGACCTGAAAATTTTTGGAGATGAAGAAAATATTATTTAATTCATATTAAAAAATAAATTGGGCATTAAAAGCTCCACCAAAGAGTACAATAGCTTACCAAAAATGCCCTCCCTCAAGGATCAAGAATATGCCATCAAAACTGGAAATGGTTGAAGGAGTGAGCTGCAATAGAAGAAACCATGAGCTGCCCTGTAGCTTACACCTAAAAATAAAGAATCCATTAAAGCTCCAAATGAAAGGTCTGAATTTCCTTTCCAATTACCAACTTGGATGGGAATCTTTCACCCTCGAAATTGGATAAGGTAAGAAACTAGTCATCCACTAGCTCTCCCTCTTCACAAATGCAATTGCAAATTCTACAAATGATCAAAAGCCGGTTTCATTCTTTTTTATTGACATTTCTAAAGTTCTAATGTCCTCCATGGGTCGAATTCCTTCCAAGAGACTCATGCCAACTCAAGTTGGGAAGAGATTCCAAAGAACGCCACTTGTACAACAATTCCTAGTTTCCCACTTCCACCAAATCACATGTGGAAGCATCTTAGCTGCCCTAACACCCTTGAGCTCTCTCTTGGAGTCTATTTTTTGACCTGACATGTCATATATGTCATATGTCAGCCTTCAGGTCTGATTTGTGTCATAGGTGTCATAGCATCTTCATCCTTGTTGTCATAGAGCTAGGGAATCTAGCCCAAGTGTCTCACTAGCTCCAAATTGCCTCTTCCTCTTCCATGGGAGTTACTCTTCCTCTATATTTTGACCTTCGATGAGTCATGCCATGAATAATACCTTTTGGAATCCCCCAAGTATGTTACCATTCACCTTGAATTCGAATTGGAGAGAGAATGATGCCAAGTGTAGTGGGAAAATCTAGCCATATGTGGGTCCCACTTCCTCCATGTTTCTTCATGATCAAATGCCACTTTGATTTTCACTTGTATATATTTATTTAGATCCTTTATTAAATATTTATGCCACTCTAATGTTCAAACATCATTTACTATCCCCATTATTCCAAATCCCAAAGCTTCCACCGCAAACCTGGGAAACTAGTAATTTTCCTCCTTGGCAATTATTTGACCTTTAACATCAATTTTACAAACTCTAATGAATATGGCCAATGTGATTAGGGCATTGTGATCCAATTCCAAATTTGGGACATGACACTCTGATACCAAACGTAACATCCCCTCCCATCTATCCAATGCATGGAAGGGAAGATGGCACTAAAATCTGGGATTTTAGAACAACTAAGCCAAATTCATAACGAATAAAGGATAAGGCATTATAGTAAAATGCATAGGTGTGCGGATGTAAATCAACTGAACATGCACAATGGAATAAAACATCATCCACACATATTTCATACTCATCCAACATATCAAAATAACCATCAAATTAAACACTTGCAGAAGTAAACACAATAAAATACTCATCTTGATGTAATGCTGCAGTGCTCCATATTTTTCAACAGTGCACAAGGTCGATTTCTCTGTTACTTTTCTATGTATTAATCTTTTTCTGACCTAGTTCAGTAATTTTCTAATAAAAATTTTATGCTTTCTAAGTGAAATTTAGTATCATGTTTCATCTTTCACAATCAAACATACATATGTAAAATAAATTAACATATCAAGATTTTGCTTCAATTTGTTTCAGCATAATAATCAAGTAAATAACAAAGTATATGTATGTTTAAGAGTACGTTTCCGCATAATAATCGAATAAAATAAATAACAAGGGAATTACCCGATGCTGATGCTAGTAGATCCCTTAGCCAGCCAAGAAGATGTGTCCACCGTGCCGATCAGCTGTTATCGTGCTGGCCCTTAGAAATCAAAGGATGTCCGAGCCCCCGAGCTCACAAACTGATAATCCCGAGAGCAGTCTTCTACTGATCTCCCTCCTTTCTTCACTTTGATCTCTTTTCTGCTACCTTCAAATTTCCTCTCAATATCATCTCCCAAAAATCCGACCTCTTCTCCTCTCTTCACTCTTCCTTATATAGGTTTCCTTCCTCGAGAATACTTTGGGCTTACTCCACCACCCCAAACTCCCTCTCTCGAGCCCCTCAAACATTTACTCCCCTCACTTAGCTCATTCATACATGTTACATTATAAAAATATATTTTCACACACTATGTACCGAACAATCAATTATACTCATAGTAAATTTATTGGATTTTGATTGTTGGTTGTAAGTATTTATTATGGTAGGAATCATTACCCAAAGGTTATCTATTCGAGACAAAGTTTATTGACTACTAGTCTATTCACCACCTTTGTATTTAGTGTTATTAGGATAAAATAATAAAATGATATATAAATAGTTGACCTTTTCAATTTGGATAAGGTGTGTCTTAATGGTTTACCTCATCCGTCAAGATAAATTATCTTGAAATTTAAATTCTAAGATTCATATTGAATAAATAAATAGTATTAAGCCATTTTCCATCACATCACATCCATTCAAGAATTATTATCCTATTATTTCTAACTTAGTAATGGAAATAATCGTACTCTAATAATTTATTAATCAATATTTTAAATTTTACCTATATTGCAATTGTTATGAGAGGGATATTAATATTATTAGAATAACATTAATTAAGTAATAATATTAATTAAATCGCCATGAAGTAATAATAAATGGTGAATTAATAACAATGTTTTTTAGATCATTTGTTTATCACATGAGTACCTTAACATCAACAGAGTATCCTCATTCTTCTAAACAAAACACCCTTAAGGGCTTAAACAATCTTACTAATTAAGTATACAATACCATTACCTTATTCACAACAATACTCATATGACAATGTTAACTAATGACACTTGTCTCGATTGTTTATTACAATGTTTACCTACAATTAATGCATAGCTTAATTGACTTGTTTTACACATATTAAATAACTCTATATTTGTTATCTGAATTCGGTTAATGCATAATTAACATATTTACTTATGACAACTTATACACTTATTCAATATGTCAAGTGTTTGTATATCAATACTAGCATACTTGTGCAAAGTGTGCATGCATGGCCAGCATATGCATAGATAAAAAATGTACTATAGACAAACCCCATCTCTCCTATGCATACCTGCTAACTAATAATAGTATTTACCCCCATGTAGAAGAACAAGCATAATATATATAGTACAATTACTTTAACATCCTCAGCTATTTAACAGTTAATTCTTTACGATTTCACATCATTATTTTTATGTTTGCATTAGTTTAATCAGTCATGTACAAGGAAGGGTACCAACTACCACTAACTCAAAATCAAGGAATACCCAACCCTCAATAGTACTAACTAACACATCCTCCCATCATAACCTACATCCTGCATCCTCCCTATCCTTCCTCTGCTAGTACAAAAGTGGATGTCGGACTCACCGACTTGACCACATAGAACCTGAGAGCAATAGTATCGGCTAAACAACGGACCTATCCTCTCCTAGCAGGAATCTAACCATCGTCATCTCAACAACATGGGGATCATTTCTCAGCACGGCCCTCCCATAACCTCGGGTATCATGGAAACATAGGGTGGGAAACACATCCATCCATCTCAACATACTGGGCCTACGCCCTTATCAACTCATACTTTGCTGCTACCGAGATTATCAGTTTATGTTATCGTGTCATCATTTTTGGCTACTAAGGTTTACTGTACGAACACGTTTTTTTATCCCATATATCAGATCAAGTAACTAGCTATCCCATAGCCCTTATGTCCTGTAGGTTAGTATTTCACAAAATACAATTTTATAGAAAGCATTCCCATCGATCACCAATTGAGCCATATTATCACATCATTTTATTTCATGTAACATTTTTAGTTCATCATAGATGCATATGACATATAACACTTCAATAAATCACATCATAAGATGGTATTCACGTATCGCATCATATATTTCACATCTTATTAATGAAAACATATAAACATATACTGTAATCGTAAAATAAAGAAATCTTATGATAATCATGACATCGTAACCACATAACATGGAACATCATAATCATAGTGAAATAATAAAACAAAGTAACATCATATAATCATCTCCATCATGTCATAATATAGTTTACTCCGTCGAGCTGAGTTCAACAAAATATAAGAAAATAAAGTATAGTGTGTCTAACTGATAAATATGCCTAATCAAAATATGGGGCATTACATACTCCCACCCTTTGGGAAACTTCGTCCCGAATTTATGGTAAACAATAGTGAGGGAAAATATCAACACATGGTCTCTATGTCCTCCCAGGTAGTAGATCGCTATACCTATCACATTGGACCTAAAGTTGACCAACACATTGATGGAATCTTACATTTTTACTTATTTTATCCCATGATTTATATTCTAATAATTGAAGAAACATTTAGATTAATCCCTCTATAGAATCATAATACTATATCTAGAATGCCTAAAGGTTATAATCAAGTGGTATCCTTATTGGCTTCATTCCCCTTACCCTTAAAAAAAAATTATCCCTTTAGCTACACCATCAAGTCACGTTTACTCATCACACAACCAAGTTTTCATCATACGCATGTATTAATTCAACTTAGCATGAAATAATCAACAACTAAAATGAAGGGTTTAGAGATCATAAATTATAATTACTCCACAAGAGGCTACCAAAGATCATTAAGGCTAGCATATCTCTCGTAGAAAAATAAGATCCACATCATCAAATCCTAAGGTCATACACTATTATTACCCCAGTGGTAATTGCATTTATGATAACCAAAAGTACTATAACAATAATTAAATTAGGAGAACAATTATCGCTTACAAGGTTTTTGTGACTACCCTTCTCAACAATATTCATCATTTTTCAACTTTGTCAATGCATTACTGCTCATTAGACATAGTCATTAATTACAAATTTCCTAGTACTTGATGTGTTATTTTTGTTTTGGACTGTGGGTTAGGTAGTATTGATTCTTAGTTATCTTAAAAGGGTTATTATTTTGTTAGAGGTGACTACTCCGCAATTTGCGGACACCCTACCATGTCCTTTCTACATTTATTATTCGTTTAAACTTACGTCATTAAATGATTTGTCATGTAGTAAATTCAGTGTTCTAATGTTCAGCTAATCACGCTGATCTCAACGGTGTCCTGTTTTTAAGATTTCGTGTCTATCTCATCCATTCGACTAGGAGTTGAAGTCTCGGCTTAATGCTACTCATATATAAATAAATTTATTTCATCAAAACATTACAAACCAAGTATAAAATGGTTTAACTATTTTTATTATATATATTTTTTAAAACATTTATTATAACAAACAAAATAATATTATAGAGATATATAAGTTTAAGTTTATTACAACCTATGTCATTACAACTATATAGGAAGAAAAACAAAAATAATTTAAATTTAAATCCGAATTATTTAAGCGGGAGGTTGAGTTCATGAGTCAAAGGCTCCACGTGGCCTCACCTCTCCCTTGATCTCCATGAAAGGAGGGAGTACACATGAAGGCCACGCGGCCTCTCCGTGTAGCCCACCGCCATGCGGAGAGCAAACCCTAAATAGGGTCGACCTCGAGGGCACGCGTCATTTCCCCTCCTTTTCTGAGAGGTTCTTCTCTGCAACACTCAATGGCGACCTCGGCTTTGACCCTTCCTTCGGGAGAGTTCATGCCATGAGTTGAAGAAAAGTTGCAGACTTCTAGATGGGAGCCACCCGCACAGCCTCGGAGAAGAAAGGCTTAGAGTGGCAGTGTTTGAAAGAAGCCAAGGAAAGCAGCTTTGAATGGAAGAAGACAAGCCTTGTTCTTCAACGCCTCTATCTTTTTCACAGGTCAATTAGATTTGCTTGCATTTTTGTATCATTTCCCAAAGTTTGTTTGAATGAGATGAATTGCATTGGAGAATCCATTTTACTATTGTATTCCTAGTGAATGGTTTGGATCAGCTTCATGTATTTTAATATTTATGTGTTCATTTTTCTACTATCCACTAAGACCGATGGTACAGCAGGGCATATGGTAGTCTACTCTATTTTTTTTTTGTCTTGAGATCCCATATAATCTTGGATTCATGTTATTTGCTTAGCTGGTTAAGTTTTCTGGTTGTTAATAGAACCTTCTACCCCAGCACCGCTTTCCCCTATCAACAATTACATAACGTTTTGTAGGCCACTAGGTGAAAGCTCGTGGGTGGCGGATTGTAGGTTGGGAATTCAACTCCTGCACCCTCTTGTATTTACTAGAGGTGCCAAAAACAACAGATTTGCTGCTTCTTCTATGATTACCTGCATAATCTATTTTCTTTTCTATTGAGTGGCGTGTATGGTTAACATATCTCTTTCTTAATGACTATTTTGCAATTAGGGCATATTTTGACTGTAGTGGGATACAAAATCCTTATTTTCTCTTTTATATTTTCATTTTTATATGGCCATGGTATTTTGTCCCCTTGTGGGTTCTCTACTTAGTGCCATGTGAGTGAGCGTGACCTCCATTCTTTGGTTCCCAGACTCTTGACTTGATAGGGCTTACAACCATTGAATTGGTGTAGAGAATAGGAGTTTGTGTGAGCTGAAGCTTGACGACGTGGAATTTCCTGGAATAATCGCACAACTATCACTGTATTTATTTAGAAATCTGAAATACATATCTCGAACTTGTGTGAAAAAGAATAGGTCATTTTTCGTTGTTCTGTTCGATGGTATCCATGGAAAATGGGATTCCGCATAGTTTCGAGGAAGGTATTACAAATAACTCCATGGGAATTGAATTGCGATGAAACATATAATAGTCCTTGCAACCGTCTTGCCCGGGCGCAGTTGACCTCTATATATAGAACGTTGTTTATATATATATATATATTGGACTTATTTAAAATGTTGAATTTTGGTTTCTTTCTTTCTATTGATCTACATATTTTAGAAGCACAATAATGACCTAAACATTGCCCATCCACCTCTTGATGTGCTTGAGATGATCTAGCTTGTGCCTAGGGGTGTTAGCTCCTTCTTACACTGATTAATGGCTCTAAGAATCATTTGAAAGTAGCTCTGAAATCTTTGGTTAGTTACAAAGGCTAATTAATTAGTGTGAAGCTCCTACACTTTTGGATATTAAAAATGATTTTACGTATTTAACTTATAATAAATATAGAAGGCAAAAGTTTCTTTATAGCATTGAGAATGGTATCAGCACTTAGAAGTGCCAATGTGTTTCCAGGCTGAAATGATTTGACCATTTGACAGGTGGAAGGACCTTCACTTAAACCTAGTTTAGACATCACATATGTGAGATAGGAAAAATCGTTTGATGGGGTTGTAAAACCAATGCTTTTGGTTATTTTTTTATGGCTATCATAGGAATTAATCCTCAACCAACTTATTGCTCTTTCTTTCTTTCTTTCTTTTTTTAAATTTTAAACTAGATTTGTCTTTTTACAGCTTAGTGGTATTCATTTTCTAGCTTTTGCATTAGACTTAACAACGGTGGTCTCTGATACCGAATGACATCATACTATTATTATTTTTATATTTTTTTTTAAGGTTTAAGGAATTTTAAGAAATATATATATATATATACGAAAATGACAAAAAATTGTCAACCATATTTGCTTGATACAAGATCATCTTTACATTACAAAGAAGCACTTTCGGATTTGCAGTTGGCATCATCTTCAAGAAGATTGCATTAGCTCTAGAATCACTATACCTCTTCATTTTAGATCACCAATGTTGTTGCAGTCACATGACCTACATGAATGACCTGATCAATCTATTATCACCGATAGTGGAGCATGCTTACCGAGTTTGAACTTGGGTCATAGTTTGAGTAGTCTCTCCAACTTGCTCCTAGGCCACAATATTATTAGACAATGGTGTACTCTTAGACGAATTCTTTGAACTTCTCATTTCCCTTCGTAATTATACATAATAATCTTAGGCCATTCGTTTTTGCTATTATTTTCTTTTGACAAGGAATGTAATTGGGATTATAAGATTTTGTCACAGGCGATATGTTTCTCCATTGTGAAATAAGGAGAGAGGTTTAAACCAAACCCATAAATAAGCTCTGATGATATAAATTTGAACCTTAACAAATATTGGCAAAACAATTTGTGAGGAAGATACGATTTCTAGAGTCCCTCTTCATTCAAATACGACGACAATTGGACTTGATTTTCCCTGCTGAAACCCGCTAAAAATCATAGAAAACCCTCCTATATTTCCATTGTTATATTTTGGTAAGGGCAGGGACTAGTGTAGGTATTGTAGTTGTCACCCTTGATTATTCTTCACCCCCCAGTTTTTTTTTGTTTTGTTTTTATTTATATTTTTTTTCCTCATAGCTATGTAAATGGTAGGCTATACAAATGGTTTGATCCATTCGGTAGATTGTTTCTACTTCACCAGTTAGATTGATTCTTCAGGTTAGCTCTGGAAATGGTCAGCTCGCTTGCTAGCCCGGGAGGGATTATTTTTTTATTTTTTTCTTCTCAAGTGAAATTTCAGTTTAACAAAATTTTGAATTTCACATTCTTGAATACTACAATAAACAAATGCAAGCCTTTATCAATTCAAGTATAAACCAATGCAAGCATTTATCAATTCAAGGATTTTGAAACTACACATCATTATATATATACAAGCACTTTTCATTTTTGTTGCACGTTTTATATATATATATGGTCTATTTTCTTCAATACTTATTCAAAATTTCTAACAAAGTGTTTTTTTATTTCTTGTAGGTAATACGGATGTTATAGAGACATAGGCCCAAAGGTTTGGTGGTGTTGTTCAATTTACCAAGAGTAGTGACATAACCCTTTTTTATATATAATTATGTAGGCTTAAACATAATGAAATTTCAGGGTAGTTTAGGTGTGAAAAGGCCCATCGAGGTCTGAGTTTTTGAGCCTAACGCTCTGATACCAAATGCAGTGCTCCATATTTTTCAATAGTGCACAAGGTCGATTTCTCTGTTACTTTTCTATGTATTAATCTTATTCTGACCTAGTTCAGTAAATTTTTAATAAAAAGTTTATGCTTTCTAAGTGAAATTTAGTATCCTGTTTGGTATTTCACAGTCAAACATACATATGTAAAATAAACTCACATATCAATATTTTGCGTCAATTTGTTTTATCATAATAATCAAGTAAATAACAAGGTATATGTATGTTTAAGAGTATGTTTCCGCATAATAATCAAATAAAATAAATAACAAGGGAATTACCTGATGCTGATGCTAGTAGATCCCTTAGCCAGCCAAGAAGATGTGTCCACCCTACCGACCAGCTATTATCTTGCTCGCCCTTGGAAATCAAAGGATTTCTAAGCCCCCGAGCTCACAAACTGATAATCCCAAGAGTAGTCTTCTAGTGATCTCCCTCCTTTATTCACTTCGATCTCTTTTCTGCTACCTTCAAATTTCCTCCCAATATCATCTCCCAAAAATCCCGCCCCTTCTCCTCCCTTCACTCTTCCCTAAATTTCCTTCCTCGAGAATACTTTGGGCTTACTCCACCACCCCAAACTCCTTCTCCCAAGCCCCTCAAACATTTACTCCCCTCACTTAGCTCATTCATACAAGTTACATTATAAAAATATATTTTAACACTCAATGTACCAAACAATCAATTATACTCACAATAAATTTATTGGATTTTGACTGTTGGTTGTAAGTATTTATTATGGTAGGAATCATTACCCAAAGGTTATCTATTTGAGACAAAGTTTATTAACTACTAATCTATTCACCACCTTTGTATTTAGTGTTATTAGGATAAAATAATAAAATAATATATAAATAGTTGACCTTTTCAATTTGGATAAGGTGTGTCTTAATGGTTTACCTCATCCGTCAAGATAACTTATCTTGAAATTTAAATTCTAAGATTCATATTGAATAAATAAATAGTATTAAGCCATTTTCCATCACATCACATCCATTCAAGAATTATTATCCTATTATGTCTAACTTAGTAATGGAAATAATCCCACTCTAATAATTTATTACTCAATATTTTAAATTTTACCTATATTGCAATTGTTACGAGAGGGATATTAATATTATTAGAATAACATTAATTAAGTAATAATATTAATTAAATCACCATGAAGTAATAATAAATGGTGAATTAATAACAATGTTTTTTAAATCATTTGTTTATCACATGAGTACCCTAACATCAACAGAGTATCCTTCCTTCTTCTAAACAAAGCACCCTTAAGGGCTTAAACAATTGTGAGTATTTTGATCACAGTAGATCGAGGAGCTATGGATAACCTCACAAAATCGAATTAATTTGCAAATACAGTGGAAAAACTTGAAAAAAGAGATAAATTTACACACAATGTATGCTCAAATCTTTGATTAACTGACTGTCTAACATGTGAAAATGTTAGTAACAGGTTTTTATTACATCCATGAGAAAATCGAGAGCATTAGGTGGCTCAAGCTGAGTGTACAAGTCATCAATGCCAAATTGGCCTCAATCCCCCCTAGGTGGGTCCAACTCAATCCCAATCACCCCAAACAGCCACGAATTCTGGTGTGGAGGTGGCTGAAGCATGCTGGGTCATTAATTAGCTCAAGGCAGGCGTGGGTGAGCAAGTAGAGGAGGTTTGGGGGCCCAAGGGAGCATTAAATGCTCCAAATCTAGCCAAAAGTGGGAAAAAATCCACCCTAGCGCCCTTGGTCAACTAAAATTCCCCAAAACAAGGAGAGAGGGCGCACCAGCAATAAATGAGGGCGCACTTGTGGACAAAACTGGAGGCTGGGTGAACTGGTTTGCTTGGAAGTGGGTGTGAACACTCTCAAAGTGGGTTTTTGACCAACTATAGTCACTTAATCCAAAACATGGTTTAATTAAGCACATGGGCAATTAAAAATTTATGGATTATGGTACTAAGTGTGGTTACTGTTCTAACACCCCCCCCTTAACCATAACTTTGTACATCTCATGAAAGATAAGTGGGAGGCCTTGGCAACAAAGGCTCAAGTCACCTCAATACAAACATAAATTTTATTTGTCCATATGAACCGAGGAAAAGAAGTAAAACCTCATGGGATAAAAACTTCCCTCAAAAATGGACATGGGGCTGAACCTGCAATTAAATTGCAGCGATCACCATCCATCACTCACTCCAAGCAAATCTCTCAGGTGAGTGAAGGTCTTCTCAGTAAAGCACTTGGTGAAAATATCAGCAGTTTGCTCGGTGGATGGGCAATACTGCAGTGAAATCACCCTGTCATGCACCAAGCCCCAAATGTAGTGCATGTGGATCTCAATGTGCTTTGTTCTCTGCCTCTGTACTGGATCAGTAGATATCTTGATGGCACTTTGATTATCCACCCAAATATTGGTTGGAGAATCAATAGCAACACCAAACTCCCGAAGAATGCCTTACAACCAAACACACTGTGTGGCTGCGTTCACTGCTGCCCTGTACTCGGCCTCTGCTGATGAAAGAGAAATTGTATGCTATTTCTTACTTGACCAGCAAATAGGACCTTCAGCAAACATAAACACAAAACCTGAAGTGGACTTTCTATCGATGGGATCTCCCGCCCAATCGGAATCAGAAAATCCAGCTAGTTGAAGTGAAGAACCAGCTGCATAGTGTACCCCGAAGCTCTTTGTTCCTTGGACATAATGAAGGATTCTTTTGGCTGCCTTCCAATGGATCTCATGTGGCTGCTGCATATACCTTGCTACAGCACTTACAGCATAAGACAAATCAGGTCTTGTATGTGTAAGATACAACAAACTTCCGACTAGCTGCCTATAGAGAGTGCAATCCACCACCGGAGAGTCTTCAAATTCACCTAGTTTTATGCCTGAAAGGAATGGGCACTTGGCTGCCTTACATTCAGCCATTTTGAACTTGAATAACAGGTCTGAAGCATACTTAGATTGACTCAGCAATATACCTCTCTCAGATTGCTCAATTTCCAAACCCAAAAATTGCCTTAGCAATCCTAGGTCGCTCATGGCAAATTCACTGTGCAAAGAAGCTTTAATTGAGCCAATTTGTTTGGTGCAGCTCCCTGTAATTAAGAGATCATCAACATACAGTACAATGACCTGCAAATTATCATCACAATGCTGCAAATAAACATTTGGATCAGACTTGCATCGACAGAAACCAATTCAGAGCAAAAAGGCATCCATTTTGGCATACCAAGCCCTGGGGGCTTGCTTGAGTCCATAGAGTGACTTCTTCAACCTGCATACAAGTGTGGGATCCTCTTGGAATCCTTCAGGCTGCTGCATAT
Source organism: Larix kaempferi (assembly GCA_027924585.1). NCBI lineage: Eukaryota > Viridiplantae > Streptophyta > Pinopsida > Pinales > Pinaceae > Larix > Larix kaempferi. The sequence continues at coordinate 41,316,133 of BSBM01000017.1, forward strand.
ATATCTCTTCCTGTAGCTCACCATGCAAGAATGCACTTTTGACATCCATGTGGTGAACTTCCCAACCTTTACTAGCTGCCATGGCTAGAGCTAGTCTAATTGAGTCCATCTTTGCAACCGGTGCAAAGGTCTCTGTATAATCCACACCATGGATTTGTGAGTAGCCCTTAGCCACTAACCTAGCCTTATATTTCAGATCAGAACCATCAGCAACAGGTTTGTTTCGGAAAATCCACTTACATTGCACAAGTTTCCTCTTGGGAGGAAGAGGCACCAAATCCCATGTTTTGTTCTCTTGAAGAGATTGGAATTCTTCTTGCATTGCTGCCCTCCACCTTGGATCATGATGAGCTTCCTGATATGATGTTGGATCAGATCCAATCATCATATAACAGTGATCAGCAAGCTCACTCTCATTTGCAAAGGAAGCATTGATTGTTTGGGATCTAGTCTTCCTAGGCTCTTGGGGATTGCCTGCCAATTCACCTGCAGCTTCTATGATTTTTTCAGCCCACTTGGGCCTTGATGGTGACTCATGTACAGCAATGTCGTCTTCAGCCATGTCATCTTCAGCAATATCAGAAAAATCAGAGGTAGAATCATCACTAATCTCATTGAGGTGTGGAGGAGAGGAGCTTTCCCCCGGTGCAAGCTCAAAATCTGGAATTGGTTCTTCTTCGAATTGCACACTTCTCTCAATGAAAGTTTTAAGTGTGGATGTGTCAAAGAGCTTGTAGCCCTTTGTGTCCTCACCATATCCAACCATGATACATTCCCTACTCTGTGGCTCCAAAGCCTTCCTTTTTTCTGATGGAATTCGAGCCCATGCTCTAGACCCAAAAATCCTGAAATTTGACACATTTGGTTTTTGGCCAAACCATGCCTCATAGGGGGTTTTTCCTTTGACTGATTTGTGAAAGGCTCTGTTTTGAATATGAGCAGCACAATTGATGGCTTCAGCCCATAGCTTAGGGCTTAGATCCCTAGCTTCAATCATGCAAGTAGCCATCTCCTTGAGAGATCTATTTTTCCTCTCTGCCACACCATTTTGCTGAGGTGTGTAGGGGATTGAATGTTGCATTTGGATGCCACATTCCTCACAAAGGTGCTGAATGTTATTATTCACATATTCCTTTCCATTATCAGTCCTAAGGATCTTTATCTTATGACCACTATGGTTCTCCACTAGGGCTTTCCAAATCTTCAATTTCTCAAACACTTCTGACTTCAATTTAAGGAAGTAAACCCAGCAGAATCGAGAGTAGTCATCTATGAATGTAAGTACATACCTTGATCCACCATATGATGGAGTGGGAAGAGGACCAATGAGGTCTGAATGTACCAATCCAAGTGGTTGAGTGGCTCTCCTTGCCATTCCCTTCTCATAGTTGCGCTCAGGATGCTTTCCAACTACACACCCAATGCATGCACCATTTGATGATCTGATTTCTGGAAGCCCTTCCACCATCTCGTCCCTGTGCAATTGCTGGAGATATTTGTAGTTCATGTGGCCAAATCTTTCATGCCACAACTTGGAGGTCTCGTTGGCATGAGAGACAAGAGCATGGTCACTAGAATTTGGAATGAAATTTGAGAATTTGTACATTCTCTCATCATGATCTGCATACCCTACTGCCACAACTTGATTTGAGGAAATTTCTGAGATTTCTACCAAATCTGGAGTGAATGTCACTCTCTTGGCTTCTCCTGTATGAGTCATTTGATAGACTGATAGCAAATTTGCAGCCAATGAAGGTACATAGAGCACATCACTGAAATAGCCATGCTCCATGTCAATTCTACCAATCCCCTTGGTCTGGAGTTCTGAATCATCTCCCATTCGAACTGTTGGGCCACCATTCGAATGCATAGAGGAGAAAAGCTCTCTGGATGAAACCATATGTCTGGAAGCTCCTGAATCAATGATGAAGGAAGAGGGATTCGAAGTACCTGCTACCAAAGCATGACACTTCTCCTTATTGTCAGGGTTTGAGGTGCTCTCTTTCTTCCTTGCGCCCTCAGGGACTGGGATGTTGTTCTTCTCCAGCAGCTGCGCCATTGAGTCAATGGTTTTCTTCATACATGAGCTCTCTGGATGCCATCCCCTATGACAATAGGTGCATTTGGTCTTTTCCTTCCCCTTCTTGTCCTTCTCCTTTGACAGATTCGAACCCCCATCTGCAGACTTGGTCTTGTCAAACTTCCTCTTCTCTTGCTGCTTCGAATTCTTGGCTTTCTGCTTCCCTTTGCTTGCATTTGAAACACCCATTGTCAATGCTTGGTCCTTTGATTTTATGGTGCCCATCTGAACTAGTTTGTCCTACTCCTGAGTGAGACACTCCATGAAGGTAGCTAGTGATGGCATCTGCCAATTTCGAAGGGTCATTTTGGCTGAGTGAAATGTGCTAACAAATACTGAAAACTCTGGGCCTAGCTTCGAAAGGATGGACAGAATCAGTTGTTCCTCCTTCTTAACAATTCCACATTGTTGCAGTTGAAGCACCAGTGACTTGAATTTCATGAAGAACTCCTGGATGGTTTCAAAATGCGCTGGGCTTAAGCTAATGAGCTCGTTTTCAAGCTGGTGGCCTCTCAGTTCATCAGTTTTCCCAAAGAGTGATTCTAGCTTCACCCATACTTCATTGGGAGTTGTCAAACTGTCTGTATGAAACAAGAGTTCCCTTGAAATGCCTAGGCATAGCAATCCATAAGCTTCATCAAGTCGATTGTAGTACTTTGCTTTCTCCACAGCAGAATTTGGCTCCACTTCTGTGCCCATGGTCACTCTATAGAGACCCTTAGATCTCAGCTTGATGACCATCTCAGCCTTCCAATCGAAAAAATTGAAGGGTGTGAGCAACATTTGGTTTTCTTCCATGACTGCTGCGTTAATGGTGAGAAAACTACTGAAACACCTGCAAAAAAACACTCAATTTTTATCTGGAAATCCTCTCTAGAATGCAGTTCAACGCTCAATGTTGGCCTGCAAATCACTAACTCCACGATGGCTCTGATACCATGTGAGTATTTTGATCACAGTAGATCGAGGAGCTATGGAGAACCTCACAAAATCGAATTAATTTGCAAATACAGTGGAAAAACTTGAAAAAAGAGATAAATTTACACACAATGTATGCTCAAATCTTTGATTAACTGACTGTCTAACATGTGAAAATGTTAGTAACAGGTTTTTATTACATCCATGAGAAAATTGAGAGCATTAGGTGGCTCAAGCTGAGTGTACAAGTCATCAATGCCAAATTGGCCTCAATCCCCCCTAGGTGGGTCCAACTCAATCCCAATCACCCCAAACAGCCACGAATTCTGGTGTGGAGGTGGCTGAAGCATGCTGGGTCATTAATTAGCTCAAGGCAGGCGTGGGTGAGCAAGTAGAGGAGGTTTGGGGGCCCAAGGGAGCATTAAATGCTCCAAATCTAGCCAAAAGTGGGCAAAAATCCACCCTAGCGCCCTTGGTCAACTAAAATTCCCCAAAACAAGGAGAGAGGGTGCACCAGCAATAAATGAGGGTGCACTTGTGGAAAAAACTGGAGGCTGGGTGAACTGGTTTGCTTGGAAGTGGGTGTGAACACTCTCAAAGTGGGTTTTTGACCAACTATAGTCACTTAATCCAAAACATGGTTTAATTAAGCACATGGGAAATTAAAAATTTATGGATTATGGTACTAAGTGTGGTTACTGTTCTAACAACAATCTTACTAATTAATTATGCAGTACCATTACCTTATTCACAACAATACTCATATGACAATGTTAACTGATGACACTTGTCTTAATTGTTTATTACAATGTTTACCTACAATTAATGCATAACTTAATTGACTTGTTTTACACATTTTAAATAACTTTGTATTTGTTATTTGAATTCGGTTAATGCATAATTAACATATTTACTTATGACAACTTATACAATTATTCAGTATGTTAAGTGTTTGTATATCAATACTAGCGTACTTGTTTAAAGTGTGCATGCGTGGCCAGCATATGCACAGATCATAAATGTACTATAGACAAACCCTATCCCGCCTATGCATACCTGCTAACTAATAATAGTATTTACCCCCATGTAGAAGAACAAGCATAATATATATAGTACAATTACTTTAACATCCTCAGCTATTTAACAGTTAATTCTTTACGATTTCACATCATTATTTTTATGTTTGCATTAGTTTAATCAGTCATGTACAAGGAAGGGTACCAACTACCACTAACTCAAAATCAAGGAATACCCAACCCTCAATAGTACTAACTAACACATCCTCCCATCATAACCTACATCCTGCATCCTCCCTATCCTTCCTCTGCTAGTACAAAAGTGGATGTCGGACTCACCGACTTGACCACATAGAACCTGAGAGCAATAGTATCGGCTAAACAACGGACCTATCCTCTCCTAGCAGGAATCTAACCATCGTCATCTCAACAACATGGGGATCATTTCTCAGCACGGCCCTCCCATAACCTCGGGTATCATGGAAACATAGGGTGGGAAACACATCCATCCATCTCAACATACTGGGCCTACGCCCTTATCAACTCATACTTTGCTGCTACCGAGATTATCAGTTTATGTTATCGTGTCATCATTTTTGGCTACTAAGGTTTACTGTACGAACACGTTTTTTTATCCCATATATCAGATCAAGTAACTAGCTATCCCATAGCCCTTATGTCCTGTAGGTTAGTATTTCACAAAATACAATTTTATAGAAAGCATTCCCATCGATCACCAATTGAGCCATATTATCACATCATTTTATTTCATGTAACATTTTTAGTTCATCATAGATGCATATGACATATAACACTTCAATAAATCACATCATAAGATGGTATCCATGTACCGCATCATATATTTCACATCTTATTAATGAAAACATATAAACATATACTGTAATCGTAAAATAAAGAAATCTTATGATAATCATGACATTGTCAGCACATAACATAGTAACATCATAATCATAGTGAAATCATAAAACACAGTAACATCATATAATCATGTCCATCATGTCATAATATAGTTTACTCCGTCGAGCTGAGTTCAATAGAATATTAGAAAATAAAGTATGGTGTGTCTAACTAATAAATATGCCTAATCAAAATATGGGGCGTTACAAATGCTATCCCAAACAACTAGCTATGTTGTTGCACCGTTCCACCCAACCATAGGTCTTTTCCCAGCCTATATTCTTTCAGCACTCAGAGACCACCCTCGAGATGGGCATGATATCTACAAAGAAAAGGGAGCCCTCAAGCACAGCACAAACCAAAGAAATGGATACCCATCTCAATCCCAACACTCTCTTGTACACAAAACTCAGATATGGGCTTCGGAACACACTTTTAGCAATGGGACTTAGAAGCTAGATGGACATGGGTTTTCCCAAAAATGTGGGCACACCAAAAATGGATTTGTGAGAGGGAAAATTGACCATAGGGAAGAAAACCATTTCTCCCACAAATATACAAGAAATCAGTGAGCCAAAACAGCCTCTATGGTCCCCAAATCGATTTCCCTTTCTTCCCCACTATTATACAACACAAAAATGCCCTTCCCACCTAGGAGACTGAAGGAAAACACAACAAAACCATGGAGGAAAACGCCTAGGTAGCTCCAAACTCGTGAGAGAGAAAAAACTGATGGGTGAATAATGGCTTGGGGAGCAATTCATGGCTCTTTTCTTGCGCAAGAAGCCAAACACGATTTTCCATGAAGGGTGGCTTTCCCATACCTGAATTTCGACAGCCATACCTCTCCATTCCCCAAGGCATTAACTACCTCAACCAAGTCATGGGAGAGTAAATGATTGGGTACAAAAGTCAGCATGGGTAGTTGAGGGTTGATGGGTTCTCTCATTGACACTTGGCTTGACTTGATTGGCTCAAGGGTTTGAATATTTCCTTCCCAATTTCCTTGTAAACATCATGCCCCCATCTCTTGTTGCATTGCATAGCTAGTTGTGGGCATTTATATTAAGATGCATATTTACAATTCCCATGGTTCACTAGCACATGGGTAGCATAATTTCAATTACTTGCCTCTTCAAGGTCGAGCATTCACTAGCGGGGCCTTGGCCTTGAGCTCCATGCTAGGAATCATACATAATAAGCATACATTATTTACATTATAGCCCAAAATATTACAAGGGTCAAAGTGGGGACATTACAACACCCGCCGGGGGCATAGAAGTCCAACCGTGCTGTTAACACCCAAATCAACCCCCAAGGTTGTGAGAGAAGGCAATTCGGGGTAACCACTAACCAATCTTTAGACTTAATATACTGACCCAACTGAGTCTGAGAGGGCTCTCTCTACAGATATATGAAAGACTGGAATAATCAAAGGTGTCAACAATGAAAACATACACCAGTATTCATCATTAAAAATATTCAATTACAACACACAGAAGATCAGATTTCTGCTGGAAACAAAATGGTTTGAATGTTGTTTGGTTGAAACATATGAATTTCTATTTTTGGGCAATGGAGTCACGTTAGACAAAACTCTAAAAATTTATTCAGGAGGGCTTCACAAATGCATCAACATAGTTGCGAGATATTAAATAGCTCAAAGTCAAAGTGAATTTAGTTGGTGAATAGAGGAGAAAGAAACAACCCATTGACGTAAGGCATATAATAATGAATCCTACATCAACTTTAGCAGAGAAAGGAATAGTGAAATACTTGGAAAAGGATAAGCAGAGCATACTTCTATGAATTCTACTTAACTATCACACTGCAGTAAGTATTGAAGAATGTTACAGAATGGAATTAACAATTAGAGATACACAATTACCATAGAAGAAGAAAAATAGACTACAAGACCAGTTACATAAGAATCCTTGGAAAACATCAACTCGGCTCTGTAATTTTTCTACAAAATATAGCTCGGAAATGTCTTATAGAACAATACACAAAATTCCCATAAAGGTTTTCAACAAGATTTTTCAACCCTTCTGTCTTCAATTACAATGAATTTATAGATGCCCCTCGAGCTCTACGCTCAGCTCTTCTCTGAACAGGAAATAGTTTTCTAGTTACTGGACATCTAATTGACAGCTCATCAAGGCGCATTTGCCATTACAATTTCAAAACAGACACAGGTGGTATAGGCCTAACCGCTTTTTACATTCACTGGCCTATTTTACTATATGACTAACTACTTTAACAAAAAACAAAACAGAAAATTGATAGCTTCAGCTTGCTGCCTCCATCGTTCATCGGTTCCTTAGATTATGTCTTTGAGCTCTTAACTTTCCATTGCCACACTGTTCATTCACAAAATGGGCTTGCAGGCCATCTAAGTCTCTTCAAAAATTGGAGACCATGAGTACATTTGAGTAGCCAAAACTAAATTGCCAGATAGTGAGATGTAAGGGACGCAAGAATAATGTCACCTTATTTCTGAGCTCTCACCTGATCATACCAGTCAAGGAAAAAGGGAGCACCTCTTCAGTAGGGAGGATTAAGTCCTGGATTATGTCTTCATCCTGACGAATTTTTCGCTCATCTTCTTCATGGGATTATTCCCCTCCTTTCCGCTGTTGAAATCCCCAACACTCCTGTTGTGTCTCGGGCTCTTACGGTTCGTCGACAGAACTGTCCTCCACCTGGTCATAAATCATAGATGGTGGAGGAACATGTTCTTTCACCATCTCGGACAGTACATGTTCTAGTGCAAATATTATATCGGCTCCTTGATCTCTTTCCATGTTTCTGATACTGTTTGTAGAATAACCAAACAGATGAACTCACCACCCTTTAGAATTCGACGTAAGCTACAAGTCCAGAGAATTAGGCTTATAATGACCAATAACAACGACGTCTCCATGCGAATTATGCTTTCATGATTCTCTGACTTAGACCTTCCAAATGATTTATCATGATGACTGAGGATAGGACTCATGCAATGCATGTTCGATCATGCATTTCTGATCTCACAAAAAAGACCCCTGACGGCGCTGAGGTGGCTTAGCCCATGTGGCCATCATTAATCTTTGGTGGAAATGTCCTTTCTTGTGTGGAAATTATTGATTGGATTAGAACCATAACTTTTCTGCTTCTGTGGCTTTCCATTAAGCTGCACATAGCTCCAAATCTGACTACTGGATGAAACGTCCCTACTGACTGTGGCGATTTTGGGCTTGCTTAACCTGCCGGCATTAAAAATCACCGCTGTTGTCCTAGATCATTGATCCATCCCCGTTAGATCCATGCTGTTGCAAAAGGCGCAGCCTTTAATCCACCCGCGATGATTTTGAACGCGACCTTTCTTTGCGCATGTTAGATTAGCGCTATCCCTTTATTGCCGTGGATCTATGTTCCCGTTGATCTACACCGTCGATTTGTTCCGGACTTTGCCCATAGGTTAACACGTCCTCCGCCTTTGTAACATTCATATTTAATTTTTGCGCCAAAGGCTCAAGGCTGCAGATTTCTGAGGCGACTTAATCTGTGTCATTCCTACACACCTCTGTATGCTACTGGCCTATTGGCCTGCCTTTAGTCCCCCAATCACCCTGGAAGATTGGATCTCTGAATATTATTTCTCCTTTTTCCAAATCCACCACCCATAGCTCTGATCGCCTACCTTGGGGGCGCGACTTGGGAGTTTTGGCTTCTTTTGAGGAGTCATTCCGATCCTGCAAACCTTTTCCTTCAGAAAATATTTTTTTTAAAGCTCAGCACATTTTGAGTGCTAACAACTGGCTCCAACCGGGGATTCTATCCTCCCTGCGAGGTAGCAAAGTACTGCGTAGACCAAAGTGCCTAATCCATTGGGCAACATTCCAATCCTTGGGCTGAAAAAATATTCTATAAGCTGAACGTGGAACTGTACCTACCTCATATCTAGGATGAACATATGAGATGGAAAACAACAGAAACTGGCTTTCCTTCTAGACCTTAGGGCCTTCACTTCGAGCTTCAAGTCTTTTAGGTTTGCCGTTAGAACTTCAAAAGTAACTATAAAAAAAATGAAAATATATACAGGTTATGGTACATGAGTTACCTACTTTCTCTAAGATAGGTAGTGCTTCAAAAACCTTCCATTGACTGGACCTCCTGACCAGTCAGGCCCATCTTGGCGCTCTAGGATAAAAGAATTTTCTCCTCGATTTGCTGCAATAATATATGGCCCCATCCACATATGGTCGAATTTTCCATGTTTATATTCCCTCGGGGCATCCCACTTCAGAACCAGGTCATTTATCTGAAATTGATCTTCTTTTGATTTTCTGTCAAAGGCCCTCTTTATCTTTTCTTGGTGTCCCTGTACTTTTTCGTAGGCTTTACTTCTTAATTCATTCAACTCGACTATCTGACTTACCCTTCTCTGCATGTGGTTTGGTTCTTCTTCTATCCCCTTCAGCAACCTCATGACTGGAAAGCCTAGAGATGCCGAAAAAACCACCTCAGCTCCATATACCAGTTGGAAAGGGGACATCCCAATTGCCCTCTTTGTACTTATCCTGTCATCCCACAGGGCATATTTCAGTTTTGTGTGCCAAGCTCTCTTATTATCTTCTAATAGCTTCTTGATGATTCTTACTAGGCTTTTGTTGGATGACTCTGCTAGTCTGTTTCCCTGGGGATAGTATGCTATGGAATGATTCAGGATGATATGGTATTTGTGGAAAAAATTTATCATCTTCTTAGAAAAAAATGCGGGTGCATTGTCTGTCACTATTCTTTTAGGGCACCCAAATCTTGACAGGATATTCTCTTCCAGAAAATTCATGATAACACCTTCGGTTGCCTTCTTAGTTGGTATATCTTCTATCCACTTAGTGAAATAGTTAGTGGTTGTTAATATCTATCTATGTTTCCCTGAGGAGTTAGGATTGATTTCTCCAATGAAGTCTAAACCCCATTGTTGGAAGGGCGCTTCTACTATAACAGGGTGGAGGGGCAATGAAACTACCTTTCTTTTTCCTTCCAAAATCTGACATTGGTGGCAGGAAACGGTTACTTTATATACATTTGAAAACATAGTAGGCCAGTAGAAACCGTCCCTCAGGATTTTGTTGACTGTCACCTTCCAAGAATGATGTCCACCATAGTCTCCCTTGTGAAACTCTTCCTTTGTTTGTTTATCCTCCTCCTCAAGCAAGCAATTCAGCAGCACACCTCCATTGTCCTTCCAGTATAGGAATTGATTCATAATATAGTACTTCGCATCCTTTAGTTTCACAGCTCTTGCTCTGCTTTTTCTTAACCCTAGTGGAGCTTGTAAGTTTTCCAATACATACACAATGTCAGGATACCAACAGGATGTAGAGAATTCTGGCCTCACTTGCACCCCTACATCTAGCTGATCTGAATATCCTTATAAGAAATTTAGTTGCAAAGAGTCACAATTGGCCTTGGTCATTAATTTTGATAACCCTTGCCCCTTTACCAGTTTGGTGGGTTTTATCTCCATGTCGTATTCTAACAATACAACAACCCATTTGGCTCTACTTCCTTTTGGGTCTACTTGGGTGAGGATACCCTTCACAGCACTATTTGGGACATGGGCAATGATGTGTGAATGGAGGATATAAACCCTGAAATCTTTCAGTGACTTGATTAAGGCATAGGCCTGCTTTTCCATGATATTGTATTTTAGTTTTGCATCTCTCGGTACCCTACTGGAAAAAGCAATTGGTTGTTCAGTGTTTTGGGCATTCTTCTGTAACAGTATTCCCGCCACTATATGCTGAGACGCATAGGAAAAAATAAAAAACTCCTTAGAAAAATCTGGACTGGCTAATACTGGGGCTTCAGTGATGGCATTCTTGATTCCCTTAAATGAATCTCTTGCTTCCTTAGTCCATTTTACCTAATTTTCCTTTCTTAACATATTTGTAATACTCATCATAATTTTTGCAAAACTGGGAATGAAGCTTCTCAGAAAACCCACTTGCCCAATGAAAGACTGCACCTCCTTTTTGCTTCTTGGTTCTCCAACTTTCTGGATGGCACTAAACCTTTCAGGATCGATCTTGATACCTCCCTTGGAAATGGTATGACTGAAGAGATTAGCTTCTTCTAATGCAAAATGTGATTTCTTAGGGTTAAGGGAAATACCATAGTTTATACATTTCTTAAAGACTCGTTCCAAATGCTTCAGGTGCTCTTCATCAGATTTTGAATACACTGTTATTTCATCCATTTACACAACCATAAACTTGTCCTTTTCTTCAGCGGATGCTATATCCATCGCCCATTGGAAAGTAGATCCTGCATTCATCAGCCCAAAAGGCATCTTCGCGTAAATAAAAGTACCCCAAAAAGTGGTAAAAGAGGTCTTCTCTTGGTCTTCAGGGAAGACCTTGATTTGATTGTATCCGGAGAAACCATCCATAGTAGAGATTATTTTTTCCCTGACTACCTTTTCAAGATATGCTCCATTTTAGGAAGGGGGTAATTATCCTTTAGTGAAGCTCTGTTCATGTTTCTGAAATCTATACAGATTCTAGTTTCACCATTCTTCTTCCTTACAGGAAACGGATTTGCTATCCACTGAGAGAATCTCAAAGTGACAATGATTTTTGCATTAAATAATCTTCTGATCTCTTTTTCTATCACAGGCACTAGTTTAGGGTTTATCCTTCTTAACTTTTGCTTGAAAGGTTTTTCTCCTGGTTTGATTGGAATGGAATGTTGTATTATAGAAGTATCATATTCCTTTAGTTCTTCACAACTCCACGCAAACACAACAGTATTTTTTTTATCAACTCTACATATTGCTCCTTCTTTTTAGCATGCAGCTTCCTAGATAGGTTTACCATCCGAGGCTCTTCTTTAGTTCCCAAGTTCTGGTCTTCTACTGCATCTTTAGGAGGCTCAAACTTCATTTTTTTGCTACATCGTTTTGGTCAAACAACCTCTCTAGGGGTATCAGTCCCTTGGGGATGTAATTATTCTTTAATTGAACGATATCCTTTCCCCCCATCATGTTTTTCCATTGTTTTCTTTCTCTTTCTCTTTCTTCCCCCTCTAATTGCCCCTAGTCCATAAATCCTTCATGTTCTCATTTTTAGTGTCAATCTAAACGTTAGCAAACTCATCAGACAATTCCAAAAATCGTTTAATCTGTAAATCATCTTCAAATACTTGACAGTATTTAGCATTGTCCAGAATAGAGGGCCTGTTCACCACCCCTACTTCGTATTTTTCTTGAGAGAAAATAGGATTTTTGAAATCACTAGCAGTGGTGGCCAAAGAGTCCACCACCTGATTTTCAAATCTTGGGATCACCTAGATCTTGTGTTCGGTGAAAAAGTTCCCAAACATATCCCAGACTTCATTCCTATAGGCCCTCATCCTGGGATGTTTTACCTGATAATTGTCGTTCACTTGATTGACCACCAACTCTGAATCTCCAAAAGCATGTATCCTTTTGGCTCCCAAATCCTTTATATCTTTCAGTCCTAGGAGCATAGCTTCATACTCTTCCACATTATTAGTACATTCGAAGGTTATCTTATATGATAGGGCCCTGGACTCTTGGTCGGGAGTTATGATCCAGACCCCTGCGCTAGCATCATTCTTGCTCAGTGATCCATCGAAGTACATCTTCCATAGTCCTTCCTCATTTTTCTGCCTCTCTGAGGCCTCATGTCTTGCTGCAAATTATTTATCGTTGTTGACCTCATGGTGAAATGGAGGTACAGGATCAGTGTGTAGACCATCATTGAAGAAAATAGATGAACTAATCTGAGTGTCTACAACATATATAGGGTGATTTTCAGGTTTGTCATCACTACTGACGACATAATCCATCCTCTTTTCCCTATACAGTTTTCTATTGCTTCCAAAAAGAGGTATGGTGGCATAAGATAGGTCCATCTGCATAATTCCCTTTATCTTTTTTACCCAGGATCTTGACAACAACATCCTGAACTTAGCAGGCACCTCATCCACTATGACATCCATCATAATGCTCTTAGCTGGGATTTGTGCTAGGGTTACTACTACATCTTTAATCAAACCTAGACATGGTACCTTTTTGGAATCAAAAGAATATATGTCCTTGTAGGGTCTAGTAACTTCTAATCCCAACTGATCTACCACTGATTTTGGCATTAAGTTGTGTGAGGCCCCCGAATCTATCAGGGCATTGTGTAACAATTTACCATGAATATTCAAGCTCAAATAAAAGGGGGGTACTTCTTCATCATCTGGTTTCTCTAGCTTGGAACCAAAAATTATAGTGGGGGCATCATTTGCTAGTTCCAATATGTCCTGCATACTCTCTGTCTGTCCTTTTACCAGGCTAGTTATCTCTTCCCTATATTCATTGTTTCTTAATAGCTCATTTAAGGGGATAGAGATCTTCACCTTGGATAGTTCATCCTTCATACTGAAAGATGAAGTTGGCTTCACTACTTTAATGACTTCTTGTTTCCTAGCTTCTTTAGAATGCTTCCCCTTATCTTCTGAGGCTCTGTATGCAGTAACCTGTAGTTGTTTTTCCTTTAGCTTCTCCGTATTCGGTTGCATCTTGGAGTACTGAATATAGGAAGACTTCCCTTCACTTATTGGTATCTCCCTACTTATTAACCTCATCTTTCTTTGGATATCATCTACATCATTCATGTAACCCATTTGGTACTACTCATAATCAAATAAATGTACTTCATGGTCTAGGGTGTCAAAGATATGGATTTAGTCTCCAGCAGGCTCTTTAGATCCTTCCTCATCCACCAAATTTTCAGGGAAGGGAGGCCTCATCTAGTTGTCTTCCTAATTTCTTGTATTTCTTGGAGGGGGCGGCCTTCTAAAGTTAGGATTTCTTATCTGATTTTAGGTTGTTCCCTAGCAGGAGGTTTATTTTCCATGGCTAACCTATCCATAAGCTTTTCCATGGTTTTCATCATAGTATCAAACTTGGCATCACTAGAAGAGGAGGAGGCAGGGGTTTGGGTTTCTTGCTTCTTTTTATCTGCTTCTATTTTTCCCTTCATTTTCCCCAAAGCCATCATGTTGGCATCCACCTCTACTGTATCTTTCAACATAGAAGGCAGGGTGGCATATTTCCTCTCTCTTAATGTGCATGAGAAGTCTCCATCAAAGGCATCTGCGAAGTGGAGCTTTGCAACACCTATTGAGGGTTTTAGGTTATCTGTAATAGAATTATAGGCCTTCATAAACCTAGCAAAAAACTCATGAACTGATTCAAAAACTCCTTTCTTTAGATGGTTATACTGGGACAAGACTAGGGCAGGGCTCCCTATCGTTTCCCATCTCTCGAAGAATAGGGTCTTAAAGGCTGCACAATCATTTATAGAAGCATTCAGCAATTGTTTGAACCATTTCTTGGGTTCTCCAAATAGACTCTGAGCAAACAACCTCATCTTAACATCATCAAGGTCTACTTCCTCCAAATCAATAAAATATTCAAATCTATCCACATGCTGTTGGCAGAAAAACCTCCCTCTCCATCATAAGAGACAATTCTTTGGGCGTAATTTTGAGGGAGGTCATGCAAAACGGATGGTAGGGCCAATGGTGCGAATCTAGTGGCCATGGGTCTAGGTGGATTTTGAGCTTGGGGATGGATATTCTGGGAAGAATTACCCGTAGGAATTGTGGTATGGGATTGAGGGATCTGAGAACCAAATATAGCTCTTTCTGCTTTGATAATATTCTGCAACTGAAGCAAGACAGGATCTAACAAATAGGATTTAGGGGCATTAAGACCTTCTTCCCCCAGGCTTAGATAAGACTCAGATCTCGATCTTGGAAAGGGATTTCTAATATCTATATCTATAGCCAATTCTTGAAGAACAGGTAGTTCTCCTTTAAACCCATTTTTTTTAATGCTGGAAGAAGTATCTTTATCCTTTCCGGTCTTATGTATAAGTAATATTTCTATATTTTCCACACTTAACAAAATTTTGGAAATAGGATTACCTCTCGTATGGATATTTCTTGAGGCCAGGATGCCCTTTGTTTGAGATTCCTTCATAAATGAACGTGGCTCACCGATCTTCCCCATTTGAGTCTTTCTTGAATGTGGATCTTTACGAGTGGAGTCAACAGTGAAAAATTTCACAACCCTCTAGAAATTTGGAAATCTCTGTTCTCCCTCAAGGATCTCTCTTCTATTTGAATCTTCATAATTCTGTGTCATTCTCCCAGGGATAATAAAACAATCACACTCCTGAGCAACAGAGCCAATTTGTTAACACCCAAATTAAACCCCAAGGTTATGAGAGAAGCCAATTTAGGGTAACCACTAACCAATATTTAGACTTAAGCTACTGACCCAACTTAGTCTGAGAGGGATCTCTCTATAGATATTTGAAATACTGGAATAATCAAAGGTGTCAACAATGAAAACATACACCAACTGTTACACAGAAATCTTCCACCTTGTGAGCATCAACATTGTTTGGCCTGTAGGATCCATTTCAGTGACTCAGATCCATTTATATCCTTTCGTGATACCATTTTGCCCTATTCTTATTCCTACCTGCCTATTGCATCTTTATAGCAAGTGTACCCGCGAGTTGCATCCCTATAGCCCGCGGGTAGCATGTAAAATGGTGAAAACCACTATTAATTCCTTTTTACTCCCAAAAAGTGGTCATTGGGTGACCTTTGGCTCTCCATCTGCCCAAGTAATGCCTCAATGTGTCCTTTCACCTACCTTTAAGAGGACTATATATTGAGAACATATGGCTTATGGACAGGAGGAAGAGGAGAATGATAAGAGAACTCTAGTGGATTTTTTTCCTATCTTGAGTCTGCACTCATTGATCCTTGTAGTTGTGAACCATTTATGTTCACCTTCCAAACTCCTTTCTAATTTGAGTTTTCCATTCATGGAGGATTGAAGTGGTGGAGGCACACGTGGATTGATCTAGATCTTAGTTCAGATTGGTTTCCGGCAAGAGGTCGTATCACTTTGTACTTCTTCTTGTTCACTAATAGAAATACTCATATTCTTGTCCATTCATCGTGTGAATGTCATTTATTATACATTGAGTTACATTTGCTTATGATATTATGGACCATTATTATTGATAATGTTAATGCCATTTATATATTATATGTACTTGTTGGATATTAGCTATCAAGACTAATTTGTAGATTACAAGTGTGTGGATTGAAAGCTCCAACGAGGATCTACATCAAACGCTGGATCGAGGTTGGTTACATTTCTCCATTATCTTAACATTGTCATTTATAATAGCATTGTTTCGAGAATTGAGTTGATTTCTGGTAGTCATCTGTCTGTTGTGGTATTCCCAAGCCATAGTGAGTTTTCTCCAATACAGAAATGGTGACTCCGCTGGGGAAAACATCCATGTTTGGAAAAAATTTTGAGCATTAGTCCATAATTAGACTTGCTGTTTATCGAAGCTCTGTGTCACTGATTGGCCGTTAAGATACACCATATAAAACTTGCTTTTTTCTAAGCCTCTGGACTCTTTAATTTCCCATTTTCCTTTCCTCACCCGCGGGCTAGCTTAGTTCTGTCCACGTCTACCCGCCTCTGTTTACTCTACTGCTCGCGGGTACCCGCAGGTATTCCTTCAACAGTAGCGTGTAACTCCGGCTTTTGTTGGTTTATGGCTATTGGTTGTTGCTGGGTGAGTTTGGTTGGTTCCTGAGTCTTTGTTGGCCTCTTTCTTGACTGTTTCATGCCTTGGTTGTGACTAGATCTCTTCATTTCTCTTGGTTGAGCCTTCTTGGTTTTTTACCAATATTTGGTTTTAGCCTCTTGATTTTTTCCTTTTGAGCTCTTTCCTTTGGCTGAGTCTTGCTGTTTAGGATCTGCTGGGTTGTCCTAGTGATCTTCTCGGCACTTTAGTGACTGAATAGTAGGATTTTGCTTGCATTTTTTCATTCCATTTATATTGAAAAAATATAAAAATATTCATTTAGTTTTTTGCATTTTCCTTCTTGTTTATAAGAGAAAATACAAAAATATTTTATTTTCATGTACTACATCTTGCATTGAGTGCTTGTTGCCTTCATTTTAGGTTCTTCTTGTGCATTGAGAAGATAAAAGATTGCATATTTATTTCAGAATTGTTGGTTGATTTTGCATATTAGTGACATTGTTTTATTGGATAGATGAGTCTAGGATTGGACGATTTTGCATACTATTGAGTCTACACATCACTAGTTTCACGATCATATCCCTTGAGTAACCATCGCCACTAAAATTAACGCTTAATCATAAAATTGATTAGACTGATTTTATTTATAGAGTACACCAACTAGCATAGGTTTAGAGTCTTGGAATAGATCATTGTGAGTTAACAATCCAATACTACTAGACGGAACATTAGGTGTCTGACCAGGGAGTGGAGGAATCCATGGTATAGATTGGTGTTCTCAGGAAGCTCTACTCAATCCAGAGTTAAGCATGAGGTCACAGGAGGTTGGTTGAGGAGATATCCCTCTGATACCGGCTGAACGTGGGAGATATATCCAGGATTTGTTCATATCTGGGGGTGCCGTAGGTTCGTCCTCTTGTGCTTCAGGCTTAGCTACCCTGCCCATACGACGGTTCCCACCTGTGACTATCCCCCTGAGCATTGGTTATATTGCAGTGAACAATATAGTTTCCTTACCTAGGTACCGCACAGGGTACTTGTAGTGGTTATGTTGCTTGTGTCCTGAGTCAGATAGGGATTGGACAACACAGTTGTGTTCGTGCAGTGGACTTGACCCTGTCGACACAGTGAAGCCTGGGTGTCTCTATAACTGATTCTGTTACCTCCGGCTATAGTTTGGGAGTCTCAAGCCTCTCCTAGGTGAGACATACCGGCTCTAGTGTCCGGAGCTCATTTAGACACTCTGTTTGTTTGCTCTTGGATATAGTTTCTCTAGGTGTGTGCTTTTGATTTACTGTTTTTGATCGATAGTTTTCCTTTTAGGAGACGTTGTGTCTCTCTCCGGAGATAATGTGGTGCGGAGCCCTATTCTTTGCCAGTCCCGTCAGTTGGTTGGTTTAAAGCCAGCTTTGGTTACACGCCGTATTGCTAGAGGATGCCAGAGGGCTCCCTCTAAGTCTTCCAATTCTTACGTGACTTATGTTGAAGACTACATGACTGCTCATCCTGATATTGGGCAAGATCCTTCTACTCGTTCGGGTAGAGTTGAACATACTTCCGATTCCCATACTCCTTGTGAGGATTCGGGAGGTGATCCACCTGAGACTCAACTTGGTTCTGTTTGGCCTAATCCACTTGACCAGGATCTGTTTGATCCTTCAAATCCAGATAATTACCTTTATGGGATTCCCAACTTGCCCGAGGAGGAAGAATAGGACGAGCCTTTCGTTCCTTCATTTCCATGTGATTATAGATACGGGAGGCCTGAGAATCATGATGATACTGGCCATATGATCAACCCCACCGCACTCTATTTTGGTATTCCTAGTCACACTACTATTGAACCTTCCACTACGGTTGGTAATCATGCTGGCACTAGTCAAAGTGTTAGCCATACTATAACCACTAGGGGCACTACCCTCGCTGGGGCACTACGTTGTCCACCCACTCACATAGTATGGAGACTGGTTAGATTCCTAACAATGCTAATTTTGGAACATGACCACCTCCTAGGAATACCCAACCTAACCGAAATGTTGTTCGGAATATGACTCGCCATCCAGAACCTAATACACGTATCGCTACTCGTCAACCCAGGACTACTTTTTCACATGATACCGTTCCTCCCAACCACGGGGGTGGACACATACTACATAATTTTGTGTCCACTACCGCCACTAGTAATGCTAATGTAGGGGGTGGGAATATTTTCTATCCACATGGACATCACACCACCAACCCTGCTACTAGTCACACCCATATTGGAGCTGGGAAAGCTTCTCATGCTTCTGGTCACCACACGACTACTCAAGCTAATCCTAATGTTGGGGGTGGGAACATACAATACCATTATGGTCAATACAACATGGTTCCTGCTTTGAATAGTACATACATGCCCCATGCTCATGGTGGCAACCCTTACTACAACATAGTCGGTGCTGGCCACCAGTATCACCCACCACCCCAATATGGTGCTCAAAACGCGCATATACCTTCTTACTCTCAAATGGGTCCAGCAGGGGGAGGTTATCCATCTTATGGCCATGGGAAAGCTTACGGGCCGTCAAGTCCTCATTATCAGTAGTTTAATCCTCATGGTCAAGGTTTTGGTCCATCTTATAACACAGTTCCGTTTAACCAACCTTTTATGGGAGCTTATAATCAAGATTTCCAACCTCAGCTCCCGTTCCTTGCATGCTTGAATCTCCCGAATCTTTCGAAGCTCACAAATGATCCGGTGTGTCATGACCCTACTTGGCCCCCAGTCCCTACCAAGCTCCTTTCAGACATTCTGAAGTTTGAGGAGAAAGGTGGTGAGGACCCGGGAGATCATGTCATGACGTTTCACCTTTGGTGCTCCTCCAACTCTTTGAATCGTGATTCCATTCGATTACACCTATTTCAACGCACGCTCATGGGGGCAGCCACGAAGTGGTATGTGGAGTTTCCTGGAAAAACCTATAGTGGATTTAATGAGATTGCTTTCGTTTTCTTAGACCATTTCCAGTTACCAGTTCATTATGATACTGGTACTGAGTTGTTGTCCACCTTCCATCAGAATAAGGCCACACATATTTCTGACCACATTCAAGAGTGGCGTCGACAGAAGAGATTAGTGAAAGCCAACATTCCTCTAGATCTCCTGTTGGAATGGTTCCTCAAGTTTTTACTTCCATACATTGCTAAGGATTTTTCGATGTCCGGCATTGTGACTAAGGAACAAGCCATCTTGAAAGTCCAGCAATTAGATCTACTTTATTCTTAGTCTGGCATTTTGTATGACATTATTCCTAATGCACAAAGAACAAGACATGAGCCTACGTCAGTTCCTAAACCACATGCTGATGGCATTGTGGGGTCCGCATGCACTCGCCCCGCAGACTTAGTAGCTAATCAAATGCAAAATTTGTCACTAAACCAGTCTGCTCCCAGACAAGTTCACACCTTGTCCACTTCCACTCCGTTGTCTGACGTACACAATGTGCAATCAATGAAACCGTCGGGTAACCAGTAACCTGGTGGTAAGAAAAAGGGGAGAAATAATCGTAGGGGTGGAAACAATGGAAGTAATAACAATATCAATCATAATACTCCTCATAAAGAGAATGCCAACCCTCCTCAGGAAGGTGGTAATGCTGGCGAGGATTGTAAACCTAGGTGTAAGGTGAAATTCCCTTGCAAGCTTTGTGGGGAGGATCATCTTAGTCACTTATGTCCTCAAATTGAAGAAGCATCAAATCATTTGGCACAGAGCCCAGCTGTGTTAAAGGATCCCCTTCCTCATCATCAAAACATGGCTTCACATGCTCCCACCGCTGTGTTGATTCCCCGAAGATCCCAGCATCAAGCAAAAAGGGATTCTCCCCGGTAGAACATCCCAATTATATTGTCCACCATTTGGTATGGGGAATCCGTCCGGTTAGCGGTTCCGGCAACCGTTAGATTTGGAAATTTGCTTCAATTACACCGGTTATGGTCTGATCCACCATTCTTTTTTTTTAATTTTAAGGTTTAAGATGATATGCAAGTGCCTAAGCTAACTTAATCTAAATGCAAAGCTTAAAACAAATTTGTGTCTAAAACTTAAATAAAGCTAAACTATCCGTGCAAGTAGCAAAATTATAAGTATGAGTAATGTGCTGAACGAAGCATCTACAGATCAACAGATAGCCATTAAACTAGGAAGATAAAACTACAACAAAAGGCAACAGATATTAAAAGATAGCTTCTGATTTACATATAACGCATTCCATTACTCATGTGGGAGAAAAAATCATTTGCACAGGAAACAACAAGATCATTCAACACATAGAAATAATTCAAGGCAACAAAGAAAGATCTCACTGTAGAATATGAAAGACACAAGAATAATCCAGTATGCATCCAACATCCATTTCCATGCAAAAGACGTCCTCTCCAGGCTCTTATTAGACAAATTTCATTTTCTTGGAGCAAGTGCAAGATAGCTCGTACAAGTTAAGAAAAATATTTTCCTTTCCAAAAGTCCTTTACACTATTCCCTAAGCTTCTATTTATATCTTTACAAAATGCCTCTTGGGCTACCACCTGGCTCTTTACACTTGTCCTCTAAAGACTTTTCCTCTAAATAAACAAATCGTGACCCTTTTCTTAAAACATAAAATTTCTCAAAAATAGAAAAGGGCAGCTGTCTAGTGATTATATGCTCTAAACATAGGGAGAACAAATGAAAATAGGAACAACGCCTTAGGATCAGCGTGTTCACCCTTGGGGAGGTGCTTATGCTGGGAGGGAGGTGCTTGGACTGGCTACTACTACTGCTGCTGCTTTCTTTTCCTCCTCTGCAATGTAACTGAACCAGATACCAGTGTCTCTGATAACCACATTTCCTGGAGAAGGGAGCAATATCTTCTGAGAAGTTACATGCTTACCAAGCTCTGCTTCAATACTATGAATTTCTGCAATTGTTGCTTGGTGGATTTCTTTCAGCAAATGGCTGTATATTGATGACAACCCAATATAGTGATGGAGATCATCGGTGGCTAGGACGTCAATCTTCTTTATATATTCTATTTGAATACCTAGCTCTTCCTTCAAGTCTAATAGACGTTGCTCTTTGCTTGGAAACTCATCGAGGGACTTAGGGAAAATCAGCTTAGATTTATCATGCACTTCATGAATCTTTTGATATAGGCTGTTACTCTTATCAATTGTTCTCTGGATCTTAGCCATTAGCTTCAGGCCACAATTCCTGCAGAATTCCATGCGGGACACATCTTCTTTAAAATCATCTACTGACTTGAATGGGAGATGCTTGGGGAAATCAACCTTCCCTTCTCTCCATTCCATTTGGCTCAGGATGTTTGCTTTAACCCGAGTGTACTTTCCCTTAATCCTATTGGCCTCTACATTGACTTCCTTCAATCTAACCATCATGGCTTTGAGCCTACACACTTCTTCAGAAATCAGCTCCTGTGTGCCGTGCATTTGTCGCAGAATGTCACAGGACAACTCATGAAAGGGAGACATATCTATTGCTCTACTTTCTGCCTGCTCTAATTGTTCAACCATTGCCTGCTTATCTGCTTCCAGATGAAAACTCTAGCTTCAGAATCATTCTTTTCTGCTTCTAGAACCATCATTTGGATTTCCAGGTGCTCCTTTTCTTCTTCTAAATGGTGATACTTATCTAACAACTACTTGTGATCAACAGACAGGCAATTATATTTATTCACTACAAGATCCCTGTAAGCCTACTCATTAGCCACAGTATGTTGTAACATGTGATCTCTCCTCTTTGTTGACTCAAATTCTCTGACCATATCGATGACATTGTCCTTTGTTGCTTTTGCTGCTGACACAGCAACGGATGCCATGGCTATGGGAGCCTTATTTGTATTTTGCATCACCGTGGTCTCTCGTTGGGTAACAATATCTTCTTGGAAGAGTCTCTTTATCCTCTCTTCCGACTTCAAAACCACCACCTTCCTCTTCTTATAATACACAAATTCATCCCATCGGGACACAGTATGATCTTCTGATGGGGTGTAAGGGATGATTGGGAGGTATATTACATGTACTTCTGTCTCTATGGGTGGGGTTTGTACTACTTGAGATGTGTCTGTTTCCACATTTTGGGTGCCGGAGACACCTGCTTGAGATGCGTCTGTTTCCACATTTTGGGTGCTAGAGACACCTGCTTGAGATGTGTCTGTCTCCATATCTTAGGTGCCGGAGCCACCTGCCTGGGAATCTTCATTGGTCTTAAGTTATTCCTCTGTCTTTTGTTCCTCTTCGGTTTTACGCCTTCTTTCTTCTTCTTCAGCTTGCTGTTGATTTTCACTTTCCTCCCTCTGCTTTCGATCTTCTGCTTCCTTCTGCTTCCTTGCTTCCTCAGCTTCTTTCTGCAACGTTGCTTCTGTTAAATTTTGAGCATTAATTCACAATACTCTTGGATATTTACTGAGAGAATAACATATACAGTATATCAATGCATAACAATCACAATAAGCATGACAAGCATCACAAGAATCAAAAGCATGAGAGACAAGAGACACAAAGTTTCCGTGGGAAAAACCCTAAGGTGAAAAACCCCACAACTTCCTCAGAGATAGAGAGAGGAATGGCTCAACCAAAGTACAACCAAAATACACTTGAGATAGTCTCCTAGTAATAGATGATCCTCCTCCTCACTAGTGCGCCACTTTCTGAGTGAGAGAAGTGTGACTTTCTGAATGATGAAAATAGAGATCTCCTAATCTCTATTTATACTTAACCTTTTTTTCCAGTGACCTTATGGGGCCGACTTGTCTATCTAGATACATCCACAATATAATATATATTTCAAGGCTGACCCCACACATGGTGGTCTAATAACCCATCAGCAAGTACACACACTTGCGATACTTGTCAATCCACATGACGACACTTCCTTATAGAGGAATAACACATCTCTTATAAGGGTACAATAAATATATATGAAATACATAGATGAAATACATTCCAAAGTTACATATACATCAACACTCCCTCTTAACTAGGAAGGTGTTTTTCGATACAGTTCTGCTAGACAAGTCTTCTTCTTGGGATCATCGTCACTGCTGCTGCTATCTCAACCAATATCTGACTCTACTCGTCATAGGAAGCTCTACAGAGCTAGTCCTTTTTCATACTGGATGTAGGCCCACCACCTGCAGGTCTTCATCATCTGTGTGAACGGTTTGATAGAGCTAGCCTCTCAGGACTAATTTTATGTGCAGATGCAATACCGAAAAGAGTATCCCAGGAACATTAATGTGCCTAAGCACGACCGACAATATCTCCCAGGACTGATTACATGCATCTCCTCCACAATGCCTTTAAAGAGCATCCCAGGAACATTTATGTGTCGCAGCACGACCAGCAAGATCTCTAAAGAGCATCCCAGGACTTATTACGAGCACACAGCTCAACCTCTCAGATCTCCAGGACTGATTACATGTGGATAGACAAAACCTTTAAAGAGCATCCCAGGAACATTTATGTGCTGCAACACGACCGACAAAATCTCTAAAGAGCATCCCAGGACTAATTACGAGCACACAGCTCAACCTCTCGGATCTCTAGGACTGATTACATGTCTCCATAGTAATACCTCATCCCATGACTGATTACGAGCACACAGCTCAAACTATCAGATATCTGAGGACTAATTACATACTACATAGAAATACTGGAAAGAGTACCCCATGAACATTTATGTACCGCATCACGACTGGAAATATCTCCCAGGACTGATTACATGCTATTTGCACAACCTGCCACATATCATCTCTGACCTCCAAGTATCAACCTGATACTCATGATCCAACGGATCATCATCGTACGAGGCATCATCCTGATGCCCATGATCATACTGATCATCATCACTTGTACCATCCTAGTACATATCATCTGGAGCAACATCTTGAAGCTCATCATCATGATCAACCTGATCATACAATGCATCCACCTGATGCACACCAAGTATCTACCTGATAAATATCATCATACATGATCCATTTGATCATACAGTGTATCCACCTGATACAAATACAAATACATGATACATATCCACATACATGATCTACCTGATCATACAATGTATCCACCTGATACATATACAGATACATGGTCCAAGCATCCAACATGATGCATATACAAATACATATAAATGATCCAATCGATCATATCCAACATCCAACATGATGTGTACATACACATAAATATAAATGATCCAACTGATCATATCCAGCATCAACACGATGCGTACATACATACAAATATAAATAATCCAACTGATCATATTCAGCATCCAACATGATGCATATACAAAACAGTAACTGGAGCATCGTCCTGACGCTCATCACTCAGTGCTTACATCCACAACCATGTGAAGGATCCTCCTTCCAACATGCTTGGAATGGCTTCAGCAAATGTGTCCATCACTTCTTCCTCGAAGTGTCATTGATCTGAAGAACACCAAGCCTCTCCCTGAAGTACTCGAACTTCACCCCGGCTAGTGGCTTCGTCAGCACATCTGCTATCTACTCATCCATCACAACATACAAGAGCTTCACGGTTCCTCTCAGCACCATATCCCTGATATAGTGATATTTGATCTCTATGTGTTTCGACCTGTCATGAAACACTGGGTTCTCAGACAGCTTTACACAACTCTCGCTATCACAAAAGATACCAGTAGCATCCAACGGGAGATCAAATAACTCAAACAGTAGCTTCCATAGCCATACTGCCTCACAACTAGTTGAATAGGCTGCAACATACTCTGCCTCAGCTGTACTCAGTGCTACACAGGACTATTTCCTGCTAAACCAAGAAATCACACCTGATCCCATACTGAAGCAGCACCCAGATGTGCTCTTCCTATCTGCAGCACTGCCAGCCCAATCTGAATCAACATAACCCTGCAGGTTAAACTTTTGATTTGCTTCATACTTGAGCCCATAATCCACTGTACCCTTCAGGTACCTCAGAACATGCTTTATAGCTACTAGGTGAACACTCCTCGGATCCATCAGGAACTGGCTCAATGTGTTCATAGCAAAGCAAATATTTGGTCTCGTGTTTGTCAGGTACATCAAGGATCCAATCATCTGACGATACATAGAGACATCAACCGACTCAGATGAAGCATCACATAGAAGCTTTAGATTCGATGCCATGGGTGTGGCCATGGCCTTGCAATCCATCATCCCAAATCTCTTCAGGATGTCTACTGTGTACTTCTCTTAACCAAGGAAGATCCCACCTGAATTCTGCCACACCTCCATACATAGGAAATAATGCATCATTCCCAAATCTTTCATATCGAACTCAGTAGCAAGCTTCCTCTTAGTATCTATAATCAGTCTGTCATCTCCTGTTACAAATAAGTCATCCACATACATGAGTAGAATCACAGGATTCCCTTCCTCAACCTTGTAGTAGAGGTTGGAATCTGCTTTACTCTTGGTAAAGCCCAAACAAGATAGGAAACTGTCCATCCTACCATACCAGGTTCTGGGAGCTTGTTTCAAGCCATACAAAGCTTTCTTCAATTTGCACACATATGACTCCCTATCATGTATTTCAAAACTGAGTGGCTGCTCCACATATACTTCCTCTTTAACTACACCATTCAAGAAAGCAGACTTGACATCCATCTGGTGTATTTTCCATTTCATTGCTGCAGGCAGGGCAAGTACTGTTTTGATGGAAGTATACCTGGCTACAGGTGCAAAAGTTTCTTCATAATCTATTGCCTCTTTCTGAGAGAAGCCAAGAGCTACGAATCTTGCTTTGTATTTCTCTACACTGCCATCTGCAGCATGTTTGATTTTGTAGATCCATTTAGAAGTCACAACAAACTTCTCTTTAGGTCTTGGGACAACATCCCAAACATCATTCTTCATTATTGATTGGTATTCCTCAACGATGGCATCCTTCCATTGTTTATTTTCTGCTGCTTCTTCATAACTGGAAGGTTCTTTGTTCATAATGTCACAGAGTAAAGCAACATAGTTGGTATGTGATCTGGTTCTTTTCTTTGCTCTGTGTTCTTCTTCTAGAATGCTAAATATTTCTACATCTTGAATGAGCTCTCCAGCCCATGCAGGTTTCCTCTTGTGAGAGTTATCCTCATGGGGTGGATCTACAGGTTCTTGCGGATCTTCAAACTCACGAACAACTTCTGGAATTGCTTCAGTCATGGTAGTGTCTTGAAATCTAGTTTCCTTAGGTTCTTCATAAACTTAGATAGGTGCCTTCCTTGATTTGATGAATGCTGAGTTTTCATCAAATGTTACATCCCTGCTGACATCAATCTTCTTGAACCCTAGAAAGTATATTCTGTAAGCCTTCGAGCTTTCACTGTAACCCACAAAGATACCCTTCTTTCTTGAAGGATCTAGTTTGGTCCTCTTTTCCTTTGGGACATGAGTGTATACTGGACAACCAAATATTCTGAGATGGCTGACTTCAGGTTTCTTACCAGAAAAGACCTCTTCTGGTGTCTTGTTGTCCAATATCTTGTGGGGTGTTCTGTTCTGCACATATACAACTATTCTAGATGCTTCTTCCCATAGATGCATAGGTAGATCTTGGTCATGCAACATTGCCCTTGCTGCTTCCATGATTGTTTTGTTCTTTCTTTCTGCAAATCCATTCTATTGTGGATTATAAGGAGCAGTCAACTCCCTCTTAATCCCTGAATCACTGCAAAGCTTCTTGAAGTCACCTGAGGTGAATTCTCCACCATTGTCGGATCTGAATGTTTTGATCTTCTTGTCAGTTTGATTCTCCATCAAGGTTTTGAATTCCTTGAACTTATCAAACACCTCATCTTTGTTCTTCAAGAAGTATACCCAAGTCTTCCTGGAGAATTCATCAATAAATGAGACATAGTAAACATACCCACTTAAAGAACTAGATGACAGAGGACCACATACATCTGAGTGGATGATTTCCAGGATATCCTTTGCCTTGCTTTCACTGCTTGGGAAAGCCTTCTTAATGTTCTTACCTTTTTCACATCCTTTGCAAACACCTTTATGTTTGGTCTTGATTTCAGGAAGACCCTCTACAGCCTTGCTTGCAATTGGAAGCTCCCTATAGTGCATATGAGCAAGTCTTCTATGCCAAAGTTCACTTGGCTCCATGGATTCATGCACCATGGCATGTTCAGGTTGTCCCTTCAATTTATACAAACCTCCTTCTTGCTCTCCAATCACAATGGCATCATCTATGGTCTTTCCCCTTGGCCACATTAGGACTTGGCCATCCACAAATGCAACCCTCATACCTTTTGCATCCAATGCAGAGATGGAGAGTAAGTTATTCTTGATCCCAAGTACATAAAGGACTTCTTTCATCTTCAAATATTTTCTAGAATCTAGGTTGTAGGAGGCTTCACCACTTCCTTTGATGGGATATTGATAATCATCCCCAAGTTTTACTTTATGGGGTGCTTCATGTTCAGACAGATTTACAAATGATTCTTTAAACCCAGTTATGTGTTTGGAAGCCCCACTGTCAATTAACTAGTCATTACAACCATGGGAGATAGTACCTGTGAGAGCAAAGATTAGAACATACTCTTCTTCACTTGATGAGTCATCATTACTATCATCACTTTCTTCCCTAGCCTTCTTCTTTGGAGGTTCATCATCTTCGGAAGAATGAGCATGGTACCTTCTTTTGTTACCCTTCTTCTTCTTGCTGGAGTTGTTTTAGTTGTGGTTGTCCCTTTTGTTCTTGGGACATTCTGAAGCAAAGTGACCCTTCTCATTACGAGTGAAACACCTTAGATCTTTCTTGTCTTTCTGAAAATGATGAGAAGATTTCTTCTTGTGATGGGATGGCTCCCTATTGAACTTGCCCTTCTTAGTGTGAACTGTGAGAGCTTGATCTTCATTTCCCATCTTCTCTTCTCTTGCCACAAGCCTTGCTTCTTCTTGAGAACATTCCTCCCATAATCTGCAGAAGGAGAATAACTTCTTTCTGGCACAAATCCCCTGGATAAAAGAGTCCCATGACCTAGGTAGGCCATTTAGAGTAGTCATAACAATTACACCATTCTCCACCATTTCATATATAGCTTCAATTTGTTCCTTGATCTGAGAGACCTTGGAGAAATAGGATTGAATGGTTTCTCCATTTGACATCTTAACCCCTTTCAATTGATTCCGCAGGGTCATCTTCCGATTTATGTTCTTTCCTTCAAATAGCTTGGTCAAAGAGTCAAACATAGCCTTGGGTGTCTTTAGAGAAGACACATGGGGTATGAGATGGTCTTTGATAGAATCAACAATGATTCTCTTTGCCTTGACCAAGTTCTTCTTATGCAAAACCTTAGCCTCTTCATCCTCTGGGATAGGGATGTCTTCTTTTATATATGAGTCCAACTCATTCTCTTCTAGATTAACCCAAGCCTATACTTCCAAGCTCGGAAGTTATCAGCCCCTTCAAGCTTATCCTAAAGATTGGTGTGGTGAGACATCTTAAAGAGTACTTCAAATGGAAATAGAAAAGATTTAGTTCTTACCACTTGAAATGCTGAAAACTGGATCTGGTCTCGGATTAGTGTTTGTCGAAAAAACCCTAAAAATTAAAAATGTGAATTTCAACTTTCTGAAAGGATAGAAAGATGTTCCTTGATGAGTTGATCAGCTTGGTGTATTCAGAATTTGAGATCAGCAAAGCTTTACCATTCAGATTTGCCTTTTTGTCCTCCCGGGTTCACTGAGGAGAGCCCTGAATTAGGGTTTGAGTTTCCCGGAGATCTACCCAGCCAAAAATCTCAATCCAAAGCTCTAAACTTCGATTTTTGCAAGGAGCTTCCAGCTATGTCTTCAGATTTCAGAAATTCCTATTTTTATGGAAACCCTAATTTTTAGGGCCAAATCTGAAAATGCTCAGAATTGAATTCTGATTGGACAAATAGATTCTCCTTGATGAGTAGAGTCAATCTACTATACTGCATTTCCAAAAACTGTGGAGAGAAACCCAATAAACAAGAAACTCAAGTCTCTATCACTGCAAAATGTCTTCTTCTCAGGTTAGCTCTGATACCATGTTAAATTTTGAGCATTAATTCACAATCCTCTTGGATCTTTACTGAGAGAATAACATATATAGTATATCAATGCATAACAATCACAATAATCATGACAAGCATCACAAGAATCAAAAGCATGAGAGACAAGAGACACAGAGTTTCCGTGGGGAATACCCTAAGGTGAAAAACCCCACAACTTCCTCAGAGATAGAGAGAGCAATGGCTCAACCAAAGTACAACCAAAATACACTTGAGATAGTCTCCTAGTAGCAGATGATCCTCCTCCTCACTAGTGCACCACTTTCTGAGTGAGAGAAGTGTGACTTTCTGAATGATGCAAATAGAGATCTCCTGATCTCTATTTATAATTAACCTGTTTGCCCAGTGACCTTATGGGGCCGACTTGTCTATCTGGATACATCCACAATATAATATATATTTCAGGGCCGACCCCACACATGGTGGTCTAATAACCCATCGAAAAGTACATACACTTGCGACACTTGTCAATCCACATGACGACATTTCCTTATAGAGGAATAACACATCCCTTATATACATCAACAGCTTCTTTAGCTTCTCTCTGCAACCTTGCGTCTTTAGCTTCTCTCTGCATCCTTACTTCTTCAGCTTCTTGTTGCAGTCTTGCTTCTTCTTTCAATCTTTTTTCTTCACGGGCTAGGGCCTCAGCTGCTTCTCTCTCTTTCTGCAGACTGGCTTCTCAGGCTGCGGCAGAGCTAGAGCTAGCCCCACTGCCTTGATGACAAATCTGCAACTCAGTCATGTTGTTGATGCCTCTGAACACTTCTTCCTCTGCATCATAGTAATGAGCATATTCAAAATGAGCATATACCTCCTTGCAATGCTCGGCAACCTTGCTTTGCCTATCATTTCTATGGAAGAGCATTTCGTCGAAGTGGAAAGCTTTCAGCTATTGAACGTATTCCTCAGTTGTTGCAACCCCTGGGAATTTATAGGCTCCTATGCAAAAGGGAAAAGGAGGGAAAGAAGCCTTATGTTGCTTGTTAAGCACCCCTCCTATTCCATCAAGGAAAAATTGCCTGACTACTTCCTTGAGGACTACATAATCAGAAGCGTATTTTGGCAAAATGTATGGCACTTTGGTACCTCCAAATATCCTGATGTAGGTGCCGTGCTCTGAGAAGTAAAAATCGCCATAGTTTTCCAGGACCTCCATGGCATTTTCTGATAGACAATTGGGCTCTTTGTTGAACATCTGCTCATACAGAGGCATGATGAACTCTTCGCAGATGAGCTTATAGTTTGCTCTGTAATTTTGAGCCCACATTATTTTATAGGCAGTGTAGACCGGGGTGTTGGCCTTATCCCATGTGCAACCTAGCCTGCAGAAAGAGAGCTTAGCCAAAATGCAGTCAATAAGATAGGAAGACATGTAAAATTCTGACTTTTTCAAGGCCAAACCTTCTCTTGCAGCGGCCACTGTGGATGCCAAACTGTCCGAAAGGATAGTAGCCCAATCAAACACAGTTCCTTTGAATGCTATGAAGTGGATGATGGGATCCCACTGTATCCTATATATAGTGCCATCGGGCATGCCAAAAATTCTGCATAACATCAGGGTGGTTAATCTAAAAGGAGGTCTTAGGATCTGAACATCATATTCATCATTATCTCTCTTCCTCAGCTGCTTGCCTGTGACCAATAATCTTTTAGCCATCTCAGCATTATTCATCTTTTCCAACCATTCATCACTTAGAGCTTGCTGGGGACGTGAGAATTTGTAGGTTGCTGCAATATACGTTGGATGGAATGAAGCGAAAGGATCTCCCTTGCTGTCATGCAACACTCTTGTTTGCGGGTTGCCATGTTCCAGTATCCATCTAATCACTTCATAGCATGGGAACAATTCAGGGTGAGTAGAAGCCCTGGCTATGCCGGAAGTTCTAATGTTAAGGTAGATTTGTTCTTCTTCCAATAATACATCTGGGATATCCTGGTCCTTGATCATCCGGTAAACATCTCCCCAACGGACCTCGGGAGGAACGTCGGTGGTACACTTAGTGTCTTGAAAAATAGTTTCAGTCCTTAGTTGCACTAGTTCTAGTTCCATCACTTTAGCTTTCTTTCTACCACCCTTTGGCATCATGGCTTATCCCTGTCAGCAACCAAATGTGAATGATTACAAAATTTGTAACACGTTATGAGAGTGTAATATAGAGTAGGACAATTTAGCATGCTAATGATAAATATAGATAAAATTATAAGGTTGCATGCTGGGGATGCAAACTAAACATAGATCATTCCAAAAAACAAAATATGGTCCTCATACTTGATTATTCTAGGGAGACAATGCCTAGTCAGGAACTTTTGGAATGCTTCCGAAAAGGTAAGCATACGACGTGAAAAAAAAAAAACCTACTTCCTTCCTAGACCTGGGAGACAGGATTCCCTCCATCATAGCACTTCTAATAGTGAATGTTAGGTTGGCCTGGAGTGGAAAATCCTATGAGGAAACAATGAAAACAAGGAACTGTTTTTCGACAGTCATTAACTGAGCCGAATAGGTGAGTGGTTGAGTATCTAAACCGACTACTACTGTCGTTGATAATACTTGTGAAACGGTATGCAGCCGGTATGAAGTTTGAGTTTGAGTAAATCTGGGTAGGAAAAACGACCGGAACGCGGCCAGTGAAAATAAACACAAGCTCGGATGACTCAGAAACAAGGGGCCAACTGGGACTAACTTGGTCATGGTTATGACTCCTAGTTAGTAGCAATGAGAAACTTTTGGAGCCACGATGGCCATAAATTATTTAAAACAATACATGCTACCAATGCCTTCCGGCCACGTTATCAAACGAGAAAAACCCAACAAATAACTCAACGTGAAGATAAGACAAAGATGACAGTTAAAAATCCTACCTGGAGATGAAACAGTGGTGGAGTGAGGTGGACACGGTGGTGGATGCGCTGAGCTGGAGTGAGACGATGCGATTTTCCCAACGGTGTTCTTTGAATAAAAAACTAACAATGGGAACAATGAAACTTCACCACCCTTATATAAAGTTAGACACGTGCAGGCATTTAAACTGATAGGTGATGACATTAAAACAGAGTTAAATGCTCATATGACGCGGTCATTTCAAAACAATTCGGCATTTAATGCGCGACCAGCGGCTGCGGTGAGGACTCACAAGTTTTGTCCGCGGTTGCGGCCAAAACTTATGAGTTCCTCTCGAAAGGAAGGAAATTTTGGCAAGGCATTTTCCTGTTGCGGGAGAGACAAAAGGATGCTTCGTAGTGGCGGAAAAAAATGGTGAGTCATTCCAACGTTTTGGGAGCACTTTGTGAGTTCTTCCAAAGTCCACTCTCCCGAAAGCTTATCGTGGCTGGCTTTGCCGAGTTGTCCCGAAATTTCTGAAAGACTCAGTAAGTCCTTTCAAAATTAACGAATGACTTTGTTAAGTTTTTTATTGAAATATGAATGGTCGAGTCGTAACCTGGGGAAAAGACCAACTGCGGCAACACTTGGTGAAAGCTTCCACAATTTCGGGAGATAAAACCAAGTTCCTCGGCAGTTTCGCTCGAGCTCGCTAAGTTCTTCCCCAGTTTCGAGGGAGAATTTTAAGTTTCTTCCACAGTTTCGAGAGGGAATTTTAAGTTCTTCCAAAACTTTAGAAACGCTAAGTGTTTTCTCTATTTCGGGGAGTAACTTTAAGTCTTTTCCACAGTTTCAGGAGAGAATCCTGAGTTCTTCCCTAGTTGTGAGTTTTGACTTAGAAGAAAAACTTCAATTTTCAAGCAGATTCCTTAGTTGAAACAAAAACTAAGTCAAAAAGTTTTCAAAGGAGATTTAACTTTTTTTAGGCAGTCTTTCTAGTAAAATGAAAGGAGGGGCCCCAATATCTACAAATTTTGGGGGGGAATGTTCGTGCAACAACAATTGGCGAGTCGCTGGCGAACACAGATCTCTGAAAAAATCCCTCTCGTTGATCTGAAACCTTCTTAAAAGATAGCCATCTTATATGCAATATTCAGCTGAGCACTTGAATCTCGGCGAAGGAAGAAGTCATTTTATCTACTGGCCATTGGGGAAAGGGGAGCTTTGATAGAGACATCTTTAAAACATTCAAAGGGCCAACATATGGGGTTCATTTTAGAACATTCATCTTTCAGATGGCTACTGCTATCGGACTCCACAAGATTTGCAACACCTTCTCATGGACATTATTGCTCTTGTTCCTCATTCCCATGCCGCTTGCATCATTTTTGGATGTTTATACTTTTGACAGCTTTGCTGTTTGGGCCTTCCAAAAATATGATCTTTGATTTTAGCTCCTCAATCCATAATGTCCTTTTGTGTGTGAGAGAGATTTTATTGATTTGATCAATCCTCATGGATGGAGAGGAGCCTAGTTTGAGCTAAGTCTTTTGGACATCCTTCTTGACTTATACGATTTGCTTTTGTCTCAGCCATGCTTCAATTGAGGTGAGAATCTCTAGAAAATAGACCCTTGATTATAAGCCATTTTGGATGTTAGATTTGCAGCATGGAGTCATTTCAATACCCTATGCCCTCGGGATGTGCTACTCGCCGTGGGTCCAACTTCAGTGACCTTCTTGAGATGCCTTTAAGTGTGAGAGTGGATGGAGCCTGAAGATAGTAATAAAGATAGTCATAGATCTCTGCTATTTAAACAGGGTTAGTGTGACTAACAAAATAGGCTTCCTTCCTTCTGGAGAACATTCAACAAGAGAAAAATACATAGATAAAATTTCATTCGAGGGTAGTTTCGGCTTCATGAGTTGTGAGATTTCTTCGAGAGATCTATCTTGATGGGAAACCTGACCGTAGGTGCTTTCAGAAAACAAACTTTGTACAGAAGGTTTCAAATGCTGAGAAAAGAAACAAGATAACTGAAAACGAAGGGCTAAAGCAACATAAAAGAAAAGTTTTATTTATGTACAGAAAGTCTCAGTGAGACCACGCAAAATATTGTTTCAAGGCGAGGCCATTGAGAGGAAGGGTTACTTCCTCTCCTTGGAGGTCCGTCAACTTATAAGTGGATGGGCCGAGCTTTGCTGAAATTTGGTAAGGGCTTATCCATAAATGTTGGAATTTCGTGTGCATCCCTTTGCCTTGATGATTGTGATCCCATTTCAGGACTAAATCCCCAACTTCAAAACTCCTTTTACCGGACTTCCTCTTATCGAACCATCTCTTGACTATGTCTTGGTGCTGATGGAATCGGTCTTTAGCTTCATGTCGGGCTTCTTCAAGTTGAAGCAAGGTATTCATCCTAGATTGTAAGACTTGGCTACTAGACCCTTGAGAGGCTTGGGACAACTATAAGGATGGAAGCAAGATGTTGGGGGGGAGGATGGCTTCCTTGCCATAGACAAGAGTGAAAGGAGAAACCCTTAATGTGTTCTTTGGAGTCACCTTATCTGCCCGTAAGGCATTTGGGAGAGCTATATGCCAACTTTGCTGATTTTCTATCACAGTCTTCTTGAGAATTCGAATGAGTTTTTTGTTTGAAGATTCAACTAATCTGTTTCCTTGAGGATAATAATTGGCTGAATAATGCAATTTAATCCCCCATTCATAAACAAATTCATTTATCTTAAAAGACGAGAAATAGGGAGCATTATTTAAAACAAGGGAAATTGAAACCCCAAACTTGGTTATGATGTTTTCCTTCAAGAAACTGATGATTGTATCTTCATTGATCTTGCGCAATGAGATAACCTCCATCCATCTGGTAAAGTAGTCGATAGCCGTCAGGATGTATCGATGTTGTAAAGAAGAATTTGGATTTATCTCTCCGATAACATCTATGCCCCACTGTTCAAAAGGTTTTGAGATAATAACCGACTGCAATGGTCCTGCTGCCTTAGGTAATTTCCTGACACTTCTTTGGCATATATCACAGTTCCGTGCATACGCATGGGCATCTCAGAATAGAGTGGGCCAATAATATCCAGCTCTAAGTATCTTCTGAGTTGTTTTCTCCCCTGAATAATGTCCACTAGCGGGACCATCATGTAAGTCTTTGACAACTTTACTTGCATCTTCCTTTTCTAGAAATCTAAGAAAAATTCCATTGTAATTCTTTCTTAAAAGTATCCCATCAATGATTTGATAAGCTGTTGACTTCAAACGGAGCGCACTTCTTTGCTTAGAGTTCCAGCGCTCAGGTAGGTATCCTTGCTGCAAATAATGCACAAAATCTCTATACCATGATTGAGGAGCTGTGAAGACAGGACATACCTCAACTGAGTTCAGCTTAGCTTCATTTTTCCAATGCTGCTGTTCATCAGTTGGATTTTCTGTACGCAATTTTCACAGGCCTTGTCCTTTGATGATAGTGGCCAGTTTAAATTCTAAATCATATTCTTGAAGAGCTGTGACCCAATTTCCCCTCCTTTCTCTTATTTCCTTTTGAACAAAGAGGGATCTAACAGCTGGGTGGAAACTATAACTTTAGTTTTGTTCTTAAGAATATATGGCCTGAACTGTTTGACTGCTTTGAAGACAGCATACGCATGCTTGTCAACCACAGGATAATTTAGTTCATCCCCTTGCAGACCAGTGCTCATAAACGAGATTAGGTATTAGTCCCCTAGTTCCACCTTTTGTGTGAGTACAGCTACAAGGGAGTCATCTAAAGCAAAAGTATATAGGATAAAATCCTTGTCAAAATATGGGCTTCTTAATGAAGGAGCTTTAGCTATGGATGCCTTAATGTCTCTAAATGCATCCTTTTCTAAATCTGTCCACTTGAACTATATGCTTTGTTTGACCATTTGTTGTAAAGGTTTAACAATTTGTGTGAAATCTGGAACAAACCTTCGGACAAAATTGATAGTGCCCATAAAGGACTGCATGGAATTCTTGTTATGAGGCATTGGAATTCTATTGATAGCTTGTACTCTTTCCTGATCTATTGACACTCCTCTTTTGGAAATGATATGGCCCAAAAGTTTACCTTCGGGAACAGCGAACATGCTCTTCTTGGGATTCAATGAGATACCATATTTCCGACAACGATAAAAAATATGCTTCAAATGGACTACATGATCTTCCTTTTTCTTCGAAAAAACTGTCACATCATCTAGATAGACAACAACACATTGACCACCCAATCCTCAAAAAGAAATATCCATTACTCGCTGGAATGTAGCTCCTGCATTTATCAGGCCTAATGGCATCCTTCTATATGCGAAAGTTCCCCACTTAGTGCGGAAAGTAGCCTTAAGATGGTCTTCCTCAGCTACTAATACTTTATTGTAGCCAGAGAAACCATCGAGAAAGGAAAATAGCTCAGATCCTGACACCATTTGAAGAATTTGTTCCATTGAAGGGACGGGATAGTTGTCTTTATCTGAAGCTCTGTTTAAATTTATAAAGTCAACACATAGTCTTATCTCTCCTAACTTCTTTCTCATGATAACTAAGTTAGCAACCCACTCAGAATGCCGAACCTTAAAGATTATTTTAGCATCCAAGAGTTTCTTCAATTCCTTTTGAATCAGAGGTTCCAGAGTGGAATGCATCCTTCTTAATTGCTGTTGAAATGGATTGACACCCACTTTCATTGGTATGACATGCTAAATAATGCGGACATCATATGTTTTTAGATCCTCATAATTCCATGCAAAAACATCCTTATATTGTCTAAAAAGTTTGATGAACCTATCTCTTTCTCCCGGTGAACAACATTTGCCAAGGTTGACAAATTTTGGTTCATCCTCGGTGCCCAAATTAACTAACTCATGCTGCATTGATGAACTGTTTGTTTTGGTATTCGATGGCCTTTTGAACTTACTTTGAAGATCAAATAGCATTTCGAGTGACCTTACCCCTTTGGGGATGAAATTTCCTTTATTTGCATCCTTCTTTTGTAAATCAGAATCGTGTTCTTCTTCATCTATCACAGCTCCTTGGAAAATGTCTTCGTTCATTAGAAAACTGATAATCTATTCATCATCATCGAAGACCCTGAAGTTTGTGACATTGTCAGGGACGGAGGGCATGAAAATTAATTCAATTGAGCATTTGTTATTAGTTGGCACCAATTTAGAAGCAGATGTAGCTAACAAATCAGCTGCAGAATTTTGCAATCTAGGAATAGACTTTATATTGAAAGCATCAAAATGGATAATTAAATCCCATACCTCAGCCTGATAACCTTTCAAATGAGGTGAGAGGTAGTGAATGGTGTCTCTTACCTGTCTCACAACTATTTCTGAGTCACCAAAAACCTTCAGGTATTTAACATTAAAACCGATGGCCTTCTTTAATCCGTGTACCAAAGCTTCATATTCAACAGTGTTGTTAGTACAATCAAATTCTAACCTACAGGACAAAAAATGCTTATTTCTTTCCGGATCCATAAGAACACAACCAGCTCCAGATCCTTCCAAAGTTTTAGAATCATCAAAGTATAATGTCCAAAACAGATTATTTGATTCAGCTGAGTTAGTATCTTTATGATCTAAGTCAGTGACTAAACTAACTAGATTACAGTCAATATCATCAGTTCGAGAAAAATGAAGCATATCAGACTATTCATCTGATTCATGGCTGATAGTTTCAGACTGATAATTACCCGCATCAATTTCTAAGAAATAATTCCCTAGAACTGAGGATGAGAAGGTTACAGCCTCATTCTTTCCCTCTAGTTGGGTTACATTTTGTTTCATGTGCGGTTCTCTCAGGACTTTGATCTGATTTTGTCTATTTTGATAAGGCAACCACAAATGCGACCAATCAGTTGCAAAGTAACCATTCAGCTTTGTGGACCAGTCCCTACTTAGGATCAAACCATAGGCCTCAGGAATATCAACTACCATTATGTCAATAAACTAATAGACTCTAGAGTCGTCTGATAATCTGATGAGGACATCTTTCATTTCCCCAATAACTTTGACAGCAGTTCTATCTAACTGAATAATTTGGGCAAGAGATGGAATAGGTTGCCCATTAATTTTTTTACAAATTTATAGTGGCATGACATTTGAAGATGCTCTAGAATCTACCAAACAATTGTGAACATTATGATTGAAAATTTCCAAGGTTAACAGGAATGGCAACGTTTGATATTTAGATTTCCTGCCGATACTAGCCTCATTAATTTTAGGATCTTCTTGAGTATCTGTTAATGGAGTGCTAGGCTGGGATTGCAGAGCATGCAAAAACTTATCTCGTTGCTAAGGCAAACTACACATATCGAATATTGATACATTTGCTTTTACTTTCTTTATATCCTCAATAATGTCATATCCTATATCAGATTCTTTTCCAATTCTAGTCAGATGGTCTGTTTTATTCATTGCGACCTTTGGTTGTTGAATTGTGGTGTCAATGCTTGGCTGCTTGGCCGCTGTTAGGTTAGCTTTAGGTTGCGGTGGAATGATTGCTATATGTCTTCTACGTAGTTCTTTTGAAATTTTAGACTTGGGAATAGTTGAGTTTGGCACAGGATCTGTAATGGGACCTTTACTGCGGGTATTAATGTTCACAGTAGAGACTGAGCTTTCTATGGGATCTTCTTCTACCAATTCAGTTAAAGGCACCCAATCCCATAGCACCATAGTGGTGTCCAGAGGTGGTTCTTCTAACTCAGGGCTCAATTCCTATGGAGAATCGTCTTGATCTGGAATCTGTGAATCCAGCATTTGGTTCATGACTAAACTCATAGAGTTAATCCATTGTGGGCATCTCTTTTCCGAGTGTGGTTCTTGATGAAAGGTGCAGAAGTTTTCCATCCCTATTTCGTTGAGATTTAAAACAGGGGAAGTGTTCATAGGTGGATGAGGTTGATCGTTGTCTTCTCTCCTTTTGTAGAATGGCTTGAAAGGTTTCCTAGATGTACTAGTAGCTTTATCTTTCTCGAGATCTACAATTTTATTGGACAACTTCTGCAACATCTTAACTACGTTCTCCATGTCTATTGATGACTCTTCTTTACTTTTGGTGAGCAGCAAGGGTTTTTTACTAGCTGCTGGTTTTGTTTAAGCATTTAAGGCATGTTTAGCAATGATATTCGCTTATTCTTCCACCTTTCTAGCTTCTTCAAAATTTTCTATCAGGGTGGTTTTCTGAGATCTTTTAACGAACATTGCTATGGGTCCTTCAAGAGCTATTGTATAATATTCAACCAGAGATTCCTCTGCTGGCTTATTTGCTTCGCTGAAATTATTTAAGAGTGTTGTGAACCTTTGGTTGAAGTCTTGAACCTTTTCTTTCTTTTCCATTCTCATGGAAAATAATTCTTTCATAAGCGTAGCTACAGTCTTTTGGTTTCCATATTTCTTTGAGAAAAAATTTTCAAATTCATATTAGCTTGAGATCGAGCTAGGTTGTAAGCTAAAATACCAGGACAAGACTTTCGGCTCAAATGTGTACGGAAAAATCCTACAGACTACATCTTCATGCTGCACATTTATAAGATTTAGAGCTAAGTAAAAACTCTTGAGATGATCTTCAGCCAAAATGGCTTTCCTTGGGTTGAATTTAGGCAAGACTTTCTCTGGATTTTTAGGAATATTGTGGAATGGCCCAGCTAGATTCAATGCTCCCCTTGCTCTCCAAGCAGGTACAACCATGTCTCTATGTGGAGAATCAGGTGGAGAGTTGTATGGTGAATTAAATGGAGTGTTCTTTGGAGTAATGAGTTCTCCAAGACTTTCTTGATCTGAAATATTTTCTGGGTTTTCAAGATCGACTTTGTTCAGGGGTTCTGCAATTTCTTCCAAGGTTAAATTCACAAGTTCTTCAAAATTCTGCACAAGAATCGAATCACGGGTGTACTGTCGTTCTTTTCTAGGAGAAGTTTTCCTAGGGAGGAAATTTACTGCATTTAAACCACCTAGCTGTCTAACATAAGATCGTGTATGTCTCCTTAAGTCTTCTATTTCTGCAAAAGGCACAACATACAATACTTCTTGAGGTTCAGAATCATAGATGAGGTTTTCTTGACTTGCTACTTCAAGATTTGGGTTGTCTGAAATTCCTGTTTTAAGCGGGTTTTCAGTGACATCTTTGATAGTGGGAGATTTTCCTTTATCAGCCATGCACTTTTATGCCTTCCTTCTAGCGCCAAAAACTATTGATGCCCTAAAGATCGTAGCATCAAGCAGAAAGGGATTCTCCCTGGTAGACCATCCCAATTAGATTGTCCACTGTTTGGTATGCGGAATCCGTCTGGTTAGCGGTTCCAGCAACCATTAGATTTGGAAATTTGCTTCAATTACACCGGTTATGGCCTGATCCACCATTCTTTTTTATTATTATTTTAAGCTTTAAGATGATATGCAAGTGCCTAAGCTAACTTAATCCAAATGCAAAGCTTAAAACAAATTTGTGTCTAAAACTGAAATAAACCTAAACTATCCCTGCAAGGAGCAAAATTATAAGTATGAGTAATGTGCTGAAAGAAGCATCTACAGATCAATAGATAGCCATTAAACCATGAAGATACAACTACAGCAAAAGGAAACAAAAACTAAAAGATAGCTTCTGATTTACATATAATGCATTCCATTACTCATGTGGGAGAAAAAATCATTTGCACAGGAAACAGCAAGATCATTCAATACATAGAAATAATTCAAGGCATCAAAGAAAGATCTCACTGTAGAATATGAAAGACACAAGAATAATCTAGTATGCATCCAACATCCATTTCCATGCAAAATACGTCCTCTCCAGGCTCTTATTAGGCAAATTTCATTTTCTTTTAGCAAGTGCAAGATAGCTCGTACAAGTTAAGAAAAATATTTTCCTTGCCAAAAGTCCTTTACACTATTCCCTAAGCTTCTATTTATATCTTTACAAAATGCCTCTTGGGATGCCACCTGGCTCTTTACACTTGTCCTCTAAATAAACAAATCGTGGCCCTTTTCTTAAAACAAAAAATTTCTCAAAAATAGGAAAGGACAGTTGTCTAGTGATTTTACGCTCTAAACATAGGGAGAACAAATGAAAATAGGAACAACGCCTTAGGATCAGCGTGTTCACCCTTGGGGAGGCCCTTCTGCTGGGAGGTGCTTGGACTGGCTACTACTGTTGCTGCTACTTTCTTTTCCTCCTTTGCAATGTAACTGAACTAGATATCAATGTCTCTGATAACCACATTTGCTAGTGAAGGGAGCAAGATCTTCTGAGAAGTTACATGCTTACCAAGCTCTGCTTCAATACTATGAATTTCTGCAATTGCTGCTTGGTGGATTTCTTTCAGCAAATGGCTGTATACTAATGACATCCCAATATAGTGATGGAGATCATTGGTGGATAGGATGTCAATATTTTTTATATATTATATTTGAATACCTAGCTCTTCCTTCAAGTCTGATAGACGTTGCTCTTTGCTTGGAAACTCATCGAGGGACTGAGGGAAACTCAGCTTACATTTATCATGCACTTCATGAATCTTTTGATATAGGCTATTACTCTTATCAATTGTTCCCTGGATCTTAACCATTAGCTTCAGGCCACAATTCCTGCAGAATTCCATGAGGGCCACATCTTCTTTAAAATCATCTACCGACTTGAATGGGAGATTCTTGGGGAAATCAACCTTCCCTTCTCTCCATTCCATTTGGCTCAGGATGTTTGCTTTAACCCAAGTGTACTTGCCCTTAAGCCTATTGGCCTTTGCATTGACTTCCTTCAATCTAACCATCATGGATTTGAGCCTGCACACTTCCTCAGAAATCAGCTCCTGTGTGGCGTGCATTTGTCGCAGAATGTCACAGGACAGCTCATGAAAGGGAGACATATCTATTGCTCTGCTTTCTGCCTGCTCTAATTGTTCAACCATTGCCTGCTTATCTGCTTCCAGATGAAAAAATCTATCTTTAGAATCGTTCTTTTATGCTTCTAGAACCATCATCTGGATTGTCAGGTGCTCCTTTTCTTCTTCTAAATGGCGATACTTATCTGACAACTCCTTGTGACCAATAGACAGGCGATTATATTTATTCACTACAAGATCCCTGTAAGCCTGCTCATTAGCCACAGTATGTTGCAACATGCAAGCTCTCCTTTTTGTTGACTCAAATTCTCTAACCATATCGACCACATTGTCCTTTGTTGCTTTTGCTGCTGACATAGCGGGGGATGCCATGGCTATGGGAGCCTTATTTGTATTTTGCATCACCGTGGTATCCCATTGGGTAACAATATCTTCTTGGAAGAGTCTCTTTATTCTCCCTTCCGACTTCAAAACCACTACCTTCCTCTTCTTATAATACACAAATTCATCCCATCGGGACATAGTATGATCTTCTGATGGGGTGTAAGGGATGATTGGGAGGTCTATTACATGTAATTCTATCTCTATGGGTGGGGTTTGTACTACTTGAGATGTGTCTCTTTCCACATTTTGGGTGTCGGAGACACCTGCTTGAGATGCGTCTATTTCCACATTTTGGGTGCCGGAGACACTTGCTTGAGATGTGTCTGTCTCCATATTTTGGGTGCCAGAGCCACCTGCCTGGGCATCTTCATTTGTCTTAAGTTATTCCTCCATCTTTTGTTCCTCTTCAGTTTTACGCCTTGTTTCTTCTTCTTCAGCTTGCTACTGATTTTCACTTTCCTCCCTCTGCTCTCAATCTTCTGCTTCCTTCTACTGCCTTGCTTCCTCAGCTTCTTTCTGCAACCTTGCTTCTTCAGCTTCTCTCTGCAACCTTGCATCTTCAGCTTCTCTCTGCATCCTTTATTCTTTAGCTTCTTGTTGCAGTCTTGCTTCTTCTTTCAATCTTTGTTCTTCACGGGCTAGGGCCTCAGCTGCTTCTCTCTCTTTCTGCAGACTAGCTTCTCAGGTTGGGGAAGAGCTAGAGCTAGCCCCACTACCTTGATGACGAATCTGCAACTCAGTCATGTTGTTGATACCTCTGAACACTTCTTCCTCTACATCATAGTAATGAGCATATACCTCCTTGCAATGCTTGACAACCTTGAGAGTGTAACATAGAGTAGGACAATTTAGCATGCGAATGATAAATATAGACAAAATTATAAAGTTGCATGCTGGGGACGCAAACTAAACATAGATCATTCTAGAAAACAAAATATGGTCCTCAGACTT
Organism: Larix kaempferi; assembly: GCA_027924585.1. Classification (NCBI taxonomy): domain Eukaryota; kingdom Viridiplantae; phylum Streptophyta; class Pinopsida; order Pinales; family Pinaceae; genus Larix; species Larix kaempferi. The sequence goes on from BSBM01000017.1 coordinate 41,359,848, forward strand.
GATTATTCTAGGGAGACAATGCCTAGTCAGGAACTTTTGGAATGCTTCCGAAAAGGTAAGCATACGACATGAAAAAAAAAACCTACTTCCTTCCTAGTCCTTGGAGACGGGATGCCCTCCATCATACCACTTCTAATGGTCAATGGTAGGTTGGCCTGGAGTGGAAAATCCTATGAGGAAACAATGAAAACAAGGAACTTTTTTTCCACAATCATTAACTGAGCCGAATAGGTGAGTGGTTGGGTATCTAAACCGACCACTACTGTCGTTGATAATACTTGCAAAATGGTATGCAGTCGGTATGAAGTTTGAGTTTGAGTAAATCTGGGTAGGAAAATGACCGGAACGCGGCCAGTGAAAAAAAACACAAGCTCAGATGACTCAGAAACAAGGGGCCAGCTGGGACCGACTTGGTCATGGTTATGACTCCTAGTTGGTAGCAATAAGAAACTTATGGAGCCATGGTTGCTATAAATTCTTTTAAACGATACATGCTACCAATGTCTACCGCTCACATTATGAAACGGGAAAAACCCAACAAATAACTCAACGTGAAGATAAGACAAAGATGACGGTTAAAAATCCTACCTGGAGATGAAACTGTGGTGGGGTGAGGTGGACATGGTGGTGGATGCGCTGAGCTGGAGCGAGACGATGCGATCTTCCCAACGATGTTCTTTGAATAAAAAACTAACAATGGGAACAATGAAACCATACCGCCCTTATATAAAGTTAGAAACATGCGGGCATTTAAATGGATAGGTGATGACATTAAAATAGAGTTAAACGCTCGTATGATGCAGTCATTTCAAAAAAATTGGCATTTAATGCGCGACCGTCGGCTGCAGCGAGGACTCACAAGTTTCGTCGGCGGTTGCGGCCAAAACTTATGAGTTCCTCTCGAAAGGCAGGAAATTTTGGTGAGGCATTTGCCTGTTACGGGAGAGACAAAAAGACGCTTCGCAGTGGCGGAAAAAAATAGCGAGTCGTTCCGGCATTTTGGGAGCACTTTGTGAGTTCTTTCGAAGTCCACTCTCCCGGAAGCTTATCGCGGCTGGCTTTTCCGAGTTGTCCCAAAATTTCGGAAAGACTCAGTAAGTCCTTCCAAAATTCACGAATGACTTTGTTAAGTTTTTTATTGAAATATGAATGGTCGAGTCGTAACCTGGGGAAAAGACCAACTGCGGCAACACTTGGCGAAAGCTTCCACAATTTCAGGATATAATCCCAAGTTCCTCCGTAGTTTCGCTCGAGCTCATTGATTTCTTCCCCAGTTTCGAGGGAGAATTTTAAGTTTCTTTCGTAGTTTCGGGAGGCAATTTTAAGTTCTTCCAAAACTTTAAAAATGCTAAGTGTTTTTGCTGTTTTGGGGAGTAACTTTAAGTCTTTTCCACATTTTTGGGAGAGAATCCTGAGTTCTTCTGCAGTTTCAGGAGAGAATCCTGAGTTCTTCCATAGTTTTGGGAGAGAATCCTGTGTTCTTCCCCAGTTGTGAGTTTTGACTTAGAAGAAAAACTTCAATTTTCAAGCAGATTCCTCAGTTGAAACAAAAACTAAGTCAAAAAGTTTTCAAAGGAGACTTAACTTTTTTTAGGCAGTCTTTCTAGTAAAATGAAAGGAGGGGCTCCAATATCTATAAAATTTGGTGGGGAATGTTGCTACAACAACACACTGGTTATGGTACTAATGAAACGGCTTCTTCCAATACTAGTTGTTATGGATGTGTGAATATGGTTCAGTTGGAGGTTTGTGTTGCTACTCGTCAATGCGATTATGGTGCACCACAACCGATTTTGGAGAATGAGCCTTCCCCTCCTCCTGATAATTCTTTTCATATCGAAAAGCCTTCCATTATGCCACGGATACCGAAAGGTGTTCTCAAGCGCTCCACACATAATCCTAATGCTCGAGCCACCCAGAACTACTCCATCGTAGAAGACTTGGGCCAAACTCCGTGTGCCATGTCGGCTCTTGAATTTTTGCAAGCCTATTCTTCTCATAAGCATGTCCTTTTGAGTGCGTTAGGAGTTCAGGATGGGAGAAATATTAGTGTTATCAAGTTCGAGACTATTGATGTCCAGCCTCGCTTACCTTACCAGGTGGCTTTTCAAATCTAGGTGGTTTGCCTTAAGAGCTTCGTTAAACGTACTATGGTTGATGAAGGTGCCTCTACGTGAGTAATGTCATTAGCTTGTTGCAAAACTCTTGGCTCTCCTACTCTACTCGCGTCTAGAACTACACTCATTGCATTCGACGGTAGGTCTTTTACGCCGCATGGAATTATCCCTTCCCTTGTTGTCTCCTTGGGAGGTAAGTCCGTGCCTATTGAAGTCAAAGTAGTTGATGCACCCATCGACTACAACCTTTTACTGGGTCAGAACTGGATGTACTCTATGAAGGTTGCCGCATCTACTGTATTTCAAGTTATTTGATTTCCCCATGAAGGCAATACTGTGACGATCGATTAGCTGGATTTTTTTGGTACTCCTTCGACTGCATCCACGGGATCTGTAGTCCAACAAGTTTCTAATTCTTAGCCAGCAGCTAGGAACATAGGTGTTGGAATGTACCCCTCATTTATGGGAACTTATAATCTTTCTACACCTGTGAATTTTATTGGAACCATTTCCGACAATGTGTCTCCTCCTTCGAATAATATGTTATTCCAGACCTTCTATTCAAATGATCCATGGATTTTACCGTCCATGAGTTCCACATCTAGAGACATTGTGCACATCGGGATGCCTATGCCCTTATCTATAGCGGAGCTCGCTTACGATCATATCCAACAAACCACTGCAGATCTGGATTTCTCTTCTTCCTAGACAGTTGAAGAAGATCCCGTTACACTGCCAGTTTGGGCAGCTAGCTCATCTTCCTCTCACGATTGCCTTGATGATAATTTACCATCTGATGAAGCTATCCTCGAGGCCATGTGTGGTAGTGAGAGGCCTTGGGAAGATATGCACCATCGCTCTTATTTCCTTCCCAACCTCGAGCTTGTTGAGCAAGAGGAGTTTAGGATGACTCTAGTTGAGATGGTTGGTCACCCTGTGGCTCTTTTGCAATCGCATGATGTTTTTGTGGAGGGGAATATGGGAAATATTTCCCCAACCACTTCGATCAACATCTCCCGCACTCCCGGAAAGATAGAGAATGTTTATGTTGGTGCCGATTGCACTCCTGAGGAGATTGCTATTTACATTGACTTGTTTACCGAACTTCAGGAAGCTTTCACCTGGTCATACGAGGAGATGCCAGGAATAGACCCCCGGATTGTTGAACACGAGATTAGAACGTATCCTGATGCTAACTCTGGTTCGACAATGTTTAAATGCCATGATCCCTAGGAAGGAAGCTGCCATTAAGGCAGAGGTGGAGAAACTGCTCAAAGCTGGTGTCATCTACCTCGTTCCCCTTACCGAATGGGTGTCAAATCCTATTCCTGTGGATAAGAAGCAGGGAATGATCCATGTATGTACTGACTTTAGAGATTTGAATCGTGCATGTCTGAAAGACAACTTCCCCATACCATTCATTGATCAAATATTGGATGCTTGTGCGGGGAGTGAGATTTTTTCATTCATGGATAGATTCTCGGGTTATAATCAGATTTAAATCAAACCCGCGGACCAACATAAGATGGAATTTATTTGTCCATGGGGAACATTTGTGTACCGGAAAATGCCCTTCGGCCTCAAAAACGCCGGAGCTATGTTTCAGCGAGCCATGACCTATGTCTTTCATGATCTTAAGATGATTATGCAAGTTTTCTTAGATGATCTTGCTGGCAATTCTCGCAAGAGAGTGGACCACCCCAAGCACCTCCGTATGATTCTTGAACAATGTATCCACTACAAAATTCGAATGAATCCAAACAAATGCATCTTCGCTGTTAGGACTAGTCGCCTTCTAGGATTCATAGTTTCGAGGGAGGGTATTAGAGTCGATCCTCTAAAACTTGAGGCAATACTTCGGTTGCCTCCTTCGCATAATTTGTTACAACTTCAGAGCCTCCAAGGGAGAGCTACTTTTCTACGTTGGTTTATAGCTAACTACGCCAGTATTAATAAAGGTTTCTCACGCCTATTGAAGAAAGACACACCTTTTATCTGGGATGAGTGAGCCCAACAATCTTTCGATGCCCTTAAGAAAGCTTTGGTATCGGCCCCTGTGCTTAGTCTACCGAACTTTACATGAGATTTCATTCTTTATGTGGCCGCATCTCAAGAGACTATTGGCATGGTCTTGGTTCAAGTAGATGATGTGCTCGTCAAGCATGTTATCTATTATCTCATTCAAAATTTAGTAGACGCTGAAGTAAGGTACACCCACATAGAAAATCTAGCGCTTGCGACTGTCCACGTAGTCCAGCAGTTACAACATTACATTTTGCTTCGAACAACCACCATTGTAGCTCACATCAATCCATTTCAGTTCGTGCTATCGCAATGCCTTATCGGGGGTAAGTATAGTAAATGGATTGTGCTCCTTCAGGAATTTGATCTCGATTTTTATTTGGCAAAATCAGTGAAATCATTGGTGTTCACTGAGCTTATGTTGAACCTTCCACGGCTTGATGAGGATGTCATTCATGAAGATTCCATTGTAGATGAACACTTATTTCTTATCTCGATTGAGGACCCTTGGTATGGGGATGTCATTGTATATCTCCAAACTTTGAAGTTTCTTCTGCATTATTCACAAGATGAGTGACGGCATGTGAGACATCACGCTAAAGATTATACTATTAACGTTGTGAAGAGATGTCACCCTTGCCAGTTGTTTTCTCAAAATGTACACTCGCATCCAATGCCCCTCCATCCGGTCATCACTGTCGGTCCCTTCACTAAGTGGGGGTGGATTTCATGGATTGCAAACTAGCTTCGGCTGGGGGGCATCATCATATTATCGTGGCCGTGGATTATTTTTCCAAGTGGGATGAGGCCATGCCTACTGTAAAAGCCGACGGTGCCACTACAGCCCATTTCATGTTCAACCAGATTATCACTTGATTCGATATCCTAAAAGAGATTGTCATTGAACATGGCAGTCACTTTCAAAACAAGATGATGGAGGATTTGTCTCTCAAGCTTGGGTTTCGTCAGGAAAACTCGTCTTCCTACTATCCTCAAGCGAATGGTCAGGTTGAAGCAGTAAATAAGTCTTTGAAGACCATTCTCCAGCATACCATCCAACAAAGCAAGACCAATTGGCATATCATGTTATATCCTGCTTTGTGGGCATATCGAACTGTAGTTAAGACTGCCACCGGGTTCTCACCATTCCAGTTAGTTCATGGTGTGGAGTCACTTTTACTGATTGAATGTGAAATCCCTTCGCTCAAGCTATCCATAGAGCTCCTCCCTTATACGACGGAGATTGAGCAACGTTTAGTACACCTCGAGCAACTTGACGAGCACTGTCAAAATGTCGCTATGGCCATTGATGTTAACAAGCGTTGTGTCAAGGTTCAATATGATAGGTCTATCTATCCCCGGCAATATGTTGAAGTTGACTTGGTTCTCTTGCATGACCAAGCTAAAGAACCCCTGGGGGTAGGCAAGTTCATTCCCATGTGGCACGGTCCTTACATTGTGAAGCATGTCCTAGAAAAAGGAGCTTATGAGTTAGAAAATTATGAGGGAGTTGCCTTGCAGGAGCTTAGAAATGGGATCTACCTTAAGTGGTATTACGCTTGAACCTTTGGTTCGAGCTAATACTTTTGTACACTATTGTATAGTTTTTCTTTACATAGTTTAGATTTCCTTTTGGTTGTCGGGTCTGCTGATTAGCCTCTGTTTGATTTACAGATGTCAATGGGATGTCCTACGTTCTTAGGTTTCATGGATGGTGCTAGCCGAAATATGCAGCAGCTTGCTTCTGCTGCCTGGGTTATCTTCTCACCTGACCATCTAGTTGTGTCCTCAGGAGGTGCTTGTCTCGGTCCTACATCTAACAATGTGGCTGAGTATAGTGTCGTTGTTGAGCTACTTCGAGATGCCATTTCACATGACATCTAGTCTTTAGAAGTCTGCCTGGATTCGCAACTAGTTCTGTCTCAGCTGAATGGGCAGTACCATGTATGAGACCCTACATTACTACAAATATTCCTTAAGGTACAACTCTTGGAGAGACATTTTGTTTCAATTAAATATATTCATATTCCGAGAAGTCATAATTATATATTTGATGCATATGCTAACTATGTATTAGATTGGCATTTGTCACATTCATCATGAAGCACATAAATACAAAGGCATTCATACATTTGTAACATACACACATGTAGTAGAACCAAGAACCAAAGTTGTATATATATATAAATATGTCCAAAAATGGTAGTGTCATACAAAACTGGAGCCCGTAGCCCTAAAAAATATACATATTGATACAAAAAATAATGAGACACCAGGATATCTATTCTCTCTGAGGAGGTCTATCTGTCACCTTGACAGGATGTGTCTCATAGTAGTACTGTACTACGTTGGCCATCTGTTGTAGTAGCCGCACCCACTCACCAGGAACACCCACTACCTGGTGCTGCATGGCCTCAGGTAGTCGGGCTACCTCTATCTATGGTACTTGGGAAACCATCTGTGATATGTTGCACCTTAACGTCTAGAGTGTGCGCCCTGCTGCAGCATTTGCTGCCACCTCATCTCTACCCCAACAACCATGTCTCGGGAAGCCCTCGGGTCTCATGGGGCCTTTTTCTGCGAGCAAACAGTCACCCATTAGCACATGATACTACCACCAAAAAGATTTTTTGCATTTCAAATATAATCAAAAAATCCATAAAAATTTAATAAAAACAAAACCAAAAGAGTACTCACCGATGTCTCCGAAAGCTACGCCTGGTGGGAGCGGCATGTCACGGTCCTGTCTGAAGTCTATCCCCGCATAGGGATAGTCCTCTATCGTGATCACCTTCCGGTTCCACCAATGGAAGAACTCCTCAGTATATGGTGACACCAGACGGCCACCACCCTGTCGTGTCAAGATCTCAGCCCACCGGTTCAGGGCTGGATCACGGAGACTGTGAGGAGGGACATCCACCCTCGAGCTAAGTCTCAGAATCCTCTCAAAGAAGAAACTGTAGAGGATGCTACCATACCCAAAATTTTTGGCCTTACCCTCCTTGCATTCCGTCAGTTGTGTCTTCATAGGCATCAGTAGAGTAGTACACCAGTCAAAGATAGTAGGCTACAAGCATTGTGATGCGTAGAACATAACCGGTATGGATGCCTGATGCAGTGCTTTGGATCCCTTGATCCACACTAGAGTAGCCACAATGATCTTTGTACTCAGATCAGTTATGGCATTTATTGGCACTTGGCTTCCCACTACTCGTGTGTTGGAGAGACAATACCGCTCTATGTAGTCTTGCACAGTGATCCCACCACCCACGGTCCATGACCGAAGACTAGCCACCTCCCCTCTACAGGACAAACCGGTAATGAAATAGATATCCTCTACTTCCAATGTCAGTGTTTTCCCGTTGAGGATGAAGCGTTGAGCATCCACATCTTAGTAGTTGATCAGATGACGGAGTAATAGGTTTTGGGCCCTTAAACCCCCTATACTCCAGTATTTATATAAGCCACATGCTTGCAATGCGTGTTGTGTTTGCAAATCGTTGCACACGGCCTCATCTACCTATTCATGCTCTCTCTCCCTCCACTCTAGAACCATCCTGGAGTGCAAAGCAAGCGAATTTTGGTCAGTTTCTTGATTAAAAACTTCTTCACTATCGTACCTGCGGGCAAAATTGTAGACAGTGGCGGGTAGACGCGAGCAGTCATTTTTTTGACTGCGCGTTTGGTGCCCTACCCATGACCCGCATACTTATAGCCCACGGGTAGCGCCGAAGCCATCTAGGGCTTGGCCAAACAAAAAATCCCACCGACCAAAACTGAAATAAAAACATTAAAATGAAAGGTATGAGAGTGACCACTAACATGCTCCGGACAGTTCACTGAACAGTCACTTGTAGCTCCCACGATCGATGTTTGAAGTTTCAGGTGAAAACTACCCAAATAACTCCAAATTGGTGAATAGTTCAAATGAATTGTAATTTGGAAAATTTTTTACTATTTATAATTTTCTGGACCCACTTTTCGATAGTTTTTTCCATTTTGAGCCATTATGAACTAATATCGTGTCATGGAGTAGTGTTTTTTCAACAGATTTCCTCGGCGAGAGTTGTTTTGAACCATTTCACACCTACAACAGGTACATTTCACACCTCGCATATAGGTTAGATGCCATTTTCACATGCATTATGCATTTGACTTGTTGACCATTTTCATAAACCCTAGGTGCGACCCTGCTTCGTGATTGACACGGAACCTTCACACTGCTATAGAAGTGTCATTATGTGGTGGTAGGGCTTTCCCGAACATGGGTACCCTAGTTAGAACCCCTTTATGCATTCTGGTGCCCATGCCATTGTTTGTCCTTAGGATTGGAAGTCCTTTGTAGTCACGCCATGACGTTGTGATAAAGACTCATACTCTACTTTGTCTTATGCTGGCCATCTCCCTTATGGACTCCCCTCAGTTATATCATGTTGTGATTGCATTGCATCATCCTGCTTGCTGCTTGAGCCTTGTGCTGGCTCCCACTTACTCAATTGTTAGCTTGGTGCCTGAGCACTTTTTCCCCTGTCGAGCCCTACAGATCTTATATTTGCCCTTCACAATTTGATGACCTTTTGACCCTGAGGGAACGCACCCTCGAGTGTCCACATCCTGCACGCATTTCCTTGCATTTAGCATAGGTATGTTCCACTGTTTGGGACTAGTCTACTAGCTATTTGACACTTGTTCCCTCACCTATTGTACTATAAGCAATTTTATTATTTTTCAAGCTTTTCCCAGATATGAAAAAGACCAAAAAAAATCAAATATTCCAAAATGCCGGACGGGATTATGGTCACTATTTCTTGTTGGCAGCTGTTGTGTCGCCTTTGAATCGAGCATTCATTCCACTCCGCACATTATGAGTCAGGACTATAGTTGGGCCTTAGGAGATGTACTTGTTTCTCAGTTTTCTCCATCGATTGGTTAAGCTTCCAGCCATTATGGAGCCCTCTGTAATTCCTCCTGCATTGCACAGTTTATGTCAAGTCTATGCTGCCTGAGTCTATCCATCTACTCACGCTCTTGTTCAAAGGAAGTCTTGAAACCAGTGTCGGCCACTCCTCAGATCTCTTGACTATTGCATGTTGGCCATCCTTATTGAGTCAGTCCATTTCACCTAAGATCTTTCAAATCTTTCAGCATTGCTGGTACCTCGTGCTGGTTGATGGGGGATGCCTTAATGCCCTCCTTCTAGCGAGTCTCGTTCCGTCAAATTCAACTCATTTATTTTGGGACTTAAGGCTTAGAGTTCAGTTGTGTACCTTGAGGCTTGCCGTCATTAGTGGCAGGTTCTCTCGCCATCGACAGTTTTGGGAATACATCAATGTCCCATGATCAATGGATTCATCCTAGTGTTCAACTTCAATTCACACTCTGATGATTTTGTTCTGTGCCTTGATGCCCATTTTCATTATTGGTGGGTCATCTCACGTCTGTTAACGGTATTCATCATTGACCGGTAATCAGATGATGTCTCATCAGGTTCGACCCCAACTCCTTTATTCACTTGATGGGACTTGCACCGTCGAAGACTTGTGTAGAAGACCCCAGGCGATTGTGGCATTCATTATGCTACATATGACATTGACTTTACATCTGAGATATCACCTCTCAGATTTTAGCAGTTTGTACCTCCAGTTTTGTACCAGTTGTCTTCTTTTCAGCAAAATACCGTATCTTACTGTAGAGGGATCATGGCTATGATCGCTTATGACATGTACCCATTATGTACTACCTATTCATGGCCATTGTATTAGATTGTTGTACTATACTGACATGTATTCAGAGATACTATTGTATTATGACGAGTGAGCTGTTCTTTCCACTTGTGTCTCCATCACTCTACTTCTGAGTTTTATAATGTATTTCGGCCATCGCAGCACTTTCAATCTCTAACCTCACACATTAGGGGGCATCTGTTACATAGAAATCTTCCACCCTATGAGCATCAACATTGTTTAGCCTGTAGGATCCATTTCAGTGACTCAGATCCATTTATATCCTTCAGTGATACCAGTTTGCCCTATTTTTATTCCTACCCACCTGTTGCATCTTTATAGTAGACGTACCCCCGAGTTGCATCCCTATAGCCCATGGGTAGGATGTAAAATGGTATAAACCACTATTAATTACTTTTTACTTCCAAAAAGCGGTCATTGGGTGACCTTTGGCTCTCCATCTTCCCAACTAATGCCTCGATGTGTCCTTTCACCTACCTTTGAGAGGACTATATATTGAGCACATATGGCTTATGGATGGGAGGAAGAGGAGAATTGTAAGAGAACTCTAGTGGATTTTTTCCCTATCTTGAGTCTACACTCATTGATCCTTGTAGTTGTGAACCATTTATGTTCACCTTCCAAACTCCTTTCCAGTTTGAGTTTGACATTCATGGAGGATTGAAGTGGTGGAGGCACAAGTGGATTGATCTAGATCTTGGTTCAGATTGGTTTCCGGTAAGAGGTTGTATCACTTTGTACTTCTTCTTGTTCATTAATAGAAATACTCATATTCTTGTCCATTCATGGTGTGAATGTCATTTATTATACATTGAGTTACATTTGCTTATGATATTATGGACCATTGTTATTGATAATGTTAATGCCATTTATATATTATATGTACCTGTTGGATATTGGATGTCAAAACTAATTTGTAGATTACAAGTGCATGGATTGAAAGCTCCAACGGGGATCTACATCAAACGTTGGATTGAGGTTGGTTACATTTCTCCATTATCTTAACATTGTCATTTATAATAGCATTGTTTTGAGAATTGAGTTGATTTTTGGTAGTCATCTATCTATTGTGGTATTCCCAAGCCATAGTGAGTTTTCTCCAATACACCAGCATTCATCATTAAAAATATTCAATTCGAACACACAGAATATCAGATTTCTGCTGGAAACAAAATGGTTTGAATGTCGTTTGGCTGAAACATATGAATTTCTATTTTTGGGCAATGGAGTCACGTTAGACAAAACTCTAAAAATTTATTCATGAGGGATTCACAAATGTATCAACATAGGGGCAAGATAGTAAACAGCTCGTAGTCAAAGTGAATTTAATTGGTGAAACAGAGGAGATAGAAACAATCCATTGATGTAAGGCATATAATAATGAATCCTACATCAACTTTAGTAGAGAAAGTAATGGTGAAATACTTGGAAAAAGATAAGCAGAGCATACTTCTATGAATTCTACTTAACTATCACACTGCACCAAGTATTGAAGAATGTTACATAATGGAATTAACAATGAGAGATACATAATTAACATAGAAGAAGAAAAATAGACTACAAGACTAGTTAGACAAGAATCCCTGGAAAACATCAGCTTGGCTCTGCAATTTTTATTCAAAATATAGCTAGGAAATGTCTTACAGAACAATACACAAAATTCTCATAAAGGTTTTCAACAAGATTTTTCAACACATCTGTCTTCAATTAAAATGAATTTATAGATTCCCCTTGAGCTCTAGGCTCAGCTCTTCTCTAAATAGAAAATAGTTGCTACTTATTGGACATCTATTGATAGCTCATCAAGGCGCATTAGCCGATACAAATTCAAAACAGGCGTAGGAAGTATAGGTCTAACCGCTTTTTACATTCACTGGCCTATTTTACTATATGACTAACTACTTTAACAAAAAACAAAACAAAAAATTGACAGCTTCAGCTTGCTGCCTCCATCATTCATCGGTTCCTTAGCTTATGTCTTTGAGCTCTTAACTTTCCATTGCCACACTGTTCATTCACAAAATGGGCTTGCAGGCCATCTAAGTCTCTTCAAAAATTGGAGACCATGAGTACATTTGAGTAGCCAAAACTAAATTGCCAGATAGTGAGATGTAAGGGACGCAAGAATAATGTCACCTTATTTCTGAGCTCTCACCTGATCATACCAGTCAAGGAAATCCTCCGCATTGAAGGAAGCATTTGTTCGGGCTTCCTTTGGTGGGGAAAAAGGGAGCACCTCTTCAGTAGGTAGGATTAAGTCCTGGATTGTGTCTTCATCCTGGGGGATTTTCCGCTCATCTTCTTCATGGGCTTCTTCCCCTCCTTTCTGCTGCTGAAATCCCCAACACTCCTGTTGTGTCCTGAGATCTTCTAGTTCTTTGACAGAACTATCCTCCACCTGGTCAGAAACCATAGGAGGTGGAGGAACATGTTCTTCCACCATCTCGGACAGTACATGTTATGGTGCAAATATTATCTCGGCTCCTTGATCTCTTTCCATGTTTTCGATACTGTCTACATAATAACCAAACAGATGAGCTCACCACCCTTTTGAATTTGACATAAGATACATGTCCAGAGAATTAGGATTATAATGACTGATAACAACAGCATCTCCATGTGAATTATGCTGTCATGATTCTCTGACTTAGGCCTTCCAAATGATTTATCATGATGACTGAGGATAGGACTAATGCAATGCACTTTCAACCGTGCATTTCAGATCACACAAAAAGAACGCCTGATGGGACTGAGGTGGCTTAGCCCATGTGGCCATCATTAATCTCTGGTGGAGATGTGCTTTCTCATGTGGAAACTAGTGATTGGATTAGGACCGCAGCATTTCTGCTTCCGTGGCTTTCCATTTTTCCGCACATAGCTCCAAATCTGACTGTTGGATGAAACGTCCCTGCCGACCATGGCGATTTTGGTCTTGCTTAACCTGTCGGCAATAAAAATCACCATCACTATCCTGGATTGTTGATTCATCCCCATTAGATCCACGCCGTTGCAAAGAGCGCAATGTTTAATCCACCCACAGTGATTTTGAACGTGACCTTTCTTTGCGCATGTTATATTAGCGCTATCCCTTTATCGCCGTAGATATATGTTCCCGTTGATCTACACCGTCAATTTGTTCCAGAATTTTCCCATGGGTTAACACCTCCTTCGCCTTTGTAACATTCATATTTAATTTTTGCGCCAAAGGCTCAAGGCTGCAGATTTCTGAGGCGACTTAATCCGTGTCATTCCTACACACCTCTGTATGTTGTCGGCCTATTGGCCTTCCTTTAGTCCCCCAATCACCCTGGAAGACTAGATCTCTGAATATTATTTTTCCTTTTTCCAAATCTACCACCCCTAGCTCTGATCGCCTACTTTGTGGGCACGACTTGGGAGTTTTGGCTTCCTTTGAGGAATCATTTCGATCCCGCAAACCTTTTCCTTCATAAAAGATTTTTTTTAAAGCTTAGCACATTTTGAGTGCTAACATGTGCCGCAAAACTAGGTTCTGAGGAGTCCTGCAAGTGTGTCTAGGGAGGTTCTAGGTGGGAACGCTAGCCGTAAGTGCCCAAAGGACAATTTTGCAAAGTTGACCCCCGTGTGCAAAAATTGCACACTCCCTCACTGAGCAAAACCCTAGTTTCCAAGATGCACCTACAAGATGACACATGGGCCATGGAACAAGTGGAGAGGGGCACCGCTAACATTGTCTCGACATCCTGAACCCAACGGAGTCGATGGTTCACCGATTGGAGCGACGGTCTTCATTCTATGGCTCATTCCGTCCGACATCCAAAAGGCCTTCAGGGACACCTGCTAGATCCCTGTCGAGGCCATATAATCCCAACTGTGCAACTAAACCGGGTTTTGGCGAGTCCTGCAGGTGTGTCTAGGATGGTTCCAGATGGGAACGCTAGCCACAAGTGCTCGGTGAATGATTTTGCAAAGTTGACCCCTGTGTGAAAAAATTGCATAGTCCCTCACTAAGCAAAACCCTAGTTTCCAAGATGCACCTACAAGATGACATGTGGGCCACGAAACCGGAGGAGAGGGGCACCCCTAGCACTGTCGCGATGCCCTGAATCAAATGGAGTATATGGTTTGTCGATCGGATCCATGGTCATCATTATATGGCTCGTTCCATCTTGCATCCAAAAGGCTTCCAGGGACACCTGCTGGATACTTGCCAGGGGCATAGAAGTCCAACCGCGCAACAAATCCTGGTTTCAGGGATTCCTACAGGTGTGTCTTCTGGGTATATTCATCCATTCTCGAGGATCTGAATTTATAATTTCCTTCTAGGTAGATTTAGGCATGGAATAATATTTGGCAGCACTTCCAAGCTCCCCAGACCATTTGGTCAGCCACAATATGTGCAACTCCTTTGATGAAAGATAAATTCTGGTGTGGACAATAGCATTTGATACACTAGCCAAATCTATGTTGTTGGAAGAACTTACATATTTCAACAAAGGACCGTTTTCCGGTGACTTGAAAATCCCTTCCAATTTTCAGCAATAAAACGAAAAAGTTCAATGTACAGATTTTCAAGCAAGCTTGTCAACCAGTCAGACAACCGAATAGAGGGAGATAACCATGCCCAAAAAATTCAAGCTATTATGAAACTGTTGTTTATGAAGATAAGGATGGACTATGTGTGCATTATGAGAATATAGATGAATGAAGTCGCTTTGATGAACAAATTGTCCTCTTGCTTTCTCCAGAATGCGTTTGAAAGCAGGGAGTATTGTCCGAGCTTCTGTTGGTTTACATAAACATTTATTCCCAAAGCTGATGTCACATAAAACCACTTGCTCAGCTCTCAATTGGGTCTTAATGGCATCTCTAACTTGTGTTAGCTATGGATAATGAGGAATATGAAAGGAAAGGTACCTATAGACCCAAGTTTTCGATGATAGAGGTGAATTACCACTTATCAGAGCACGAAATGCTGAACAAAAGGCTAATGGAACACAACGAAGGACTCCCTGGTTCCACTTGTTATTGAAAATGATACTTTCTCTTGATGAAACCAGTAAAAAATATGCTTGTATTATAAATGGAAATCCTGTTACAATTTTCATCGAAAGAAAAGCATAGATACCTACAGCTGCCATATTTCCTTCTATAAGCCGCTCGCCCATCGGAAAAGCTAATGTAATAGCCCATTTCCCAACATCTTTCCTCTGCTCAACCCTACACTCATTTTCCACATGAAACTGCTGCCTCCACCTGTAATAACTACATTGTTTTGTCGAAAATTGATCTTCTTCTACTAACAAATGCAAAATGAAGGATTCATTGTCATTGCTACGAGAAGTTCTAAGGTTAGTTTCTCGTAAAACAAAGATTGTATAAATCCTATTAAGATTGATATGTTCGAGCTCATGAACTGAGAGCTTCTTTATCTTAGACATAAACAAAAGAGCTTTAGGATGAATACTAGACAACTGTTGCTTTACAGCTTCAACCTTCTCAAGACGTGGGGGTATAAAATGAGCCATAGAATGAAGACCATGGCTCAGATATATGAACCGTCAACTCCATTGGATTTAGGACGTCGAGACAGTGCTAGAGGTGCCCCTCTCCATTAGTCCCATGTGTTAGGATATCTCATCATTCAGTATGTACTTTGCATGCATTGCATGCATCAGCATGCTACCCAGTCACCAGTTTGATGCTTCCAACACCTAGTCCCTAGTCTTCCAGCACTCGAGAGCTACTTTCCACTCAAATTTATCCCTCCTAGCCAGGGAGGCACTCACTTCTCACCTTCCACTGCAGAAGGGCACCTTTTCTTACCTACCAGTCAGTTTCACTTCAGTTAGTTAGTTGTCTTTCCTTTATTTAAGGCTAGACTGACTCCTAACTATTGTTACCACTCCGATTGACCTCCGATGAGCGTTGAATACCTATTATGAGTGCAGTTAACTCCTCATGCGTCCTCCACTGAGCCTCCATCACTATATTAGTGCCACTTACCATCAGTTACAGTTATTACACTCAGTTAGACTCAGTTTGACACCTATCTGACAGTTACTTATGCATTGATGACCACAACTGATTGATGATGAGGAATCCTAGTTGGATCCAAGCTACACCATGCAGTTAATTCGAATGACCTCCTTGGTTAATTCAAATTCCTCACTCATTGTGACAGTATTGTATTGTAATTCTACTATTCTGGATTATAGAGCACTGATGCATCTCTCTTGCATAGTTTTTACTCCAAATTGTTTTACATCTTTGTGATTGATATTCTTGTTCAATAGATCTATCGTGACTAATTTTACATGGTATCAGAGCCATTGCAGAGACAAGATATCTCTCCTACAGGTGTTCTACATGAATATTTGAGTGAATTTGCTCAAAATTACTGAAGGTTAGGCCTGAAAAATCTCATGTGCATTCGCTCATGTGCATGCAAAGCAGAAAATACACTCCAATCCACTCTAGAAGCTTGAGTTTTGCACATAATTCTTGGATTTGATACATTGGATCCATTCAAGCTTGCTTGATCTCTAATCCTAGGTGTGATGTAACTCTAAAAGGGTGGATTGTTCGACCTTATTGTTCTTGTTTTGATTGTGATTTGCAGGATGATCTTCTCCATCAAGTGCATTCTCTACCTTGTGATTTGCAGGTTCTCCTTCATCAATTGCACTCATTTTCAGTGATGGATTCCACTTCTTCAAGGCCTATGCTAACTCCTTTCAATTATTTTGATTGGAAAGATGAAATGGAGATAATATTGCGCTCAAAAGGGTTCTATAGAGTCACCATGGGCCTCAAATTGGAGCCAAACACTCTCATTGAAAAATCAAAATAATTCAATAAGTTTGATGAAACTTATGGTCTTCTTTGCCTCTCCATCTCCAAGGATCTTCATTTCCATCTTAGCGGATTGAAATCTCCAAAATAAATATGGTATCAACTTGACAAACTTTTTGGCAAGTAGGACGAGCTTAGAGCCTTTCAATTGGAAAATTAATTGATTGCTCTTAGTCTTGAGAATTTCGAGACCATCAATGAGTTTTTCACAAGATTCAAGCACTTGGCATTACAGTTGAAGAAAAGTGGTGTTGTGAAAGAGGATAAGAAATTGATCCTATGCATTCTTTCAAAGCTTGGTATAGATTTCTCAGTATTTGTCTCTACTTTCAATTCCAATCGGCTAACTACCCCGAATTGGAAGATGCCTACCTTGAATGGCTTCATTGAATCCGTTACCAAAGAGCATGACAAGTTGATTCAAATAGGGTCGATAATATCCAAAGATTCATCCCTATTTGTTCAAGGATCCAAGAATTCTAATGGAAAAGGGAAGAAAAAGAAAGAGAAGCCCAAATTTGAACCAAACAAGCAAAGAGAGAAAGTCAAGCGATTGGATGCACCATCCGGTCCAAGGAACAAGCAAAAGGGTAAAGAGGGTAAAGAAAAATCTAAATGTTCATATTGCAACCGTGGCTTTCATCCTGAAAGTTCATGCATGAAGAAAACAATAGATCAAATGGCCCTCCTTTTGGAAAAGAACAACATATGTCTTCCCGACGGTGCACAGAAGAAGGATATAAATGATGATCATGAAAGAGGTCAAGCACTCATGGCAACTATTTCGAAACTCACCACTCTACTGATAGATTCCGGTGCCTCAAATCATATGGCTTCAAATATTGACTCCTCTTCATTTGATCCAAATAGCTCCATCCCCATCCATTTGGGATATGACTCAAAAATTTCTTCAAAGGGTAAAGGTACCATCCATTTAGAGCATGGAAGCTTTCATAATGTTCTCTATGTGCCTTCATTGGCTTCAAATCTAATTTCTATGTATCAAGTGAAACACACTGGTGAACTGAATCAATTTACATTCATCCCTAACAAATTTTAAATTTCTGATATCAAAAGTGGAAGACTTATTGCAGTCGGAAAGGCAAACCACACTGCAAAATACTATGAGTTTTCTCACTTTGTGCCACTTGAAAAGCCCATTGCTCTCCTCACTCATGGAAATGAGGTTAGTAGGATTTGGCATGAAAGGTTTGGACACCTTAACTACAAAAATTTTCTGCTGTTACAACATAAATCCATGGTTGATGGTCTTCCGCAACTCTGTTCCTCGAAGAGAATTTGCCCCGGTTGCATTGTTGGGAAGCACCCTAAGCACAAGTTCGACCACGGCAAAGCTAGCAGAGATTCTACCATTTTGGGCCTCATACATTCTGTTATCAATGGTCCACTTCCAAATATGTCCATGAATGGTTCAAGGTATGTTTTGACATTCATCAATGACTTCTCCCTCTTTACTTGGGTATTTTTTCTCAAAAACAAGTCAAAAGTGCTTGGAAAATTCAAGGATTTTAAGGCTTCTGTTGAGACCGCCACTGAGAGAAAGATCAAAGCTCTTAGATATGATAATGGTGGAGAATATATCAAGACTTAGTTTCTACAACTTTGTGCCTAAATTGGAATTTAGATCCAACATACAGTTCCCTACACACCCCAGCAGAACGGTGTAGTGGAAAGGAAGAATCGGTCACTGAAAGAGATGGCTACCTGCATGCTTGAGTCAAAAGGTTTGGATGAAAATATTGTTAGGGTTTACATGAGCATACATATTTTAACTTGCAAGAGAAATAAACAGAAATAACAAGCAAACACTTGAGACACACAATATACCCTGGAAACCCCATATAGGGAAAACCAACACCTAATGAAGATAATCAATACCCTTGACCTAAGCCGGCCAAGCTGGGCCAAGTGAGCTCACCCGCTCACCTCTAGGCCACTTTACAATGGATCCTCCTCAAGCCTTATAAAGGCTTCCTTACATGCAATACAATGGGGAAATACCATGGGCTACAACAAACCATGTGCCAAAAAACATGTGCTAGACCTAACCAAATTTGACTCAATCCCAAGTCAAGGTTAACCCTAACAATCCCCCCTTTAAACTTGACTTGGAGTAATCACCAACCCCCCTCAAATTTTTAACCGAGGAATCTCACATACACCCCCCTATCACCTAGGTCTTTCTCCCAACTTTACTAGTGAGTTACTAGGGGTATGCATGCCTTACCAGGTCTTACAGCCATATGCCCTTTTACATGCAAGCCACTCCATTATTTTTTTTTTTTCATGTGTCTTCATGGTGACTACACCATCACCATCCATTGCTCCATCCTCTCTCTTTTCCATGCTCGCTTTCGTGCTCGTCCTGCCTTGCATTCTTGCCATACTTGTTTTCTTTGCCTTTTCATTTCTCATGTGCAGAATTTTCATATCACCAATTTACACCTATATGCTTGCCATACTTATCATATGCCATCTCCCACATTCTTGACCATGATTCATAAACTCATGCTCCATCATTTCATATACCCAAAACTCATAAACCATCAACCATCATGAAGCTCTTCTCAAATTTAAACCACTAATTCTTTTAAAATATTCCATTTGTAAAATGAAGTTGCATAAATTCCTTTTCCCCATTTTAACATAGGTCCACCCTCCATAAAATCCATTCACATGATGTGGGAGAAAAATATACCTTTTATAAGTCACATTTAAAATTACATGGTTCCTACCTCACATTTATCCACATGAATTTCCTTTTACCTCACACATAACATGAATTTCCTTTTCCTTTTACTTTACACATAACATGGAATATGATGTCATAAAAAAACATTTTAAATGTTTTTACCTTCACATCGATTTACCTCTCTCCATGCGATTTAATGGTTTTCCTTCACACCGACTTGAATGGATTTTTCTCCACGAAAAATTATTTTTACTATGGAGACTTTGACGGTGTCTCTCTCGAGGATACAAGTGGCTTGTTCTTGGTTCCTTTTCACATGAATTTATTTTCTTCAATGGCTGATTCTTCACGGATCAGCTCATTCTTCACAGATCAACTGATTTACTCATGCACTGTCCAGATCCTTTAGACAACAAATCATGTCATATCTACACCTTTAGCCACCAGATCTAACATATCACCTTCTTGGAGACTCTTGTTCATCGATTTGTGGTGATCATTCTCCATTTGGTCTGGAGTCTAGCTGGATCATGACAGGCCGCACCAAATACCCATAGCTATAGCAGTGGTGGCTGCTCCTTTCACTCCTTCCTTCATGTCCATTCGCCTTAGTGACAACACTCTATTCTTCAGCTCCTTCACTAAAACGTGTCTCCAAAGTAGAACGCGGCTCCACCAGATCGGATCTGGGTTTTCTATGGCAGCGTTACGGTAAAGAAATATACCTCTGCGCACACCCAGTACGATCACTTTTCCAGACCATGTTTAGAACCAAGGATCCTTCTTGCCTCTCTTCTCTGCATATATCTGCGGCCTTTCGCTGCTCATACAGACACGTTGGCTATGCACTGTGGCCTTATACCTCCACCTTGCCACCGATCTAGGTCTTTGGAAGCTTTCCACCATCCAGGGCATCACATCCTCTATGCCCTCTCGACTCTGCACACTTACAACATTCAACCAGCACAATATATGCTAAACCATGGCTCTTATACCAATTGTTAGGAATTACAGGAGCATAAATAATAATTATGAGAGAGAAATCAACATGCAAGCAATCACATAATAGAGACACATAATTTACCCTAGAAACCCCAATATGGGGAAAACCAATACCCAATGAAGATCTTCATTACATGGCCAAAACCAGTCATCCGAACCAAGTGAGCTCACCTGCTCACCTCCAGGACACTTTACAATGGAGCCTCCTCAATCCTTATAAAGGCTTCCTTACATGCAATACCATGGGGAAATACCATGGGCTACAACAAACCATGTGCCAAAAAACATGTGCTAGACCTAATCAAATTTGACTTAATCCCGAGTCAAGGTTAACCCTAACAAATATTTGCGCTGAAGCCATTAATGTTGCTACATATATTCAAAACAAAGTTCCACATTCATCCATGAAAGGTAAAACTCCTTTTGAAGCATTCACTGGTCGCAAACCGGATGTGTCCAATTTGAGGTTTTTTGGCTCCACTACATGGGCTAGAATTCATTCTGATAAGAGAAAGGATTTGGATCCACAAAGTATTGAATGTATCCTGATAGGATATGGGGAAGAATCAAAATCATATAAACTCATGAATATGATATCCAAAAAGATATTCATAGAGTGAAGTGTGAAGTTTGAAGAACCGTTGCCAGATCTGAAACTAGTTGAGGAAAACACTATCAATCCGCAGCCTCCACAAGAAGAAGATTCGAGAGAATATGGAGAAAGAATTGGATCTGATATTTTATAAGACTTTTATGGCCATGACATATCAGGTTTGGAATCAGACCATAATGATCCTCCTCAGTTACCAAAGTGGGCCCAAAACACTCTACATTCTGCTGCTCCAAACATTGGAAATCCTGCTGCTCCAAGGAGAACAAGAGCAGACTATCAAAGAGAAGGTATGGCTCTTTCATTTTCAAATCCATTATTATCTAAGAAATTTTATTTGATGATTGGTTAAGATCCCAAATCATACTATCATGCTCACTGAGATCCACGATGGCAAACCGCCATGGATGAAGAGTAGAATTCTCCTCAAAAGAACAATACATGGGAGCTAGTTTGTCTTCCACCTGGAAGAAAATTAGTTCAATGCAAGTGGATCTACCACACGAAAGTTGCTGCTGATGGCTCTATCAGAAAATACAAAGCTAGGTTGGTGGAAAAAGGTTTCTCCCAAGTCCAAGGTGTGGACTACACTAAGACTTTTGCACCGGTTGCAAAGACGGATTCCATCCACATAGTTTTGGCCGTTTCTGCATCCAAGCACTGGGAAGTGCACCATATGGATGTGAAGAGTGTTTTTTTACATGGATACCTTGATGAAGAAGTATATATGAAGCAACCATAAGGATACATATCATATCGATCATTAGTTTGCAGGTTGAAGAAATCTTTGTATGGATTGAAACAGGCCCCAAGATCTTGGTACGCAAAGCTGGACTCCTTCCTTCTTTCTCAGAATTTCAAAAGATGCAAATCTGATATGAATGTATACCTATAGCAAGTTAAAGGTAATTTTCTTATTGTTGTTTTATATGTTGATGATCTTCTCATTACTGGTAGCACTCTCCTTACAATTAACAAGCTGAAAACCACTTTAAATCTAGCTTTTGATATGAGCGATTTGGGCTTGCTTAAGCAATTTATGGGCTTGGAGATAGCTCAAAACTTTGATGGGATCACATTATCTCAGCAAAAGTATGCTAAAGAATTGCTATTAAAGTTTAATATGGCATAATGTAAGGCTACTCCGTTCCCATTCCTCTCAGGAATCAGTCTTGAAGAGGGAAATTCCACACCACATGCAGATTGCACTATGTATCGACAGTTGATTGGTTCACTACTTTACTTGACGCACTCAAGGAATGATATTTCATATGTCGTGAGTGCTGTATCAAGATATATGCAGTAGCCCCATGAGCTTCATTGGCGGGAAGCTAAGAGGATCTTGCAGTATGTGCAAGGCACGAGACATTTTGGCATACATTATGCTGTAGATTATGAGCTAGATTTAATTGGTTTTACTGATTCAGATTGGGAAAGTGATAGCATAGATTGGAAGTCCATTTCTGGATATGTTTTCATGATTGGACATGGCCCTATTTTCTGTTCAAGCAAAAAGCAGGTAGCCATTTCACTTTCTTCAGTAGAGGCAGAGTATCGAGGGGCAGTCAATGCCTTCATTCAGGTAGTTTGGTTGCAGGGTATTCTTTCTGAGTTTGATTTTGGTAGCACTACTTTGACTGTCCTATTTTGTGACAATCAAAGTGATATTAAGATCTCCACCTATCCAGTTCAGTGGTAGAGGACCAAGCACATTGAGATTTATATGCACTACATCCGAGAGTTGGTGCATGATCGCACCATCATTCTTCAATATTGCCCTACTGATGAGCAAATTGTAGACATCTTCACCAAGAGCTTCACTGAGAAGAAGTTCTCTTACCTCCATTCACTGTTGGGGGTGAGTTCCATCATTGTGGAGACAGATTAGATCCATTTTTATGTTTAGCTTGAGGGGGGGCTTTCTTCCCACTGGGTTTTCCCTCTTTCCTCACTTAGCTTATTTCATCATTTTCTGGATTATTGTATTGGGGTGACCTTTGGTCTCAGTAACCAGGATCCTACATTTTATTTTTTACATCATAGTATAGCTTGAGGGGGGGTGTTAGTATATCTCATCATTCAGTATGTACTTTGCATGCATTTTGCATGCATTCTGCATGCATTGCATGCATCCGCATGCTTCCTAATCACTAGTTTGATGCCTCCAGCACCTAGTCCCTAGTCTTCCAGCACTTGGTAGCTACTTTCCACTCAGATTTAGCCCTTCTAGCCAGGGAGGTGCCCACTTCTCACCTTCCACTGTAGAAGGACACCTTTTCTCACCTAACAGTTAGTTTCACTTCTGTTAGTTAGTTGTCTTTCCTTGATTTGAGGCTAGACTAACTCCTAACTCTTGTTACCACTCTGATTGAACTCCGATGAGCCTTGACTACCTATTATGAGTGCAGTTAACTCCTCATGCGACCTCCACTGAGCCTCCATCCCTAGATTAGTGCCACTTACCATCAGTTACACTTATTACACCAAATTAGACTCAGTTTGACACCTGTCTGACAATTACTTGTGCATTGATGACCACCACTGATTGATGTTGAGGACTCCTAGTTGGAGCCAAGCTACACCATGCAGTTAATTCGAATGACCTCCTTGGTTAATTGGAATTGCTCATTCATTGTGACAATATTGTATTGTAATTCTACTATTCTAGATTATAGAGCACTAATGCATCTCTCTTGCATAGTTTTTACTCCAAATTGTTTTACATATTTGTGATTGATATTCTTGTTCAATAGATCTGTTGTGACTAATTTTACACCATGGCCCATGCGTCATCTTGTAGGTGCATTCTGCAAACTAGGGTTTTGCTTAGTGAGGGATTGTGCAATTTTTTGCCCACGGGGGTCATCTTTCCAAAATCATCCACCGAGCACTTGTGGCTAGCATTCCCAGCTGGAACCATCCTAGACACACCTGCAGGACTCCCTGGAACCTGGTTTTGTCGCACAGTTGGGATTCTATGGCCCTGATAGGTATCCAGCCGGTGTCTCTGAAGGACTTTTGGATGCCAAACAGAACGAGCCATAGAATGAAGACTATGGCTCATATCGACGAACTGTCGACTCTGTTGGATTCAGGACGTCAGGACAGTGCTGGGGGTTCCCCTCTCCACCTGTCCCATGGCCAACGTGTCATCTTGTAGGTGCATTCTGCAAACTAGGGTTTTGCTTAGTGTGGGACTGTGCAATTTTTTCCCACGGGGGTCAACTTTGCAAAATTGTCCACCGGGCACTTTTGGCTAGCGTTTCCAGCTGGAACCGTCCTAGACACACCTGCAGGACTCCCCAGAACCCAGTTTTGTCACACAGTTGGGATTCTATGGCCCCAGCAGGGATCCAGCAGGTGACCCTGAAGGACTTTTGGATGCCAGATGGAATGAGCCATAGAATGAAGACCATGGCTCGGATCGACGAACCATTGACTACGTTGGATTCAGGGTGTCTGGACATTGCAAGGGGTGCCCCTCTCTATCGGTCCCATGTCCCACATGTCATCTTGTAGGTGCATTATTCAAACTAGGGTTTTTTCTCAGTAAGGGACTATGCAATTTTTTCCCACGGGGGTCAACTTTTCAAAATCATCCACTGAGCACATGTGGCTAGTGTTCCCAGCTGGAACCGTCCTAGACACACCTACAGGATTCCCTGAAACCTATTTTTGTCACACAGTTGGGATTCTATGGCCCCGATAGGCATCTAGAAGGTCTCCATGAAGACCTTTTGGATGTCGGATGGAACAAACCATAGAATGAAGACTGTGGCTTGGATCAATGAACCGTCGACTCCGTTGGGTTGAGGACATTGGGACAGTGCTAGGGGTGCCCCTCTCCACCGGTCCCATGGCCCACGTGTCATCTTGTAGGTGCATTCTTCAAACTAGGTTTTTGCTCAGTGAGGGATTGTGCAATGTTTTTCCATGGGGGTCAACTCTGCAAAATCGTCCATCGGGCACTTACGACTAGCATTTCTAGCTAGAATCATCCTAGACACACCTGCAGGACTCCCTGGAATCTGTTTTTGTTGCACAATTGGGATTCTATGGCCGCAGTAGATATCCAGCAGGTGTCCTTGAAGGCCTTTTAGATGTCGGATGGAACGAGCCATATAATGAAGACCGTGGCTCGGATCGACGAACCGTCGACTCCGTTGGATTTAGGACATTGGGACAGTGCTAGTGGTTCCCCTCTCTACCAGTCCCATGGCCCATGTGTCATCTTGTAGGTGCATTCTGCAAACTAGGGTTTTGCTAAGTGAGGGACTGTGCAATTTTTGCCCACAGGGGTCAACTCTGCAAAATCATCCGTCGGGCACTTGTGGCTAGCGTTTCCCTTCTTATGGTGAAAAATGGGATGGTGATGGTGACAACATGGGTGGGAAGAGCATGGTGAGGATGATGATGATGATGATGATGATGATGATTAGGGTGAGGATGATGATGATGAGGATGATGATGATGATTACAGAACTTGTGCAATTTATCAAAAGAAACATAGGACCATGAAGATGTTGATGATGATGATGATGAATATGATGATGATGATAGTGGTGGTGATGAAGATGATGATGATGGTGATGGTGATGATGATGAGGAGGGTGAGGAGGATGAGGATGGGGATGAGGATGAGGGTGATGAGGATGATGATCATGATGAAGATGAGGATGTGGATGACGGTGAGGATGATGAGGATGATGATCATGATGGTGTTGGTGATGATGATGAAGATGTTGGTGATGTGGGTGATGAGCATGATGATCGTGATGATGAATATGTTGACGATGATGATGATGATGAAGATAATGGTTTATTGTGATGATGATGAGGATGAGGGTGAGGGTAAGGGTGATGAGGATGATGATGATGATGATGATGGTGGTGGTGGTGGTGGTGGTGATGAAGATGATGATGATGACAATGATGACGATGATGATGGTGGTGGTGGTGATAAAGATGATGATCATGATGAAGATGATGATGATTAGGGTGAGGATGATGATGATGAGGGTGAGGATGATGAGGATGAGGATGAGGATGAGGGTGATGATGATGATTACAAAACTCGTGCAATTTATCAAAACAAACATAGGACCATGAACATCTTATTTTCTTTCATCAATACAACATTATCAAGGAATATCATTAAACTAGTTAGGTATTTCATTTTCCATGGATTCTGGATGATTAATTTTGCATTATGACAAGTGGAAAATGGACATATGAAAGAGGTAAAGCACAAACTAGGGTCTTACATACTAGGGTTTAGTAAGGATAGGGTTTATATCTTCAACAATATTATGAGAGTGAATTCATGACCAGCTATTGGTTAGCATATTTTAACAAACTAGGGTATATTTGTTACATATATTTGACTATATGTACAAGAAGGCCCAATGAATTTTATTAAACTTTAGTTATGCATTCCTGCCATTCAATCAAACTGCATAGATGCTCATGTACATATAGTTTGATGAAATACAATAGCATTGATGAAATGTGTAGCATCTATTGGACTTCCTCTTACTGTCTGAAAATGTCATAGGATTACATTGATGGTATGCGTAGCATGTTACTATTATGACATAGGTTTTTTCCTTGCAACATATTTTCCTTGCAACCATAATCATGATCAATGGGTATGAACCCTTGGAGTGGACAAAAAACACAATTTTAAAATAGATATCAAATTAGCATGCATGTGCTAAGTTCTTTGAACTGTTGAAAGATATTATTAGTTTTTTCCATTAAGATAATGTTTTCATAACACAATGGTGAGATGTTACTTGATCAATGCAATAAATGTAAGAGAATACATATTGCTTGAAATGTAATTTTATAAATTTCAATAGCATAATTTATCAATTTGTGGAAGAGATGAATCATCACAAGAAAAAGTCGAAACTCAAGAGAAAATATGGAATATATTGATAGTCAAATGTTTGTAATACAAAATATGGGAAAGTAGTTGACCCTCAAATGGTCTGTCAATGTACATGTATCCCTATGTACAACAATGTTTACATGTATTTCAAAATACATCTATCCAAGACTATGCAACATCAAAAATCAATCTTTCTCTTGTTTTTCCTCGACTTTCCTCTATCAACCATCTCCCCGGGATCGCTCGGCATCTCAGAAGTCTGCAAAAAAAATCATTATTTTTATCAAATAACTGCACTAATACCCTACCATCAACAAACTTAAAAAATTAACTTATGGCCAAATTATTTATGAAAAACACTCACCAAGTCCTCATGGGGTATAGATGTGAGTGGTGTGCTCATGGAAGGCATCTCTATAGTTGTGCTCTGCAAATAAAAGATCATATCTCAATTAATTCAACAATTCAACATTGATTAACGTGTTTGGGTAAATTGTATAAAAAAACTTGGTCATTAATGAACATCTCACCACAAGAGGAGACCCGGTTAGAACTGTTGATGTATATGTAACTTCGGAATGTATTTCATCTATGTATTTCATATATATTTATTGTACCCTTATTAGAGATGTGTTATTCCTCTATAAGGAAGTTTCGTCATGTGGATTGACAAGTGTCGCAAGTGTGTGTAGTTGCCGATGGGTTATTAGACCACCATGTGTTGGGTCGGCCCTAAAATATATATTATATTGTGGATGTACCTAGCTAGACAAGTCGGCCCCATAAGGTCACTGGGAAAACAGGTTAGTATAAATAGAGATCAGGAGATCTCTATTTAGATCATTTGGAAAGTTATATCTCTCTCACTTAGAAAGTGGCACACTAGTGAGGAGGAGGATCATCTACTTCTAGGAGACTATCTCAAGTGTATTTTGGTTGTACTTTGGTTGAGCCATTGCTCTCTCTATCTCTGAGGAAGTTGTGGGGTTTTTCACTGTTTGTGTCAGAAATTGTTACTAAGGCTAGGGTAACAAGCCAACACAATCTCAAAAATAAAATCAATCCAAACTAGGTTTTTAGGGTTTTGTTTTGTATGTTTTGGTTAGAAACTTCAAGAGCATAAGGGAATACATTCAGCAGATAAGTAAAAACTAATTTATACACATATATCCATGAAGATGCATATATATCTCAGGAATCCACAAAAGATTGCAATGAAGTTCATACAATAAAAGACAAGCATCACTGGAAACTACACATAAAACCAGAAATGAATTTGTCAATCAAGAAACTATATAAGTTCAAAATGAAGCCAACACATATCAGAAGTGGGATAAGGAGTCATATATTCATAGTTTCATCAAAAATGCATATGAGAGTTTGCAATACTTAGCAGTGAACAAGTCTGGAAGAATCAACAACTTGCAGACCTCCTAAAGCTCTCCAAAAATTCGAACCCTTACAATGTCTTTTCTCCCTCTCTAAATAGTTTTTCATCTCCAAAAACAGTTAGGGTATTTCCTACTAATTCTCCATCGAATGACTAGACTAGGTAAAGTAACAATTACATTTTTACAAAATTACATCTTTGCTAAAAATAGCAAATTCTTTAACAAAATGTCTTAAATGAACCTAACTACCTTAGATCTCTTTCGATGCCTCCACAAGAAAAGATATGCCATCTGGACTTGAGGATCTTTTCTTCATTCTTTTGTGCTTTTGCTCCAGCTCAGCTATCCTTTTCTGTAGGTGTTCATTTTCATGTTGCAAAGTTTCAACTGTCTTTTCTAATTCTGAACAGTGCCCGTCAGCAGCCCTTTTTCTTCTGAGTACTTCCTTTGCATCAATCACTAACTCCTGAAAGTTGTCATGAGTATCTTGAAGATCTTCTCTTAATCTTCTATTTTCCATCATTAGACCATCATTAACTTCCTGCATGTAATTCATTTGCTGTTTATACTGTTTGACAGTCTTCTTCAAATTCTCCTTGTCAGAATTAACCAGTTTTTCTATTGCAGCATCTTGCTCCTCATTAGGTTTGCAAAACATGTCAAACTTCTTAAATATTGCTTCTTCTGTCAATAGCTTCTCAGCAGCATCTTCAATGGTGGGGCTTGGATCATCTGTGGCCTGTACTGACTTAATCTCTTCTGTCAACAATTTCCCAGGAATGTCTTCAATGATGGACTTGGAGCTTCCTTCACCTGCTACTTTTTCTGACCTAATTTCTTCCTTTTTACCTGGCTGCAATTCATCTTTCTTTGATTTCTCCTCCTCCATGGACTCTTCATCAGAGATAGTCACCTTATCAGCCTTCAATTTTGGATTTAAGAGCTTTTTCATATTTAACCTTAATTTGTTTTTCGACCTAGTTTTAGGTCTCCAGAAAGTAGCTGCTTCTCCCATCATTTTTAATTTCTTCCCTTGGTACCGAATAGATGCTAACTCTACCACTTCTAGCTTTTTGACTTTCTTTTTAGGCTTTGTAATTTTGCCATCTATAACTTGATCATCTTTACTTTCAGCCTTAACTTCAATCTCAGGAATAAACTGCTCTTCTTGTAACATATATCCCTCATCATCCGAGAGGACTGTGATGGGGCTTCTTGGCTGATTATGGACTTCTTCTTTAGCTACAGGAATCACTTTGATATCAATTTTCTTTTCTTCTTGAAAATCTGCTATAGGTGATGACTTCTTTTCAAGAAATTCCTCTTCCTTTTTGTCATCAAATAATGAGAACTTGACTTTATTGTGCTTTGGAAATTCTTGAGGCTGACTGTCATTCTGTCCTTCATCTGCTACCTGCTTTGTTTTCTTTTTAGCTTTGATGTCATGTTTGTTTGCAAGTTTAACCGAATGCCCTAACTTTTGTATCATTACTTTTCCCTTGTCAGTTTGTCTTTTGGGTTGTTGGTCTTCTCCTTTAGGATGAACCCCTGACCAAAACAAAAAGAAGTCCCAAGTCTTTCCCTCATGCTGTAACACTGTAGTGATGATTAGCTTAATGAGACCATGATGAAAAAGTGATGGAGAAGTGTGATCATCATGCTGTTTTATTTTGCTTGACATTTTTTGCAGGCTTTTAAAGAAAAAGAATGGCAAATTCATTTTAGAAACCCCTGCCATGTGCTGTAGGAACCTGAGATGATATTTGAACACTAATGAATACCTTCCTTCACAAGTTACATAGCTCTGAAGAATCCTTATAGGTTCAATCCACTCCTTCCTGAAATTATGTATGAGAATACCTTTGTTCCAGTCAGGAATAACATTAGGCAATAAGTATCTTTGAGGATCAAACTCAAAAGGAGACTTCTTAAACCAGAGCTCGCCCTCATTACTAATCTCAGTGGCTTCTAAAATTAATTCCACAGTCAATTTGAATCTCAAAGGATCCATTATAATCATCTCATTTTTAAGTCCTTTAGCAAAACTGCAGGACACTTGAGCATTAAAACCATCTATCCTTTTGAAAAATTTCAACCAGCCTGCCTGTTGGAACAGCTCTGCACAATTTGGAAGTTTCTGAATCCATGTCAAGTCTGTGGGCTCAGCCCTGTTAACCTTACCACTTTTACTGCTTTTTACCATATCTTTCTTTTCAGGGAACAAGAAAAGTATAGTTTCAGGTTTCAGAAATGTTTTATAAGCTGTATTCTGAGCAAGTAATTTTGCAGGCTATAACAGTTTTCAGTGATATTTAAACCACCTGCACAAACTAAAAGACCCCTTCTGTGTAACACCTGTACTAACTAGCAAAGTCTCTCCTGTGTCAAAACGACGCCCTATTCTGTATATTCTGATGTTTTAAAACATTAGGGCATGAGAGAAACATTCATACACATTCCTCCTAACGGGCTTCAGGTAACTATTTCTGTGGTGAATTCCTCATTTTACGGTCTATTATATCCTCCTCAACAACCAATTTTTCCAGAAACTCGTGCAGCGACAAAAACCCAAATTTTCCAGCTATAAAGGTTATAACGTAATACCTGTCAATTACTCGTCCATTGTGGCTTAATGTCTTCAATTTGGGGTGTCAATGATGTTCTCCTTCGAGCACAGGTGTCCTCACATTGATTCTTTAGCCCCAGGTGAATGAATTCAAAAGCCCTAATCTTCGTTGGCGCCAGAACACACCTGTCTCCTTTCCACAGCAACACAATTCACCGTTTAACAGTGAACTCTCCTTCACAAACACTGCCTCCTCTGCGATGATGCGTGTAACAAGAGAAAACTGACAGCTAAACCCGGAATTTGTTGATTTCTGTGCAACTGAACCCGCATACCATGCAATGATGCCCTTCTTTTCTCTTCGTGATTAACACCAACTAAAATCATGCTCAAAATGCTGCAAACACGTGTTAATACTCACACAATGTGATTAGACACTCTCACTCTGCATCATGATTGAAATCAGATCGAAGATTGACAAAAAAATTCAGGCCACGATATTCCTGTAGCGCGCTCTGTGTTAAACTTTAGTGTAGCGCTACAAGAATATCTTTTAACCAAAATTTAGCAATTTTCCAACTTTTTGCTAATTTGTCGGAGATTCTGGCAGCTATTTGATTTAGGACATGAGTTCAACCACTCTCTAAAGTCATTAATGATTCTTCCTTTGAAAATATAACTCTCATTGACCCCCTTTTTAATATAAAAAGTCACCAAAATCAAATGAAATCTGAAAGGACTGGGTTCAAACTTTATTCAATCACTCATAAGGTTCTTAAGAAGACAAAAACCAAAATTGAAAACCAAAAATTAACTAAGGTAGACTCAAAAAACAAACCAAAATTGGAGAGAAAAACTAAAAATGCAGAAAAAATTACTGACTTAACATTCACCTTAGGGTTTTCCCCACAGAAACTCTGTGTCTCTTGTCTCTCATGCTTTTGATTCTTGTGATGCTTGTGATGCTTATTGTGATTGTTATGCATTGATATACTGTATATGTTATTCTCTCAGTGAAGATCCTAGAGTATTGTGAATTAATGCTCAAAATTTAACATGGTATCAGAGCTAACCTTAGAAGAAGACATTTTGCAGTGACGGAAACTTGAGTTTATTGTTTATTGGGTTTCTCTCCATAGATTTTGGAAAAGTAGTATAGTAGATTGATTCTACTCATCAAGGAGAATCTATCTGTCCAATCAGAATTCAATTATGAGCATTTTTAGATTTGGCCCTAAAACTTAGGGTTTCCACAAAAATAGGAATTTCTGAAATCTAAAGACATAGCTGGAAGCTCCTTGAAAAAATCAAAGTTTAGAGCTTTGGATCGATATTTTTGGCTAGGTAGATCTCCAGGAAACTCAAACCCTAATTTAGGGCTCTCCCTAGTGAACCTGGGAGGACAAAAAGGCAAATCTGAAGGGTAAAGCTTTGCTGATCTCAAATTCTGAATACACCAGGCTGATCGGCTCATGAAGGCGCATCTTTCTATCCTTTCAGAAAATTGAAATTCACATTTTGAATTTTTAGGGTTTTTCTAACAAACCCTAATCCGGGACTAGATCCAGTTTTCAGCATTTCAAGTGGTAAGACCTAAATCTTTTCTATTTCCATTTGAAGTAATCTTTAAGATGTCTCACCACACTAGGCTTGAGGATAAGCTTGAAGGAGTTGATAACTTCTGAGCTTGGAAGTATAGGATTGGGTTAATCTTTGAAGAGAATGAGTTGGGATCATATGTAAAAGAAGACATCCCTATCCCAGAGGATGAAGAGGCTAAGGTATTGCATAAGAAAAACTTGGTCAAGGAAAAGAGAATCATTGCTGATTCTATCAAAGACCATCTCTTACCCCATGTGTCTTCTCTAAAGACACCCAAGGAGATGTTTGACTCTTTGACCAAGCTATTTGAAGGGAATAACATAAATTGGAAGATGACCCTGTGGAACCAATTGAAAGGAGTAAAGTTTCAGAATGGAGAAACCATTCAATCTTATTTTTCAAGGGTCTCCCAAATCAAGGAACAACTAGAAGCAGTGGATGAAATGGTGGAGAATGGTGAAGTGGTGATGACCACTCTAAATGGCCTACCCAGGTCATGGGATTCCTTTATTCAAGGAATTTGTGCAAGGAAGAAGTTGATCTCCTTCAACAGATTACGGGACGAATGCTCTCAAGAAGAAGCTAGGCTTGTGGCCCGAGAAGAAAAGATGGGAAATGAAGATCACGCTCTCACAGCACATGCCAGGAAAGGCAATTCCAAGAAGGAATCATCTCATAATAGGAGATTCTCACACCACCATTATCATAATGATAAGAAAGATCTCAGATGCTTCAATTGCAATGAGAAGAGACACTTTGCTTCAGATTGTGCCAAGAAGAAGAAAGACAACAACAACTTCAATAATAAGAAGAAGAATAACAAAACAAGATATCATGCTCATGCTGCCGAAGATGATGAACCCCCAAAGAAGAAGGCTAGGGCAGAAAGTGATAGTGATGATGACTCATCAAGTGAAGAAGAATATGTTCTAATTTCTGCTCTCACAGGTACTATCTCCCATGGTTGTAATGATTGGTTGATTGACAGTGGGGCTTCCAAACACATGACTGGGTTTAAGGAATCTTTTGTGAATCTATCTGAACATGAATCACCCCATAAGGTGAAACTTGGGGATGATTATCAATACCCAATCAAAGGAAGTGGTGAAGCCTCCTACAACCTAGATTCTGGAAAATCTTTGAAGATGAAAGAAGTGATTTATGTACCTGGGCTCAAGAAGAACGTACTCTCCATCTCTGCATTGGATGCATTTGTGGATGGCCAAGTCCTAACATGGCTAAAGGGAAAGAACATAGATGATGCAGTAGTGATTGGAGAGCAAGAGGGAGGTTTGTATAAATTGAATGGACAACCTGAACGTGCCATGGTACATGAATCCATGGAGCCAAGTGAACTTTGGCATAGAATACTTGCTCATATGCACTATAGGGCACTTCCAAGAGGGTCTTCCTGAAATCAAGACCAAACATGAATGTGTTTGCAAAGGATGTGCAAAAGGTAAGAATCAAACTCAGATGTATGTGGTCCTATGTCATCCAGTTCTCTGAGTGGGTATGTTTACTATGTCTCATTTATTGATGACTTATCCAGGAAGACTTGGGTATACTTCTTGAAGAAAAAAGATGAGGTGTTTGATAAATTCAAGGAATTCAAAACATTGATGGAGAATTAAACTGACAAGAAGATCAAAAGATTCAGATCTGACAATGGTGGAGAATTCACCTTAGGTGACTTCAAGAAGCTTTGTAGTGATTCAGGGATGAAGAGGGAGTTGACTGCTCCTTATAATCCTCAACAGAATGAAGTTGCAGAAAGGAAGAACAGGACAATCATGGAAGCAACAAGGGCAATGCTGCATGACTAGAATCTACCTATGCATCTATGGGCAGAAGCAGCTAGAACAGCTGTATATGTGTAGAACAGAACACCCCACAAGATATTGGACAACAAGACACCAGAAGAGGTCTTTTCTAGTAAGAAACCTTAAGTCAGCCATCTCAAAATATTTGGTTATCCAGTATACACTCATGTCCTAAGGGAAAAGAGGACTAAACTAGATCCTTCAGGAAAGAAGGGTATGTTTATGGGTTATAGTGAAAGCTCGAAGGCTTACAGAATATACTTTCCATGGTTCAAGAAGATTGATGTCAGCAAGGATGTAAAATTTGATGAAAACTCAGCATTCATCAAATCAAGGAAGGCACCTATCGAAGTCTTTGAAGAACCTAAGGAAACTAGATTTCAAGACATTACCATGACTGAAGCAGTTCCAGAAGTTGTTCATGAGTTTGAAGATCCGCAAGAACTTGTATATCCACCCCGTGAGGATAACTCTCACAAGAGGAAACCTGCATGGGCTAGAGAGCTCATTCAAGATGCAGAAAGATTTGGCATTCCAGAAGAAGAACACAGAGCAAAGAAGAGAACCAGATCACATACCAGCTATGTTGCTTTACTCTATGACATTATGAACAAAGAGCCTTCCAGCTATGAAGAAGCAGCGGAAAAGAAAGAATGGAAGGATTCCATGGTTGAGGAATACTAATTTATAATGAAGAATGATGTTTGGGATGTTGTCCCAAGACCTAAAGAGAAGTTTGTTGTGACTTCCAAATGGATCTACAAAATCAAGCATGTTGCAGATGGTAGTGTAGAAAAATACAAAGCAAGATTCATAGCTCATGGATTCTCTTAGAAAGAGGGAATAGATTATTAAGAAACTTTTTCACCTGTAGCCAGGTATACTTCCATCTGAACAGTACTTGCCCTGGCTGCAGCGATGAAATGGAAAATATACCAGATGGATGTCAAGACTGCTTTCTTGAATGGTGTAGTTGAAGAGGAAGTATATGTGGAGCAGCCACTCGGTTTTGAAATACATGACAGGGAGTCATATGTGTGCAGATTGAAGAAAGCCTTGTATGGCTTGAAACAAGCTCCCAGAACTTGGTATGGTCGGTTGGACAGTTTCCTATCTAGTTTGGGCTTTACCAAGAGTAAAGTGGATTCCAACCTTTATTACAAGGTTGAGGAAGGGAATCCTGTGATTCTACTCCTGTATGTGGATGACTTATTTGTAACAGGAGATGACAGATTGATTGCAGATACTAAGAGAAAGCTTGTTGCTGAGTTCGATATGAAAGATTTGGGAATGATGCATTATTTCCTAGGTATGGAGGTGTGGCAGAGTGCAGGTGGGATCTTCCTTGGTCAAGGGAAGTACATAGTAGATATCCTGAAGAGATTCGGGATGATGGATTGCAAGGCCATGGCCAC
The DNA here is from genome assembly GCA_027924585.1 of Larix kaempferi. Taxonomy (NCBI): domain Eukaryota; kingdom Viridiplantae; phylum Streptophyta; class Pinopsida; order Pinales; family Pinaceae; genus Larix; species Larix kaempferi. The sequence goes on from BSBM01000017.1 coordinate 41,395,580, forward strand.
ACCTATGGCATCGAATCTGAAGCTTCTATGTGATGCTTCATCTGAGCCGGTTGATGTCTCTATGTAACGTTAGATGATTGGGTCCTTGATGTACCTGACGAACACGAGACGAGATATTTGCTTTGCAGTGAACACATTGAGTCAGTTCTTGACAGATCCGAGGAGTGTTCATCTGGTTGCTGTAAAGCATGTTCTGAGGTACCTGAAGGGTACAGTGGATTATGGGCTCAAGTATGAGGCGAATCAAAAGTTTAACCTGTAGGGTTATGTTGATTCAAAATGGGCTGGCAGTGCTGAAGATAGGAAGAGCACATCTGGGTGCTGCTTCAGTATGGGATCAAGTGTGATCTCTTGGTTTAGCAGGAAGCAGTCCTACGTAACACTAAGTACAGCTGAGGCAGAGTATGTTGCAGCCTGTTCAGCTAGTTGTGAGGAAGTATGGCTATGGAAGCTACTGTTTGAATTATTTGATCTCCCATTGGATGCTATTGGTATCTTCTGTGATAACCAGAGTTGTGTGAAGCTGTCCAAGAACCCAGTGTTTCATGACAGGTCGAAACACATAGAGATCAAATATCACTATATCAGGGATATGGTGTAGAGAGGAGCTGTGAAGCTCTTGTATGTTGCGACGGACGAGCAGATTGCAGATGTACTGATGAAGCCACTAGCCAGGGTGAATTTCAAGTGCTTCAGAGAGAGGCTTGGTGTTCTTCGGATTGATGACACTTTGAGGAAGAAGTGATGGACACATTTGCTGAAGCCATTCCAAGGATGTTGGAAGGAGGATCCTTCACATGGCTGTGGATGTAAGCGCTGGATGATGAGCATCAGGATGATGTTCTGGTTTTTGCTTTGTATGATCAATTGGATCATTTATATATGTATGTATGCATCATGTTGGATGCTGGATATGATCAGTTGGATCATTTATATGTATATGTATGCATCATATTGGATGCTGGATATGATCAGTTGGATCATTTATATGTATGTACGCATCATGTTGGATGCTGGATATGATTGGTTGGATCATGTGTATGTATTTTGTATATGCATCATGTTGGATGCTTGGATCATGTATCTGTATGTGTATCAGGTGGATACATTGTATGATCAGGTAGATCATGTATGTTGATATGTATTAGGTATGATCAGGTGGATCATGTATGATGATATGTATCAGGTAGATACTTGGTGTGCATCAGGTGGATGCATTGTATGATTAGGATGATCATGTGTACATTAGGATGATGTATGGTGAGTATCAGGTTGATACTCTATGGCCGTGGAACAGGTTGTACAGATAAGCATGCAATTTGTACCCTGGGATATCTGGAAAATGCTCTTTTGAGGTTTTGCTTGGGAGGACATATAATTTGTGCCCTGGGAGATCTACAGATAGTCTTTCGAGGTTTTGGCTATGGCATGTAATTTGTGCCCTGGGATATCTGGCAGATGCTCTTTCAAAGTTTTGTCCTATGGCATGTAATTTGTGCCCTAGGAGATCCGATAGGTTGAGCCATGTGCTCGTAATCAGTCCTGGGATGCTCTTTCGAGGTTTTTCCATGACCACATGTAATTTGTGCCTTGGGATATTGGATAGGTTGAGCCTTGTGCTCGTAATCAGTCCTGGAATGCTCTTTCAAGGTTTTGTGGTGACCACATGTAATTTGTGCCCTAGGAGATCTGATAGGTTGAGCCTTGTGCTCGTAATTAGTCCTAGGATTCTCTTTCGAGGTTTTGTGGTGGGGTCACATGTAATAAGTCCTAGATATCTGGATAGGATGAAAAAGGCCTCAGATTCTCTTAATGGTTCTTGCTAGTCAAGAGACTCTTTTAAGGTTTTGTGACTCACGTAATAAGTCCTGAGATTTCCACAGTATGGCCAGTGATGACGAAGACCTGTAGGTGGTGGGCCTACATCCAGTATGAAAAAGGATTGGCTCTGTAGAACTTCCTATGACAAGTAGAGTTAGAGATTGGTTGAGATAGTAGCAGCAGTGATGATGATGATGACAATGCATCGATGACGATGATCCTGAGAAGAAGACTTGTCTAGCAGATCTGTGTCGAGAAATACCTTCCTAGTTAAGAGGGAGTGTTGATGTATATATAACTTTGGAATTTATTTCATCTATGTATTTCATATATATTTATTGTACCCTTATTAGAGATGTGTTATTCCTCTATAAGGAAGTGTCGTCATGTGGATTGACAAGTGTCGCAAGTGTGTGTAGTTGCCGATGGGTTATTAGACCACCATGTGTGGGGTCGGCCCTAAAATATATATTATATTGTGGATGTACCTAGTTAGACAAGTCGGCCCCATAAGGTCACTAGGAAAACAGGTTAGTATAAATAGAGATCAGGAGATCTCTATTTAGATCATTAGAAGAGTTATATCTCTCTCACTCAGAAAGTGGCGCACTAGTGAGGAGGAGGATCATCTGCTTCTAGGAGACTATCTCAAGTGTATTTTGGTTGTACTTTGGTTGAGCCATTGCTCTCTCTATCTTTGAGGAAGTTGTGGGGTTTTTCACCTTAGGGTTTTCCCCATGGAAACTCTGTGTCTCTTGTCTCTCATGCTTTTTATTCTTGTGATGCTTGTGATGCTTATTGTGATTGTTATGCATTGGTATACTGTATATGTTATTCTCTCAGTGAAGATCCTAGAGTATTGTGAATTAATGCTCAAAATTTAATAAGAACCATGGATTGAGTAGAGGGGCCGGGCACTTCTGTCGCTAATGGATACAATCACCAAATGGAGAAATAGTTAGACATGCATGAATAAACAATATAGTAACATGGTTAAATACTATGCATTGTGATTGTCCAAATAGTTACCTCCATATGACTCGTGGCTATTGTAGATGCGACATTGACTGCAGCATCAATGACCTTTGTTAGGTCAGGGGTAGATGGATCTCTCGTGTGTCTGCTATAGAGGACATCCACATTCTTTCCAGGAGTGGAGCCTCTCTTGTACACTTGTCCCTTTTGCATGTTGGGACTACGGGGAGATCGAACTGCTGACAGTCTCGAATGTATATCTGCTGGTGGCTACAATCACCAATACTGACATAGTTAGAAATGCATTGGTCAATGGAATAGCATGTATTAACAAACTGAAAAATGATGAAATACACACCGATGTACTATATACTTCAATCAATTCTAAGAAACAGTCTGCCGTCCATTCTGTCTCCGCGGGAATGCTATCGATTGTATTCCCACCGGGGGGGAGCTCACTAGATGAAATCATTTCCATATGATGGGGATCTACAACCTACAATTTAGAAAATTGTAAATATTAGATCGTGTAGCATTGATTAAGTAACATGTGATAAAAAAATAACATGTGTTGAAATAATGTCATGTTGAAATAGTTACCTCAGCATGAGATGTTGTTGCTAAAGGTATGACAACATCTTGTAACTCCGAAGGTTCTACTGCATGAGCCTCTTGTCCCTCATGCCCTTCTTGTGGAAACTACAAGTTTTAAAATCATTAAAAATATTAGCAATCTATATATGTGTATCATAAGGAAAAATAATTTACAAATGACACTAAATTGTTAACTGGATCTACTCATGTATTAAAATAATGTCATGTTGAAATAGTTACCTCAGTGTGAGTTGTTGTCACTGAAAGTATGGCAACATCATCATCATCATCATCATGCGGTGATGGTGCATGAGCCTCTGGACTATGCAAAGGTATTCAACCCCGCGCCCTTCTTGTAGTAACTACAAGTTTTAAAACCATTAAAAATATTAACAATCTATATATGTGTGTATAGTAAGGAAATATAATTTAAAAATGACACTAAATTGTTAACCACTTACTTACCTATGTGAAATACCCAGTAAAGGTATCATCTGTTTGGACAGGACCAAAGCAAGGATGGCCGCATACTCTGCATGGGTGGGGTGATGGCCGTGCTCATGCTGTGTAGGTACAATGCCAGTACTAGATGCTCCTTGGCCAATGGAAGGTTGTGGCTCTACCCCACCGGGAGGTGGTGGATCTACCCCACCGGTAAGTGCTAGCTCTACTCCACCCATAGATGGTGGATCTGATGGACCTACCTGGTGTGTACCATGAAAATACGTGGTACGGAGAAAAACCACCTGTGCCAACAGTAGGAAGGAATCTTGTGTCTCTGGCACCAACTGATGTGCAGGCGGCACATCTGGCTTCAGTAGCATCCTACGAGGAGGAGATACGAGGCGATTGGGATCTATGTGCCTTGCATTGGGACGTTGTTGAGGCATCCCCATCCCAACACCCTAGTACTCCAAGATATCAAAATAGTTAACATGCTTCCCCAGCACAAACTCTGCGTGCATCTTTCTCAGAAAATACAAAAACATTTCCCTGTTATTGTGTGGTGGTGCATCAAACACCATGTACCATCGGTCCATCCAGTTATCTATGAATGGTTGATATGTACACCACTTGATAGAAATGTGCCTTTTGTTTGCATTAGGGACTTCACCATCCCGTGGATTTCTAAACAGGGAAAAGATTTGTTCTTTTGAGATTTTCAACTTCTTGACTTCTCTGTAGCTAAGTCCATCCGCATATTGTTGCCTCTTTCTTTCTCTAAATGTGGCAATATCTTGCAAAGCACCATTAGACCTACTAAAGGTCTCTATCATTGCATCCAAATTGGATGCAAGCATAACATGCCTGTCATCAACAATAGTAATTGAGGCTCGAATTTCTCTGAGCCTCTGAATTTCTCTTTGGATGTCAGAGTGGGCATCCATGGTCGTCACTGCAAACAAAAAATAAAAATAAAAATCATTAGAAACGTATACATGTGCTATAATGACATATCTCAAAAATGAAAAATGTACAAACTTTGTGCAAGAACGAATACATTACAAACATAAATATCATCTCAGGCATACATTACAAACATAAATATAATTTCATATGACCATTGCAGGCATACATTATGGGTCATTGAGGGCATAAGGGTGGAGACCATGCGGGCATAAGACCATGATGATGTGGCAAAGATATGTATTTTTATTGGTTAAACTGAGGCAGCCTATTGATGGAAAGAATGAAGACATGCTGGTAGAATGATGAAGAGATGACTAATGATATGGGCATAATGTTGTGATGTGCATATGGACAATGTAAAGTGTATGAATGGAGATATGGCAGTAGATTGATATGACATGAATAATGATGACATAATGAAGATGTGACCTAATTGGTGATATTTGCTGATGGACAAAATGAACTTATATTGAATAATGAGTGCTTGATGATAATGATGAAGTGCTTTGGAAACAAACAAGGGCTTTTGGTTGATGATGTATGTAATCTGCAGACTTAAGAAGAGTCCGAAATATCATTTGTAAATCTATGGTTGTTGGGGTGTTGGTGCATCCCAGTGAGTTGCAGCTGACAGAATTATCTTGTGAATAGGATTGTCATTGATGACAACATTAATGAAAAAGGTGTAAATGGCATGACGACAACCAAACAAGGTGACTTTACAAGGACTTGGAAAAGACAAGACAAAATACAAGGTGATGGGAATTGGCACACCTAATGAGACAAATGACCCATACTGTGGTCATTTGGAGTTGGTCCTAATACCCTAAACAAGGATGACATGGAGATAACAAGTTACGTGAACAAAGAAGCATAAAGTGAACAAAGAAGCTTGAAGTTGACACTTGGCAAGGAGATTGCGGGCATCCCTTATGGAATCTGTGGGCATCCATAAATGAAGTTGATGGACATGTGGGCATGTGGACATGGTGACATGCAGGAATCTTGAAGATGCATGTATGAGCATGTTTGTGGAAGTTGTGGGCATCCTGGAGACATGGCAAAGACCCCCATGTGGGCAATTGAAGAAGGTCTAGATGTAGGCATGTTCAAAGGCATAAATATGGCCCTTGCGGGCATGAGTTACAAGCTAGTGTGGGCATGCTGGAAGTGAAAGAAAATGGTGATGATGTGGGTATGAAGACCACGTTTAGGTGGGAAAAAGAAAGTCTAAATAAATATATACATGTATATATTTATAATTTATGAGGTGTTTATGGAGCAATGGTAGAAATTAGAGTTTAACCTTTATCTTTGGATTAATTGGGGCTACAGTATGCTGATGTGCTGCTGGTGTACAAACTAAGATGTTGATGATATGTATGGACAAAATGAATTCATGATTATTGGGGCTACATACGATGAACAAAATGTTGATCTAGGGAAGCATGAAACAAGGACATAATGCCTGCTTGGGTTATGACAATTAATGATAATCATAATGATGTTATAGATAGATATGTTGGGTGACAATGTTGATTGATGTGATCAGTGAGCCATTGTGTCTAACAGGGTGGATGTAAAATTCATTAAAATTTTAAGTTTTGGCGTTTCACTGACAAAAATTTTTAGGTGACAATGATGATTGATATGATCAGTGAGCCATTGTGTCTAATAGGCTAGATGTAATAAAATTCATTAAAATTTTAAGTTTTTGCATTTCATTTACAAATATTTTTAGATTAGGGAAACATAACAATTTATAAACTTAATGACGAGATGAGGAAACGATTTAGATGCTTACCTTTCCAATCGTCCTTGCAAGATGAATTTGGGATTATTCAGACTCCAAATCTCCTCCGTTGAGCTTCTCCAATGGATTTTGGGAAGGCGAAATCGCTCGAGCATTCGTGTTTGGGTAAAACAGTTTCGCGGTCCGCGGCACGATTTTTGTTTGTTTGTTATATTAACCATAACGCTTGAGCATTTTGTAATCCTATCCTACATGTTAAATGACATGGCAGGTTCAGAGCCCGCTATTCCTAGTTTCACATAACGTGCGAGCGTTGTGGATTTACACAATTCTCGCATGTTTCACATTTAACCAATTGCATCTAAAGGGTCCCTCAAATTTGTGCGAGGGCCCTTACATGACAATCTAGAAGATGTGGTCTTGTCGTAAGTGAATGTGTGATGAACGTAGTAATTAAAATAATATCAAACTAAGATATAATTTCCAGTAATCCAGTAGAATGAGTATTGAGCTATGCGGAACTTAAAATGAGTAAATATTGAGTTGATCCAAATATTTTATGGTTATTATATGAATCTGGAATGTTATAGTATATTTGTTATGTTGTGTGGTTACCCTAATTGTTGCATTGGAAAATAGAGTCTAGTACAATTGTATTATTGTTGTTAATTCCCTAATGGCTACATTCGGAAGCCAGTCTAGAATGGATTTGTTAAAGAGTTGTAAGTACCTAACTGTGGCATTGGGCCATAGACTCTACAAAAAACTCTAATAGAAAACAGAACTCGAGAAGTATCAACAATCATAAATACATACATACACACACACACACACACACACACACACACACACACACACACACACATATATATATAGAAGCACACACACATATATAAATATACATATAAATATATACATACATACATACATACTTATGTATGTATGTATGTATATGTATATTTATATATGTGTGTGTGTGTGTATATATGTATTTATGTATGTATGTATTCTACTCTAGTTAAGAGATTATTGATTTTACAAGCAGATAGTTATCTAGCACATCTATGATGAGATAGTTGAACGGTACAAGATGGAAAACGTAAAAATCTAACAGAACTGCACGTATGCTAACTACAACTGAAATAAACAAGGAACTATCCTAAGTTGTATGCCTAAGCTACCAACACACTCAACTACCTTAGGGTGGGTAAACAATTGGACCTCCTCAACTTGTGTTAGACTGGATGATATAGGCATGGGTTTTGCTCCCCTAGGAAATCGAGAATCATGAGTGGATAAGGACCCAACAGAGAACCCCAACAAAATTTAAGAAAAATAAAATAATATACTGGCATGTGATATCTATCTATATGCAATTAGAGATGCAATGTGTAATGTCCCTTTTCAAAATTTTATTAAAATGGTGAAAATTTCAATTTTTTCCACTAGTTCGACCCTTAACTAGTTTTGGCCTCTTGGTCTCCAAATGGCTCCAAATGCTCCCAAATTGTCTCAGAAGGTATATGAATGGTATTAGGACAATATTATGAGGTTAATGGGTTCTCTAGGACCTTCAAAAGACTTTTTCAAATCTCCTTTGAATTCTTTCCAAGGTAAGGGTTTTAGCTAGCAATTTTGGATTCAATTTCCTCAAGGGTAAGTGCTGAAGATGGCTCTCCAAAAGCTATTATACCTTATCGAATTTATGAGTAGAGGAAGAGAAAATATAAGGGACAATTTTAAGGTCTCATATGCATCACCATTCATTTTATGAATCCTACTACAACCCTCTCCAATCATATACAAAAATGCTAGTTTCGACCTTGGGGGAAATGATGGGAAACCTTCTCCAAATGCTATGAAACTGAACCAAATGACTCCAAAATCTTATGAAATGAACATGAAACTTGCATAACACATTATTAACAGTACATAAATAATAAATTTATCATTGTTTCATTTGTACATTCAAATTTATCAACATTTCATTGGCATACATCAACATAGTGGGGAAAAAAGCACCATTTGCTCATTAATGATCATATTTAAATTATTCCACTTGGATTATAAACTTGGTACAATTATGAACATGAATAAAAGAGAATTTAAATTATATGAAAAAATAAGTGAGGCAATAGAATATCCCCCAAAGAGAACAAAAACTCACCAAATGCGCCTCTCCTCAAGGACCATGAATATGCCAAGAAAACTAGAAATGGTTGAAGGAATGAGATGAACTAGAAGATACCACTAGCTTCCCTATAGATTACACCTGAGACATAAGACTCCATTGAAGCTCCAATGAAAGGTATTAATGGCATTTCCCACAACCAACTAGGATGGGAATCTTTCACCCTCGGAATTGGCTAAGGCAAGTACAGAAGCACTCCACTGGCTTTCTTCACAAATGCAAATTATAAAAATTATCAAAAATCCTCTCTCTTATTTCATACCTATATTTTATAAACATATTTAGTCTTCTAAGGTTCCAATTCCATCCATAGACCCAAAGCCAATTCAAATTTGGGAGTGATTCAAGTTTTGCCACATGTCTTCCACTTCCTAGCCTTCCAATTTCCACCAATTTGAGTAGGAATCTTCTTGGCCTTCTCTAACTCCCATGAGCGCTCACTTAGATGCTCTTTTTAGGTCTGACATGTCATATTGGTCAGATGTCAACCATCAGGTCTGAAATTTGTCATAGTTGCATAGCATCTTCATCATTGTTGTCATAGATGTTAGGGAATCTAGCCCAAGTGTCCAAGAACCTCTCATTTGACTCTTCCTTTTCCATGTGAGTTACAATTCCATCCCAATTCGACCTACAATACATATTTCCAAGTTTATGAGCCTCCCAACTCATCCCAAGAACATTAGGCTTCCCATGGATTCAAAATTACAAGTGGAGGATGCCATGCGGCACAAACATTCTAGCTTGTGTGGGTCCCACATCCTCCATGTGTCTTCATGATCATTTTCCACTTTGATTTTCCATTGTATTTATTTATTTAGCTCCTTTATTAAATATGTATTCCATTCTAATGTCTAAACATAATTTATTAGCTCCCTTATTTCAAATCCCAATGTCTCCATCCAACCTAGGGAACTAGTAGGATCAATGGAATTTTCCTGTCATGAATTTATTGGGATGGGGACATTACAGTCCTCCCCACCTAATCTTTCTTGTCCTCAAGCAATTTCATATTTGGATGATGAAATTTTTTTTCCTCCTCCCATGTGGCATCTTCACTTGGGAAATCCTTCCATTGTACAAAGTACTCTTTCATAGTTTTGCTCTTTAATCTTCTTTCCCTAGTTTTCAAAATTATTTCTGGAACAAGTATGAGCTAACCTTCATCATCCAAAGGAGGAAGTTTTTCTGAAGTGACAATTTACTGACCAACAGACTTCTTGAGACATGAAACATGAAATACATTATGAATTTTACTTCCTTCTAGAAGTTCTAGCTCATATGCTACCTCCCCAACCTTCCGAACTACCTTGTATGGGCCATAGTACCTTGGTTTTAGCTTCTATGCTCCCTTATTTTCCAAGGATGTTTGTTTATATGGATGCAAACTCAAATATACCAAATCATTAACTTGAAAGGTCCTTTCTTCCCTATGTTGATCTACATATTGTTTTTGCTGATTTTGGGCCACCAGCAAGTTGTCTTTAAAAATCTTTAAAATTTCTTGGCTCTCTTGCACCCAATATTTAGCTTTTGGGGCTCTACTATCACCAAATATATGCTCAAAAAAACTGAGTGCTTCATAACCATATAATGTTTTGAAAGGATACATTCCTATTGACATATGAAAAGTGGGGTTGTAGCGAAACTCGCCCAAGTGTAGCCATGTTTCCCATGCTTTTTTCTTCTCTCCCACATACTTCCTTAGGTAACCTTCCAACCATTGATTCACTCTCTCTATTTGGACATTAGTTTGTGGATGATAACTTGTGCTTGGATTCAATTGTGTTCACACTAATCTGAAAATTTCTAGCCAAAAAAGCAACCATGAATCTACTATCTCTATCACTTACAATGCTCTTAGGGAGCCCATGCAATATGAAGATTTCTTTAAAAAAAATATCAGCCACTTGTGCAGCACTAAAAGATTATGTAACGACAAAGAAATGATAAAATTTGGTCAGCTTATCCACTACCACATATATGCAATCCTTTACCAAAGATTTGGACAAACCTGTGATGAAGTCCATTGAGATACTCTCCCATTGTTGTTCTGGAATGGGAAATGGTTGCCACAAACCAGCTGGGCATGTGAGTTCAAATTTGTTTTGATGACATAACTTAAATTGATTTACATATTAATGAGAACATATTCCTTCAACCCTCTCCAAAAAAACCTTTTCCTTAATTGCCTATAAGTTTTGAAGATCCCCGGATGGCTAGCTAGTGGGGAATCATGTGCTTCTTGCAAAATCTTGTACTTGAGTTTTGAATTTTGAACCAAATAAATTCTGCCCTTATAATATATTAGCCCACTCAAAATCCTATAGTTATCACCCCCTTTAAATCCATCTAACACATCACAAGAAAAACTATCTTTGGCTGTGAGGCACCTACAACAATTAATTAATACGAATATGCGAAATAGCAGAAATGACAGAACTCGGAATCACTTTTATATTGATCACAGGCCACTTCGAGGGGGCAACCTCCTATGAGCAAGCTCAATACAAATAACTTCACGGTGCTTTCATAGGTCTCAACACACACTTAGATACTAATTCTAGGCGCCAATACTATGGGTTGAAACCATGGGTCGTTACAAACTATGGATCAACAATACTACGGGCGACTTACAAAGCATATGCGCCAACAACAATAACACAAACTATTGATCAACAAATACTATAGGACGACTTACAAAGCATATGCGTCCAACAACAACATACTAACAAAGTAAAGACATGGGTTCCTAACATCCCCTCCCCCTTAAAACAAAGCTTTGTCCTCAAAGCTTTAGATGTGGAAATTGTTGTTGAATCTGAAGGAGTGGTTCCCATGTAGCATCCTCTGGTTGCATGACGTGCCACTGAATTAAGACCTCTGTGATAGAGCGAGAGCGAAGCTGACATGTGCGCCGATTGAGGATGGCCTCTGGCTCCAAAAGGATGGATCCTTCATTATCCAGTTCGGGTAAAATCGTTTGTCCGCTGATGTTGGTGCCAAGAACTTTCTTCAGACAAGAGACATGAAAGACTGGATGAATGCGGGAAGAAGGAGGAAGTTCCAATTTATAAGCAATGGGCCCAATCTTCTGAAGAATCTGATATGGCCCATAGAACTTTGGAGCGAGCTTATGATGCCCTTTGAGTTTCAAGGAGGATTGTTTGTATGGCTGGAGACGAAGAAAAACCATATCGCCGACTTGAAAAGTGCGCTCCAAACGGTGCTGATCAGCTTGTTGCTTCATGCGATTTCTTGCCATGTGAAGATTGTCCCTCAAAATGCAAAGAATCTAATCGCGGTTGCGAAGGACCATGTCATCTTCTTGAACTGGTGAACTGGTGGGGGTGTATGGAAGAAGAGCTGGAGGTGCCTGACCATAGACTGCTTCATCTGGGGTCATTTTAGAGGCAATGTGGTAAGAGGTATTGTACCACCATTCAGCGAGAGGGAGCCACTTTTCCCACTGATGTTGTTGTTCCGAGGTGAAGCAATGAAGATAAGTTTCCAAGCATTTATTGACAATTTCAGTCTGACCATCTGTTTGTGGGTGATACCCTGAACTCATCTTCAGTTTGGTGCCAGTGTGGTGAAATAGTTCTGTCCAAAAATGACTGGTGAAAGTCGCATCACGATCCGAGACAATGGAAGAAGGGATGCCATGAAGATGAAAGATCTGGTCCAAAAAAATTTGAGCGATGGAGGAGGCTGTATAGGGATGGCTGAGAGCATAAAAATGACTATATTTGGAGAGGTGATCAACCACAACAAGAATCACTATCTTCCCGCCAGATTTAGGGAGCCCTTCAATGAAATCCATACAAATATCTATCCAAATCCGTGTAGGTATGGGAAAGGGTTCAAGCAATCCTGGAAGGAGTGTTGTTTCACCCTTATTGTGCTGGCAGGTATCACATTCAGCCACCATCTGTTGAATTGTCCTTTTCATGCCCTGCCAAAAGAAGTTACACCGTGCTCGTTCATACGTTTTGAGGAACCCAGAGTGCCCTACCGATGGAGAAGCATGGAGTTCATAGAAGACAGCCTGTTGAAGATCTGTGCTCTGGGGAAGCACCAGATGACCCTTGTATCGCAGAGAAGCACTATCCCAAGAGTAATGTGGTACAGTAGAAGGGTTGTTGGTCAAGCGTTGGATGATTTGAGATAAGGAAGAGTCATTGACATAACCCTGTTGAACAGATTGCAACCAATTTGGAACAGGCATAGAAATAGCTGAAAGAGAACCTTGGGCATCAAATGTGCAAGAAAGAGCATCTGCCACAATATTGTCTTTACCCTTCTTGTAAGTGATCTCATAGTCATAACCCATGAGTTTGCTCACCCATTTACGTTGTGCCAGGGAGGAGACACACTGGTCCAAGAAATATTTCAGACTCTGGTGATCAGTCTTGATGCAGAAATGATTCCCTAATAGGTATGGTCGCCACTTCTGTACTGCATGCAAAATAGCCATCATTTCCTTCTCATAGGTAGAGGCAGCTAAATTCTTAACTGAAAGGGCTTTGCTGGTGAATGCAATGGGGTGTTCATCTTGAAGGAGAACAGCACCAAGTCCATTTCCACAAGCATCACTCTCAATAGTGAAGGGCTTGGAAAAATCCGGCATAGCTAGCACAGGTGCAGTACACATAGCTTGTTTTAGTTTGTCAAATGCACACTGAGTAGCAGGTGTCCATGTAAAAGCATCCTTTTTCAATAGAGCAGTTAATGGAGTTGCAATCTTCCCATAATCCTTGACAAACTTGCAGTAGTAGCCAGTCAACCCCAAAAAACCACGAAGGCTCTTGAGTGTCTGAGGATGCGGCCAATTGTTCATGGCATCGATTTTGGCAGGATCCACGTGAACCCCTTGTGCTGAGATAATGTGCCCAAGATACTCAACTTCCTTCTATCCAAAAACACATTTAGACTGCTTGGCATGGAGATGATGGTCAGAGAAAAGTTGCATGACAAGATCCAGATGCTGGAGATGTTCATCCCATGTTTTACTGTAGATGAGGATATCATCAAAGAATACCAGAATGAATTTCCGCAAGTAGGGTCGAAATATTTTATTCATTAAGGCCTGGAATTTGGAAGGAGCATTAGTGAGGCCAAAGGGAATGACCAAAAACTCATAATGGCCATCATGTGTGCGGAAAGCGGTTTTAGGAATATCATCCTCATGAACCCAAATTTGATGATACCCAGAACGAAGATCCAACTTGGAGAAAAAGTGAGCCCCATGAAGCTCATCAACAACAGGAATTGGAAACTTATCCTTGATGGTTAGGTGATTAAGTGCTCGGAAATCAATGCAGAGGTGCCATGACCCATCTTTTTTGCGGACAAGAATAACTAGAGAAGAGAAGGAACTAGTGCTTGGGCGAATAATACCTTGCTTCAATAAGTCCCGAACGAGCATTTCAATCTCCATTTTTTGGTGAAATGGGTAGCGATAGGGCCTGATGTTGGGAGGAACGCTGCCAGGAAGGAGTTGAATATGATGGTCTTCTGGCCTGGAAGGTGGCAATCCCACTGGTTCAGCAAAGACACCTGTATATCGATCCAGAATTTGTTGTAGATCCAAAAGAGTAGTGGAGACCGCTGATGGTTGCATCTAGATGGAATGGATCTGAGTGATGACACCATGTGAATTCTTCCTGAGGATTTTTTCCATGCGATGTGAACTGATGATCCTGAGAGAACCTGGTTGTAATCCTGTCAATGTGTGCTTTTGTCCATTGAGGGAAAACTGCATCCAAAGTTCAGCAAAATCTCATAAGATAGGGCCAAGTGTGCGTATCCATTGAGCGCCCAAAACCACATCACATCCGCCTAAGGGAAAGGCAAACATGTTAGAGCACAAGGTATAATCTCCCATAGAGATACGCACATTTCGACACTTCCCTTTGCAAGGTAAGGTGTCCCCATTGGCAACCATGACTTCAAAGTTGGAGCAAGGATGGATAAAACAATCAGCTTGTTTGGCGATCCGAGGGTCAATGAAATTATGAGTGCTACCAGAATCAATGAGTATTGTAAGAGGAAGCTTCTTGAAGTAACCCTTGACCCACATGGTTTGGGGGGTGGTGATTCTAGCTAAAGCATGGAGAGATATATCTGGCTGGTCATCCTGAGACGGAGGGTCAATAGGCGGTTCCTGAATGTCGACCGGAGCATCCAGTGTTTCTCGATCTTCGTCACCAATTTCAGAGGCAGTTAGAGACTCCACATACAAAAGATATAGCTTTTTTTGAACACATCTATGTCCCCAAGTGAATTTCTCATCACAATTATAGAAAAGCCCCTTTTCTCGGCGTGCTTGCATCTTTGTTTCAGACAAATGCTTGATAGGAGTCAATCGAGGAGCCTGCGGTATAGGTGGTCGTTGAGAACCCATAGTTTGGAAGGGAACAAAGGTGGGCTTGCAGCGTTGTTGGGCTGCAATCTTGTCTTCTGCCAACTTAGCCAACCCTAGGGCTTCCATCATTGTGTTGGGACAGAACATTTTGACCTCAGAGCGGATGGCATCCTTTAGACCACTGATAAAACAACTCCGGTAAAAGTCATCAGACAATCCTTCGGTGTGGTTGGCTAGATTCTCAAATTCGGTTTGATACTCTCTCACCATGCCAATTTGGCGAATTTTAGTGAGGGGTCTTGTGAAGTCATCAAAAGCACTAGGACCAAATCGTTGCAAAAGGAGCTGGCAAAAGTCGGGCCATTTAGGCTCTGGATGAGCCTTGATGTACCAACGGTACCATTGAAGAGCTTCCTGTTCCAAGTGAAAGGATGCCAGCGGAACTTTGTTGACATCAAAAGTATTATGTAGAGTAAAATACTGTTCTGCATGATAGATCCATCCAGTTGGATCAGTACCATTGAAGCGAGGAAAATCAAGCTTCGGACCACGGATATTGCTGGAAAAGGAGAACCCATTGTTTGCTAAAGACTCGGACTGTCGTTTGTTATTCATAGCTGAATGTTCAAGATGGAGGCCGAGAAATTTTTCATCTAGATCCTGGAGTTTGGCTTGGATGGCTGCAAGTGCTTCCTCCGTGGTTTTTGCTCCTACATGGGTGACAACCATAACCAGGAGTTTTTTTTTTTTTTTTGGTTGACTGGGTAGGAAAACAAAAACAGAAACTACTTCAGTAAGGGAAAATCTGGACTAGGGAAAAAATCTGAAGGGTAATTGGGGTTTGACTAGGTTTTGGACACTGTTGAATAGACAGGGAAACAAAATTGAGGATTCCAGAAGTGGGGTGAAAGAATGGGAAAATTTGGCAGAGGTGAACAAGGAAGCAAAATTCAGAAATGAACTTTGTGGTAAAATTTGAGGGTGATTGGGTGAAATCTGAGGAAGTTATGGCAAACCCTAAAAATAGACAAATGTGGGATTTCGGGCTTTGGGAAGGGGAATTGTGGATAGGGTCCTCAGGAATGAAATATGCAGAATGGGGTGACAGGGGTTCCCCGAAAATTTCAAGGGAAACAGAGTGAAAACAAGGGAGATAAGGGAAACAGAGTGAAAACAAGGGAGGGAGAAAAAACTGAATTTTATACTCTCTTTTTTTTTCCAGACCGGAGCGGCTACGGCTCGAAAGGGATCTAAAACGCCGCTGAATGGATTGAAAATGGCTGGATCTGGAACAGATTGCAAAATGGATCTGAACGACTAGATGTAAAATGGCGTAGCAACGATCGACGACAGTTCAGCTGAAATTAGATATGGACCCCAGGTATGTGCGGCTTCCTAATAGTTCAAGGGTTTCACTTGGCCACCAATGCTGTCTGACAGCTTGCGTATTGGGGCAGTACCCCTCACTCCACGGCTAAGGTAAAACTAATAACCACTTTGCCACAAACGACATCTCTTGGTTTACCTCATGGGTGGGAACTAGTCAATCAGGTAGGGGTCATTGCCCTTTTCGCTGGCAAGTCCTCTCAATGGGCCAACTACTTCGAGGTTCCTGTGGTACTCCTCACAATGAGTTTTAGGGATTATGCCCAAGTACTTCCCACAGTTAAGTGGATAGGGATTATTCCCAAATCCGAACCTGCAACAGATGCAAAAAAAAATTTGGCAGAAATTTCACCCAACGAGCCCAAGAAAGTGCTCTGATACTAGATGTGAGGCACCTGCAACAATTAATTAATACGAATATGCGAAATAGCAGAAATGACAGAACTCGGAATCACTTTTATATTGATCACAGGCCACTTCAATGGGGCAACCTCCTATGAGCAAGATCAATACAAATAACTTCACGATGCCTTCATAGGTCTCAACACACACTTATATACTAATTCTAGGCGCCAATACTATGGGTCGAAACCATGGGCCGTTACAAACTATGGATCAACAATACTACGGGCAACTTACAAAGCATATGCGTCAACAACAATAACACATACTATTGATCAACAAATACTACAGGACGAATTACAAAGCATATGCGTCCAACAACAACATACTAACAAAGTAAAGACATGGGTTCCTAACATTGGCATATTCAACCATTAGCCTATGTTTCCAATCTTTTGCAATGTCCATGAGAGAAATGGAAGGTCTTCTAGATAATGCATCTGCTAAAATGTTATTTTTCCCTTTTACATATTCAATATCAAAATCAAAGGCTTGGATCTTGCTTACCCACTTTTGTTGCATTTCATTAAGATCTTTTTGGGTGAGAATGTGCTTTAGACTATTGTGATCAGTTTTCACCACAAATTTGTTTCCCACCAAGAATTGCCTAAACTTGGCCAAGGCATACATGATGGCCAACATTTCTTTGTCATATATGGAGTAAAGATTTTCATGTGGCTGCAAATTTCTTCTCTCAAAGGCTATAGGGTGTTGATTTTTCTTTAGGACAACCCCTATCCATTCACCTGAAGCATCACATTCCAAAACAAAAGGTTTGGTAAAATCAGGTAATGCAGGTATTGGACAACTACTCATTACCTCTTTCATTTTTGAGAAGGCATTTTCAGCCTCTTCATCCCACTTGAAAGAATCTTTCTTTGTAAAATCAGTGAGTGGAGAAGTCAATTTGGAGAACCCTTTCACGAACTTCCTATAATAGGTGCATATTCCAATGAAGCCTCTTAATTCTATGATTTTTATTGGAGGTGGCCATTCAAGGATAGCCCTGATTTTTCCCATCTGCACTTTAACTCCTTCTTGTCCAATAATGTACCCAAGATATAAAAGTTACTTCATCCCAAATTCACATTTAGACATCTTAGCAAACAAGGACTATTCTTGCAAAATTTTCAACACAATCTCTAAGTGATGCAAATGCTCTTCCCAAGTAACTTGCTATAAATGAGAATATCATCAAAGAAAACAAAACAAAATTTATGAGCTACTTGCCAAAGATCCTATTCATGCATGCTTGGAATGTGGCTGGAGCATTAGTCAATCCAAAAGACATAACAAGAAACTCAAACTGGCCATAGTGACATCTAAAAGCAGTCTTTTGCACATCTTCTTCCTTCATTCGAATTTGATGGTAACCTGATCTAAGATCAATTTTGGAGAGATATTTTTCCCCAAATAGCTCATCCATGAGCTCGTCAATTCTAGGAATAGGATACCTATTCTTGATTTTCTTCTTGTTCAAAGCTCTAAAGTCTATGCACATCCTAAAGGTTCCATCTTTTTTTTTCACCAACACTAATGAAGAGGCATAAGGGCTAGAGCTTGGTCTAATGAGTCCCAAATCTAGGAGTTCTTGGATGGCCTTTTCAATTTGATCTTTGATTTCTTTTGGATGTCTATAGGGTGGTATTTGGATGGGTGAAGTACCCTCGTCCAAAACAATGTTGTGCTCAACCCCCCTATCAGGTGGTCTACCATGTAGAAGGTCTTAAAAAAAAATCATATTTTTGTAGGAGTTGCTCTATATCCTTTGGGTGTTCAACAACATTTATGTTTGGCTTGGGAGAGGTGACGAAACATTCAGCAGCCCATTCTATGTCTCCATGCCTCAATATGGATCTCATACTAGGGGAGGTCACTACTTGATTCGAATAGGTGTGCTGCCCTCTCACAACCCTTAGTATTCCTTCCGAATCTTGGAATTTCATTTTAGGAATTTGATCATTCACTGTATGCTCCCCTATAGAATACAACCATTGCACTCCCAAAACCACATTAGTATCAGCAACATCAACCACATAAAAGCTATCAGAAAAAGTGTAATTACCTTATGGTGATTTGCAGCTTTGGAACCCATGTTTTGCACTCCATAATATTGTGACCTAGAATGACAATTGTGAATCCATCAAATGGTTTAGTAGGTATCTTCCTTCTCTCCACCATGTCTGCATCAATGAAGTTATGCGTGGCTCCTCCATCTACCGAAACCAAGGCCCTGTGTACTAGTACCATGCCCTTGCATCGAATAGTGTGATAACGAGGCACTACTGAAAGTACTAGCATGCTTGCTTTTTCAGGTGAAGGCTGATTTTCATCTTGTTTCCCTTCTTCTGTTGTATCATATCCCTATTCTTGATATGAAATATGTCCTTCTTCCTCCATGCCCCCTTCATACTCACCATTATCATAAAATAATTCAATGTATTGAGCTTTTCCCTTAGTACATTTATGCCCCGGTGCCCATGGTTGGAAGCATGTGCAGCATAATTTCTTTCTTCTAAGTTCTTCCATGTTTAGTCCCTCTTTCTTATTCTTTTCAAATGTTTCTTTTTCCCAAGTCTTATTTTCAAATCTGAATTTGGAAGGGAAGTTAGGCTTGGGAGGAAACCTTGTCCTAGGTAACACATTTTGTAGATCCCTTGTCAAGTTCATGGCATCCTTCAATGAATTTGGTTTGTGGGCCTTAAATAAACCTTTTAAGGGTTCAACCAAACCTTTATTAAAGAGTAATACTAACCTCACAATAGATATATCATCCACCTTAAGTAATAATTTTTGGAATTCGAACATATATTCAGCAGGGGTTCCAACTTGCTTCAATTGGGCTAGTTCTTTGAAAGGAAATTATGGGTCTTTTTGCTCAAATCTTTCTAATACCTTGTCAGCAAATTCCCCATATGTTTTAACCTGATCATGTCCCAAGGTTTTCAGACCATGGAAACACCAATCATTGGCTTCCCCATCAAGATGTAAAATGGCCATTTTTAGAGCATCCTCTTCCACCAATGGATTCAGCTAAAAATACACATCTAGTTTTTGTACCCAAGTATGTGCAGAACTTTGACATGAGCATCAAAGGTAGGAAGTGCCATTTTACTTATTCCATAATTCAATTCTCTATTTTGAAATGGATTCTTATTACCTTCCTTCATCTTGAGCTTGTTTGAGACAATGAGGTATTTATCAAATGCCGTAGGGTGTTTCTGCAATCTTCACTCAAATTGTTCCATTCGATTATAAGTGCTTGCACATCAATTGGAGTATTAATATTTTCTTTGGAATCAATAAATTTAGGCGTGGTATTCCTTGCTACACTCTGAAATTCATTAGCTCTATTATGGGTTGTTGTGCTTGAGAAAATATGCTCACCCATTACCTTTTTCTCCTCATGATGAGAACTATTGTTGCCTCCTCTTTCTCCTTTGCTTCCAAGTTGGCTAGCCATCAATTCGAATCCTTTCATCATATTCTTGGTCAGGTCTTCAAATAGGGGTTTCATGAGTTTCTTGAGATCCTCACCATCATCTAAGGTTCCCTTTTCATCCCTAGTCATAGTGTCTTCAAAAAATTGCTCTTCTTCTCCTACTTTTTCCTCTTCAACAACAACACTTTTGGTTTCAATATCTATTGGTCGTCCCTGACTTCTTGTCCTCATGAATATCAGACCAAATCAGGTTCCAATATCATGCTTTGATACCACTTGTAATGTCCCTTTTTAGAATTTTATTAAAATGGTGAGAATTTTAATTTTTTCCACTAGTTCGACCCTTAACTAGTTTTGGTCTCTTGGTCTCCAAATGGATCCAAATGTTACCAAATTGTCTCAGAAGGTATATGAATGGTATTAGTACAATATTATGAGGTTCAAGGGTGCTTTAGGACCTTCAAAATACTTCAGAAAATCTCTTTTGAATTCTGGCCAACGTAAGGGTTTTAGCTAGCAATTTGGGGTTCAATTCCCTCAAGGGTAAGTGCTGAAGATGGCTCTCCAAAAGCTATTATAACTTCTCTAATTTCTAAACAGAGGAAGAGGAAATATAAGGGAAAATTTTAAGGTATTGTATGCATCACCGTTCAGTTTATGAATCCT
Source organism: Larix kaempferi (assembly GCA_027924585.1). Taxonomy (NCBI): domain Eukaryota; kingdom Viridiplantae; phylum Streptophyta; class Pinopsida; order Pinales; family Pinaceae; genus Larix; species Larix kaempferi. The sequence goes on from BSBM01000017.1 coordinate 41,416,587, forward strand.
ACTACAACCCTCTCCAATCAAATACAAAAATGCTAGTTTCGACCTTGGGGGAAATGATGGGCAACCTTCTCTAAATTGTATGCAAATGAACCAAATGACTCCAAATGCTTATGCACTAAACATGAAACTTGTTTAAAAAATTATTAATAGTCCATACATCATATATTTATTAGTGGTTTACTTGTACATTCGAATTTATCAACATTTCATTGGAATACATCAACATAGTGGGGAAAAAATCACCATTTGCACATTAATGATTAGATTTACATCATTCCACTTGGATTATCGACTTGGTACAGTTATGAACATGAATAAAATAGCATTTATATTATATGAAAAAATAAATGGGGCATTAGAATCTCCCTCAAAGAGAACAACAACTCACCAAATGAGCCTCTCCTCAAGGATCATGAATATGCCAAGAAAACTGGAAATGGTTGAAGGAATGAGCTGAGCTAGAAGAGACCACGAGCTTCCCTATAGCTTACACCTGCAACATAATACTCCATTGAAGCTCCCATGAAAGTTTTGAATCGCCTTTCCCACTACCAACTAGGATGGGAATCTTTCACCCTCAAAATTGGCTAAGGCAAGTAGAGAAGCACTCCACTGGCTTTCTTCACAAATGAAAATTCTGAAAATGATAAAAAATACTATCTCTTACTTCATCCCTATATTTTATAAACATCTTTAGTATTCTAAGGTCCCAATTCCATCCATAGACCACAAGCCAATTAGAATTTGGGAGTGATTCAAGTTTTGCCACATCTCTTCCACTTCCTAGCCTTCCACCTTCCACCAATTCGAGTGGGAATCTTCTTGGACTTCTTTAACTCCCATGAGCGCTCACTTAGATGCTATTTTTAGGTCTGACATGTCATATTGGTCAGATGTCAGCCATCAGGTCCACAATTTGTCATAGGTGTCATAGCATCTTCATCATTGTTGTCATAGATGTTAGGGAATCTAGCCCATGTGTCCAATAACCTCTCATTTGACTCTTCCTCTTCCATGTGAGTTACACTTCCATCCCAATTCGACCTATGATGCATATTTCTAAGTGTATGAGCCTCCCAACTCATCCCAATAAAATTAGGCTTCGCATGGATTCGAAATTACAAGAGGAGGATGCCATGTGGCACAAAAATTCTAGCTTGTGTGGGTCCCACATCCTCCATGTGTCTTCATGATCAATTGCCACTTTGATTTCCCCTTGTATTTATTTATTTAGATCCTTTTTAAATATTTATTCCATTATAATGTCTAAACATCATTTATTAGCTCTCTTAGTGCAAATCCCAATGTCTCCATCCAACCTAGGGAACTAGTATGATTGATGGAATTTTCCTGTCATGAATTTATTGGGATGCAGACATTACACAATGCAACTAACTGAATTATTTCATAGGTTATTGAGTTAAGGAATTAACTACAGCTCTAGATCTATGGCCACCCTATGGGAAACACAACCTCTTATGAATGAATAATTACAGTACGGATGAGCAGTGCAATGGAAGTCTATGTACAGACTTGTTACATAACATCTCCTAACACTAATCAAGGATATCTATTAGTTAACTATTCAGATAAAATAACCAGGGGCTTATGCTAGCCTAGATCTTGTCATGTACCCATTATGATGAATAATTTTTATTTTTTTATTTTTATTATTTGTTTTCTTGCTAAGTTATATCATACATGAGCTAATAGGGAAGTAAGCATATAAGCACTTACCTTCGCTCAGTAAGAGACTAACTTAACTAGGACTAGTGAAGCAAATTCCATGACCTTGGTTGCAGCTGTGAATATTTGTCATGGTGGTTACATTTAGACACATTTTTATACAACCTTGGATGAATTGTCCTTATACCAGTTATGGTTGCAAGATTGGTTATTTACCCTTCTTCATCTCTACTTAGAAGTTATCAAGTCATCCATTCATTTTTATATAGAATATTCTTCTCATGAACTCTTAGCCAACATACATTATTATTCTTTTTAATAAGTGTCCATCTATGGCCAGTAAGATTAGTCTGGAACCTACCTATTCATCCTCATATTTCAGGTCACTACGTTATTAACATATATATACAGATAAATGTATATTTATATTTACCCATTTACGCTACACACACATATTTATATAATTACTTGCATACATATCATTTCATACTTATTAGATTTAACTAGCCTAACCATTACCTAGGTTTATTACAACCCTATCCTACCGTATACTATGTATGAACCATAGCATAGTTATAAGACTTATATCATTATTTATACTAACCAACGTTCAAATAGTATACCATTAAGCATGGTATATGTCTATTACATAAAGCACTTATTACCAATTAATCATTATATTAACGAATTATCACATACCAATGGGTCCAATAGACCATGGGCTAGGGAAAGATGAGAGACCCGATGCTCTAGTATACTCCATGATGTGTCAAACTAAGGAGGGAAAGGATGGTCAATTAATAACTTGTCCTGTTATGCTCAGGATTTTCGTAGGTTGTTTTTTACTCTTTACTATGAGCGAGGGGGTAAGTTACTACTTTTAATGACACACATTGAGGCACCTTTAAGGTAAGACTAGATTTTTCCATTTGTTTCGTGGAAAGCCCTCAAATCACTCTCATTCCATAAGGAAACAACATGCAAACTATTCTGAGTTTTGATAAGAGGACTCCTTCCTCTCTCTCAGATCCCATTTTGTCTTAGACCAATTCGAGCTGGTTCGAGGTGCATAGAAGACTAGAGGGAGGTGGTCTCTAGGACACAATGTCCTCATACTGATGATAACAGTCAGTGCCAATGACTTTTGTTTACATCTCTTATTCTTTGTTAGGATTATTATGTACTAATTGTGCATGTATTTTATGGTAGAACAGTGTATCTAAGCCATGACCAAAGCCCAAGCCATCTCTTGTGATCATGCAAAGCCACAATAGTCTCTACATTCAATGTGTACAATGGTAGGACAACCACGATGGTGCCACAAGAGTAAGCGATAGTTGTCTATTCCCAACCAGCCCTTCACCACGATGACATCTAATTCGTAGCTCGATCTGTGGTGAATCCATTTCATAGTTACAAGTTATATGTTTATACTCTCAAGGGGTAGCTGATAGGCCCATGGTTATACCATTTGGTATTAGGTATATGCTTCTCTATAATGCTCAGTCCAATCGTGGTGAGAGTGGGTCCTCTAGTCCCGATATAGGGTTTGAAGATTTATAGTGACTATTTCTGCATCAATCCTCTAGATCGATGGCTTAATCTTCATGCAAATAGTTTATATTTTATGATGGTTGTGAGCATGACTTAGTCGTGACTCATTACGCTTTGTGAGGGTTCAGTGCATAGCTAGAACATCTGCATCCTTCGTCTTCCTATTTGAAAACGTTCCTTGCAGTAGTTATTAATGAGGATGCAATATAAAGGATCCCCTTTGTTGGATGGGTAAGTTGATCCTATGATAATGAATGATTTGCGTATCAACTTGACTTTGTAGCTTCGATTTGGGTCAAACTCATATGTGTGTAACCATGTGCCCAATGCATAACATCTAATTAGGCATGGTAATCTTGATCATATGCGAATAATTTGTCTTCGTTTTAGTTTGCACATTAACAATATTAAGAGTATAGTTGTATGGTTGAACTCAACCAGTCACTCTTCATTTACCTCACCTTTTATGATGAGATAAAACCCTTCTCAAAATCAGACCATATGATTTAGATCCAATCATTAGGATGCATTATTAACTTGTATTGTATGCATAGAATAGCTAACTACTTTTATCATTATGATTTTTCAAGGCATGCATTGATACTCCTGGGAGATATATGCGTATATTTAATTAGTTTCCTTTCTGTATCTTACTCTTACTCTACTAAGCATTATTGATCATTTTCTTCATGTTCCATACAAGGATCATTGTATGGATGGCCACTAGACACCTAGGCACTTATGTATTTTATCCTCTTTGCATTAATTTGTATATTTACATCTTAGAGATTTTGTCCCCAAACTGATGGTACTTTTCTCTTAAAGGCGGGGACTATCATTTTGAGGGGTTGTCTACAACAATCTGGCTCCTCATATTTGCTTGCTTACTCATGCAATTAAGGTCTAGGCTATCATAATCCCTTAGTTAATTTATTCAGTCATCTAGCTTATAGGGATTCTGGATTATTATTAGTTGTTTTTATGTAAGCAATCTATACATAGAATTTCAATGGACTATTTAACTGGAAATCTGTAATTATTATTTTATAACACCCATGTTTCCTATAGGCCAACGATAGGAATAGGAAAATTAATTTATCTTTTCCTTAGTACACTTAAAGGAATTACTTATTTGCATTACACTCTACATGCATTTGGCTAGATATCACATGCTAGGATTTTTCTTTCTTTTTAGAACTCTTGTTTAGGTTCTCTATTGGGCCTCGATACTCTTGCGATTCTCAAGTTATCGAGGGGACAAAACCTAGGCCTATATCGTTTGGTATAACATGAGTTTGTGGTTCAATCTAGGAAGCCCCACTACCAACGAACAATCAATCCTCCATGATACATAGACAATACTACTACTGACTAGCACAAAATACTCCATCCTATATAGACAATATAGTTGTTATCAGTACCCAGGTAGGTCCTCCTTCCAATTGGTACACAACACCTTAGTGCTCACACTCTATGGCGATAGATATTTTCAAGCATGATTGGACTCGGTTTTGGTCATCTGTAAGCAGATACCATAGTGTTGAGCATTGGTTGTCATTGATGTCAATTGAAGATGATGTCAGGTGCTTTATTGTCAACTAATGTCAAAGAGGATGTCAACTGATTAAGTCTGAGTCATTGATATCAACTAAAGTTAGAGTGGATACAGTATTTCTGCAGAAGTATGAAGAAGGATATGGAAGTCACATTGAAGTAGTATATGCACAAGATGAAGAAGAACATGAATACCATAAGTATATGCATAAATATTGAAGGTGACAGACATGTATGCAAATTTGGAGTATATCTAGAAGTGCATTCAGTTTGAAGATGTGTGTCAAGGATACATCATGCAAATCTGGTTCAAGAAAGAACATAAGTAATGTATCCTACAACATGTGGTGCTTGTGCATAAATCAAGTCCACCAAGTCATACATTCACATGCTAAGATCCAAGGAGTTGGATGGACCATCATACATGTGCTCAAATAGCCAAGGATTTGGTTGAATAAATTGTGCGAGTATGCAAGCAAGCATGAGCGTTGCTTGGTTAAAGGTTGGAAGTGCGCAAGCAATTAATGGTTGGACAATATTGAAATCATGCACATATAGCCAATAAGAATATGCTTTTAGTAAGTAGAACGTGCACAAGTTCCTAGAAGGGTACAGTGGTTGAATACCATCTATGAACAAATTCCATAGCCGACAGTACAACAGGTGTGCAAGTCCCACAAAGGATGACAAGGAAATGGACAAAGACCCACTTAGAAGAAGTTGGAGTATGCGCAGATTCCACAAAGTATCAATGTGTAATGTCCCTTGTTAGGAATTTTATTAAAATGGCAATTTTCCACTTTTTTTCCCTAGTTCGACCTTTGACTAGTTTTGATATCTAGGTCCCAAATTTGCCCCAAATGATTTCAAATCTTCTGAGAAGGTATATGAATGATATTAGAACATAAATATGTGTTTTAGGGATTCATTTGAACCTTTAAAATACTTCTGCGGATACTCTTTCAATTCTGGCCAATGTAGGGAACTTTACTAGTAATTTGCCTTTGACTAGTATTGGTCTATAGGTCTCAAATTGACTCCAAATGCCTTAAAATATTCAAGGAAGGTGTATGAATGATATTAGAACTTGAATATGATTTTTATGGATGAAATATGTCCACCAAAAGACCTTTGCAAACTCTCTTAAGATTCTGGACCAATTATGCAATTTTACTAGTAATTTGGGGTTCAAATCCCCCTAGGGTAAGTACTGAAAATGGCTTCCCAAATGCCTCCAAACCCACTCAAATTTATGAAAAGAGGTATGTAATGCGTTAAGTATTTTATTAAAGTCTCATATGCACCATTAATGGATTATTACAACTCTTCTCACCCTCTCCCATTCAACTGCAAAAATTACCAATTCGACCCTTGAGGAAATGGCACTATTTCTTCTCCCAGTGCAATTAAACTGAGTAAAAATACTTCAAATGCTCAAGTACAGTACATGAAACTTGTAAAATAAATCCATGGCAGTCCATTAATCACAAATGCATTAGAGAATCATCTATTCATTCGAAATCATCATCAATACATTGGTTCACAACAAGGTAGTGGGGAAATGGCATTGTTCTTCCATTAAAAATGAGATTTATACATTTCTACTTGGAATTTCGACATGAAAATTTTTGGAGATGAATAACAGAGTATTTAATTCATATTAAAAAATAAATGGGGCATTAAAAGCTTCCCCAAAGAGTACAATAGCTCACCAAAAACGCCCTCCCTCAAGGATCAAGAATATGCCATCAAAACTAGAAATGGTTGAAGGAGTGAGCTGCAATAGAAGAAAACATGAGCTGCCCTGTAGCTTACACCTGCAAATAAAGACTACATTAAAGTTCTAAATGAAAGGTATTAATGGCCTTTCCAATTACCAAATTGGATGGGAATCTTTCACCCTCGAAATTGGCTAAGGCAAGAAACTAGTCATCCACTAGCTCTCCCTCTTCACAAATGCAATTGCAAATTCTACAAATGATCAAAAGCTGGTTTCATTCTTTTTTATTGACATTTATAAATTTCTAATGGCCTCCATGGGTCGAATTCCTTCCAAGAGACTCATGCCAACTCAAGTTGGGAAGAGATTCCAAAGAACGCCACTTGTACAACAATTCCTAGTCTCCCACTTCCACCAAATCACATGTGGAAGCATCTTAGCTGCCCTAACACCCTTGAGCGCCCTCTTGGAGTCTATTTTTATCCCTGACATGTCATATATGTCATATGTCAGCCTTCAGGTCTAATTTGTGTCATAGGTGTCATAGCATCTTCATCATTGTTGTCATAGAGCTAGGGAATCTATCCCAAGTGTCTCACTAGCTCCAAATTGCCTCTTCCTCTTCCATGGGAGTTACTCTTCCCCTATATTTCAACCTTGGATGAGTCATGCCATGAATAATACCTTTTGGACTCCCCCAATTATGTTACCATTCACCTTGAATTCGAATTGGTGAGAGAATGATGCCAAATGTAGTGGGGAAATCTAGCCATATGTGGGTCCCACTTCCTCCATGTGTCTTCATGATCAAATGCCACTTTGATTTTAACTTGTATATATTTATTTAGGTCCTTTATTAAATATTTATTCCATTCTAATGTTCAAACATCATTTATTATCCCCATTATTCCAAATACCAAAGATTCCACCCGAAACCTAGGAAACTAGTAATTTTCCTCCTTGGCAATTATTTGAACTTTAGCATCAACTTGACAAACTCTATTGAATAGGGACAATGTGATTAGGCCATTGTGACCCAATGCCAAATTTGGGACATTACACAATGAATCAAGGGTGCATTACCCAAAAGAGATGATGCAACACAAGTCATAGACGCATCAATATGAAGTGGAAGATTGCACACATACCAAAAGACAATCATACATTAAGAGCGCAACGGTAAAACAACAAGGTGTAAAGTCCCACTAAGTTGTGGGCCTTGAGGGTGCAAGACAAATATCATATGACATATCAATAGCGCAGAAGATGACGCTTGGCATATGCATAATCTGTGAAGTATGGAAGAAGGGATGCCACGACCAACTTGTGAAGATACAATCCATGCAGGACATGTATAAATAGAGATGCAAGTTGGAGATTGAAGGTAAGCTTGATGGCAAGAGCATAAGAGATTCGAGTGCAAGTTTCAGTTTGTTTTTCGGGGCATCAAGGAGCTTGTGGATGTAACCTAATGATCTAGCGAAGAGCTGAATGTGCACATGTAGAAGAATGAAGTTTTGATGGTGCCCAAAATGATGCGATAGATTTGTGACAGATGCACAAATCCAGAAATGAAGAAATATTGAAGTATGCACAAGTGCTTGATGTTTTGAAGGACAGTACTACAATCAACACACAAATAGTCATAGATGTTGTAGATACAGAAGCGCAGAGACAGAACCAAAGTTTATCAGATATTGCACAAATGTCTAGCTGAGGCATATGAGCAGAAGTGAAAGTGTGCGATGTTGAGAAGTCCATTTGATGCGTAACGTCATAACAACATCAAGATCCGATAGGCGCATCGTGATGCACATGATTTGAGACAAGTGCGTTAAACAGAACAGATGAATTATTTGATGCACAGGACGTCATATATTATCTAAGAGATCACAACACTTAAATAGAATGGACACATCAGAAAGTGTGCAGTTCCATCTGTTTCTAGTGCTTTGTGAAGAACCTACAACAATTAATTAATGAAAATACATAAGATAACATAAATAACAGAGCTCAAAATCGCTTTTATTGATCATAGGCCACTTTGAGGGGGAAACCTCCTTTGAGCAAGCTCAATACAAATAAATTCACCGTACCTTCATTGGTCTCGACACAAACTTATATACTAAGTCTAGGCGCCAATACCATGGGTCAATACCATGTGTCAATACAAACCATGGGCCAATACAAACTATGGATCGACAATTACTACGGGATGACTTACAAAGCATATGCGTCCAACAAAAATAAGACAAACTATGGATCAACAAATACTATGGGACGACAAAGCATATGTGTCCAACAACAATATACTAACAAAGTAAATAGAAGAGTTGACATGGGTTCCTAACATCCCCTCTCCCTTAGAAAAAGCTTTGTCCTCAAAGCTTTAGATGTGAAAATTGATGCAGAATCTGAAGGAGTGGTTCCCTTGTAGCATCCTCGGGTTGCATTCCGGGCCATTGATGCCTTTTGAGTTTCAGGGAGGGTTGCTTGGAATGCTATAGACGAAGAAGAACCATATCAGTTGCATGAAAAGTGTGCTCATAACGGTGTTGATCAGCTTTTTGTTTCAGTCAAATTCTTGCCATGTGAATATTGTCCTACAGAATGAGAAGAATCTGATCACGGTTTCGAAGAGCCGAGTCAATTGCCTGAAATGGGAAGCTGCTGACAGTGTATGGAAGAAGAACTGGAGGTGCCTATCCATATACTGCTTCATATGGTGTCCTTTTAGATGTGGTATTGTACCACTGGAGTGCTTCTAGGAAATCCATATAAATAGTTATCCAAATCTGTGTAGGGATGGGCAAGGGTTCGAGTAGTCCCAAAAGGAGTTTCATTTCACCCTTGTTGACTTGGCAAGTATCATAGTCAGCCACCATCTGTTGAATTGTCATTTTCAGTCCCTGCTAAAAGAAGTTACTTTGTTCCCAGTCATACATTTTGACGAACCCAGAGTGCCCTGTTGATGAAGAAGCATGGAGTTCATAGAAGAGATAGCCCTGTTGAAGAGATTGCAACCAATTTGGAACAAGCAGAGAAATAGCTGTAAGAGAAACTGGGTAATCAAATGTGTGAGAAGGAGCATCTGCCACCATATTGTCCACATCCTTCTTGTATGTGATTGCATAGGCCTAAGCCATGAGTTGGATAACCCATTTTAGGTGTGCTGGGGAGGAGACCCATTGTTCCAAGAAATTTTCCAGAATCTGGAGATCAATCTTGATGCAGAAATAGTTCCCTAATAGGTATGGCTGCCACTTCTGTGTTGCATGCAAAATAGCCATCATTTCCTACTGAGATGTAGATGCGGCTAATTTCTTACGGGAAAGGTCTCTTGAAGGCAACAAGCCCACTGGTGCAAGAAAGACACCTACATATCTATCCAAGGAAGGAGTGGAGACCATTGTTGGGTGCATCTGAAGGGAATGGAGCTAAGCGATGACACCGTGTGAATTCTTCTTAAGGATCTTTCCAGGTGATGTGAACTGATGATGTGGAGAGACCCTGGTTGTAAGCCCATAAATTTTTGTTTTGTCCCATTGATTGAAAACTGCATCCAAAGTTCAACAAAATGCCATAAGATGGGTCCAAGTGTGTGTAACCATTGGACGCCCAAAACCACATCACATCTGCCTAAGGACAAGGAAAACATGTCAGAGTGTAGGTTATAATCTTCCAAAGAGATACACACATTGTGACACTTTCCCTTGTAAGGTAAGGTGCCCCCATTGGCAACCATGACTTCAAAGTTGGAACAAGGATGGACAAAACAATCGGCCTGTCTGGCGATTCGGGGGTCAATGAAGTTATGAGTGCTACCAGAATCAATGAGTATTGTAAGAGGAATGTTCTTGAAGTAACCCCTAACCTGCATTGTTTGGGGGGTGGTGATGCCGGATAAAGCATGGAGAGATATCTCTGGTTTTTCATCCTAAGATGGAGGGTCAATAGGCAGCTCCTGAATGTAGACCTAATCATTCATTGTATCTGGAGCTTCTTCACCAATTTTAGAGGCAGGCGGAGAATCCATATCCAAGAGATAGAGATTTTTTTGAACACATCTATGTCCCTGAGTGAATTTCTCATCACAATTATAACAAATCCTTTTTTCTCTGCGTGCCTGCATTTCTGTTTCAGAAAAATGCTTGATAGGAATTGGTCGAGGAGCTGGCGAGATGGGAGGTCATTGAGAACCCATATTTCAGAAGGGAACAAAAGTGGGTTTGGAGCGTTGTTGTGCTGCAATCTTGTCTTCTACCAAATTAGCCAACCCTAGGACTTCCATCATTGTGTTGGGACAAAACATTTTAACCTTTGACTGGATTTCATCCTTAATACCACTGATAAAACAACTCCTGTAGAATCATCAAACAATCCTTCTGTGTGATTGGCTAGTTTCTCAAATTCTATCTGATACTCTCTCACAGTGCCACTTTGATGAAGTTTAGTGAGTCCTCCTGTGAAGTCATCAAAAGCACTAGGACCGAATCGTTGCAAAAGGAGTTGGCAAAAATCTGTCCATTTTGGCTCGTCCTGAGCCTTGATGTACCAACGGTACCATTTAAGGGCTTCCTGTTTCAAATGAAAGGATGCAAGTGGAACTTTTTGAACATCAAAAGCATTATGTAGACTGAAATACTATTCTACACTATAGATCCATGCAGTCGGATCAATACCATTGAAGCAAGGAAATTCAAGCTTTGGACCATGAAAATTGATCGAAGAAGAGAACCCATTAGCTGCAGAAGATTCTTGTTGTTGGTTATTTTTCATGGCTGAATGCTGAAGATGGAGGCTGATAAATTTTTCATCCAGATCTTGGAGTTTCGTTTGGATGGTTGCAAGTGCTTCCTTCATGGTTTTTGCTCTTGTGTGGGTGACAACCATAATGAGGAGTTTTTTTTTTTGGAATGGATAGAAAAACACAAACAAAAACTTATTTAGTAAAGGGAAATTTGGATTTGGGAAAAACTCTGATGGGTAATTGGGGTTTGACTAGGTTTTGGACACTTTTTGATGAACATGGAAGCAAAAAATGGGGATTTTAGAAGAAGGGTGAAAGAATGAGAAAATTTGTCAAAGAGGGACAAAGAAGCAGAAATAGGGAATGAACACGGTGGAAAAATTTGGAGGCAAGTGGGTGAAAATTGAAGAAGTTATGGAAAACCCTAAAAATAAACAAATGTGAGATTTATGGCTTTAGGAAGTAGAATTTGGGATAGGGTCCTCAGGAATGAAAGATGCATAATGGGATTATATGGGTGTCAAGGAAGTTTCAAGGGAAACATAGTGAAAACAAGGGAGATATGGTGAAAAAACAGTTTTTTTTTTTTTTTCCAGAATGGATCTGCTATGGCGCAGAAGGGATCGGAAACAGATGGATCTGAAATGATGCCAAATTGATCGAAAATAACTCGATCTAAAATGAATTTCAGAATAGATCTAAAACAGTTGGATCTGGAACAACTTTCAGAATGGATCTGAAATGGCTAGATCTGAAACGGCACGGAAGTGATCGGCAACAATTCAGCTGAAAATAGATATGGACCCCAGGTATGTTTGGCTTCCTAAAAGTTTAGTGGTTTCACTCAGCCACCAATGTTGTATGACGGCTTGTGTATTGGGGTAGTACCCCTCACTCCATGGCTCAGGTAAAACTGATCACGGCTTTGCCACAAACGACAGCTCTTGGCTTACCTCATGGGTGGGAACTAGTTAATTAGGTAGGGGTCGTTGCCCTTTTTCGCTGGAAGGTCCTCTCAATAGGCTAGCTACTTTGGGGTTCCTGTGGTACTCCTCACAATGAGTTTTAGGGCTTAGTCCCAAGTACTTCCCACAGTTAAGCGGATAGAGATTATTCCCAAATCCGAACTTGCAACAAATGCAAAAAAAATTGGCAAAAATTCCACCCAACGAGCCCAAGAAAGTGCTCTGATACCAGATGTGAAGAACCTCCAACAATTAATTAATGAAAATACACAAGATAACAGAAATAACAGAACTCATAATCGCTTTTATTGATCATGGGCCACTTCGAGGGGGCAACCTCCTTTGAGCAAGCTCAATACAAATAACTTCACCGTACCTTCATTGGTCTCAACACAAACTTATATACTAAGTTTAGGCGCCAATACCATGGGTCAATACCATGTGTCAATACAAACCATGGGCCAATACAAACTATGGATCAACAATTACTATGGTACGACTTACAAAGCATATGCATCCAACAACAATAAGACAAACTATGGATCAACAAATACTACATGACGACTTACAAAGCATATGCACCCAACAACAATATACTAACAAAGTAAATAGAAGGGTTGACATGGGTTCCTAACATGCTTCATTTCAGAAAAAAATACTGTCAATTGAAAGCACAATATTAGTTGATCATTGTAGTCACACAGAGCAGAACGTTGAGATAACAGAGACACAGACTGCAGTATCAGCAGAGCACAAACTATATGGAGAAATTCATCAATAGAAGTATGATTTGAGAGGACTGATAAGTCAAGTGATTATGTAACACAGTGACATAGTATAGTCTACATACGAAGGTGGAACACAGTAGAATTGTCATCAAAAGATCTGAAGAAGTGCACAGAGTTGAAGTTCGGTAAGACAGAAACATACATAAGACATCAGGGTGGTCAGATGAGGTAAGGAGATAGGGAGTCAAAGCTTCCTTCAAGTTGGTTCCTGTAAAACAAAGAATACAGGGGTTTGGTGCCTCCTTCTAGTCAATGCTGGAGAAACACAGGGAGCGGAAGCTTCCTTCAGGTTGGTGAATGTAAACCCAGGGGGTTGGTGCCTCCTTCCATTTGGTGTTGGTAAACATAGGAATTCGATGCTTCCTTGAATGTATTCTTTATCATTATAAAGAAGCATTCCATGGTTTTCTCCTGTTTGGGTTTCCATGTTAAAATCCTATGTGTTATGTGTTGTGTATGTGGTGCATATATGTGTGGATTTTTATTCACTGATGCATAACAAAAGATACAGATTAAGTAAAGGCTAATATGTTAAAGAAGGTAAAAACTACTAATAATTGCGCTAATACTAATTCACCCCCCCTATTAATATTAAATTGATTCCAACAATTGGTATTAGAGCGGGTGTCTTCAATAACAAATTAACATATGGAAGATAGGTCACTTGCTCAGAAATGGACAAGCAAGAAGGCATTTATACAAATAGAGCACCAAGATTTGACGACACCAATTACAGTTTCTGGAAGGTACATGTGGAACTTTATTTGCAATCATTGGGAGTAGATGTTTGGAAATCTATCATCGAGGTTTATAATGTCCCAACAGTTTTATTGGTCAATTCAATGCAAAGGAGACTCTATGAAAACAATGATAGAGGCATAAATGCTCTACTATGTGGTTTGACAAGTGACAAATTTATCAAGGTTATGCATTGTGCATCAACCAAGGAGGTTTAAGACAAACTCAAAGGTATATATGAAGGTGATGAGAAAGTAAAGAAAGCAAAGATGCAAAACTACTCCGGGAAGTTTGAATCTCTGAGAATGAAAGATGAAGAGAACATCACATCCTACTTCCTAAGAGTAGATTGGATAGTTAATGCTATCAAGATTCTGGGGGTCACTTTGGACAAAGAATCAGTTGTACAAAATATATTACGAACTTTTCCTCAAATATTCGATGCGAAGGTATCTGTGATAAAGGATCGAGATAATATTGAAGAACTAAAAAAGGATGAGCTTCAGGGGATTCTCAATGCATATGAGATGAGAACTGAGAAAGAGACTCCCATCAAAAAGGAATCTGGCTTTAAAGCCACAGGAAAGGACAAGCATGATCATGACAAAGACTATTGTGATGAATTATACAATGAGGAATCAACCTTTGTTAAGAATATTAAAAGAGGATGAGGAGAGTACAAGAACAAGTTTCCATCTAATGGTTTTAGATGTGGAGGAGTAGGTCATTATGCCTCAAAGTGTCCTTACAAGGAAAATGTAGACATCGATAGTGATGAGGAATCTAGATCATATGATCGAAAGACTGTGTGCTCACAACAAAGACCTCAAAACAGAAGGAGGATTCCAGAACAGAGGAAGAGTCTGTACATCGAAGATGGAATCAATGCGTCTAAAGGAACTGACTGCGATGAAGAACCTAAGGAAGTACTCTTCATGGACCATATAGAGGAGGAAGGAAAATATGAAAGGAAGAAGAACAGTTCAAAGAATAATCCAGTTATGCAAAGTAATCCAGGATCACTAAACAAGTATTTCTTTAGTGTTTCGTTCAAAACACCTCCAAATCCAATCACACCTCCAAAACCTGTTGAAGAGGTCAAGACTGATAGTCCTTCCGATGATGAAGATAGTGCATATATTGACTGGGAAGGTGAATTGATAAGTGACTTGGACAAGTTAAAGAATTCTAAGAAGAAGAATAAGATATTGCATGAACAACTATCAAAGATTGAAGAACATGATAGGTCATGTTAGAAATATGTTGGCGTAGATATCTGTGAAAGGTTAACCAGCTATGAGACTCAACTGGGTTGCGCAAAACAAAAGTTTCTAGTACCTTAGAAAGAGAAATATGCATTGAGAGCTTCACTAGAAGAATTGGCACAGAAAATCAAGATGATGACAAGTCAACTTGAGGAAAAGGATAAAGAGATATCTCGTCTAGAAGACAAGATGATTGAGATAAAGGGAAAGAGACAAGTTCACATTTGCGCACAATCACGAAGTGACAAGACAGAATCTGAAGATGAAGTGCAAAACAAGTTGAAAGACAACATGCCAATATTGAACAGGATTCTGAAAGATCAGAGACCACCAGAGGATAGAACTGGTCTAGATTATGTAAATACACCTGATAAGTTCTGCAACAGAGAACATCGCTCAAATCAGAATAAGACTTTCAGGTATGATGGTTCCTTCAGCTATAACTCTGTTCGATATACTAATCAAAGAAAGATCAAAAGGGTGAATGTTAGGATATTCCTATACTCCATCCTAGTCCTCCTAGAATTTCTGTCATTTTCATTTTCAGTCATGCATGCAAAATTAGGGTTTGCATGCAATTAAGGTTTGCATGCATCCTAGTCATCAGTACCAGCACCTAGCCCTTAGCAAACTAGCCCCTAGAGCTTCCTTCAGATCATTTTTAGCTCTCCTAGAGCTTAGTGCACCCTCCTTTCACCTACTACATGAGAATGGCACCTTTCTTCACCTACCAGTCCAGTTTAGTTCAGTTATCTTCAGTTCTTTCCTTGATTTAAGGATTAACTAACTCCTAACTGACCTTATCACTCCGATGGACCTCCAGTGTGACTAGACAACCTGTTCTGACTCTAGTTAGCTCCATATACACCCTCCACCGAGCCTCCTTCACTACATTAGTGCTTCCATGTGCCAGTTACACCAACCACACTCAGTTAGACTCAGTTTGACTCCCAGTTGACCATTACTTGTGCATTGATGACTTCACTCATGAGAAGGTGGACTCCTAGTTATGCTTTGATGACTCTCCACTGATTATGGATATGTGCATGAAGGCTAATTCGAATTACACTTAGTGAATTCGAATCCTCATCCTCAGCATTATATATTTACCAGTTTACCATTCAGTTTTATGTAACATGTGCAATTATTCTGCCTCAAGCAGAGCTTCTTTGGATCTATGTTCTAATGCTTCTCTTATATTCTATTATTCCTAAATTCTTTCATTATGAGGTTTACATCATCTCTTTGGATCTTATGTGGGAATTTTCACATGGTATCAAAGCCATTTGAGAGTATATTCTACCTCCATTATTGAGAGTTTTTTGCAGGTATTTCGAAGTTCTAGCAGTTGCAGCAGTAGATTCAGCAGTTTCTATTTGCACTTGTTCCAGCAGTCAAGATGAGCAATTCGAATGCTTCTTCTTCTTCTCCTATAATCCTCACTCCCTTCAATTACTTCGAATGGAAGGGTAAGATGAAAATCTACTTGAAGTCGAAAGGGTTTTCTAGAATAGTTGAGGAAAGATATGCCATACCACATCAAGCTGTAGAGAAAATCAAGCATCTAAATAAAATGGATGAAGCCTTTGGATGCATTTCCCTTCACATGTCTGAAGATATATTGTTTCATGTTGAAGGAATGAAGTCTCATAATGAGTTATGGACAAAATTGGAGAGTCTCTTTGGCAAACAAGATGGGCTAAGAGGCCACATTCTCGAAAATGAATTGGTTGCCCTTCAACCTAGCAATTTCGAGAGCATCCAAGAATTCTTCTCAAAATTTCACAATTTGAATTTACAATGCAAGCACTATGTCATCACTAAAAATGATGAGCAATTGGTACTCTCCATATTGAGTAAACTTGGATCTTAATTTTCTGTCTTTGTATCTACTTTCCATTCTGTTTGAATGTCAATTCCTAGATGGAAGTTTCCCACTTTACAAGACTTTGCTGCAGCACTCACTCAAGAAGAGGGCAAATTGATTCAAATGGGTGCCATCAAAACCTGCAAAGATCTAGCTCTTCTAGTTGGTGAAGCAAGTGGAGCGAATGCAAAAGGGAGGAAAAAAGACAAAGACAAGAAGCCATCAAAATCCAAGAATGACAAACAAAAGAGACCAAATTGTTCCTACTGCAAGAGAGGAAACCATCCTGAGAAAGCTTGCATGCAGAAGAAAATTGATCTTCTAACCAAGCTTCTTGAACAAAACAAAATTTTTATTCTAAAAGAAGCAAAGATGTTTGATTCTAGAAGTGGATCTGATGATTGCCATGCATTGATGGCTGGTTTCTCAAAAACAAAAGCACTCCTCATAGATTTTGGAGCCTCCAACCACATGATTGCCTCTGAAGAATCCTTCTCCTCTTTGGATCTCCAAGATGGGCCTACCATTCACATGAGAGACAACTCTCATATTTCTGCCAAAGGATTGGGTACAGTTCATATGGAGCATGGTAAGTTCAAAAATGTCTTATTTGTTCCTTCTCTAACAACAAATTTGTTGTCAATATATCAAATGACTCATACAGGATCATCAAAGCAAGTAATGTTTGGTCCAAACACAGTAGAGATTACAGAAATCTCCACTGGAAAGGTTATAGCGAATGGAATTGCTAATCATGCCTCCAAGGCATATGAGTTCTCACACTTCATGCCTTTCTCTCCGACTATTCCTTCAGATTCTGATGAAGATCACAGTGAATCCTCTTCTAATGAAGAATAAGATCAAGATTTTGATGTTGAGATCATGGTTCAAGAAGATTTAGATCCAGAACCAGCACCTATTCTCAGTCCAAATTCAAGGTCACTATGGGCCCACACAGTCCTTGCTACTGCTGAGAACACAGTTGATGATTTATCTATTCACAGAACTACTAGACTTCAGCATCATGCCAACCTTGCATTATGCCATCCACCTCTCCATGAGAGATGCAACATGATGATGGGGTTCTCTCTTCCATTTCTTGGGAAGACTCCTCCTGTTCCATTCACTCCAGTTACAGAAAGAGTTCTTGAAAGACTTGCTTCGTCGAACACATTCTCCACATAGTGGGAGGCCTTCCTACAGGGGATCAGCTTGCCAAGTCTTTTACAAAAGTTTTCACTGATGAAAGCTTCTTTCTTTTCTGCATAGTATGATGGTTCTTCGAGTTATTTACTATTCTTTTGACGGGGGTATTTTTCCCATGAGGTTTTCCCCATTTCCTCAGTTTATGGAGAGTTCTTTATTTTTCTATCATTTCATTGATTGTATCGGTGACCTTTGGTCCTAGTTACCAAGGCCTAGGATGGATTAAGGGGGGGTGTTAGGATATTCCTATAATCCATCCTAGTCCTCGTAGCATTTCCATCATTTTCATTTTCAGTCATGCATGCAAAATTAAGGTTTGCATGCATCCTAGTCATCAGTACCAGCACCTAGCCCTCAGCAAACTAGCCCACAGAGCTTCCTTCAGATCAGTTTTAGCTCCCCTAGAGCTTAGTGCGCCCTCCTTTCACCTACTGAATGAGAAGGGCGCCTTTATTCACCTACCAGTCTAGTTTAGTTCAGTTATCTTCAGTTCTTTCCTTGATTTAAGGATTAACACACTCCTAACTGACCTTATCACTCCGATGGACCTTGTTGATGCCTTGAAGATCGCAGCATCAAGCAGAAAGGGATTCTCCTTGGTAAACTATCCCAATTAGATTGTCCACCGTTTGGTATGGGGAATCCGTCCGGTTAGCGATTCTGGCTACCGTCAAATTTGCTTTCTTTTACACTGTTTATGGCCTGATCCATCGTTCTTTTTTGTTTTATTATTAAAATGATGTGCAAGTTCCTATAGTAATTTAATCTAAATGCAGAGTTTGAAACAAATCTGTATCTAAGACTGAAATAAATCTAATCTATCCCTGCAAGGAGCAAACTGTAAATATGAGCAATGTGCTGAAAGAGATATCTAAAGATCAACAGATAACCATTAAATCACAAAGATACAACTACAGCAAGAGATTAAAGATATAAAAGATAGCTTTTAATCCATGTGAAAGCATTCTATTACTCATGTTAAAAGAAACACCATTTGCACAGAAAAATAGTAAGCCCATTCAACACACAGAAATAATTTTGAAGAGCAAAGAAAGATCTCACAGCAAGATATGAACGCCACAAGAATAATCTAGCAAAGATCCAACATCCATTTTTACGCAAAACAAGTGTATCCCTTAGGCTCTTTACTAGGCAAAATCGCTTCCACGGGGCTAGTTACAAAATAGTTCTTACGAGCTGAGAAGCTTCTTTTCCTTGCCAAAAAGTCCTTTCTCTTACTTCTAACCTTCTATTTATATCTTTACAAAGCGCCTCTTGGGAAGACAAGTGTACCCTAATTCTATAATCTCTTCCCTTGGATTTCATAGTATCATTACCAAGCCCATGGATACGTGGAAGATTTTACAAATAAGACAAAACTAGGGGCCAGCTGTCCTTTTAAAGAAATTATACAAAGGTAGAATTTCAGCTTTTCCGCTTGCTTAAAACAAAATAAGAATGATCTGTCTACTTTGCTGGGGCTTCCGCCTGCGAACTTGAAGACACGTCTGCACTAACCAGCTCGCTTGAAACTACCGGGCCATCTAAGCTTTGAATATATGAAGTCCATTGGTTGATATCCCTTACGATGAGCTTGCTACGAGAAGATACTGTTTCCTGGGACGATATTTCATGCTTACGAAAGTTCGACTTGATCACCACTTTTCCTTGCATAGCCTCTTTTGCCATTGCTTCCGGGAAGTAAATATGTATTGTAGGATGGAAAATGAACTGCTGAAATTCATCCTGAGTCAAAACCTCTCTCTTCTTGATATAAGTCAAGTCTATGTCTAGCTCCCTCTGAAATTCAAAAATTCGGTCATCTTCTTTTGGGAAATCATAAATGGAAGCTGGGAAAACCAGATGACACTTGCTAAGCAATTCAATGAGTGTAGAATAGATGGAACAACGCTTGTGGACCATCCTTTTGATTTCCACACTTAGCTTGGTGCCGCAATCTCTGGCTAATTCAAGAATCCCTATATCCACATCCAATTCATCTCCTATAGGGGTGCGTAAGTGTGAAGGGAGCTAAGATTTTCCCTTTTTCTACTCCAATTGCCGCTTCAGCTCTTCTACATGATTTCCAAACCTTTCTTGGGTCTTTAGGGCTTTGGATTCAATTGTTGTCATTTTCTTAATCATCTCTTTCATGCTCCAAATCTCTTCCGAGATCAGTATTAGCAGCTGATGGATTTTAATCCGCATATCACATGCTTGCTTGTGAAATGTGGACAAGTTTTGCTGGTCCTCTGCTGCTTCCTTGAGCTGTCTTGCCAATTGTTCCTTTTCTTGGATAAGCCCTTCACATTCATGCTGGTGGAGCTAAATCTATTGAGCCCTGCTTACTTCGAGTTCTTCCAATTCTGCTATCCGAGTCTTCAGATTCTCTAGCTCACCTTCAGAGAAAGCCAACTGCACTTCTAAGGAGTTCTTATCATTTTCAAGCTGGAGAATTTCTGACTTAAGCACCAGATTCTCTCCTAACATTTGATTGTATTTCTCCTTTAGCTTGTTTGTTTCCAATACCTCCCTCATTCTGTCATCTCTAATCTTAAGGCATTGCTCTCTGTAATGCTTTATCTTTTCTATCAAGAAATCAACGTTGGCTTTAGTTGCCTTAGCTGATGCCACGGTACATTGGGCTTCGAATGTAGGGTTGGCATCAGTTCTTTGGACCAATGTCTTCTCCGTTATCCATAGTTCAAATTCTTTCTCCTCGGTTTCCATATTCATTGTTGTGCCTTCTATTTTCTACACCCTCCTATCAATGATGGCCCTTTTCTTTGGACTAAAATATACAGTATCCAAGTCTGCTATTTTGCGCTGCTTCCTGGGGTTATATGGGGTCAGCACTAAGCTCCCTGAATAGGCACCCCTTTACTGAGTTCCCCCTAGGGTGCATATCAATGGTGGATTGATTTCCATATGTGTCGGTGTAGATGGCTCTGGATTGAGAGACTTCTCTGTCTGCTCTTTTCCTTCTCTCCAACTGACTCCTCTTGATGTGTCTGCAATCCATCTACTTCTTTAGACTCTCCTTGCTGAGTCTGTAATTCATCAGCTTTCTCACCCAGGGGCCTTTGCTCCTCCTCAGTCTGCTGCTTGGAAGCTTTCTCCTAGGGTACCTGATCTTCTCCTTCTTTCTGGATCCTGGCAGCTTCTTCTTGTCGTTCCAACTGAGATGTTTGCTTATGTTGTTTCCTTGCATCCTCCTCTTATCGAAGCTTGGCAACTAGCTCAGCTTGAATCCTTTCTTGCTCTTGATCCTGCTGCTACTTGAGAGCCTGTTCTTGGAGCACTCTGTCCTACTCCAACTCCAATGGCTGCTCTTGGGATACTTTATCCTGGTCCAACTCCAATGGTTCCCCTAATTGTGAGGTCGATGCCTCCATTTCTCTTTGGATCAAACCGATAGGTCCAGGGCTTGGTTCTTTCACAACTTTTGTATTACACAGCTTTCCTAGCTCAGTTAGGTTGCGGGCGATCCTGAAAAACTCCTCTTCTCGGTTCACTCTATGAGCATACTCAAAGGAGACTTTGAGGTCAAGACAATGTTTGCTTACTGCACCGTTGGGGTCATGTCCCCTGAAAGGGACTCAGCCAAAATGGAAAATTTCTAAGCCTCTAGCGTAATTTTCCCTGTCTCTTGCTCTTGGGAGGCTGTAAGCTCCTATGGTGAATGGCATGGGAGGGTACATACCTTTCCTCCTTTTTGTTAAGAATTTTCTTATGGCACCAGTGTTGAAGAGTTGTCTCACGGCCTCCTTATTAATAACAAGTCTGTAACATACCGAGGGAACATAAATGGTTCATGAGTCCCTCCACTCATCCTGATGTATGTGCCCTTCTCACTGTGATAACAGTCTCCAAACTGTTCAATAATAGGCATTGCATTCTCTGACATACAATCTGGTTCTTGCACAAAGATGAGCTGGTACAATGGCATGATAAACCTTTCACAAATCATCTTGTAGTGGTTTGCATACTTACTCGCCCATGTACACTGATAAACTATGAAGGGAGCTATTTCATTTGGTTTCCATGAGCAACCCAAGTCTGGGAATGAATGTTTGCTTAATAGGCATTCAATCAGGTATGAAGACATAAAGAAATCTGCCTTCTTTTGGGTCAGTTCACCTTGGGTTGCTGCTAACTGTGAGGCCAAGCTATCTGAAATTATTTCATCCCAGTTGAAGATGGTGCCTTTTGTGGCTATGTGAATCATCACTGGCACCCATCCAATCTTAAAGATATTGCCATTAGGCATGCCGAAGAGTCTGCTCAACATCAAGACGATGAGCTTGTAAGGGGTTTTAAGGAGATTGCTCTCATATTCATTATTTTTCCTCCTCCTGATCTGCCTGTCATTTATAGTCATCTTATGGGAAGTTTCTAGCAAGTCCATTTGATGCGTTGCCATCCATTCATCGTCTAAAGAAGCCCTATGTAAAGGCAATCTATAGACAGCAATGACATGCTCGGGGGTGAAAGAAGCCAGGACCAATCCATTTTTATCAGTCATAAACCTTGTTTCGGTCTGAATGTTAGGAATTATCCATCCAACAACTTCAGAACAAGGGAATAGCTCTGGCCGAGTTGTTTCCTTATGCAAACAAGACCTTTTGATGTTGGCATATACTAGAGCGTCCTCTATAATGGTTGTTGAATTATCTTGAGCTATGATGAATCTGTATAGATCACCCCATTGAAATTCAGGGGCGGTGCTCCTAGGGGACACACTAGTGGTAGCTTGCATGTCAGCAAACATTGCAACAAGAGAAGTATCCAACAAAATCTCAACCTCTGAGTCTGAGGTCGCTTTCTGCGCTGTCTTCTTTCTAGATGACTTCCTGTGCATGGTAATCCTGCTGTGAGCAAGGAAATATCACAAGACTTTAATTTAGACCATTTCAAAGCATTGGCAACACTCTAAGACAAAGCCAAAATATAATATTTTCATAAAATAGAGGCTGTCTAAAACAACATAATTATCTTCATTTCATATGTAAGCTTAATTCAACAATGTCCCTTCATGCTAAAACAAAGACAACAAATCAGGATGAAGAGCAAGATCATTTTGGGTCTGCGCGATGCATTTTCAGCATGTAGGCATCTTTAGGATTGTGAAACAAACACTTATGCAAGTTCTGATGGAGATTTTTGTGCTAGTGCCCAAATTAAGTTTTGTGCCGCGCTTGGGATTATGCACGCGCTAAGATTGGCGATCTAGTGGGCGCTGGGGTATCAGCTGGAATTCAAGCGCTAAGATTTAAACGTTACACGTGCGCCTGTGCCTAAACTTATTCGAGCGCCGAGCGAAAATACATTCCTGCACTAAGACCTAGAATATTTTGCGTGCTAGTGCCATAATTTCGTTTGAGTGCCAAATCTAAACACATTCACGTGCTAGCTCACATATTTTCGCATGTGCTACTTCCTCTCCTTACTTTTGCGCTAGCACTTAACATAATGTACGCGATATTCTTTATGCGTCAATTTTTAACATTTCATGTGTCGATAGCTTATAGTGGAAGCTACACTGAAGAGGGATAAGTTCCGCAGCCGCAGGGCTTTATCAGCTAAGGATCGGGTTAGAACTTCGAGTTTCTGAATGGGCTTAATTGGTTGATTTAACACATCTCCAGGGAAGCTTCAGCCAAGCAACGTGGGTTCTATGCAACTTCGGTATGAATAAACATTGCTCTCGATTGAGCAGGGTATCTTGGTGCTTATAGCATGAAATGCTTACTGCAAGGAGCGAGAAGGGTCGAGCCTTTACGCGGAGAAGATGCTTGGCAGGGATTTTGCAAACGAGACCTTTTTGGGATGCTACAGCTTTTACGGGTTTGAGCGAAGAAATCTGAGGTTGCTAAAAGAAACCGCTGGGATGACTTGACCTCATGAGCAGGGCACTTCAAACTCTTTAGGAAATAGCGACTTAACTCAAGGAAAAGGACCCCCAAACTATTACGCAACCAAGAAAACATATAAAACTTTCAACTCGCGATCATGGGGAGTCGCAGATTTCGCTTAGTGAATGAAACTCTGAGAAACAAACCCAAGGAAGTTGAAAATGCGACAGAGGGGAAGGACTTGTGTGCCTATGAGATGGGGCCGTCTCTACCCTAGTTTGAAGGTGCTAGCTTCGTATCCTCATAGGGAAAAGACAAGCGACTGTCCTACGTCTTTTCTATCTTTCATGCAAAGTAAAATGGAGGGCATTTGAGCTATTCAATTGTGTGTGGGTGATTTTTTTAACCTACTAATGCAAGAGCAGGATTGGGAAGGAGCCTACCTATCAGTATGCCGAGTGTGCCAAGACCTCAATTGTTTGCGGCGAACGACAGTCTTGAACTTCGACGCGAATGGCAAGCGCTCCGAGTGCAAATGACCAAATAAAAACCCAAAACGTCGTTGCATGTGTTAAATAGGGGGAGAGTTAAATGCTCACATATGTTTAAAGTTGGTGGGGTTATGAGCACGGGGCTCGAGAAATTTATCATTAAGAGTGGCACATGGATTCATTAAAGGCTTTACCAACTCTGCTGGTGCACAGGGATCGAGGAGATCTTTTCACGCCAATTACCGATTTTAGCTTTTGCACCAAGTAGGGAGCGTAATGTTTCATGCTATGTGGCAAGCACACATTCAAAGATAAGCTTTGGGATCAAGCGACAATCTTGGCGTTAGGATTGCGCTCAGAAAAACGTGCCAAACATGAGTTATCCTGAAAGACGAGCGTGGATTTGCAAGCGGGAAGGATAAGGGCATCTCTAGCGCTTGGGATTCGAGTCTATCATCATAGTTGCGCTAGGGAGTGACACACTAACTTTTAATTCTTCCAAGGAAGTGAAGCACAACTCCAAGGCGGGGTGATAATGATAATTCTTGCTCCTCGAGCGACCGAGGAGAATTATCTCTTGCACTAACAGTGGCCGTCTTATTGCGCCAGATAACAGACTTGGGACTTGTCAAAAGGGCAGATGAATTAGATTCAAGGCTTGTGCTTGATGGAGGACTTGTGGTTAAAGGTGCGCCAAAGTCTCGGCAGATTCAAGCCTAGATCTTGCGCTACAACGGGGAAGCTGAGACTAGAATCTACACTAAAGGAAAGGATGACTTTACCTTAGATAAAATGAGAGAATCTTTTGGAAGCAGGCGATGAAAATATGATTAGTTAGAGGCAAACCTGAAAGATGAACTAAAAATCTTGCTACAAAAGTGTTAGAACGAGGGGCCCCAAATAACTTCAAATTTTTTTTGGGGAAGGGTGTTGCAACAACAACAATTGGTGAATCGCTGGCGAACATAGATCTCTGAAGACTATCTCGCTTATCGGAAGAATTCCTTTTAAAAGCTGTTCACCTTATGTGCAGTAGTCGGCTTCGGCGTTTGAACCTTGGAAAAGGAAGAAGTCACTTAATCCATTGGCCATTGGGAGAAGGGAGCTTCGATGAAGACATCTTTAAAACTTTCCAAGGGCCAACATATGGGGTTTATTTTAGATGATTCATCTTTCAGATGACCACTGCTATTGGACTCCACAGGATTTCGCAACAGCATCTCATAGACACCATTGCTCTTGTTCCTCATTCCCATGCTGCCTGCATCCATTTAGATGTTCATATATTTGACAGCTTTGTTGTTTGAGCCTTCCAGAAATATTTTCTTTAAAATATGGTCTTTGATTTTGGCTCCTCAATCCATAATACCCTTTTGTGTGAGTGAGAGATTTTATTGTTTTATCAAGCCTCACGGATGGAGAGGAGCCTAGCTTGAGCTGAGTATTTTGGACAGCTTTGTTGACCTATATGCTTTTCTTTTATCTCATCCATGCTTTGATTGAGGCAAGAATTTCTGGAAAATAGACCCCTGATTATAAGCCCTTTTGGGTTCAAATTTGCAGCATGGAGTCATTTCAATACCATATGCCTTTGAGATATGCTACTCTTCCGTGGGTCCAAACACAGCAATCTTCTTGAGATGTTTTTTTTTTAAGTGTGATGGTGGATGGAGCTCGAAGATAGTGGTAAAGATGATCATAGATCTCTGCTATTTAAACAAGGGTTAGCGTGACCAATAGAACAGGATCTTCTTCATTCTAGAGAACGATCAGCAAATCCCCAAATGCATGGGTAAACTTTCTTTCTAGGATACATTTCCAGCTTCACGAGTTGTGCAATTCTCTTGCGAGATATGCCCTCATGAGAGGCCAAATCGCAGGTGACTCAGGGAGACAAATTTGTACAAAAGTTCAAAGGCTAAAATGAAAAAAGGCAATCTAGCTAAAGCACAGAAAAGAAAGACTAAAACAAAATAAAATAAAAGAACAACTTTATTTATGTACAGAAAGTCTCATCGAGACTACGCAAAGTATTGCTTCAAGGCGAGGCCATTGAGAGGAAGGGTTACTTCCTCTCCCTAGAGGTCTGTCAGCTTTTAAGTAGATGGGCTGAGTTTTGCAGAGATTTGGTAAGGGCCTATCCATAAGTGTTGGAATTTAGTGTGCACCCCTTGCCCTCATGATTATGGTCCCATTTCAGGACTAAATCCTCTACTTCAAAACTTCTTTTACCAGATTTCCTTTTATCAAACCACCTTTTGACTATATCTTGGTGATGGTGAAATTGGTCTTTAGCTTTCTGACGAGCTTCTTCAAGTTGAAGCAAAGTATTGATCCTAGATTGCAAGACTTGATTACCAGACCCCCGAGAGGCTTGGGATAACTGTAAGGATGGAAGCAAGATATTGGGAGGTAAAATAGATTCTTTGTTGTAGACGAGGGTGTAAGGGGAAACCCCTAATGCATTCTTTGGAGTCACCCTATCTGCCCATAAGGCGTTTGGGAGAGTTGTATGCCAACTTCGCTGGTTTTCTATCACAGTCTTTTTAAGAATTCGGATGAGATTTTTGTTTGAAGATTCAGCTAATCCATTTCCTTGAGGGTAATAATTGGCTAAATAATGCAGTTTAATTCCCCATTCATAAACAAATTCATTTATTTTAAAAGATGAGAAATAGGTGGCATTATCAAATAATTGGAACCCTAAACCTGGTTATGATGTTATCTTTTAGGAAACTGATGACTGCATCTTTGTTGATCTTGCGCAATGGGATAGTCTCCCTCCATATGGTGAAGTAGTCGATGGCTGTGAGGATGTATCGATGCTGAAGAGAAGAATTTGGCTTTATCTCTCCTATAACATCTATACCCCATTATTCAAAAGGTTCCAAGATAATAACCGGCTGCAAAGGTCTTGTTGCCTTAGGTAATTTTCCAGCACTTCTTTGGCATATATCACAGTTCCATGCATAAGCTTGAGCATCTCGGAATAAGGTGGGCCAATAATATCCAGTTTTGAGTATTTTGTGAGTTCTTGTCTCTCCTGGATAATGTCCACCAGCAGGGCCATCATGTAATTCTTTGACAACTTTACTTGCATCTTCCTTTTCTAGACATCTAAGAAAAATTCCATTGTAATTTTTTCTGAAAAGTATGCCATCAATGATTTGATAAGCTGTTGATTTCAACCGGAGTGCACTTCTTTGTTTAGAACTACAGTGCTCTGGTAGATATCCCTGCTGCAAAGAATGCACTAGATCTCTATACCATGATTCAAGAGCTGTGAAAATGGGACAAACCTCAACTGAATTCAATTCGGCTTCATTCTTCCAGTGCAGCTCTTCATCAATTGAATGCTCTGTAAGAAATTTACACAGGCCTTGTCCCTTGATGATGGTGGCTGGTTTAAATTCTAAATCATATTCTTAAAGAGTCGTGACCCAGTTTCCCCGTCTTTCTCCCAATTCCTTTTGAACGAAAAGGGATCTAACCGTTGGGTGAGGAACTATAACCTTAGTTCTACTCTTAAGAATATATGGTATGAACTATTTGACCGATTTGAAGACATCATACGCATGTTTGTCGACAAGGGGATAGTTCAGTTCAACACCTTGCAGACCAATGCTCATAAACAAGATTGGATATTCATCTCCTAACTCTACCTTTTGCGTGATCACCGCTACGAGTGAGTCATCCGAAGCAAAGGTATACAATATAAAATATTTGTCAAAATCTGGGATTCTTAAGGAAGGTGTCACGTCCCCTCCCATCATTCCATCTAGATGGAGAGGATCGTGAGGTTAAACCAGCATCTAGCCCCCATGATCTTATTAAGCAAGTTTTCACACGATATAGAAGACATGTGAAGATGCATAAATATTTTAAAACATATAGAAGACATGTGGAATGTATGATTATAAGAAAAACACAGCGGAATTAATTTCAATAGCACTTCCATAATACATTCCAGCTATTCATCAAAGGAATAATTGCAAAGTTAAAAACACAAGAGAATACTTATCTTGACAAAATAGTCCCAAGCAACTAGCTATGCAACTGCAACGTTCCACCCAACCATAGGCCAGTTGTGTTTATCAACCTCTTGATACAACTACCACCCCCGAGCTGGGCATGATCTCTACAAGGAACCAGGGAACATCAGACTCACACATAGCCAAGCATACACAAAGATGAGCCAAGCCAATCTGCAATTGGGTTTATCAGGCTGCTAGGACATGGAAGGGAAGAATTGCTAAGCTAGTGAGCTCAACCATAGAGCTATGGGTACCTCTCCGAGATCTATTCAGCTTGGCACTCACAATGCCTACACACCCAATCACAAGGAAGTATTCTCTTCACTGCCACACAGTCCCTCAAGCCATACCTTCCTTTCTAGTGCTCTCAGGGTGTGCATAGAAAAGTAGCCAGCCCTCTTGATCTTATTGAGAGGTTACTCCCTACACTAGGTTTATCAAGCCAATTCTGTCCACTACCACTCCATTTTCTTGCTCATAGGTTCACAACAAAACAAGGATGCTCATAACAGCAAAACTACCCTTGCTGAGCATGAAGAAAACGTTTTCCATAGTGGAATGCATGAGATGGGGTTTCAACTAACTCAGAAAAACGTGGGAACCCACAAAAATGAAATGGGAAGTTGGGGAACAACCCAGGGAAGCCAAATCCATTTTTAGAAAAACGTCCTTGGACATTCGGGGGCAAAAACGACCTCCATACAGTCCCCAAATCGTGGCCCTTCTCTCCCAAGCTACTGTATATGCAAAAACGAACTCCCAGGCATGGAAAAATGTAGGATTTGGATGAAAAACATGTAGGGAAAGACCCATCTAGATCCAACTGTGTGAATGAGTGAAGACCGCCTATTCAGAATGGCTTTGGGCACCATTTCGTGGGTGTTTTCTTGCCCAAGGAGACAAAACACAAATTTCTAGGTTGATGGCTTGCCCATACATGAAAATGGCTGCCATACTTCTTCATTCCGAAGGCATTAACTGCCTCAACCAACTCTTGGAAGAATTAAATGATTGGGTCCATAACCCAAAATGGGTAGTTGGTGGTTTATGGGTTTTCTCATTGACACATGGATTAACACCATTGGCTCAAGGGTTTGAATAATTTCCCTCCCTATTCCTTGTAGAATCATGCCCCCATCTCTTTGTTGCATTGCATAGCTAGTTGTGGGTATTTTTCATAAAATTCGTATTTACATCGTGCCCTTCTAGCACAAGAACCATAGGCATCTATTTCTTTAATTGTCGATACATAAAATGCTAAATCAATGGTGGGGCCTTGGCCTTGAGCTCCTCACCATGATTAAGTTACAATATTTACATCATTTACGATTTAGTGCAAAAAGGGGGTCAAAATGGGGACGTGACAGAAGGAGCCTTAGCTATGGCTGTCTTGATGTCTCTGAATGCATCCTTTTCTAAGTCTGTCCACTTGAACTGTACGCTTTGCTTAACCATTTGCTGCAAAGGTTTAACAATTTGCACGAAATCCGGAACAAATCTTCGTACAAAATTGATAGTACCCATAAACAACTACATGGATTTCTTGTTATGAGACATTGGAATTTTATTGATAGCTTGCACTGTTTCTTGATCTATTGATACTCCTCTTTTGGAAATGATATGGCCCAGCAGTTTACCTTCGGGAATAGCGAATACACTCTTCTTGGGATTTTGGGAGATACCATATTTCCGGCAACGATAAAAAATGTGCTTCAAATGAACAACATGGTCTTCTCTTTTCTTTGAAAAAACTATCACGTAATCTAGATAGACAACAACACGATGGCCACCCAATTCTCGGAAAGCAATATCCATTGCTCGATGGAACATAGCTCCTGCATTTATTAGGCCAAAGGGCATTCTTTGGTATGCGGACATTCCCCATTTAGTGCGAAAATTAGTCTTAAGACAGTCTTCTTCAACTACCAATACTTGATTGTAACTGGAGAAGCCATCAAGAAGGGAAAATAGCTCAGATCCTGACACCATTTGAAGAATTTATTCCATTGAAGGGATGGGATAGTTGTCTTTATCTGAAGGTCTGTTTAAATTTCTGAAGTCAACACATAGTCTTATCTCTCCCGACTTCTTTCTCACGGGAACTAAGTTAGCAACCCACTCAGAATGCCGGACCTTAAAGATTATTTTAGCATTCAGTAGCTTCTTCAATTCCTTTTGAATCAGAGGTGCCATAGTAGGATGCATCCTTCTTAATTGTTGTTGAAATGGTTTGACACCAGCTTTCATTGGTATGACATGCTGAATAATGTGGATGTCATATGTTTTCAGATCTTCATAAGTCCATGCAAAAACATCCTTATATTGTCAAAATAGTTTGATGAACCTATCTCTTTCTCCTGGTGAACACCATTTTCCAAGGTTGACAAACTTTGGTTAAACCTCGGTGCCCAAATTAACTAACTCATGCTGCATTGATGAACTGTTGGTCTTGGTATTTGCTAGCCTTTTGAACTTACTATGAAGATCAAACAGCATTTCAAGTGGCCTTATCCCTTTGGGGATGAAATTTCCTTTAGCTGTATCTTTCTTTTGTAAATCAGAATTGTGCTCTTCTTCATCTATCACAGCTTCTTGAAATATGTCTTCGTTTGTTAGAAAACTTATAATCTGTTCATCATCATCGAAAAATATGAAGTTTGTGATATTATCAGGGACAGAAGGCCTGAAAATTAATTCAATTGAACACTTGTTATTAGTTGGCACCAATCTGGAAGCAGATATTGCTAACAAATCAGCTGCAGAATTTTTCAACCTAGGAATAGACTTTATATTGAAAGCATCAAAATGCATAATTAAATCCCATACCTCAGCCTGATAACTCCTCAAATGAGGTGAAAGACAGTGAATGGTATCTCTTACCTGTCTTACAACTATTTCCGAGTCGCCAAACACCTTCAGGTACTTAACATTTAAACCGATAGCTTTCTTTAATCGATGGACCAAAGCTTCATATTCAGGAGTGTTGTTAGTACAATCGAATTCTAATCTACAGGAAAAGAAGTACTTATTTCTTTCTGGATCCGTCAGAACACAACCGGCTCCGGATCCTTCCAAATTTTTAGAACCATCAAAGTACAATGTCCAAAAAAAATCATTTGATCTACCTAAGTTAGTATCTTTATGATCTAAGTCAGTGACTAAATTAACTATATTACAGTCAATATCATCAGTCCGAGAAAAATGGAGATCGGACTGTTTATTTGATTCATGGCCAATAGTTTCAGAATGATAATTACCCAGATCAATTTATAAAAAATAATTTTCCAAAACTAAGGATGAGAAGGCTACAACTTCATTCTTTCCTTCTAGTTGAGTTACAATTTGTTTCATGTGTGGTTCTCTCAGAACATTGATCTGATTCTATCTGTTTTGATAAGGTAACCACAAATGGGACCAATCGGTTGCAAAGTACCATTCAGCTTCGTGGACCAGACCCTACTTCGGATCAAAACATAGGCTTCGGGAATGTCAACTACCATTATATCAATGAACTGACAAACTCTAGAATCTGCTGACAACCTAATGAGGACATCTTTCATTTCCCCAATAACTTTGACAACAGTCCTATCTAACTGAATAATCTGGGCAGGGGATGGAATTGGTTGACTGTTGATTTTCTTACAAATAGACAATGGCATCACATTCGACGATGCTCCGCAATCCACCAGGCAGTTGTGCACATTGTGATTGAAGATTTCAAAGGTTAAAAGGAATGACAGTGTCTGAGATTTGGATTTCCCGCTGATGTTGGCCTCATTAATTTCAGGGTCTTCTTGAGTGTCTGTTAATGGAGAGCTGGGCTGGGATTGAAGGACATGCAACAACTTGTCTCGTTGCTGAGGAAAATGGCACATATCGAATATTGATAAATTTGCCTTTCCTTTCTTTATATCTTCAATGATGTCATATCCCAGATCACATTCTTTTACAATTTTAGTTTGATGGTCTATCTTATTCAGTGTGAGCTTTGGTTGCTGAACTGTTGTGTCGATGTTTGGCTGCTTGGCCGTTGTTGGGTTGACACTTGGTTGTAGTGGAATGACTGTTATATGCCTTCTAGGTAATCCTTTTGAAATTTTTGGTTTAGGAATAGTCGAGCTTGGAACTGGATCTGCAATGGGACCTTTACTGCAAGTGTTAATGTTTACAGTAGAGACTAGGCTTTCCACTGGATCATCTTCTACTAATTCAGTTAAAGGTAACCAATCCCATAGCACCATGGTAGTGTCTGGAGATTGTTCCTCTATCTCAGGGCTTCTTTAAAATTTTCTATCAGGGTGGTTTTCTTATATTTTTTGACAAACATTGCTATTGGCCCTTCAAGAGCTATTGGATAATATTCAACTAGAGATTCTTCTGTTGGTTTATTTGCTTTGCTGAAATTATTCAAGAGTGTGGTGAACCTTTGGTTAAAGTTTTGAACCTTTTCTTTCTTTTCCATTCTCATGGACAATAATTCTTTCATGAGTGTAGCTACAGTCTTTTGATTTCCATACTTCTTTAAGAAACACATTTCAAATTCTTCCCAGCTGGAAATTGAGCTAGCATGTAAGCTAAAATACCGGGAAGAAACTTCTGGCTCAAATGTGTATGGGAAAAACCTACAAACTACATGTTCATGCTGTACATTTAAAAGATTCAAGTCTAGATAAAAACTCTTAAGATGATCTTCAGCAGAAATGGATTTTCCTAGGTCGAATTTAGGCAAGACTTTCTCTAGATTTTTAGGCAGATTGTGGAATGGCCCATCTAGATTTAATGCTCCCCTTGCTCTCCAAGAAGGTACAGCCATGTTTCTATGTGGAGAATCAAGTGGAGAATTGTGTGGAGAATTAGGTGGAGTGTTCTTTGGAGTGACAAGTTCTCCAAGATTTTCTGGGTCTTCAAGATTGAGTTCTTCCAGGGGTTCTGCAATCTCTTCCAAAGTTAAATTTACAAGCTCTTCAAAATTCTACACAAGAATCGAATCACGGGTGTACTGTCTTTCTTTTCTGGGAGTACTTTTCCTAGGGAGAAAATTTACTTCGTTTAAACCACCTAGTTTCCTAACATAAGATCGTGTATGTCTCCTTAAATCTTCTATTTCTACAAAAGGCACAGCATACAAGACTTCTTAATGTTCAGAATCAGAGATGGAGTTTTCTTGATTTGTTACTTCAAGGTTTGGGCTATCTAAAATTCCTGTTTTAAGCGGGTTTTTAGTAACATTTTTGACAATGGGAGATTTTCCTTTATCAGCCATGCACTTTAGGCCCTCCTTCTAGCGCCAAAAACTGTTGATGCCTCAAAGATCACATCATCAAGCAGAAAGGGATTCTCCCCGGTAAACTATCCCAATTATATTGTCCACCATTTGGTATGGGGAATCCGTCTGGTTAGCGGTTCCGGCTATCGTCAGATTTTCTTTCTTTTACACCGGTTATGGCCCGATCCACCGTTCTTTTTTATTTTATTATTAAAATGATGTGCAAGTGTCTATGCTAATTTAATCTAAACGTAGAGTTTGAAACAAATCTATATCTAAGACTGAAATAAATCTAATTTATCCCTGTAAGGAGCAAACTGTAAATATGAGCAATGTGCTGAAAGAGATATCTAAAGATCAATAGATAACCATTAAATCACAAAGATACACCACTAGCAAGAGATTAAAGATATAAAAGATATCTTTTAATCCATGTGAAAGCATTCTATTACTCATGTTAAAAGAAACACCATTTGCATAGAAAAATAGTAAGCCCATTCAACACACAGAAATAATTCTGAACAGCAAAGAAAGATCTCACAGCAAGATATGATCGCCACAAGAATAATCCAACAAACATCCAACATCCATTTTCAGGAAAAACAAGTGTATCCCTCAGGCTCTTTATTAGGCAAAATCGCTTCCACGGGGCTAGTTACAAAATAGTTCGTGTGAGCCAAGAAGCTTCTTTTCCCTGCAAAAACATCCTTTCTCTTCCTTCTAACCTTCTATTTATATCTTTACAAAGTGCCTCTTGGGCTGACAAGTGTACCCTAATTATATAACCTCTTCCCTTGGATTTCATCGTATCATTACCAAGCCTATGGATACGTGGAAGATTTTACAAATAAGACAAAACTAGGGGCCAGCTGTCCTTTTAAAGAAATTATACAAAGGTAGAATTTTAGCTTTTTCGCTTGCTTAAAACAAAATAAGAATGATCTGTCTACTTTGCTGGGGCTTCCACCTGTTGACTTGAAGACACGTTTGCACCAACCAGTTTGCTTGAAACTACCGGGCCATTTATACTTTGAATATATGAAGTCCATTGGCTGATATCCCTTACGAAGAGCTTGCTATGAGAAGATATTGTTTCCTGGGATGCTATTTCATGATTACAAAGGTCCGACTTGATCAACACTTTTCCTTGCGTAGCCTCTTTTGCCATTGCTTCCAGGAAGTAAATATGTATTGCAGGCTAGCAAATGAACTGCTGAAATTCATCCTAAGTCAAAACCTCTATCTTCTTGATATAAGCCAAGTCTTCGTCTAGCTCGCTTTGCAGCTCAAAAATTCGGTCATCTTCTCTTGGGAAATCATAAATGGAAGTGGGGATAAGCAGATGACACTTGCTAAGCGATTCCCTGAGTGCAGAATAGATGGAACAACACTTGTGGACCATCCTTTTGATTTCCACACTTAGCTTGGTGCCACAATCTCTGGCGAATTCAAGAATCCCTATATCCACATCCAATTTATCTCCTATAGGGGCGCGTAAGTGTGAAGGGAGCTGAGATTTTCCCTTTTTCCACTCTGATTGTCGCTTCAGCTCTTCTACATGATTTGCAAACCTTTCTTGGGTCTTTAGGGATTTGGATTCAATTGTTGTCATTTTCTTAATCATCTCTTTCATGTTCCAAATCTCTTCCGAGATCAGTATTAGCAGCTGATGGATTTTAATCCGCATATCACATGCTTGCTTGTGAAATGTGCACAAGTTTTGTTGGTCCTCTGCTGCTTCCTTGAGCTGTCTTGCTAGTTGTTCCTTTTCTTGGATCAGCCCTTCACATTCATGCTAGTGGAGCTGAATCTGTTGAGCCCTGCTTACTTCGAGTTCTTCCAATTCTGCTATCCGAGTCTTCAAATTCTCCAGCTCACCTTCAGAGAAAGCCAACTGCACTTCTAAGGAGTTCTTATCATTTTCGAGCTGGAGAATTTCTGACTTAAGCACCAGATGCTCTCCTAACAATTGATTCTATTTCTCCTTCAGCTTTTTTGTTTCCAATACCTCCCTCATTCTGTCATCTCTGATCTTAAGGCATTGCTCTCTGTAATACTTTATCTTTTCTTTCAAGAAATCAATGTTGGCTTTAGTTTCCTTAGCTGATGCCACGGTACATTGGGCTTGGAATGTAGGGTCGGCATCAGTTCTTTGGACCAATGTCTTCTCCATTATCCATAGTTCAAATTATTTCTCCTCGGTTTCCATATTCATTGTTGTACCTTCTATTTTCTGCACCCTCCTATCAATGATGGCCCTTTTCTTTGGACTAAAATATATAGTATCCAAGTCTGCTATTTTGCGCTGCTTCCTGGGGTTATATGGGGTCAGCGCTAAGCTCCTTGAATAGGCACCCTTTTCCTGAGTTCCCCTGGGGTGCATATCAATGGTGGATCGATTTCCATATCTGTCGGAGTAGATGGCTCCAGATCGAGAGACTTCTCTGTCTGCTCTTTATCCTTCTCTCCAACTGACTCCTCTTGATGTGTCTACAATCCATCTTCTTCTTCAGACTCTCCTTATTGAGTCTGTAATTCATCATCTTTCTCACCCAGGGACCTTTGCTCCTCCTCAGTTTGCTGCTTGGAAGCTTGCTCCTGGGGTACCTGATCTTTTACTTATTTTTGGATCTTGGCAGCTTCTTCTTGTTGTTCCAACTGAGAGGATTGCTTATGTTGTTTCTTTGCATCCTCCTCTTGTCGAAGCTTGGAAATTAGCTCAACTTGAATCCTTGCTTGCTCTTGATATTGCTACTACTTGAGAGCCTATTCTTGGGGCACTCTGTCCTACTCCAACTCTAATGGCTGCTCTTGGGATACTCTGTCCTGCTCCAACTCCAATGGTTCCCCTGATTGTGAGGTCGATGCCTCCCTTTCTCTTTGGATCAAACTGATAGGTCTGGGGCTTGGTTCTTTCACAACTTTTGTATTATACCACTTTCCTAGCTTAGTTAGGTTGCAGGTTCTCCTGAAAAACTCCTCTTCTCAGTTCATTGTATGAGAATATTCAAAGGAGGATTTGAGGTCAAGACAATGTTTGCTTATTGCACCATTGGGGTCATGTCTCCTGAAAGGGACTGAGCCGAAATGGAAAATTTCTAAGCCTCTAGCGTAATTTTTCTCGTCTCTTGCTCTTGGGAGGCTGTAAGCTCCTATGGTGAATGGCATGGGAGGGTACATACCTTTCCTCCTTTCTGTTAAGAATTTTCTTATGGCACTGGTGCTAAAGAGTTGTCTCATGGCCTCCTTATGAATAACAAAGTCTATAACATACCGAGGGAACATAAATGGTTCATGAGTCCGTCCACTCATCCTGATGTATGTACCCTCTGCACTATGATAATAGTCTCCAAACTGTTCAATAATAGGCATTGCATTCTCCGACATACAATCTGGTTCTTGCATGAAGATGAGCTGGTACGATGGCCTGATAAACCTTTCACAAATCATCTTGTAGTGGTTTGCATACTTACTCGCCCATGTACACTGATAAGCTATGAAGAGAGCTGTTTCATTTGGCTTCCATGAGAAACCCAAGTCCGGGAATGAATGCTTGCTTAATAGGTAGTCAATCAGGTATGAAGACATAAAGAAATCTACCTTCTTTTGGGTTAGTCCACCTTGGGCTGCTGCTAACTATGAAGCCAAGCTATCTGAAATTATTTCAGCCCAGTTGAAGATGGTGCTTTTTTTGGCTATGTGAAGCATCACTGGCACCCATCCAATCTTAAACATATTGCCATTAGGCATGCTGAAGAGTCTGCTCAACATCTAGACGATGAGCCTGTAAGGGGTTTTTAGGAGATTGCTCTCATATTCATTATTTTTCCTCCTCTTGATCTGCCTGTCATTTATAGTCATCTTACGGGCAGTTTCTAGCAAGTCCATTTGATGCTTTTCCATCCATTCTTCGTCTAAAGAAGCCTTGTGTGAAGGCAATCTGTAGGCTGTAGTGACATGCTCAGGAGCGAAAGAAGATAGGACCAATCCATTTTTATCAGTCATAAGCCTTGTGTCGGTCTGAATGTTAGGAATTAGCCATCCAACAACTTCAAAAAAAGGTAACAGCGCTGGCTGAGTTGTTGCCTTATGCAAACAGGACCTTCTGATGTTGGCATATACTAGAGCATCCTCTATAGAGACTGTTGAATTATCTTGAGCTATGATGAATCTGTATAGATCACCCCATTGAAATTCAGGGGCGGTGCTCCCAGGGGACACACCAGTGGTAGCTTGCGTGTCAGCAAACATTGCGACGAGAGAAGTATCCAACAGAATCTCAACCTCCGAGTCCGAGGTCGCTTTCTGCGCTATCTTCTTTCTGGCTGACTTCCTATGCATGGTAATCCTGTGGTGAGCAAGGCAATATCACAAGACTTTAATTTAGACCATTTCAAAGCATTGGCAACATTCTAAGACAAAGCCAAAATATAATATTTTCATAAAATAGAGGTTGTCTAAAACAACATAATTATCTTGATTTCATATGTAAGCTTAATTCAACAATGTCCCTTCATGCTAAAACAAAGACAACAAATCAAGATGAATAGCAAGATCATTTTGGGTCTGCGCGATTCATTTTCGGCATGCAGGCATATTTTGGATTGTGAAACAAACACTTGCGCGAGTTCTGATGGAGATTTCTGTGTTGGTGCCCAAATTAAGTTTTGCACCACGCTTGGGATTATGCACGCGCTAAGATTGGCGATCTAGTGGGCGCTAGGGTATCAGTTGGAATTCATGCACTAAGATTTAAACATTACACGGGCACCGGTGCCTAAACATATTCGGGCGCCGAGCAAAAATACATTCCAGTGCTAAGACCCAAAATATTTTGCGGGCCAACACCATAATTTCATTTGAGCGCCAAAGCTAAACACATTCGCGCGCTAGCTCACACATTTTCGCATGCGCTGCTTCCTATCCTTACTTTTGCGCTAGCACTTAACATAATGTACGTGATATTGTCTATGCATCAATGTTTAACATTTCATGCACCGACAACTTATAGTGGAAGCTACGCTTAAGAGGGATAACTTCTGCAACCGTAGGGCTTTATCGGCTAAGGATCGGGTCAAAACTTTGAGTTTCTGAATGGGCTTAATTGGTTGATTTAACACATCCCCAGGGAAGCTTCACCGAGCAATGTGGGTTCTATGCAACTTCGGTATGGATAAACATCGCTCTCGGTTGAGAAGGGTATCTTGGTGCTTATAGCATGAAACGCTTACTGCAAGGAGCGAGAAGGGTCGAGCCTTTACGCACAGAAGATGCTTGGTAGGGATTTTACAAACAAGGATTTTTTGGGATGCTGCAGCTTTTACGGGTTTGAGCGAAGAACTCTGACGCTTCTAAAAAAAAAACCGCTAGGACGACTCGACCTCATGACCAGGGCACTTCAAACTCTTTAGGAAACAATGACTTTACTCAAGGAAAA
This sequence comes from Larix kaempferi, assembly GCA_027924585.1. NCBI lineage: Eukaryota > Viridiplantae > Streptophyta > Pinopsida > Pinales > Pinaceae > Larix > Larix kaempferi. The sequence goes on from BSBM01000017.1 coordinate 41,455,763, forward strand.
AGACCCCCAAACTATTACGCAACCAAGAAAACATATAAAACTTTCAACTCGCGGTCGTGGAGAGCTGCGGATTTCGCTTGGCGAATAAAACTCTGAGAAACAAACCCAAGGAAGCTGAAAATGAGACAAAGGGGAAGGACTTGTGTGCCTGTGAGATGGGGTCATCTCTGCCCTCGTTTGAAGGTGGTGGCTTCGTATCCTCATAGGGAAAAGACCAACGACTATCCTACGTCTTTTCTATCTTTCATGCAAAGTAAAATGGAGGGCGTTTGAGCTATTCAACTGTGCGTGGGTGATTTTTTTAACCCACTAATCCAAGAGCAGGATTGGGAAGGAGCCTACCTGTCAGTATGGCGATCGTTTTGAGACCTCAACTGTTTGCAGCGAATGGCAGTCTTGAACTTCGACACGAATGGCGAGCGCTCCGAGTGCAAATGACCAAAAAAAAATCCAAAATGTCGTTGCATGCGTTAAATAGGGGGAGAGTTAAATGCTCACGTATGTTTAAATTTTGTGGGGTTATGAGCACAGGGATCGAGAAATTTATCATTAAGAGTGGCACATGGCTTCATTAAAGGCTTTACCAACTCTGTCGGTGCACAGTGATCGAGGAGATATTTTGGCGCTGAGTACCGATTTTAGCTTTCGCACCAAGTGGGGAGCGTAATGTTTCGCGCTATGTGGCAAGTGCATGTTCAAAGATAAGCTTTGCGATCAATCGGCAATCCCAGCATTAGGATTGCACTCAGAAAAATGTGCCAGACATGAGTTATCCTAAAAGATGAGCGCGGATTTGCAAGCGAGAAGGATAAGCGCATCTCTAGTGCTTGGGATTCGACTCTATCATCATAGTTGTGCTGGGGAGTAATGCGCTAACTTTTAATTCTTCCAAGGAAGTGAAGCGCAGCTCCAAGGTGGGGTGATAATGATAATTCTTGCACCTCGAGTGACCGAGGAAAATTATCTCTTGTGCTAATGGTGGCTGGCTTATTGCACCAGATAACAGACTTGGGACTTGTCAAAAGGGCGGCTGAATTAGAGTCAAGGCCTGCGCTTGACGGAGGACTTGTGGTTAAAGGTGCGCCAAAGTCGCAGCAAATTCAAGCCTAGATCTTGCACTACAGCGGGGAAGCTGAGACTAGAATCTATGCTAAAGGAAAGGATGACTTTACCTTAGATAAAATGAGAGATTCTTTTGGAAGTAGGCGATGAAAATCTGATTAGTTAGAGGCAAACCTGAAAGATGAACTAAAAAGTTTACTACAAAAGTGTTGGAAGGAGGGGCCCCAAATAACTTCAAATTTTTTTTGGGGAAGGGTGTTGCAGCAACAATAGACCTCCAGTGTGACTAGACAGCCTGTTCTGACTTTAGTTAGCTCCATCTGCGCCCTCCACTGAGCCTCCTTCACTACATTAGTGCTTCCATGTGCCAGTTACACCAACCACACTCAGTTAGATTGAGTTTGACTCCTGGTTGACCATTACTTGTGCATTGATGACTTCACTGATGAGAAGGTGGACTCCTAGTTATGATTTGATGACTCTCCACTGATTATGGATCTGTGAATGAAGGCTAATTCGAATTACACCTAGTGAATTCGAATCCTCATCCTCAGCATTGTATATTTACCAGTTTACTATTCATTTTTATGTAACATGTGTAATTATTCTGCCTCAATCAGAGCTTCTTTAGATCTATGTTCTAATGCTTCTCTCATCTTCTATTATTCCTAAATTCTTTCATTGTGAGGTTTACATCATCTCTTTGGATCTTATGTGGGAATTTTCACAGTGAAATGTGCAAGATGCAACTGTTTTGGCCATGTTGAAAAGTATTGTCAAACTTTGGGATAGTATGTATGTGATTAATTTGGACACAAAGCTATGCACTTTCGAAGAGCAGTAAATTGTCTGGATGAAGATTTGTTGCGTGAAGGCTGTTACACTCAGAGACTTTAGTGGAAAATCTACAAAACATAATCAAAATATAAGTATGCACAACAAAGATTGGGTCAGAAAATATCATCAGAAGTGCACTGAAGATGCAAATAATCCAGGTGTAGCAAGCAATTGCTGCCTCTCTAGCTAGTCCCATAAGGACTATTGGAGACCCTTGAGTTCAACACGATGCATCTTACTGAATTCAAGTTAATTTTAGTTAGGCGTGCATTTAAGAATGCGTGATGTATGGTTAAAATGTGTTTGAAGTTAGAATATGTTTGCACATGATCGTATGTCACGTTGATTATTTTGCAGAAAGGGAAAATTGTATGCATACATTAAGTGGTTATAGTTTTAGACTACAAAGAAGCATTGCATTGAGTTCAATAACACTAATACAAGTAGAAAATATTTACATGAAAAATCAAACACTGTAGAAAGATATAAGTCTTCGAAAAATTTATATTTTCATTATATTCAGATTGGGCATGATTACAAAAATTGCATGAGTAAAATACTCCATGCCGAGGCTAAGAATGACATATACAAGAAAAGGAAAAATTGAGAAAATGATGTAGAATTCTATAATTGTAGTTCGAAGTCGAGTTCAAATTTTGGTTGGTTCGCAAGACATAACTCCAAATCCACTAGAACCAAGGCTGTGCATTTAGAAGTAGGATGTAGAGTGGCAAACGAAAAAAATTCAACATGCTGAAGTTGAAGACGAGACAATTCATGTAGAATCTGTTGTTGACGACGCTCCAGATTATCAACCCGATGAGTCAGAAGGAACAACTGCTCATAATGTATGTAATTTATCTGAGATTGAGGGTATTGATGAATAATATGGTTGTCTTGCACCTGTGGCTGCTAGGAACCCATGTCTGTTCTCAAGCGCGAAAAATCAGTCTGCTGAGTCTTGATGGCAAGACACACATTTTCAAGGGAATTGTTTACTCTATGATAAAAGGAGGCCATTTAAAGGAATAGAAAGAACCAAAGGTCATATCAGACAAAAAATTCAAGATGGTAATGCAATACGGAAATATAAGGATGCAAGATGTGATGAACCAAACATTGCTTGCAAAGATATTATAGGATCCATTGAAGGAGGTCCGCGCCCATGCATTCAGTTGATAAGATAAGCATTCAATGTTGCAAAATGTTGAAGAAGGTGGTGGAGTCACCAAAATTAAATGCTCGACTTGATGAGTTTTGGAAATAGTAAAAAAAAGTGGATATTCGATTCATTTCACCATATGATGAAGAATGGTGCATCAAAAGAATCGAGTACGGAAGTGACACGTCAAAGTTGCTACATGAACTAAGTGTCATGTCCACCTTTACGCCAAGTTGGCCGATAAATGAAAAAAATGACATATATTTTCTTGTCTTGGAAAAGGATGCGACTACATTAAATGCAACAAGGCTCTGTGACAATGCAGTAAATGCAACAGGTGAAGCAGTCAGGTAAATGAGATACGATGAAAAATTAGTAAAGGATTGACTTAGGGACTGTGCAGTTGGGTAAGTACGGATGACAACATGATCACTACACAAGGAATGGTAAAGTATTTTGACAGGAAAAATAGATCAAGGTAAGAGAACATTGTAACATATTTATCAGACTAGCAATCAAAGGTAATTATTAAAAGATATAAGTATAGAAGTTGTTCAAAGCAGCAAAGAAGAAAGATAGGGGGATTTATCCCTGCATACAGTTGTGATGAATGCCAATGAAAAGAAAACAATAAGAAGTCATATAGCACAAAATAATGGCACCTCTTTTCCATTGATGTCGAAGGGGGAGAAATGCATGAAGCTGAGGAATGAAATGCACATCAGAAGCAAACATCAGCAGGAAAGAATGAAAGGAGAGATGCATGAAGCTATTATATACGAAATGATAGAAGCGATCCAAGAATTGCAGACAACAAAAAGGAACAACATGAATCCCTAGAAGATGTGAAAGAGCAAGAATCCTTAGCAGATGTGAAAGAGTGTTAAGATGACTGAACAAATGGTCTTCAGAGATGTAACAGAAAGCATAATGGTTCGCGCAAAGAATTGGTAGTAGAAGTACTAACAACAGAAAATGTACTAGCCATAAGACCAAAGAACTCAGGGGGAGCATATACACAGCGGGGGAACTGCAAAAAAGTACATATGAAGCATACAGTTCAAAGAGTATTAGGTATAAATTCATAAGGTGTTGAAATCAATGCCAAAGGGGGATATGGTTGAGCATTGGTTGTCGTTGATGTCAACCAAGGATGATGTCGGGTGTTTGACTGTCAACTAATGTCAAAGACAATGTCAACTGATTCACTCTAAGTCCTTGATATCAACTGAAGTCAAAGTGGATACAATATTCCTGCAAAAGTATGAATAAGCATATGGGAGCCACTTTGCAGTAGTATATGTGCAAGATGAAGAAGAAAATGAATACCATAACTATATGCATAAATAGTGAAGGTGACAGACATGCATGCAACTTTGGAGTATATCTAGAAGTGCTTTCAGTATGAATATGTGTGTCAAGGATACATCATGCAAATCTAGTTCAAGAAAGAACACAAGTAATGTACCATACAACATGTTGTACTTACATAGAAATCAAGTCCACCAAGTCATACATTCACACGGTGACATCCAAGGATTTTGTTGGACAATGGTACATGTGCTCAAGCAACCAAGGATTTGGTTGAAAAAATGGTACGAGTATGCAAGCAAGCAAAGCATTGCTTGGTTAAAGGTTGGAAGTGTGCAAGAAGTTAATGGTTGGACAATCCTAAAAGCGCACAAGCATAGCCAATACGAAGATGATTTCAGTAAGTGGAATGTGCCCAAGTTCCTAGAAGGGTAAAGTAGTAGAAGACAATCTATGAGAAAATTCCACATCCGACGATACAACAGGTGCATAAGTCCCACAAAGGATGATAAGGAAAATAAAAAATACCCACTTAGAATAAGTTGGAGTATGCGCAGATTCCACAAAGTATCAATGCAGCAAGGGAGCATTACCCACAAGAGATGATGTAGCAAAAGTCATAGACAAATCAAGATGAAGTGTAAGATTGCGCAATACCATAAGGAAATGATACATTAAGAGCGCAATGGTGCACCACCAAGCTGTAAAATCCCACCAATTTGTGGACCTTGAGGTCGCAGGACACATATTAGATGACACATCAATAGCATAGAAGATGATGCGTGACATATGCATAATCCGTGAAGTACGGAAGAAGGGACACCACGAACAACTTGTGAAGATACAATCCATGCAAGACATGTATAAATAGAGATGCGAGTTGTAGATTGAAGGTAAGTTTGATGGCGAGAGCATAAGAGCTTTGAGTGCAAGTTTCAGTTTGTTTTTTGGGGCATCAAGGAGCTCGTGGACAGAACTCAATGATCTAGTGAAGATCCGAATGCACACATGCATAAGAATGAAGTTTTTATGGTGCATAGAATGAAGCAATAGATCTATGAGAGATGTGTGAATACTTAAATGAATAAATAATGAAGTATGTGCAAGTGCTTCATGTTTTGAAGGACATTATTACAATCAACACACAGATAGTCACCGATTTTGTAAAGACAAAAACATAGAGATAGAACCAAAGTTTATTAGATATTGTATAGATGTCTAGTTGATGAATATAAGCATAAGTGAAAGTGTGCGATGTTGATAACTCCATATGATGCACAAAAACATAACAACAACATGAACAAGTGCGTTAAACAGAATGAACAAATCATTTGATGCACAGGACGTCACCGATTATCTGTGAGACTGCATCACTTAAATAGAATGGACACATCAGAAAGTCTGTGGTTCCATCTATTACTAGTGCTTCATTTCATAACAACAAACTAGCAATTGAAAGCACGATATCAGTTGATAATTGCAGTCACATAGAGCAGAACATTGATATAACAGAGACACAGACTGCAATATCAATAGAGCACAAATTATATGAAGAAAGTCATTAGCAGAAGTTTGATTTGAGAGGAATGAGAATTCAAGTGATGTATGTAGCACAGTGACATAGTATAGTCTCCATACAAAGGTGGCACACAATAGAATTGTCATCAGAAGATATGAAGAAGTGCGCATAGTTGAAGTTCGGTAAGACAACAACATACATAAGACATCAGGGAAGTCGAACAAGGCAAGGAGACAAGGAGTCAGAGCTTCCTTCAGGTTGGTTCCAATAAAACAAAAAGAAATGGGGTCAGTTCCTCCTTCCAGTCGGTGCTGGAGAAACATCGCAAGCAAAAGCTTCCTTTAGGTTGGTGCCTATAAAACCAGGGGGTTGGTGCCTCCGTCCAGTTGGTGCTGGTAAACACAGGAATTCAGTGCTTCCTTGAATGTATTCTTTCTCATTATAAAGAAGAATTCTATGGTTTTCTCCCATTTCAGTTTCCACCTAAAAATCCCATGTGTTATGTGTTGTTTATGTGTTTCATATATGTGTGGATGTTGATTTACTCATGCATAAAATAAGATAAAGATTAAGTGAAGGCTAATCTTCTAAAGAAGGTAAAAAATTCTAATAACTACGCTAATACTGGTTCACCCCCCTCTCAGTATTAAATCGATTCCAACACATAGGATAGCTCATCCCTTTCAATTGTTCATCTTTCTCTTCATTACAGATTTCCTTTCTTTCAAATTTCAGATTTCTCTTTTCTTCATATTTATGTTCTTTGATGTGTTTTTCTCTTCTTTCTTCCACCAAGAAAATTAACCCCTTAGCATTCTGCCCCCCCTCTTTTGTAGAATAGGAATTCACTACACTTATTCAATATCTTAGGTGATGCCATCCATGTAGGAGCTATATTTCTATAAGAGTATCTTCATTTGCTTATTTTATTCTCTATAATACCCCCAAATTTTACTTGGAATGTATTTAATCAAAGTGAAGTAAATATGCTACTATGGATTCCTAGTGTGGAGCTCAAGGCCAAGGTCCAATCAGTGAATGGCAAGGCATGTAGAATGTATATATTTTTATTTGGAGCATATGATTGGCTTGTCATGCCAATTCGAAATGTATGTAAATATTATGTTGGAAATTAATAAATGGTCCAAGATGGTTGTGTAAATAATACTAGAGGGGATATCATTCAACTAGAGGGGAAGAGGAAGGGGGCCTATGGGGAAACCAAATCCTATGTTTCCATGTGTCAACCTTAGTGTTCATACAAAATATGTCATGTGCATTAAATGAGCCAATTACCTTCTCTTGATTATTAAACCCAATCATTGAATGCGTATGTGAGGTTGGTGGGAAAAGTCACTTCATGTAGTTATTCAAGAGTGGGGGCTGTGACAGTTATGTCATTTGTCATTAGTCCTATTTATTCTATGTTCAAAAGCTATGGCAGTTTTCATTTCACCCTTACCTCATATCCCTTGAATTCAAAACTATCTCACTCTCTCATGCATGATTCTACACTACGTAGAGTCTTCCATTACTATTCATGTCTATCACCAAAATTGTGTTCAACCCATAAATTCGAATTGGAAGATGAAGCTACATTTTTGGAAGGGAAAATAGATGGACGTAGGTGAGCATGGAGGTTGGAAATTGTAGGATATTTTAGTACTCCATCCTTCTCCCACTTGCATTATTTACCATTTGCTAGTACTTAGTGATGTTATTTCCCCCTAGTGGTGTGAAGATCTCATCCAGGACTCAGTAGCCACCTAATGTTCCCTGCATGCATGATTTTAGGACCACTATAGGTAGTTCCCTGGGGGTTTATGCTCTGAATGCCACTGATTGTGTCCTCATGCGCCCCTTTTTGAGTGATTTGCATGTCAAACTCATGGATGTGCCCTCCTTGGCCAGTTAACTGACAATAGCTTCAATTAATTGAGATTTGGTTGACTTTAACTAAGTTTGGGAGCTCCATAGCATTGATAGAGGTGAAAATTAATATGCTAGATCAACTAAGACTTGAATCATACTAGGTGATTCGAATGATATGCATTGTAACATCATTTTTGACTATATTGATTATTAGATCATGTGACATTATTCTGTTCCTATTTGAGTTCTCATGCATGATTAATTGTCTGCTATTTTTTACTACAGTTTTCACTCTAATTAATATTTTATGCTCTGTAGCTAGTGTTTTGACACCAGCTTGTGCAAAAGGGAACCTACTAAGGATTATGGAACCCTTAGCAGCAGCTCATAAATGGATAGTGTGTGAGTGCAAATAAAAATAAATAACCAATCTAATTAATTATTGCGGTAACATAACAAACAAACAAGAACCTGCGGTAACATAACAAACAAACAAGAACCCATGAATCAAATATTGATTTTGTATTTCTCTGTAAAAAAATGGTTTACAATGTATATTTACCTCAAAAGGTGAGGAGGCGGGGGCCCTTGCAGCTATACAAAGAGTAGTGCTTCGGGTCTCTGAGGTTCCTTGCTCTTATCTGATTGCTCAAATGGTGGCCAAATCTCAAATAAATGGGAACAAAATCTCAAAGAGGTAGGTTAGAGTTCAATAGGAATTTTGGCAGAGTTTCGGTAGGGAAGAGTGTTTGATTCTTCAATGTGAAATGAGGGGCCTCCATCACATTTTTATACAAATTTTGGGTGGTGGAGTATTGACCCATGGTATTGGGAAACCAATAGTATTAGGCAGTGGTATTTGATGTTTTCCCTCTTTTTAATTTTATTTTGACTATTTCCCCTTTTTATTTTTATTTTTTGGGGATTTTAACCCTTTTTGGTTGGATTTTCATTAATTGATGAGGGAAATAATGATTTTTTTCCCATTTGGTTACCAACTTAGGGATTTTTGGGTTTATCGAGGTAAAAAATGTAGGAAAAATGGATAAATGGGTTATGTAACTAGGGAGATGAGATAGGTGAAGAAGCTTTGGGTGTTAACATGCTCATTTTTTCTCTGTGAGGTATACTCATCTCTTAGTTCAGTTTGTGATTTAGAATTTCACATTGTATTAGTGCAATTGAGAATAGGTTCAGCAGTTGCTTTCAGTAGTGCACTAGAAGCCTTTGGATTTCCACAGCAAATCTTTGTGCCATTGCATTGAATTAATTGGAGAAATCATTTTAGGTATATCCAGGTGTCAAGGATCCAAAAAAATGTCCCTATTGTCCTAAAGCAGTGCTCAGCAGTAGTCTATCTCCAAAATTTGAGATTTTTTTTTTACAACTTATTGAAAGATTTTTGAGTTGCAGCAGTTTCACCTTGTATTCGCTCCAGCAGTTCTGATGGAAAATTCGAACTCTCCTCTCTCTCCCAGGATCTTGACACCCTTCAATTACCTTGATTGTTGGGTTGATATGCATATGGTATTGCACAATAAGTCATTATACATGGTAATAATGGGGAAGGATTTCGAACCCCAAGCAGCTGTGGAGAAGGCCAAGTATCTGAATAGATTGGATGAAGTATTCAGTTTCATGTGTATTCATATTTCCAAATATCTACTCTTCCACCTCAATGGATTGAAGACTCCAAAAGAGGTTTAGGTGAAGTTGGAGAACCTCTTCAGCAAACAAGATGAGTGTTGTAGTCTTGCGGGTCACGTAGTTACCAGAGATATATTATATATTATAAGCAAGCATGCACAATGATACAGATACAAGAGACAAGAGACCAATAGAGAGAACCATAAGCCTTTATTAACCAGTAAGAGAAGAATACAACATAGAACATATCTAACCAATACATCGGCTCAACAGCCTATATATATTCCTTTCAATACAGTTGCATAACTGTCTGTCGGTCTAACCGACTGACCCGACCTATGCTAGTTGACCCGACTTTTCGACATATACTTCAAATGGTCGAGATGAGGGTCTAGTCGACAGGACGACCTAGGCCCCTCCAACATCTCCCCCACAACAAAATCTTTCTTTGTCTTGAAGAATTGGGAAGATCAAAATTAGGAATGTGCAACAAAAATAATGACTTCGACAGTTATGACTATGGTAGGCTAGAGTTGGGAGCCTCAAGTGATTGTAGGTAGAACACGACAATAGATTCAGTAGAGATAGAGAGATGGTATTGAAAGTCTTCCCATGTATACAAAATTTTTTGTATATCCACAGTCAATGTTGTTAGCTTTGATAGGTTTTCCATCTTGTCAGGAGTGGATGTATTTTGTAAATTAATCATATAAGGGCCAACAATTGTGATTGTTTCTTCAGCGGCATCAAGTAGGTGTTGGAGCCAAGGCTAGATTTATTCAAGCTTGGAGAGGCCAAGGCGTGCTTGTGTGATCCACTGTGCTTCCTATTTTTCTAATTTTTCCAGCTTCCTATTTTCTAGAATGATTTGATTGTCGAGGTTTTCAATAAGTGTTTCCTATGCGGTCAAATGCTGGTGATGAAGTGTGCCCATAAGTGTTCATGTATTTTGTAGTTACTTGTACACCTTGCCATAATTTATATACCAATTATTCAAAAATTCAGCAAGAAGGATTGTTTGAGTGTCATATTGTTTGAGAAAACTAAGGGCTGTTGTAAAGGCTATACATTGGTTTGCCATTAAGGAAGATATTTTGACAGCCTGGTCCTGTTGGTTCTTTATAAGCTCATATTGTATGGCCGACATGATAGATTCGAATAACTGATATGCTCTGTTGAGGGGTGATGTCGTGTCAGGACTTGATGGAAGTGAAATGAATTGCTAGGCTAAGTATTCACACTTAGCGAGGAATGCATTCTTTTCTTCCTGCAACTGTTGGATCTGGTATTTTGTCTCCTGTCGGCGATGTCTCTGCTCTCTGAAGACTGCATCAGTAATTAAATCAAGATCTAGTTAAGATGCCAAGTGTGGCTGATAAGTGGCAATAGGCCCAAACTGATCTAAGTAAGCTGAGAGGCGGCTTTCTAATTGGATTTGCTGCACTTGTTTCCTTTGCTTTTGCTACTAAAGTTATTTCTCTTTTCGCTTCTTATCTTTGTGTTTCTTCCTTTTTTTTCTCTTGTACGTTTTCTTTATCTGTAGCTGGCTACTCTGGCCCCTTTTCTTTGTCGGCTATTTCTAGATGAATTTCCATAATTGCTTGTATATTAGTAACAACTTGTTCTATCTGGACCTATATGATTTTCTCTACTGCTGTGGCAACTGGAACTTCATGTTCAAGTGTTTCTGAACTTACTTGAATATCTGCTGGAGTGCTGGATATGTCGGATTTGATTGTACTAGTATCTTGTATGATGACTTGTTGAGTTGATTATGTCGTGTCGACTTCATTATCTTGAATTTTGGTTGCTTCAATTGCTTCTGTCAATATTGCTTCTTCATTTTGTTGATGCCGAGACAGATGTTGTAGTCCGGCGGGTCACGTAGTTACTAGAGATACATTATATATTATACGAAAGCATGCACAATGATACATATACAAGAGTCAAGCAACCAATAGAGAGAAGAACAAGCCTTTATTAACCAATAAGAGCAAAATACAACATAGAATAGATCTAACCAACACATCGGCTCAAATAGCCTATATATATGCATTTCAATACAGTTACATCACCATCTGTCGATCTAACCGATCGACCCGAGCTATGCTAGTCATCCCGACTTGTAGACATATACTTTAAATGGTCGGGTGAATGGTCTAGTCGATAGGCCGATCTAGGCCCCACCAACAATGAGCTAAGGGGTCATATTTTGGAAAATTAGTTGGTTTCTCTTCAACCGAATGGTTTTGATACCATCCAACAATTCTTTTCCAAATTCAAATCTTTGGTTTTGCAATGCGAGCAGTGTGGCATTGAGAAGACGGATGAGCAGTTGGTGCTATCCATTCTAAGCAAGCTAGGTTGTGAGTTCTCCATCTTTGTCTATACCTTCCATTCAGGGTGAATGTCAAGTCCTGGTTGGAAAAAAATGATTCAGATGGGCACTTTGAAAGCCTCCAAAAATCAAGCTCTTATGGATGGAGAGTCAAAAAGTGTGAATACCAAAGGGAATCACAAGGTAAAAGAGAAGAGGCAATATGAACCCAAGCATAATGCCAAGTCTAATCCATTGTAAGGATCCTCCATCTCCAAGAAGGACAAGCAAAAAGGATTTGAGAAATCCAAGTGTTCCTATTGCATGAAAGGAAACCACCCAGAGAGATATTGCATGCAGAAGAAGATAGATCAGATGAAAAAACTTCTTGAACAACACAACATTTCCTTCCCATAAGGCACAAGAGAGACTAATTCTGGAATTAAGTTTGATGGTCATGAGAGATGCTATGCATTGAAGGATGGATTTTCACAATCACAAGCCCTCCTCATAGCTTCAGGAGCCTCCAACCACATGGTTTCCTCCAAAGAATCATTTTCTTCTCTAGATGTCAATGATGTTTCGATTATTCACATGGGAGATAACTCTCATATCTCTGCTGAAGGGAAGGGAACAATACATCTGGATCATGGAAATTTCAAAAAATGTTTTTTTTCCTTCTTTATCAACAAATTTGTTGTATGTATATCAGATGAATCACACAGGTTCACCGAAGAAAGTGGTCCTTGGTCCTGACACACTTGAGATTGTGGATATCTCTATTGGGAAGATTATAGCAACAATGTTTTCAAACCATGCCTCCAAGGCATATGAATTCTCCTATTTTTTTCCATACTATCTTCCTACCCCATTGTCATTTGATGAAGATCAGAGTGATATCTCTTCTAATGAAGATGAGGATCAAGGTCTGGATGTTGAGAATAAATTTCAAGGAGATTCATATCGAGATCCAACACATGCTCCCAATCCATGGCCAAGGCCAATATGGGCTCACAAAGTACCTGTGGCTGATGGGAACATAGTTGGGGATCCATATGACCATAGAACCACCAGATCTCAGTATGATGCAAATCTTGCACTAAGTCATGCAAATCCACTTCTCTCAGAGATGTGATACATGATGGTGGGGTTTGATCCACAATTCCCTGAAGATAATTTCCATGGGGGATCTACAACCAAGTACAAATATCAGTTGTTTGAAAAAGGATACTCAAAGTTTCATGATTTGGACCACAATGAACCATTCGCTCCAGTAGCAAGAAGGGTTCCTGAAAGACTTGTTTTGGAAAATACAACTTCTACACAGTTGGAGGTACATCAAAGGAGCAAATCCATATTCAGATCCAGATCTAGCACCTGCATTGCTATCCTACATAGGAGCAGATTGCCAATATTTTTGCAAAGGATTTCGCTCAATTTTTTTCCTTCTCTTCTTAGTATGAAGGTTCTTTGAGTTCCTTACTGTTGTTCTTTTTTGGGGGGGTATGTTTCCCATGAGGTTTTTTCCCCATTTCCTTGGTTCATGGACAATTATTTTATTTTTTATCATTTATTTGATTGTATGAGTGACCTTTGGTCTTAGTAACCAGGGCCCAAGATGCACAAGCATGGATTAAGGGGGGGTGTTAGGATATTTTAATACTCCATTCTTGTCCTACTGGCATTATTTACCATTTGCTAGTACTTAGTGATGTTATTTTCACCCTAGTGGTGTGCATATGTCATCTAGGACTCAATAGCCACCTAATCCTCCCTGCATGCATGATTTTAGGACTACTAGAGGCAGTTCCCTACTTTTTAGGATCCAACTCAGTGTTCTAGTTTAGTCCACCTGAGTTAGTTGACTCTTGTGTGGGGTTTATGATTTGAATGCCACTGATTGTGGCATCATGCACCCTTTTTCTGAGTGATTTGCATGTCAAACTCATGGATGTTCCCTCCTTTCTCAATTAACTTAGAGTAGCTTCAGTTAACTGAGATTTGGTTGAGTTTAACTGAGTTTGGGAGCTCTAGAGCACTGATAAAGGTGACAATTACTATGCTAAATAAACTAAGACTCAGATTCTTTTAAGTGATTCGAATTGTCTCCATTGTAAAATCATTGTTGACTATACTGATTATTGGATCATTTGACATTATTATGCTCCTATCTGAGTTCTCATGCATGATTAATTGTCTGCTCATTTTTACTGCATTTTTCACTCTATTTCATCTTTTATGCTCATTCTTTCTATGTGAGGTATACTCATCTCTTAGATCTGATGTGATTTAGAATTTCACAGGGAAAACTAGGAAGCTATACCCATTGAGTTATTCTACTTCTGGATTCTTGAGAATCCAGGGATTAATGTTGACAAAGGTTCTCCTTTGGCATACAACAGGTTCGACTCTTACTACACACACTAGTAAGCACTATAAGGGTTGGATTTCCAGAGGGAACTGTGGATCAATGAAGGGGAATTATTTTCTTGTGTTATGTGGGGCAGTTGGGAAGTGTTAGGATATATCATCATTCAGTTATATACTTTGCATGCATGCATGCATTTGAATGTATTGCATGCACCCGCATGCATCCCAATCACCAGTTTTATGCCTCCAGCACCTAGTCCCTAGTCTTCTAGCACTCAGGATCTACTTTCCACTCAGATTTAGCCCTCCTAGTAAGAGAGGCACCCACTTCTCACCTTCCACTGCAGAAGGACACCTTTTCTCGCCTACTAGTTCAGTTCACTTCAGTTAGTTACTTGTCTTTCCTTGATTTGAGGATAGACTGACTCCTCACTGCTATTATCACTCTGATTGACCTCCGATGAGACTTGACTACCTATTATGAGTGTAGTTAACTCCTCATGTTCCCTACATTAGTGCCACATACCATCTGTTACACTTATTACACTCAGTTAGACTCAGTTTGACACCTATTTGACAATGACTTGTACATTGATGACCACCACTGATTGATGATGAGGACTCCTAGTTGGAGCCAAGCTACACCATACAGTATATTCGAATGACCTCCCTAGATAATTCGAATTGCTCACTCATTGTGACAGTATTGTATTGTAATTCTACCATTCTGGATTATAGAGCACTGATGCATCTCTCTTGCACAGTTTTTACTCCAAATTATTTTACATCTTTGTGATTGATATTCTTGTTCAATAGATCTGCTATGACTAATTTTACATGGTATCAGAGCCATGGCACAGACAATATTTCTTTTCTACAGGTGTTCTACATGAAGATTAAGCAATTTTTGCTCACTTTGCAATAGTTTTTTGTAGTTGTTGCACTTTCTGCAGTTGCAGCTATTGCTCCATAATGGTTCTTGTTTGCTTGTGATTTGCAGGTTTCTTACTTCCTCCATTTGCATTTTCTATTGCAGATATGGAATATTATTCTTCACAAAATCTTCTTACTCCATTCAACTATGATGAATGGAAACCAAAGATGATTGCATGCTTGAAGAGACAATGTCTCTTTGATATGTGTATTGGTATTACAAGAGATTTTCTTTCCAATGAAGAGGAGAATGATTGGCTTAATGATTGTGACAAAGCTTTTGTGACAATATGTCTTGCTATGTCTCCCTGTATGCGCTACCTCAGTACAATTGCTGAAAATCCAAGAGATCTATGGGCCCAACTCAATAGAGAATTTCGAAAGCAGGAAGAAGAGGATCATGCTAGCCTTTTGGAGAACAAGCCCAGTGAGACCTCCTTCTGTGTTCTCTCCGATTATGTCTCGGCCTCAACCATTGTTCAAGATGAAGAAGAAACTATAGATTCAATAGTCATTTTCTCCCTGTCTTCTATTTCGAATTTTGAGCAAGAAAAACCAGCTCATACTCTAGAATCCAAAGAGGTTCTTGAATCCTCTCTTTCACATGAGTTTGTCGGCATGCATAATAATGATCTACTTGATGTTTCGGAGGTAAAATCTGATTTTGGAGGTGAAGCATTCGTCCTCCTTGATTGCATGCCTCCTATAAAATTTTGTTCTATCATTTGCATAGTTTCTCATAGTTTTACTGAAGATGAAGAGCACTACCATTCGCTTGAGTTCAATTCTCATGCAATTTTTGCTGATTTTGGTTTTGATATCACCCCTGTTGGTTCAAAGGAGATCTCAAGAAACCATTTGTCAAATATTGGAGCTGATTTAACTTCCACTGATAAGAAGTTCAAGTTTCAAGATCTATTTGATCCAATTGGAGCTATTCCTACCTCACTTGGTTCGAATCACAGGTTCCATGATCATCCTCATATTTTCAGATTTGTACTCATCATTTTCGATATGAAGAGCAAGTTCATAAAGTCTCCACATTCACTTGCATCCACTGATGGAGAATTCAAACACATGTTTTTGGAGCATGATCCATTTACTCCCAAGAGTAAGATACCTCTTGACATATCTACTTGAGTTTGGAGCAATTAAATCTTTTGGTGTGTTACAATCCATTTTGAGGGGGGGGGTTTCCCATGAGGTTTTCTCCATTTCCTCGGTTCATGAACTGTTCTTTATTTGGATTATTATTGTATTGGGGTGACCTTTGGTCTCAGTAACCAGGGCCCTACATTTTATTTTTTACATCATAGTATAGCTTGAGGGGGGGTGTTATGACATCTCATCATTCAGTTACGTACTTTGCATGAATTGCATGCATCCCAGTCAACAGTTTGATGCCTCCGGCACCTACTCCCTAGTCTTCCAGCACTCAGGAGCTACTTTCCACTCATATTTAGCCCTCCTAGTCAGGGCTCACCTTCCACTGCAGAAGGGCACCTTTTCTCACCTACCAGTCGAGTTCACTTCAGTTAGTTAGTTGTCTTTCCTTGATTTGAGGCTAGATTGACTCCTCACTATTGTTATCACTCTAATTGACCTCTAATGAGACTTGACTACCTATTCTGAGTGCAGTTAACTCCTCATGCGACCTCCACTGAGCCTCCATCCCTACATTAGTGCCACATACCATCAGTTACACTTATTACACTCAGTTAAACTTTGTTAGACTCAATTTGACACTTGTCTGACAGTGACTTGTGCATTGATGACCACCACTGATTGATGATGAGGAATCCTAGTTGGATCCAAGCTACAACATGCAGTATATTCGAATGACCTCCTTGGCTAATTCGAATTGCTCACTCATTGTGACAGTATTGTATTGTAATTCTACCATTCTGGATTATAGAGAATTGATGCATCTCTCTTGCACATTTTTTACTCCAAATTGTTTTACATCTTTGTGACTGATATTATTGTTCAATAGATCTGCTATGACTAATTTTACAGGAAGGAGTGACATGGATGTGATGGCTTAGTGAGACCCATGTAGAGCTCTGGTTGAGATTTTTGCTAAGTAAAGTGAGAAGAATGGGTTGTGGGATGAGAGATAGAATCATGTAGGTGTTTCGTTTGCCCTGGTTGTTAGGATATATCATCATTCATTTATGTACTTTGCATGCATCCCAATTACCAATTTGATGCCTCTAGCACCTAGTCCCAGTTTGCCAGCACCTGGGAGCTTCTTTCTGATAAGTTTTAGCCCTCTTAGTGCTTAGTGCACCCTGCATGAAATTGCATGCATCCCAGGCACCCTCTCTCACCTACCACTCAGTTCACTTAAGTTAGCTAGCTGTCTTTCCTTGATTTAAGGCTAGATTGACTCCTAACTGCTTGTATCACTCCGTTGGACCTCCAGTGAGAATATAATTCCTCTTTTGACCCCAGTTAGCTCCTCATGCAGCCTCCACTGAGCCATCTTCATTCAATTAGTGCCTACATGTGCCAGTTACACCTACCACACTCAGTTAGACTCCATTTGACACGTGGTTGACCGTTACTTATGCATTGATGACTCCACTAATCTGATGATGAGGACTCCTAGTTGGAGCCAAGCTACACCATGCAGTATATTCGAATGACCTCCTTGGTTAATTCGAATTGCTCAGTCATTGTTACAGTATTGTATTGCATTCTCACTATTCTGAGTTATAGAGCATTGATGCATCTCTCTTGCACAGTTTTTACTCCAAATTGTTTTACATCATTGTGATTGATTTACTTGTTTAATAGATCTAGATCTGTTGTGACTAATTTTACATGGTATCAGAGCCATGGAAGGGACAAGTCTTCTTTTCTGTAGGGATTATTCATGAAGATTGAGCAATTTTTTCTCACTTTGTAGGAGTTTTCTGCAGTTGCATCACTTTTTGCAGTTGCAACTATTGCTCCATAATGGTTCTTGTTTGCTTGGGGTTTGCAGGTTTCTTACTTCCTCCATTTGCATTCGCTATTGCAGAGATGGAATATTCTTGTTCACAAAATATTTTTAATCCATTCAACTATGATGAATGGAAACCAAAGATGATTGCATGCTTGAAAAGACAATGTCGCTTTGATATGTGTATTGGTATTACAAGAGATTTTGTTTCCGATGAAGAGGAGAATGATTGCCTTAATGATTGTGACAAAGATTTTGGGACAATATGTCTTGCTATGTCTCCTTGTATGTGCTACCTCAGTATTACTGCTGAAAATCCAAGAGATCTATGGGCCCAACTCAATAGAGAATTTCGAAAGGAGGAAGAAGAGGATCATGCTAGCCTTTTGGAGAACAAGCCCAGTGAGATCTCCTTATGTGCTCTCTCCGATTATGTCTTGGCCTCATCCATTGTTCAAGATGAAGAAGAAATTGTAGATTCAACACTCATTCTCTCAAAGTCTTCTATTTCTAATTATGAGCAAGATAAACCAACTCATACTCTAGATTCCAAAGAGGTTCTTGTATCCTCTCTTTCACATGAGTTTGTCGGCATGCAAAATAATTATCTACTTGATGTTTTGGAGGTAAAATATGATTTTGGAGGTGAAGCATTTGTCCTCCTTGATTGTATGCCTCCTATAAAATTTTGTTCTATCATTTGCATAGCTTCTCCTAGTTTTATTGAAGATGAAGAGCACTACCATTCGCTTGAGTTCAATTATCATGCAATTTTTGTTGATTTTGGTTTTGATTGCACCCCTGTTGGTTCAAAGGAGATCTCAAGAAACCATTTGTGAAATCTTGGAGATGTTTGAACTTCCATTGATAAGAAGTTCATGTTTCAAGATCTATTTGATCCGATTGGAGCTATTCCTATCTCACTTGGTTCGAATCATAGGTTCCACGATCATCCTCATATTTTCAGATTTGTTCTCACCATTTTCGGTATCAAGAGCAAGTTCATAAAGTCTCCACATTCGCTTGCATCCATTGATGGAGAATTCAAGCACATGTTTTTGGAGCATGATCCATTTACTCCCAAGAGTAATATACCTCCAAACATATCTACTTGAGTTTGGAGCAGTTAAATATTTTGGTGTGTTACGGTCCATTTTGAGGGCGGGGGTTCCCATGAGGTTTTCTCCATTTCCTAGGTTCATGGATTGTTCTTTATTTGGATTATTATTGTATTAGGGTGACCTTTGCTCTCAGTTACCAGGGCCCTATAATTTATTTTTTACATCATAGTATAGCTTGAGGGGGTGTGTTAGGATATCTCATAACTTAGTTATGTACTTTGAATGCATTTGCATGCATCCCAGTCACCAATCCGATGCCACCAGCACCTAGTCCCCAGTCTGCCAGCACTCGGGAGCTTCTTTCTGATCAGTTTTAGCCCTCCTAGTGCTTAGTGTGCCTTGCATGCATCCTAGGAACCCTCTCTCACCTACCACTCAGGTCACTTAAGTTAGCTAGTTGTCTTTCCTTGATTTAAGGATAGATTGACTCCTAACTACTTGTATCACTCCATTGGACCTCCAGTGAGACTAGACTTCCTATTATGACTCCAGTTAGCTCCTCATGCACCCTCCACTAAGCCTCCTTCATTGAGTTAGTGCCTACATGTGCCAGTTACACCTACCACACTCGGTTAGACTCAGTTTGACACCTGGTTGACCATTACTTATGCATTGATGACTCCATTGATCTAATGATGAGGCATCCTAGTTGGAGCCAAGCTACACCATGCAGTATATTCGAATGACCTCCTTATTTAATTTGAATTTCTTAGTCATTGTTACATTATTGTATTGTATTCTCACTATTCTGAGTTATGGAGCATTGATCCATCTCTCTTGCACAGTTCTTACTCCAAATTGTTTTACATCATTGTGATTGATTTACTTGTTCAATAGATCTACTGTGACTAATTTTATACTGGTGGCCTCATAGCTCAGCTTGGGGGTGGCCTCTCAGTAAAAGAGTATATGCTAAAAAAGTGCCTATGGCTTGGGGGTGGCTTCTCAGCAAAAGAGTATACACTAAGGAAAGTGCCTATGGCTTGGTGGAAAATCACTCTTACACAACTAGTTACTTGGATATTCTTTGTTTAAGATAAGTATTCTAATGTATTTGATGTGCAATGATTTTTATTTGTATTCATGTGATAATTATGCCTATAAATTGCATTCTTTGTGTGTGTATATCAATTTTATTTTCGTTGCATGATTTATTTCATATCTGCACATGCATTTTAGATGTTGTAAATTCGTAATTATGGCTACGGGGAAAAAATTTTAACAGCTCGCCTTGTTGGATTTTCTTCAATATTTTTTGGATGAGAGGATGGTTTAGCCACTGTACTATCCTTTGGTGCTTAAAAAGATAACTCCCTACTATATGATCCACCATTGAGGACAAGGGCTCTCTAATTCATCTTTCTACCTTTCTGACTGAAGAAGAGGGTTGAATACTTTACTATTTCATTTGAGTAACACACTTAGCATTCAAGAGAAGAGCGCAAAAAAATTCAAGGTTTTGGCAAGTGAGAGGCACTCTAGTGCTCAAGATGGAAAGTGGAGAAGGAAACACTCAAGGAAGACGTGTATGGTTTTAGAAGTTTATAGATTTAATTTATTATTGCACAAAAACGTTTTTATAAACACTGAAAACTCTTAATTTTTACTTGGATAGGGAAATGTTGTCGCCACAGAGTCATTGTTGGCCTCTTTAGGAAAGGCAATGTTTGAAAAAATTAAAAACATTCCTTTTGAAACATTGATACAAATAGCTCAACTACAATCCCGAAACAATCCTAAACCTGCTTGTGCTAATGAAACGATTCCGCTAGAATCAATTGATTCTCCATGCACTCCTAGGTCAAGCAAAAGATCTAGGAGAAAAATAGTAACGCCTACCAGCAAAGCTATTGATCAAGGTGTTGAAACTTCTAGTGTGGCAAAAACACCTAGAACACAAAATTCTACTTCCTCCTTGGCACCCTATGCATCAATGATCGGTACCATAGGTAAATGAATTGAGTATAATCGTGTCATTGGTGAAATTAGACAGACAAGTGCCATGATAACGTTCATGAATAGGTTGAGAGAGGAATGTTTTAAAATATTTAAAGACCATTTACATCTCCCATTTTTAAAGATTCCCCTTCACCTCAAAAAAATGGTCATACAAGATATGGAAACAGAATTTGGGGAGGGTTGGTTAGTGAGGAAGGTGAAAAATGAGATGTCCCAGAATTGTAAGAGGTTTCGTTGTAACCAGAACAAAAAATTAAAAAAAAATTCATCGTGATGAGAGGTATAAAAAGAGACCAATGGACATACCCATGAAGGTATGGAAAGAGTTGGTAAAAAATTATGAAAAGTTGGACACACAGAGAAAGGTTGGGGAAGAGAGCATACAAGTATTGTATTTTCTTTTTAAAATAAATTCAAATTTATAAATAGAATTCTCGACAATCATGAATTTTCTAATTATTTTATGTTGTAGGACAAGGCCATGAAGGCACGATTGGAAAATAAAAATTCCACACATCGAAGTGGCCAAAGAGGTCTCAAGGCACTGATCGCTAGTTTTGGAAGTATCTTCAAATGGCCATTAACTTTTTTAAGTATTCCTTGTTAAAATTAAATGTAATATATCTATTTTTTCCATGTGTCATATTCTTACAGGAAGAAAAGTATGGTCGCCATCCAAATAATATTGAAAAGGAAACAATACAACAGAAAAAATGGACAAACTTTATTATTTGGATGGAAACTTAGGTATATCACTATATCAAGACACCAATCCCTTGTACATGTTTATTTTTTCTGACTTATAATCATAAGAATGAATTATAAGTGCCATGGGTGTGTTGTATTGTATATCACTTATCGGGCATTATTCATTGATTTATTCTCAAAATTCATTGGCCCACCTACGTTAAAGTAGGGAATTTATACAACAAGGTTAAACAAGTAGATGTCCATGTTGAATTATTTAATTAAGAACATGTGTTTCCTTTTTGGAGGTCACACGTTCAAATCAGGATGGGGTCAAGGTATATATACCTCTTTTTATATCATGGCTAATATTCACTTGAGGCCATGTGCCAACTCTCTATTTTGATGTATTGGTGGCTTTATTTAACCTACATATAGGTAATTAACCCAGTTTGTTGTTGTTAGGAACCCATGTCTTTACTTTGTTAGTATATTGTTGTTGGACGCATATGCTTTGTAAGTCGTCCCGTAGTATTTGTCGATCCATAGTTTGTGTTATTGTTGTTGGCGCATATGCTTTGTAAGTCGCCCATAGTTTTGTTGATTCATGGTTTGTATTGGCCCATGGTTTTGACTCATAGTATTGGTGCCTAGACTTAGCCCATGGTTTGTATTGACACATAGTATTGACCCATGGTATTGGCACCTAGAATTAGTATATAAGTGTGTGTTGAGGCCTATGAAGGCACCGTGAAGTTATTTGTATTGAGCTTTCTCAAAGGAGGTTGCCCCCTCGAAGTGGCCTGTGATGAATATAAAAATGATTCTAAGTTTTGTCATTTCTGCTATTTCGCATATTCTTATTAATTAATTGTTGCAGGTTCTTCACATCTAGTATTAGAGCACTTTCTTGGGCTCGTTGGGTGAAATTTCTGCCAATTTTTTTTTCGCATCTGTCTCTGGTTCGGATTTGGGAATAATCCCTATCTGCTTAACTATGGGAAGTACTTGGGCATAAGCCCTAAAAATCATTGTGAGGAGTACCATAGGAACCCCGAAGTAGCTGGCCCATTGAGAGGACCTACCAACGAAAAGGGCAACGACCCCTACCTGATTGACTAGTTTCCACCCGTGAGGTAAACCAAGAGCTGTCGTTTGTGGCAAAGCAGTTATCAGTTTTACCTGAGCCATGGAGTGAGGGGTACTACCCCAATACGCAATCAGTTAGACAGCATTGGTGGCCGAGTGAAACCCCTGAACTGTTAGGAAGCTGCACATACCTGGGGTCCATATCTATTTTCAGATGAAATGTTGTCGATCACTGCTGTGCCATTTTAGATCCAGCCGTTCAGATCCATTCTGAAAGCCATTCTAGATCCAGCCGTTCAGATCCATTCTGAAAGCCATTCTAGATCCAGCCGTTTTCAATCCATTCGGCACCATTTCAGATCCCTCTATTTCCACTCACTTCCAGGTCGTTGCAGATCTATCTGTTTCAGATCCCTTCCGAGCCATAGGTGCTCCAGTATGAAAGGGTATAAAATTCAGTTTTTTCTCCATATCTCCCTTGTTTTCATTCTGTTTCCCTTGAAATTTTTGGGGAACCCCTGTCATCCCATTCTGCATATTTCATTCCTGAGGACCCTATCCCCAATTCCACTTCCCAAAGCCCGAAATCCCACATTTGTCTATTTTTAGGGTTTTCCATAACTTCCTTAGATTTCACCCAATCACCTTCAAATTTTACCATAGAGTTCCTTTTCTAATTCTACTTCTTTGTGCCTCTCTGCCAAATTTTCTCATTCTTTCACCTTGCTTCTGAAATCCCCCTTTTCTGCTTTCCTGTCCTTTCGACAGTGTCCAAATTCTAGCCAAACCCCAATTACCCATCAGATTTTTTCCCCAATCCAAATTTCCCTTTACTAAATCAACTTCTGTTTGTGTTTTTCTACCCATTCCAAAAGAAAAAAAAACCCTGGTTATGGTTGTCACCCATGTAGGAGCACACACCATGGAGGAAGCACTTGCAGCCATCCAAACCAAACTCCAAGATCTGGATGAAAAATTTCTCAGCCTCCATCTTCAGCATTCAGCCATGAACAATAACCGATAGCCAAAATCTTTTGCAGCCACTGGGTTTTCTTCTTCCAGCAATTTTCGTGGGCCAAAGCTTGATTTTCCTCGCTTCAATGGTACTGATCCAACTGGATGGATATACTGAGCAGAACAATATTTCAGTCTGCATAATACTTTTGATGTCCAGAAAGTTCCACTTGCATCCTTTCATTTGGAACAGGAAGCCCTTCAATGGTACCGTTGGTACATCAAAGCTCATCCCGAGCTAAACTGGACAGATTTTTGCCAACTCCTTTTGCCACGATTTGGTCCTAGTGCTTTTGATGACTTCTTAGGAGCACTCACTAAACTTCACCAAATGGACACAGTGAGAGAGTATCAGACAGAATTTGAGAAACTGGCCAATCACATAGAAGGATTGTCTGATGAATTCTATAGGATTTGTTTTATCAGTGGTCTCAAGGATGAAATCTGCTCAGAGGTCAAAATGTTCTGTCCCAACACAGTGATGGAAGTCCTAGGGTTGGCTAAGTTGGCAGAGGACAAGATCGTAGCTCAACAACGCTCCAAACCCACCTTTGCTCCCTTAAGAAATATGGGTTCCCAACGACCTCCCATCACGCTTGCTCCTCAACCAACTCCTATCAAGCATTTGTTTGAAACAGAGATGTAGGCATGCCGAGAAAAAGAGCTTTGTTATAATTGTGATGAGAAATTCACTCGGGGACATAGATGTGTTCAACAAAAGCTCTATCTCTTGGATGTGGATTCTCCGCCTGCCTCAGAACTTGGTGAAGAAGCTACAGATATAATAGATGATCAGGTCGACATTCAACACCCGCTTGTTGACACCCCATCTCAGGATGACCCACACTTGGCCCCATCTTATGGGATTTTGCTAAACTTTGGATGCAGTTTCCAGTCAATGTGGCACAACACAAATTTATGGGCTTAAAACCAGGGTCTCTCTGCATCATCAGTTCACACCTCCTGGAAAAGATCCTTAAGAAGAATTCACATGGTGTCATTGCGCATCTCCATTCCCTTCAGATGCACCCACCAATGGTCTCCACTACTTCCTTTGATAGATATGCATGTGTCTTTGTTGCACCAGTGGGCTTGCCGCCTTCACAAGCCCTTTCCGGTAAGCATTTCGCCACATCTACATCTCAGCAGGACATGATGGCTATTTTGCATACAGTACAAAAGTGGCAGCCATCCCTATTGGGGAATTATTTCTGCATCAAGACTGATCTCCAGAGTCTGGAAACTTTCCTAGAACAATGGGTCTCCTCCCCAGCACACCTAAAATGGATTATCCAACTCATGGGTTATGACTATGCGACCACTTACCACAAGGGTAAGGACAATATGGTGGCAAATGCTCCTCCTCGCACATTTGATGACCCAGTTTCTCTTACATCTATTTCTCTGCTTGTTCCAAATTGGTTGCAATCTGTTCAATGGGGCTATCTCTTCTATGAACTCTGTGCTTCTTCATCAGTAGGGAACTCTGGGTTCCTCAAAACGTATGACCAGGAACAATGTAACTTCTTTTGGAAGGGACTCAAAATGACAATTCAACGGATGGTGGTTGACTGTGATACTTTCCAGGTCAACAAGGGTGAAATGACCCTCCTTTCAGGACTGCTCGAAACCTTGCCCATCCCTCCACAGATTTGGACAACTATTTCTATGGATTTCCTAGAATCACTCCAGTGGTATAGTACCACATCTCAAAGGACACCATATGAAGCACTCTCTGGACAGGCACCACCAGTTCTTCTTCCATACACCTTCAGCAGCTCCCTAGTTCAGGCAATTAACTCAATTATTCAAAACCGTGATCAGCTTCTTCTCATTCTACAGGACAATCTTCACATGGCAAGAATTCGACTGAAACAACAAGCCGATCAGCACTGTTATGAGCACACTTTTCACATCGTTGATATGGTTCTTCTTCATCTACAGTCTTCCACGCAATCCTCCCTGAAAATCCAAAGACGCCAGTGGCTCGGAATGCAACCCGAGGATGCTACAGGGGACCCACTCCTTCAGATTCTGCATCAATTTCCACATCTAAATATTTGAGGACAAAGCTTTTTCTAAGGGAGAGGGGATGTTAGGAACCCATGTCTTTACTTTGTTAGTATATTGTCATTGGACACATATGCTTTGTAAGTCGTCCTGTAGTATTTTTCGATCCATAGTTTGTGTTATTGTTGTTGGCGCATATGCTTTGTAAGTCACCCATAGTTTTGTTGATTCATAGTTTGTATTGGGCCATGGTTTTGACTCATAGTATTAGCGCCTAGACTTATCCCATGGTTTGTATTGACACATAGTATTGACCCATGGTATTGGCGCCTAGACTTAGTATATAAGTGTGTGTTGAGGCCTATGAAGGCACCGTGAAGTTATTTGTATTGAGCTTGCTCAAAGGAGGTTGCCCCCTCGAAGTGGCCTGCGATCAATATAAAAGTGATTATGAGTTCTGTCATTTCTTCTATTTCGCATATTCTTATTAATTAATTGTTGCAGGTTCTTCAGAGTTGTATTTTTGACTAGGTGGGCCTAGTCATCTTCTTGCCTACATATAAATAAATCACACTCATTTGTAATTCATTAAATCAAGTTATTATTTGATAAAGGCCTAAGGGGAATCTTCTTTTATCATGGTTCTCTTGTCCATGTGCTTGGGTACCATATCCATCTGTCATGTTCATTGTCTAGGTGCTACTTGATTTCCGCTATATTTTTTGCTTGGCTAGATGAAGGTTTATTGGAAATTTCACCATAGATGCACTATCTAATGCATAAGGATTGACACTCCTTCAAAACTTTTCTCCCTTGTATTTTATTCAGTGCAATTTCTGCACTATTTTGGACACTAATTAACAAGTTTCCAATTAGGGATAGAAGGTGAAAAGTCACACCCAAACCCCTTACCAAAACCATGGGATGACCCAAAAACCATCCTCAAAACCAAGAGCCAACCTTCAAGTGCCCAAGTTTCGGAAACTTCCATACCATTCCACCAATATAGTAATGTCATGTGTACTCATGCTTTCCCAATAAAGGGCCACCATATATGTGGTCAAGGTGTCACATAAGCCCCATGTATAGCTCTATGAATGGAATGACCTCAAGAAAAGAGGTAAAAAGATCTTCGAAAACATATCATTCAGCCTCCAAAGGAAATAAATTTACAACGTTCTTCTTCAAGTTACCTTGACACCCATGTAATCGGTGGTTGAAATGATTCCTACATGACTGATATGTTGCCGTTGGAATTTGAGTTTGGATGGTTGGTTAAATACATGGTTAAATGAAGTCTTTGTTGTTCGTTTGTTAATTACATGGTTAAATGAAGTCTTTGGTGTTGGTTAAGGTCACCATCAAAATAATTAAAGATCCACCTCCTACATTCATTCACTGTTAACTATTTCTTCCATACACCAAACATCAAATACTAGGTCATTATTGTTGTATATTATTGGTGTTCATGAGCTATAGGTTCTACTAGATCCTCCAAAAGCTAGACGTTCTACTGAATAAGGTGAGAAAACATCCTCCAAAAATGCATTGGTTTGAGGCTACCTGCGGTCTAGGGAAGATGATAAGAGAGGTTAGGTTATATACATCTCTTCCTCTTTTATAACCGAGACCATAAGAAACAATGCAACTCAAATAACAAAGACTTATCTTACTAGCCTACCAATGAACCTTCTTTGGCTTTACCATAAGTTGAGTTAGCACATTTTCTTCATGGCACAAGTTAGGATAATTATTACACTAGTAAAGAATTCTACCAATCAATTTGTGCTACAATGTAGAATCCACATCTTTGCTTGGCTCATCATCTCCTTTCTTAACGCAAGGATCCATGGGTGTAGAAACAGATTTGCAACCCTCCATTTTGAACTTTTTCAAAATCTTCACAAATACTTGGCTTCAGTTAAAATAAGTTGATCTTTATACTACCACACTCCCAAACCGAGACAATAGTGAAGAGGACCCAAAATTTTCATTTCAAATTCTTGACATAATTCATTCTTTGACCAGTGAATTCAGTGAATTAATTCATCATCATTTCTTGTCACAACAAGGTCATATACATGCAAATCAACTATCACAATGCTACCACCATCACATAAAAAATATAAATTAGCATATATGGATGACATCTGCACACCTTTTTCATGTAGTCACTCATCAATCAGAGTATACCTTACATGAGGAGCTTGCTTAAGACCATAAAGGGCCTTCTTCAACCTGCACACAAGATCCTCTTGGCCAACAACTCCAAACCCCTGTGTTTTTCTTATATATATTTCTTCCTACAGAATGCCATTCAAGAAGGTTTCCTTCACATCCATTTGGTGAAGACTCAAATTAGATGTTTAATTTAAATTTATTTAAATTTTTAGTACCCAATCTAAGTATTTACTATTCAATTGTTTTCACAGCTCATGAGGTTCAGATGGGAAGAGATGGACTTGAATAACAATTGGACACCTATGTACAATTTGTAAAAACTAAGATGACCCTAAAAATGAGAAGAACAAGAGCAATATCCATAAGGATCATACCTTTGTAGTTGCATTTCTTGGTTTCTTGACATGGAGGATTTGTAACTTGTTGCTTGTAATGATGTTGTTGAAAAGACAATAGTTAAATCACTAGAAACCCAAATAAAAATCCATCATACACAACCCATATTTTGAGCTGCAACTTGCATGGATTCAGATTTAAATTCGTAATAATACGAAAACTATGGATGCGATAAATTGTCCAATCATCAATGTCCATTGTCAAAATTGAAGATACATGCCCAGAACATCTCCAAAATATGCCTAGGAAATTTATGAAATCTACTTGGAATGTCTCACCGTTAGGGTTCTGACCTTGTTTAGATTGCTTGTAGTTTCCTTCAAGGTTGAAATTTTCTCCATAAGTTTGCACATTGATGAATGAGGAATTGTTCCAGCTGAGTACCATCACCAACGAGGAACAAAAATGGGTCTGCTTGATCCGCACATGGCCAGGAAGCACCAGGGGGACAACAGTTCGACTGAACGAGTCAACTCTATTATGGCAGAAGCTTAAGAAACAAAATGCACAAAGCAGGAATACACTACACAGACAGAACACAAAAATACATAGATAATATGCAGGAATGCGAACTGATCTTCTATTACTGGGTATGAGATCATAGATTCATTGATTGATTAATATTAGAATAGTTTACATGCTTATATAGAGAGTGCTGAGATGTTTGGGTGCTTTCCCGTTACATTCAGTTACAAGGAAGTTAGAACGGTCGGAAATTCAACCGTTATAGTCGACTAGGAGACAGAGAGATAGTATGTCGAAGTTCGACAGTTGCAAGTCGCAGATTGACACTACATGTCGATGTCGCGAAATTGTGAGGTCGCAGAACATGTCGAAGTCGTGAAGTTGTCAAAGTTGTGTCGATGTCGATGACTGGTCAAATATGTGTCAAAGTTAGCATTCGACAATAATGCCAACTATGATGCAGATCAAACCTCCTTCCTTAAGAAACAATGGTCCGCATTGTTTTCTCGTGAAGGTGAGGAAAATTTTCAGTCAGTTCATTAGCAGAGTACCACTTTCCTTATGCTCGGATCTGTCTGACTTTAGCAACCTGAAACAAGGGAATTGTATTTTTCCTTGTATGGAGTACTTGTCATCCCATAATGGTGTCGCATGGAATTTAGGCTCTTGGACATTTGGATGGATGTCTTCAGGTTCTACTATCGGTAAGTTGTTTTATTCCAACAGTGGTGCATGGTATGGTCGAACTAGATGTTAAATTTTGAGCATTAATTCACAATACTCTAGGATCTTCACTGAGAGAATAACATATATAGTATATCAATGCATAACAATCACAATAAGCATGAAAAGTATCACAAGAATCAAAAGCATGAGAGACAAGAGACACAGAGTTTCCGTGGGGAAAACCCTAAGGTGAAAAACCCCACAACTTGCTCAGAGATAGAGAGAGCAATGGTTCAACAAAAGTACAACCAAAATACACTTGAGATAGTCTCCTAGAAGCAGATGATCCTCCTCCTCACTAGTGCGCCACTTTCTGAGTGAGAGAAATATGACTTTCCGAATGATCTAAATAGATATCTCTTGATCTCTATTTATACTAACTTGTTTTCCTAGTGACCTTATAGGGCCGACTTGTCTATCTAGGTACATCCACAATATAATATTTATTTCAGGGCCGACCCCACACATGGTGGTCTAATAACCCATCAGCAAGTACACACACTTGCGACACTTGTCAATCCACATGACAACACTTCCTTATAGAGGAATAACACATCTCTAATAAGGGCACAATAAATATATATGAAATACATAGATGAAATACATTCCGAAGTTACATATACATCAACACTCCCTCTTAACTAGGAAGGTATTTCTCAACACAGATCTGCTAGACAAGCCTTCTTCTCGGGATCATCGTCATCATCATCGTCACTGCTGCTGCTATCTCAACCAATATCTGAATCTACTCGTCATAGGAAGTTCTATAGAGCCACTCCTTTTTCATACTGGATGTAGGCCCACCACCTACAGGTCTTCATCATCACTGGCCATACTGTGGAAATCTCAGGACTTATTACGTGCATCATAAAACCTTAAAAGAGTCTCTTGACTAGCAAGAACCCTAAAGAGCATCTGAGGCCTTTTTCATCCTATCCAAATCTCCAGGACTTATTACATGTGACCCCACCACAAAACCTCGAAAGAGAATCCTAGGACTGATTACAAGCACAAGGCTCAACCTATCAGATCTCCCAGGGCACAAATTACATGTGGTCACCACAAAACCTCAAAAGAGCATCCCAGGATTGATTACGAGCACAAGGCTCAACCTATTGGATCTCCCAGGGCACAAATTACATGTGGTCATGGCAAAACCTTGAAAGAGCATCCTAGGACTAATTACGAGCACATGGCTCAACCTATCAGATCTCCCAAGGCACAAATTACATGCCATAGGACAAAACCTTGAAAGAGCATCTTCCAGATATCTAAGGGCACAAATTACATGCCATAGGAAAAACCTCGAAAGACTATCTGTAGATATCCTAGTGCACAAATTATATGTCCTCCCAAGGAAAACCTCGAAAGAGCATTTGCCAGATATCCCAGGGGACAAATTACATGCCGTAGGCAAAACCTTGAAAGACTATCTGCAAATCTCCCTGGGCACAAATTACATGCTTATCTGCACAACCTGTTCCACGGCCACAACGTATCAACCTGATACTCACCTTACATCATCCTGATGTACACATGATCATCCTGATCATCATTATTGCAACATCCTACTGCATGTCATCCATGATCATCCTGATCATACAATGCATCTACCTGATGTATACCAAGTATCTACCTGATACATATCATCATAGATGATCCACTTGATCATACAGTGTATCCACCTGATACAAATACAAATACATGATACATATCATCATACATGATCCACCAGATCATACAATGTATCCACCTGATACATATACAGATACATGGTCCAAGCATCCAACATGATGTGTACATACATATAAATGATCCAACTGATCATATCCAGCATCCAACATGATGGATACATACATACATATAAAAATGATCCAACTGATCATACCGGAACATCGTCCTGATGTTCATCATCCAGCACCTACATCCACAGCCATGTGAAGGATCCTCCTTCCAACATGCTTGGAATGGCTTCAGCAAATGTGTCCATCACTTCTTCCTCGAAGTGTCATCAATCTGAATAACGCCAAGCCTCTCCCTGAAGTGCTCGAACTTCACCCTGGCTAGTGGCTTCGTCAGCACATCTGCAATCTGCTCGTCCATCGCAACATACAGGAGCTTCATAGCTCCTCTCTACACCATATCCCTGATATAGTGATATTTTATCTCTATGTGTTTCAACCTGTCATGAAACACTGGGTTCTCGGACAGCTTCACACAACTCTGGTTATCACAAAAGATACCAGTAGCATCCAACGGGAGATCAAATAACTCAAATAGTAGCTTCCATAGCCATACTACCTCACAACTAGCTAAACAGGCTACAACATACTCTGCCTTAGCTGTACTCAGTGCTACGCAGGACTGCTTCCTACTAAACTAAGATATCACACCTGATCCCATACTGAAGCAACACCCAAATGTGCTCTTCCTATCTGCAGCACTACCAGCCCAATCTGAATCAACATAACCCTGCAGGTTAAACTTTTGATTCACTTCATAATTGAGCCCATAATCCATCGTACCCTTCAGGTACCTCAGAACATGCTTTACAACAACCAGATGAACACTCCTCAGATCCGTCAGGAACTGGCTCAATGTGTTCACAGCAAAGAAAATATCTGGTCTCGTGTTCGTCAGGTACATCAAGGACCCAATCATCTGACGATACATAGAGACATCAACTAGCTCAGATGAAGCATCACATAGAAGCTTCAGATTCGATGCCATAGGTGTGGCCATGGCCTTGCAATCCATCATCCCGAATCTCTTCAAGATATCTACTGTGTACTTCCCTTGACCAAGGAAGATCCCACTTGCACTCTGCCACACCTCCATACCTAGGAAATAATGCATCATTCCCAAATCTTTCATATCGGACTCGGCAGCAAGCTTTCTCTTAGTATCTGCAATCAATCTATCATTCCCTATTACAAATAAGTCATCCACATACAGGAGTAGAATCACAGGATTCCCTTCCTCAACCTTGTAATAAAGGTTGGAATCCACTTTACTCTTGGTAAAGCCCAAACTACATAGGTAATTGTTCATCCTACCATACCATGTTCTGGGAGCTTGCTTCAAGCCATACAAGGCTTTCTTCAATCTACACACATATGACTCCCTGTCATGTATTTCAAAACTGAGTGGCTGCTCCACATATACTTCCTCTTCAACTACACCGTTCAAGAAAGCAGTCTTGACATCCATTTGGTGTATTTTCCATTTCATCGCTGCAGCTAGGGAAAGTACTATTCTGATGGAAGTATAACTGGCTACAGGTGCAAAAGTTTCTTCATAATCTATTCCCTCTTTCTGAGAGAAGCCACGAGCTACGAATCTTGATTTGTATTTTTCTACACTGCCATTTGCAGCATGCTTGATTTTGAAGATCCATTTGGAAGTCACAACAGACTTCTCTTAAGGTCTTGGGACAACATCCAAAACATCATTCTTCATTATTGATTGGTATTCCTCAACCATGGCATCCTTCCATTCTTTCTTTTTCGCTACTTCTTCATAACTTGAAGGCTCTTTGTTCATAATGTCACAGAGTAAAGCAACATAGCTAGTATGTGATTTGGTTCTCTTCCTTGCTCTGTGTTCTTCTTCTGGAATGCCAAATCTTTCTACATCTTGAATGAGCTCTCTAGCCCATGCAGGTTTCCTCTTCTGAGAGTTATCCTCACGGGGTGGATCTACAGGTTCTTGCGGATCTTCAAACTCACGAACAACTTCTGGAACTGCTTCAGTCATGGTAGTTTCTTAAAATCTAGTTTCCTTAGGTTCTTCATAAACTTCGATAGGTTCCTTCCTTGATTTGATGAATGCTGAGTTTTCATCAAATGTTACATCCATGTTGACATCAATCTTCTTGAACCCTGGAAAGCATATTCTATAAGCCTTCGAGCTTTCACTGTAACCCACAAAGATACCCTTCTTTCCTGAAGGATCTAGTTTAGTCCTCTTTTCCTTTGGGACATGAGTGTATACTGGACAACCAAATATTCTGAGATGGTTGACTTCAGGTTTCTTACCAGAAAAGACCTCTTCTGGTGTCTTGTTGTCCAATATCTTGTGGGGTGTTCTGTTCTGCACATATACAGCTGTTCTAGCTGCTTCTACCCTGTTGATGCCTCGGAGATCGCAGCATCAATCAGAAAGGGATTCTCCCCGATAGATTATCCCAATTAGATTATCTACCATTTGGTATAGGGAATCCGTCCGATTAGCGGTTCTGGCAACCGTGGGTTTGGAGTTTTATCCCAATTATACTGGTTATGGCCCGATCCACCGTTCTTTTGATTTTATATTTTATAATGATATGCAAGTGCCTAGTCTAAATTTAATCTAAATGCAAAACTGAAAATAGATCTAAGTCTAAAACTGAAATAAATCTAACTATCCCTGCAAGGAGCAAATTTAAAGTATGAGCAATGAGCTGCAAGAGTTATCTTAAAGAATAAACAGACATCCATTAAATCTTAAAGAGAAAGCTACAGCAAAGATAAAAGATATCAGAAGATAGCTTCTAATTAAATATAACACATTTCATTACTCATGAAAGAGAGAATTCATTTGCAAAGAGAGAAGCAAGATCATTTAATACAATGAAATAATTCAAGACAGTAATAAAGATCTCACAGCAAAGTATAGCAGAGACAGGAATAATCCACAATGCATCCAATCTCCATTCTCATGCAAAACGTCCTCTCCAGGCTCTTATTAGAAGATTTTATTTTCTTAAAACATGTGCAAGATAGCTCGTACAAGTCTAGAAAATAATTCCCTGCCAAAAGTCCTCTACATTCCTTCCTACCTTTCTATTTATAATGTTACAAAATGCCCTTTGGGCTGCCACCTGGCCTATTACACTTGTCACCTATAGACTTTTCCCCTTATCATAGACAAAAATGTGACCTCCCTTTTAAATAGAAAACTATTTAAAAAGAAAAGGACAGCTGTCCCATAGCTCCACGTTTTATACATATGAAAGCCCAAAATAAAATATAAGAACTAATGCTCTAAAATCAGCGCCTTCACTCCTGGGCATGCGCTTCAGTTGGAAGAGAGGCACTCAAACTAGCTGTTGATGCTGCTGCTGCTGGGGGAGGAGAAAACGAGCTAGCTGAAATTTTTTCTACTGCGGCGAGAGAGGAAATCGAGCTAGCTGCTATAGCTGTTGCTGCTGGGAGAGAAGAATCCGGGTTTACTGTCACAGCTGCTGCTTCTGCTTTCTTCTCCTCTTCTGTAATGTAACTATACCACACACCAGTGTCCCTTATAACTACGTTTGCTGAGGAGGGGAATAAGATTTTCTGGGACGTTACATGTTTACCAAGCTCTGTCCCATTACTTTGAATTTCTGTTATTGCAGCTTGATGCATTTCTCTGAGCAGATGACCGTGTATTGATGACATTCCAATATAATGTTGGAGGTCATCAATGGCTAGGACATCAATCTTCTTCACACATTCAGTTTGGATGCCCAGCTTCTTCCTTCAGCTCAGACAAACGTTGTTCTTTGCCTGGGAAATCATCAAGGGACTAAGGGAAACTCAACTTGCACTTGTCATGCACTTCATGGATTGTTTGATACAGACCGTTTCTCTTATCCATTGTCCCTCGGTTCTTGGCTATTAGCTTAATGCTACAGTTTCTGCAAAATTCCAAAAGGGCTAGGTCTTCATTGAAGCCATCTATAGATTTGAATGGGAGATGCTTGGGGAAATCCACCTTGCCTTCTCTCCATTCTATTTGGCTCATGACATTTGCCTTAACTCGAGTCTATTTAGCTTTAAGGCTATTGGCCTCTACATTAACTTCTTTTAATCTGACCATCATGGCCTTGAGCTTGCATACTTCATCAATGATTAGCTCCTGAGTGTCATGCATTTGTTTTAGAATGTTGCAGGACAAATCATGGAAGGGGGATATATCTATCGCTCTTTTCTCTACCTGCTCTAATTGTTCAACCAATGCTAGCTTGTCTACTTCTAGATGGGACACCCTGACTCCTGCATCATTCTTTTCTACTTCTACAATCATCATCTGGACTGTCAGTTGTTCCTTTTCTTCCTCTAGCTTGTTATACTTGTTTGACAATTCTTTATGTTCAACAGATAGGCGATTATACCTATTCACCAGGAGATCCCTGTAGGCTTGCTCATTAGCCAGAGTATGTTGTAGCATGCGAGCTCTCCTCTTAGTCGACTCAGATTCTTTAACTATATCAGCTACATTGTCCAGTGTTGCTTTTGCTGTCTCTACAGAGGCGGATGCCATAGCTAAAGGATCCTTGTTTGTGTTCTGCATTACTGTGGTCTCCCGGTGAGTAACAATATCCTCCTGGAAGAGTCTCTTTATCCTCTCTTCCGATTTAAGGACCATAGCCTTTCTCTTCTTATCATAGACAAATTCATTCCATATGGACACGGTATGCTCTTCCAATGGAGTATACGGGACGATTGGGAGATCTACAATATCTATCTCTGCTTCCGCGGGTGGGGTCTAGACTACCTGAGATGGATCTGTTCCCACATTTTGGGTACCAGAGACACCTGCTTGTGCTGTGTCTGCCTCCACATTTTGAGTGCTGGAGACACCTGTTTGAGGTATGTCTATCTCCATATCCTGGGCGCCTGTGCTCCTGCTTGGGCATCTTCAACTGCTTTGAGTTCTTCTTCCGCTTTCCGCCCTACTTCAGCTTGTTGCCTTCTCTCTTCTTCTTCAGCTTTCTGCTACCTTTCATCTTCAGCCTCTTTCCGCTGCTAGGCTTCCTCAGCCTCTTTCTGAAGCCTCTCACTTTCTGCTTCTTACTGCACTCTCGCCACCTCAACTTCCTGCCGCACTCTGGCAACTTCAGTCTCTTGCAGTAACCTTGCTTCCTCTCTTAACCTTTGTTCTTCCTGGGCTCGGGCCTCATCTGCTTCCTTGTCTTTCTGCTGGTTGGTTTTCTGGGCCTTGGTGGAGCTAGAGCTTGCTCCACTGCCTTGGTGACAGATCTGTAGCTCAGCCATGTTGCTGATGCCTCTAAATGCCTCTTCCTCGGCATCATAATAATGAGCGTACTCAAAATGAGCATAAATTTCTTTACAATGCTCGGCAAATTTTCCCTTCCTGTCATTCCTATGGAAGATTACCTCTCCGAAGTGGAAGGCTTTCAGCTGCTGAAGAAACTCCTCGGTTGAGGAAACCCCTGAGAATTTTTATGCTCCTATGCAGAAGGGAAAAGGCGGGAAGGAAGCCTTATGCTGTTTGTTAAGCACTGCTCCAATTCCGTCTAGGAAAATTTGTCTTACTGCCTCCTTAAGGACCACATAGTCTGTAGCATACCTCGGCAAGATATATGGAGCTTTAGTCCCTCCAAACATTCTGAGGTAGGTGCCTTGCTCTGAAAAATAAAAATCTCCATAGTTTTCAAGGACCTCCATAGTGTTCTCCGACAGACAGTTGGGCTCTTCCTTGAATATCTGCTCATATAGGGGCATGATGAACCCCTCACAGATGAGCTTATAGCTGGGTTTGTAATTTTGAGCCCACAACATCTTGAAAGCGGTATAAACCAGGGTGTTGGACTTGTCCCACATGCAGCCTAAGCTGGGAAAAGATAGCTTGGCCAAAACACAATCAATAAGATATGAAGACATGTAGAATTCTGCCTTCTTTAAGGCCAGATCTTCTCTTGCAGTAACTACCATTGATGCCAAACTATCTGACAGGAGAGTAGCCCAGTCAAACACAGTTCCTTTGAACGCGATGAAGTGGATGATGGGAACCCACTGAATCTTGTATACGGTGCCATCGGGCATGCCGAAGATTCTGCACAACATCAGGGCGATTAACCTAAAAGGAGGTCTTAGATTCTGCACATCATATTCGTCATTACCTCTCTTTCTTAAGTGCTTGGCTGCGACCAATAATTTTTTGGCCATTTCAACATTGTTCATCTGGCCCAACCATTCATCACTCAGGGCTTGCTGGGGACATGGGAATTTATAGGCTGGGGCAAGATATGCTGGGTGGAATGAGGCGATGGCTATTTTCCCGCTGTCATGTATTACTCTTGTCTCCGCATCAGTATGTTCGAGTATCCACCCGATTACTTCAGAACATGGGAACAGTTCAGGGCGGGTAGCAGCTCTAGCTATGCCTGAGGTTCTGATGTTGAGATAGATCTGCCCCTCTTCTAGCAACATATCCGGGATATCTTGTTCCTTGATCATCCTGTAAATGTCGTCCCAGCGGATTTCGGGAGGAATATCAATGGTGCACCTGGTATCTTGAAACATAATCTCAGTCCTAAGGGGTGCTGGCTGTGGTTCCTTCATTTTAGCCTTCATCCTACCACCTTTTGGCATCTTGACTTATCCCTGCTAGCAACCAAATATAAGTCATTATAAACATGTGCAACCTGTTATGAGATTTTAACAAAAGAAGGACCATTTCAACATGCTAATGAGGTATATAAATAAATTATAAAGTTGCATGTTTCTTGTTAAGCACAATAAACCATTCCAAACAAGGAAAAATAGACTTAATCATCCTAAGGAACAAAGTTTGGAATGTCCCCGAAAGGGCGCGCATCCGACGTGAAACAACCTGCTTCCCATCTAGCCCTAGGAGAGAGGGTGTCCTTCATTGTTGCGGTTCAAATGGTTAATGGTGGGTTAGCTTGGGTTGAGATAAATTTAAGATGAAGCTAGGGATGGCTCTCCACGTTGATGAATAGGTGAGGGATCCAGCCAACCTCCATGGTTATTCATAGCACTAGATGAGAAGCTCTATGGCCAGCTAGGAATTTGAACTAGGGCGACGATGCCTGGAGTATGGTTGGTGAAAAGAAAAACTCAGGCGGTCATAGGTTTGGCTTGATTTTCAGTAGAACGAGAAACCCATGGGGCCTCGGCGGCTTTAAAATGAAATAACGATATATGTGACTAGCGCCTATCGGCCACGTCTTAGATGAAAATAAAAACGCAAAGACAATCTGACGTGTAGATGAGACAAAATTAACGGTTAGAAACCTACCTGGCAACACGAAGATGGCTGAATGAGGTGGATGCGGACGTGGACAAGCGAGCTGAGCTGGAGCAATTTGGCAAGGTGTCCAACGGCGTTTGTTAATCGACAAAATAATAATGCGGTCAACCATAACCCCCACCATTTATTTAAACGAGTTGGGCACATGCGGGGTTTAATATAGTGGGTGGTGCATTTAAAACGAGGCTTTAATATTTGTACATCGTGGTCACATCAAGCAGTCTCGATATGCGCACGCGACTACCACCTGCGGGACGGACTCATGAATTCCACCTGCCATTGCAGAAGGTTATGCTGAATTCCTTCGCTGTTTCGGAAGAGATTGATGACTCTTTCCGCAACACGACCTTCAGCTTCGGGAGGATAGTGGCTCTCTCTTCCGTAATTTCGGCAAAGATATGTCGATGGATTCCGCAATCGCGGAATGATTCTGCGAAGGTTCCTTCCGTTTCGGAAGGAATTGGCGAATGGCTCCCGCAAGTCGAACAAAAGTCTAAGTTTTCTTTTGAAAAGCGTTCCGCGGGATTTCAGGAGGATAAAGCAAATGCTTCCACAATTTCGGGAGGGTTTCGCGAATGCTTCCGCAAAAGGCTCCTGCAACTTGAAAATTTCCTAAGTCTCGGCCGGGCTTCGAGAGTGCTTTCGAAGTTGCGGAAAGCTTTCGCAATTAGTTTCCGCAGTTTCGGAACGAATTGGTGAATGGCTCCGCTGTTTCGGAGAGATAAGCTGAAGGCTCCCGCAACTCGAGAAATTTCTATGTCTCCGCGGGGTTTTGGAAAGATAACCTGAAGGCTTCCGCAGTTTCGGAATGGATTGGTGAATGACTCCTGGAGTTTCGAGAGGATAAGTTGAATGGTTCCGCAATGGCAGGACTTTCTCAAATCGTTCCGCAAACTTCGAAAAAAGTTTCTAAGTTCTTTTTCGAGAAGTTTATACAAATGGCTTCCGCCATTTCGGGAGGGAAACTCGAATACTTCCGCAATTGGGGGGCTTTCTCAAATGATTCCGCGATTTTTTTTTTTTTAGGAAGACTTCACGAATTTTATCCTTTAGAAGAAAAACTTGGAATTCTCAAAGGAGGATTTTCATTTGAAAACAAAGTAAAAAAGGAGAATTGGCCTCTTACAGCAGTCTTTCCAGAAAAATAAAGGAGGGGCCCCAATATGTACAAAAATTTGGGGGGGGGGGGGGATGTTGCTGCAACAACAATTGGCGAGTCACTGGCGAACATAGATCTCTGAAAAAATTTCTTCTCCATGATCCAAAACCTCATTAAAGACATCCATCTGTGTGCAATATTCAGCTGAGCATTTGAATTTTTGTGAAGGGAGAATGCACTTTTCCTGCTAGCCATTGGGGAAAAGGGGAGCTTTGATCGAGACATCTTTAAAACTCTCAAAGGGCCAACATATGAGATTCATTTTAGAAGGATCACCTTTCAGATGGTTACTACTGTCGGACTCCACAGGATTTGCAACACTTTCTCATGGACATTATTGCTCTTGTTCCTCATTCCCATGCCACTTACATCCTTTTGGATGTTTGTACTTTGGACAGCTTAGCTGTTTGAGCCTTATAGAGATATTTTCTTTAGACATGATCTTTGATTTAGGCTCCTCAATCCATAATGTCCTTTTGTGTGAGTTTAGAGATTTTATTGTTTTGATCAAGCCTCACGGACGGAGAGGAGCCTATTTTGGGTTGTGTCTTTTGGACAACATTCTCGATTTTACATGCTTTGCTTTTGTCTCGGCCATGCTTTAATTGACGCGAGAATCTCTGGAAAACAGACCCTTGAACATAAGCCATTTTGGCTCTTAAATTTTGCAGCATGGAGTCACTTCAATACCCTATGTCCTCGAGATGTGCTACTTTCCATGGATCCGACTTTAATAACCCTCTTGAGATGCCTTTAAGTGTGAGAATGGGTGGAGCCCAAAGATAGTACTAAAGATGGTCATAGGTCTCAGCTATTTAGACAGGATTATTGTGGCTAGCAGATAAGCTTCCTTTGTTCTGAAAAAATTTCAGCGAGAGCACAATACATAGATCGACTTTAGTCGAATATAGTTCCGGACTCATGGGTAAGAGACTTGTCTTTGCTGAGAAACTCAACCGCAGGGGCTTTCAGAAAGAAAACTTTGTGCAAAGGTTCAAATGACAAGAAAAGAAACAAAAAATGGCCGAAAATAAAGCAAACAAAAGGCTAAAGCAATAATAAAAGAAAAAATTATTTATGTACAGAAAGTCTCAGCGAGACTATGCAAAGTATTGCTTAAGGGCGAGGCCATTGAGAGGAAGGATTACTTCTTCTACCTCGAGATTTGTCGATTTGTAAGTGGATGGGCCTATCTTTGCCGAGATTTGGTACGGGCCTACCCATAAATGTTGGAATTTCGTATGCATTCCTTTGCCTTCTTGATTATGGTCCCATTTCAAGACTAAGTCCCCAACTTCAAAACTTCTTTTACCGGACTTCCTCTTATCGAACCATATCTTAACTATGTCTTGGTGTTGATGGAATCGGTCTTTAGCTTTCTGTCGAGCTTCTTCAAGTTGAAGCAGGGTATTGATCCTGGATTGTAAGGCTTGGCTACCAGAACCCCGAGAGGCTTGGGATAACTATAAGTATGGGAGCAAGATGTTGGGGGGAAGGATGGCTTCCTTGCCATAGACAAGAGTGAAAGGGGAAACCCCTAGTGCGTTCTTTGGGGTCACCCTATCTGCCCATAAGGCGTTTGGGAGAGCTATATGCCAACTTTGCTGATTTTCTATCACAGTTTTCTTAAGAATTCGAATGAGGTTTTTGTTTGAAGATTCAGCTAATCCGTTTCCTTGAGGGTAATAATTGGCTGAATAGTGCAACTTGATCCCCCATTCATAAACAAATTCATTTATCTTGAGAGATGAAAAATATGTAGCGTTATCAAAAACAAGGGAAATTGGAACCTCAAACCTGGTTATGATGTTCTCTTTCAAGAAGCTGATGACTACGTCTTCATTGATCTTGCGCAACGGGATGGCGTCCGTCCATCTAGTGAAATAGTCAGTAGCCGTCAGGATGTATTGATGTTGTAAGGAAGAATTTGGATTTATCTCTCCGATAGCATCTATACCCCACTGCTCAAAAGGCTCAGAGATAATAACCGACTGCAAGGGTCCTGCTGCCTTAGGTAATTTTCCGGCACTTCTTTGGCATACATCACAGTTTCGTGAGTACGTATGGGCATCTGGGAATAGAGTGGGCCAATAATATCCAGCTCTAAGTATCTTGTGTGCTGTTGTGTCTCCTGAATAATGTCCACCCACGGGGCCATCATGCAATTCTTTAACAACTTTACTTGCATCCTCCTTTTCTAGACATCTAAGGAAAACTCCATCATAATTCTTCCTGAAAAGTATCCCATCAATGATTTGATAAAGTGCTGATTTCAAGCGGAGTGCCCTTCTCTGTTTAGAGTTCCAGTGCTCAGGTAGGTATCCTTGCTGTAAATAGTGCACCAGATCTCTATACCATGACTGGGGAGCTGAGAAGATAGGACATACTTCAATCGAGTTTAGCTCAGCTTCATTCTTCCAATGTTGCTCTTCATCAGTTGAGTTTCCTGCAAGTAATTTGCACAGGCCTTGCCCTTTGATGATCGTGGTTGGTTTAAATTCTAAATCGTATTCTTGAAGAGCTGTGACCCAGTTCCCCCTCCTTTCTCCTAGTTCCTTTTGAATGAAAAGGGATCTAACAGCTGGGTGGGGAACTATAGCTTTAGTTATGTTCTTAAGAATATATGGCCTAAACTACTTGACTACATTGAAGACCGTATATGCATGTTTGTCAACCATGGGATAGTTCAGCTCAGCCCCTTGCAGACCA
Organism: Larix kaempferi; assembly: GCA_027924585.1. Lineage (NCBI taxonomy): Eukaryota > Viridiplantae > Streptophyta > Pinopsida > Pinales > Pinaceae > Larix > Larix kaempferi. Next base: position 41,498,298 of record BSBM01000017.1, read on the forward strand.
GTGCTCATAAACGAAATTGGGTATTCATCCCCCATCTCCACCTTTTGTGTGAGTACAGCTGCGAGGGAGTCATCCGAAGCAAAGGTATGCAGGATAAAATCCTTGTCAAAATTTGGGCTTCTTAAGGAAGGAGCCTTAGCTATAGCTTCCTTAATATCTCTAAATGCGTCCTTTTCCAAATATGTCCACTTGAACTGTATGCTTTGTTTAACCATTTGTTGCAACGGTTTAACAATTTGTGTGAAATCTGGAACAAATCTGCGGACAAAATTGATAGTGCCCATAAAGGACTGCATAGATTTCTTGTTGTAAGACATTGGAATCTTATTAATAGCTTGGATTCTTTCCTGATCTATTGACACTCCCCCTTTGGAAATGATATGACCCAAGAGTTTACCTTCGGGAACAACAAACACGCTCTTCTTGGGATTCAAAGAAATACCATATTTTCGACAGCGATAAAAAATATGCCTCAGATGGACAACATGATCCTCTCTCTTCTTTGAAAAGACTGTCACATCATCTAAGTACACAACCACGTATTGCCCACCCAATCCTCGGAAGGCGATATCCATTGCTCGTTGGAACGTAGCTCCTGCGTTTATTAGACCAAATGGCATCCTTCTGTATGTGAAAGTTCCCCACTTAGTTCGGAAATTAGTCTTAAGACGGTCTTCTTCGGCTACCAATACCTGATTGTAGCCAGAGAAACCATCGAGCAAAGAGAACAGCTCAGATCTTGACACCATTTGAAGGATTTGTTCCATTGAAGGGACGGGGTAGTTGTTTTTATCCGAAGCTCTGTTTAAATTTCTGAAATCTGCACATAGCCTTATCTCTCCTAACTTCTTTCTTATGGGAACCAAGTTCGCAACCCACTCAGAATGCCGGACCTTAAAGATTATCTTAGCGTCCAGGAGCTTCTTTAATTCCTTTTGAATCAGCGGTTCTAGAGTAGGATGCATCCTTCTTAACTGCCGTTGAAATGGCTTGACACCCGCTTTCATTGGTATAACATGCTGAATAATGCGGACGTCATATGTTTTCAAATCCTCATAGGTCCATCCAAAAACATCCTTATATTGCTTAAACAATTTGATGAACCTATGTTTTTCTCCTGGTGAACAACATTTGCCAAGGTTGACAAATTTTGGTTCTGCCTCGGTACCCAAATTAACTAACTCATGTTGCATTGACGAACTGTTAGTTTTGGTATTAGATGGCCTTTTGAACTTATTTTGAAGATCGAACAACATTTTGAGGGACCTTACCCCTTTGGGGATGAAATTTCCTTTCTCCTCATCCTTCTTCATCAAATCAGCATCGTGTTCTTCTTCATCTATCGCAGCTCCTTGGAAGCTATCTTCGTTCGTTAGAAAGCTGATAATTTGTTCATCATCATCGAAGACTCTGAAGTTTGTGATGTTATCGGGAACGGAGGGCCTGAAAATCAATTCAATTGAGCATTTATTATTTGATGGCACCAATCTAGAAGAAGATGTTGCTAACAAATCAGCTGTAGAATTTTGCAATCTAGGAATCGATTTTATATTGAAAGTGTCAAAATGCATAATTAAATCCCATACCTCAGCCTGATAACCCTTCAAATGAGGTGAGAGACAGTGAATGGTGTCCCTTACCTATCTCACAACTATCTCTGAGTCACCAAAAACCTTCAGGTACTTAACATTTAAATCAATGGCCTTCTTTAATCCATGTACTAAAGCTTCATATTCAGCGGTGTTGTTAGTACAATCAAATTCTAATCTACAAGACAAAAAATACTTATTTCTTTTAGGATCCATTAGAACACAATCGGCTCCGGATCCTTCCAGAGTTTTAGAACCATCAAAGTATAATGTCCAGAAAATATCTTTAGATTCAACTAAGTTAGTCTCTCTGTGATCTAAATCAGTAACTAAACTAACTATGTTACAATCAACATCATCAGTCCGAGAGAAATGAAGGAGATTGGACTGTTTATCTGATTCATGGCTGATGGCTTCAGATTGATAATTACCCGGATCCATTTCTAAGAAATAATTCCCCAGAACCGAGGATGAGAAGGTTACAACTTCATTTTTTTCCTCTAATTGAGTTACGTTTTGCTTCATGTTTGGTTCTCTCAGGACTTTAATCTGATTCTGCCTGTTCTGATAAGGCAACCACAGATGAGACCAATCAGTGGCAAAGTAGCCATTCGGCTTGGTAGACCAGTCCCTACTTAAGATCAGACCATAGGCTTCAGGAATATCAACCACCATTATGTCAATAAACTGACAGACGCTAGAGTCATCTGATAATCTGATGAGAACATCTTTCATCTCCCCAATCACTCTTACTGCAGTCCTATCTAATTGGATAATTTGGGCTGGAGATGGCACAGGCTGCCCGTTAATTTTTTTACAAATGGATAGTGGCATAACGTTTAAAGATGCCCCAGAATCTACCAAGCAGTTGTGAACATTGTGATTGAAAATTTCAAAGGTCAATAGGAATGGCAATGTTTGAGATTTAGATTTCCCTCCGATGCTAGCTTCATTAATTTCGGGATTTTCTTGAGAGTCTGTCAATGGAGTGCTGGTCTGGGGTTGCAGAACATGCAGTAGCTTGTCTTGTTGATGGGGCAAGCTGCACATGTCAAATATTGACACATTTGCTTTGACCTTCTTTATATATTCAATAATGTCATATCCTATGTCAGATTCGTTCCCAATTCAAGCTGGATGATCTATTTTACTCATCGTGACCTTAGGTGGCTGAACTATGATGTCAGCGTTTGGCTGTTTGGCCGTTGTTTGGTTAACTTTAGGCTGTGGTGGAATAATTGTTATATGCCTTCTAGGCAGTTCTTTTGAAACTTTAGGCTTAGAAGGAGCTGAGCTTGGCACGGGATCCGCAATAGGGCCTTTGCTACGAGTAGCAACGTTCACGGTAGAGGGAGAGCTTTCTATGGGATCCTCTTCTGCTAATTCAGTCATAGGTACCCTATCCCATAGCACCATAGTAGTGTTTGGGGTTGGTTCCTCTAATTCAGGGCTCGATTCCCTATAGAATCATCTTGGTCTGGGATCTGTGAATCCAACATTTGGTTCATGACTAAGGTCATGGAATTAATCCATTGCGGGCAGCTCTTTTCCGAATGAGGTTCTTGATGAAAAGTGCAGAAATTTTCCATCCCGATTTCATTTAGGTTTAAAACAGGGGAAGTATTCATTGGTGGATGGGTTTGATCACCGTCATCCCTTTTTTTATAAAATGGCTTGAAAGGTTTCCTAAATGTGCTAGCAACCTTATCCTTCTCGACATCTACAATTTTATTGGATAATTTCTGCATCATCTTGACTACATTTTCCATGTCTGTAGATGATTCTTCTTTACCTCTAGTGAGCAACAAGGTCTTTTTACTGGCTGTTGGTTTTGGTTCTACATCTAAGGCATGCTTAGCAATGCTATCAGCTTCTTCTTCTACCTTTCTAGCTTCTTCGAAGTTCTCTATCAGGGTAGTTTTCTTGGACCTTTTTACGAACATTGCTATGGGTCCTTCAAGAGCTGTTGTATAGTATTCAATCAGAGATTCCTCCGCTAGTTTATTAGCTTCACTGAAATTATTTAAAAGCGTTGTGAATCTTTGATTAAATTCTTGAACCTTTTCTTTCTTTTCCATTCTCATGGATAAGAGTTCTTTCATAAGTGTTGCCACAGTCTTTTGATTTCCATACTTCTTCAGAAAACAATTTTTGAATTCATCCCAACTAGAGATCGAGCTGGGTTGTAGGCTAAAGTACCAGGATGATACTTTTGGCTCGAATGTGTATGGAAAAAGCCTGCAAACTACATCTTCATGTTGTATGTTCAAAAGATTCAGAGCTAAGTAGAAACTCTTGAGATGATCTTCGGCTGAAATGGCTTTCCCTGGGTCGAACTTAGGTAAGACCTTTTCTGGATTTTTTGGAAGATTATGGAATGGCCTAGATAGATTCAGCGCTCCCCTTGTTCTCCAAGCAGGTACAACCATGTTTCTATGTGGAGACCCCGGTGGAGAATTGTAAGGTGAATTCTGTGGAGTATTCTTTGGAGTAATAAGTTCTCCAAGGCCTTCCTGATCTGAAATGTTTTCTGAGTTTTCAAGATCTACTTTGTTCAGAGGGTCTGAAATTTCTTCTAAAGTTAAATTTACAAGATCTTCAAAACTTTGAACAAGAATCGAATCACGGGTGTATTGTGGCTCTTTTCAAGGGGCACTTTTCCTAGGGAGACAATTCACCGCGTTTAAACCACCTAGCTATCTAACGTAGGATCGTGTATGCCTCCTCAAATCCTCTATTTCTGCAAAAGGTACAACGTATAATGCTTCTTGAGTCTCAGGATCAGAAATGAGGCTTTCTTGATTTAATATTTCAAGATCTGGGTTGTTTGAAATGCTTTCTTTAAGCGGGTTTTCAGTGATATTTATGAGAGTGGGAGATTTTCCTCTATCAGCCATGCACTTTTAGGCCCTCTTCCTAGCACCAAAAACTGTTCATGCCTCGAAGATCGCAACATCAATCAGAAAGGGATTCTCCCTGATAGATTATCCCAATTAGATTATCTACCGTTTGGTATAGGGAATCCGTCTGGTTAGCGGTTTCGGCAACCGTGGGTTTGAAGTTTTATCCCAATTATACCGGTTATGGCCCGATCCACCATTCTTTTAATTTTATATTTTATAATGATATGCAAGTGCCAAGTCTAAATTTAATCTAAATGCAAAACTGAAAACAGATCTAAGTCTAAAACTGAAATAAATCTAACTATCCCTGCAAGGAGCAAATTTAAAGTATGAGCAATGAGCTGCAAGAGTTATCTTAAAGAATAAACAGACAGCCATTAAATCTTAAAGAGAAAGCTATAGCAAAGATAAAAGATATCAGAAGATAGTTGTTGGCGGATATTTCTACCCTATAGTCAGGAAACTAAACTATCAACTTGGTTGGGGTGACAGGTAAGTGTATTTATGTCATTTACAGAAGTGTTTGCAAAAGAAATAGATTACAGATTTAGAGAACATACCTTTCACTGGAGTCTGATCCTAGCCTTGACCCAGCCTTGTGTCCAGCTCTCAAATCTTCCTTCTTTCAGCAAACCTGAAACAACAATACCTTCCTCAAACACTTTGGGCAACATATAAATCATAAAATAAACAAAAATTATGTTTAATATCCAGTATTGACCAAAATGAATCCAACTCAAAATGCCATTTAATAACACCTTCAGATTGGAACAAGGAAACACTTCAACCTTTATTTGTCAAAATAGTATGCAGTACAAATATACCTGATAATGAAGCAGGCTCCTGCAACTAGATCCTGGGCTCTGGCTCTGCTCTGGTTTGGATGTCTTCTGCAACAGTTTCTCCATTAACTCATCCTCTCATTCTTTAGTAAGCATTTGCATTCATAATTTCTTCTAACCTTGCTCCCTTAGCCTTCTAGGAATTTATAGGTTTAAGGAAGCAGTTCCAGTCGATGAGGAGGTTGGGGAAGTTAAGAAACTGTCTTCAACTAATCCTCTTCGATGGATTAATATATTTTTTAATCATTTTTAAAGGTACACGCGACTATTACACAGTGGAGTAGCGTATAGGGCGCTACCCTATTGTTTAAACAATAGCGCTCATTTAGTTTTAAATTGTGAGCGCTACTTTGATGAGACAGAGTAGCGTATATACTGATATGGGCGCTACTATTATGCACTGGAGTCGCGTATGGGCGCTAGTCTCTTTAAGTAGAGTAGCGCTCATACCTCAAGATGATATTTTTGTATGTTTTCCAGTATTCTCAGGAAATGGGATGAGTTGTCATGATATCCAAAGTCAACATGCTCCTCCATCCAAGTTGTCCTTTTGTGTGATCAGCAGCTCAGGGTGATCACGGACGGAGAGGTGCAAGTTTGACCTATAACAGATGCCCCCTAATGTGTGAGATCAGAGGGTAACGATGGCCGAAATACATTATAATCCAAAACCAGAGAGAGAGCACAGAACCGCAGAACAAAGTCGCAGAAAACCTGCAACAAAAATCAAGGTCAGCGAGCAATTACATTGTTGACATCTTATAGATGTGTAACATGATCTCCGATACATAACAAGGAGATGTATATAAAAGCATGGCCACTTGAAATACAAGCGTGGATCCATGTCAAACTAAGAGATCATAGCCATAACAACACACTGGATCTATGTCTCATGGAGAGCCGTATAGAAGTGAGGCTTAGTCTTGCGCAACTTGGGTGATAACAAAATGGGGTTATGTCATCCAAATCCCAAGGTCTTCATCCCATAACAACCCTAGGTACAAACCCGAGCCATGTGAATAGATGAGCTGATAGTCGAGCATGGAGGGCATCGTCTGATTACCGGTCATTGATGTATACCGTTAACAAACGCGAGGACTTCCACCGATAATGATGATGGAGTCCAAGGTACCAAGTACGATTCGCCAAATGTGAATAGATGGACTTGGAGTCGAACACTCGGGAATCCTGTCGAAGAAGAGACATTGATGTATTCTCATCATTCAACAGCGAGGACAATTGCCACTGGTGACTGCAATCTCCAAGGTACTAACCGAAACTCTAAACTTCAAACCCAGAATAATGATTTGATGTCGATGGGAAGAAGTCCGTTGGAAGGGAGGCCTTAAGGTATCCTCCATCATCCAACTCGAGGAACACTCAACTGGTAAGAGCTGATATGAAATGATATGTAACAAGACTGACACTAGGAAGGCCGACACATGAGGTCAAGGTAAACTGCAGAATGGCCGACACGGGGTATATCCTTGAACATTGAGCACGACACAAAGTGACTTAGGCAGTTTTTGACATAATGGGGTAAATAAGTCTAAAATGTAAGAGACATTAGCAGACCCTCCATATGGTTGGAAGAATAACCAACCGGGGGAGTAAATAACTCGGAGGAAAGGTTCACCTTAAGGCCAAAAACTAAACCCAACTGACAAGATAGACTCAAGTAGGTGCTGTGTTCAAGGATAGGACTTGACTGATACTGCCTTTAACAATGAAGATATGATGTGTTTTCCCGTTCCTTATTCTTTTTAGATAAAAGAATACCCTTCTTGTGGATTTAATGAGTCCAAGAAAGAATGAAAACTCAATAGGTCCAACCATGTAAATAATTTAATGAGCCCATGGGAGGAAGACTCAGTACCTTCTTCAGAATTTAAAGAGTTCGAAGAAGAGATAGAATATTACTCTATATGTACTGATCTCTGGATTTTAGTATCGAGCCGAGATCTGTTCTTGCTCGTCGGTGTTTTCAATTTTAAGGAGTCTGAAAAACTTAAACAATAACTCCATATATCTGCTCGTGGATTTTAGTATCGAGCCCAAGCAGATTAATGCTCGTCGGTGTTTTCTTGTTTATAGAGTCTGAAAAACTTAAACAATCCTCTTTTCACCTATCCGTGGATTTTATATCGAGCCCGGATTGGTCTATGCTCGGCGATGTTTTCTTGTTTATAGAGTTGAAAAACTTAAACAGTCCTCTACTTACCCTCTCGTGGATTTCACATCGAGCCCGAGTAGGTGAATGCTCGCTTGGTATTTTCATATTTAGAGAGTCTGAAAACCATAAAGAGAGACTCTAACAGGTCCTTTTTCGTATAGTTAGTCTCCTCCCCCGAAAAAGTATAAAACAATGAAAGGAGAACCCTTCTAGCGTACACTGACGTATACCTAGAGTATACCTTTTCCGTAGTTAATACCACTGAGGCCCGGAAAAGGGGTAATTCTATACCTGAGTGGATGAGCCTTCGGGTACTTTAACGAGCTTGAAAAGGACAATTCTGCTCGGCAATCTTGTTTAGGTTTAAATAGTCCAAACAAGAGCTTAAAATGACTTAAAGGTCAGCTTCTGGGATCATAACTTCATGTCCTGCCAAAAACTAGGTTTTCAACAAAATATTAGTTGATGACGCAAAAATCTTAAAGAATATATGGATTTGAAATGTTTAGCTAACTGACAAGTTTCATCGTTAAGAAATTTGAGGTCAGGAGACGAATTCGACAACATTTGAGTGAAAATTAAACTTGGATCAGTTTTATACCTTATTTTGTGTTTCAATTAATTAATTAGGGTTTTTGAAAATGTTTGAAACTATAGAAAATTAAAAATTATGGGTAAAAATTAAAATCCAATTATATATATAATTTCAATATTAACAAATCAATTTTCATTTTGTGTTGTAGGGCAAACATTGGGCACATTTTCACGAATTTCAAATCTCTCTTGTGATCAAACGGAGCATCCAAACGCCAAACTACTTCCATCAAGTAAGTAACAATCAACCCACCTTGCATTTCAATGGTTTGTTTTTAAAATTTTGAGGAAAAATGGCCCGAAACGCAATGCTCATAAAGTTTTATGCGCGGGCGCTACTGTGTGTACATAACAGTAGCGTATGAAGGCGAATGGGCGCTACTTTACTCAAACAGAGTAGCGCCTACACGCTACTGTGTAATACACACAGTAGCGTATACATTTGCAAAGCCAAAATGAAGCGCCGAGACTCAAAATTTTTCGGGTTTTTGTGCAGGATGGTCTTACAATGGAGGGAAAGGGAGCATGAAGACATGGATAGACTAGCTATGCAAGACCCTGCTACCCTTCATGCGCTCCGTAGATGCAGTTTGTTGAAATTTTATCGAACCGTAAACATGCGGGCACTAAACAAGCTGTTTCGGAGATTGATTCAGTATTGGGATGTTGATACTAATACCTTCATCATCCGGGGGCAAACTCTTGAGCTTACCGTTGAGGATATATATTTTATTACCGGTCTCTCAAGAAGAGGAGACGTAATCAATCTAAAAGGGACATCTCGCTTGGGTGCGCGGTCCGTGCAAGAATATGTGAACACCTACTGTGTTGCTGGAGCAGAAAAATCGGGAAGCCAAGTCCTGATTTCAACTATTGATGGTCTCCCGCTGAAAGTAATAGTGAGTACAATCAACCGGGTATCCGGTAGCGCATCACAACACTTGGCTTCTAGGAACTCGATGCATGTCGGTGTACAGTGTTTGCATGGGCATGTTTATGATTGGAGTACTAGCTTGTTGGCAAACATGAAGTATCAATTGACAAGTTGCAAATCTGGTACAATGAAGAATTTCGGGTACGGGAGTATCTTGTGTACTTTCTTCTTCGAGAGAATGCCTGCTATTAGTTTGGGAATGCCATTACCACAGGTTAACCCCCTTGAGCCCAGACTAGGCCGTTGGGGTGACATTTTTCTCCGCCAAGGTGGTGGGGAGAGTCACTATTGTTACCATACAGATGACTTCTGGGGGTGGTGGGAGAGGCAAGTTCCCACTTTTGAGCAGTTTCCCTATGCTGGACTAGATTTTCGTCACGACCCAGAGCTGGTACTTCCGCCAGGTGGTGCCTGGGGAGATATTGGTATGTTTACTTTTTGAGAATTTATTTAATTTTTTCAAACTTTTCGAATATTTTATTTTTTATGAAATGAGTTTTGGAGTTCTAATCGAGTGTTCAATGCAGATGTTGGGCCTGTTCGTCCCGAGGGCCATCCTACTATCTATGTGAGGCCAGCTGATATCACCGCAGCAGAAGCTATGCTGGGAACCCTAGAGAGGAAAATGAGTCGGCTGACTCATGAGATTCCTACCAGCCGCATGGACCAGATACCTGTTGACATGCAGGAGGATGTTGTTGGGGTGCCCCCAGCATGGCTTAGATTACTGCGTAGGGTTGCTAGACTAGTGATATGCTACCGTAATGCTGTAGATGATGAGGAGGTTCCTCCTTCTCCATAGGAGAAGAAAAACATTATATGTATATATTTTTGAGGCTGCCATGCCCAACTTTTGTACTTTTATGACTTGACTTATGAAACTCATGACTCGAAACTCATATTTTTTGATACGGTGTCAGTTATATATACAGTATCGGTTATTTACATGTGAATGTGTTTTTAAATCTTATGTGTGGAATGTTGTTTACAATGTATGATGCAAATGCCAATCTAACACATAGTTTGCTAACGAATCAGCTAAATTGTTTAAATTTCTTGGAATGTGTTCATATCTGATAGAATGAAAATGTCTTTCCAATAATCTAACTCGTAGAAACTGTCGTAGCAATCCTGGATCTCTGATCCGATAGACACCTGTTAACTGAAATACAATTAGTTGTGAGTCAAGCCTTACCTCCAGGTATGAAATGCCATGACTGAGGGCATCTCGGAGAAGTTCTATAACTGCACTGTATTCAGCCACATTGTTCATGGTAGGTCCCAGACAAACCCCCCCCGAAGAGACAAGTTGGTCAGCGGGTGAATAAATGACCCAAGCTGCTGCGGCCAACTGACAGGTGTGGCGACTGGCGCCATCAGCAAATCCTAAGAAATGTGCGGTTGACATCTGGTACATGCAACGAGAAGCACACATCAGATCACCTAACGAACATAACAAAACTAACTATACAGAAATATACAGCTATGTTACAAGAAAAAGTACTTCAACCTAGGCATAGTACTTCTTCAGGTAGGGTCAACGCCTGGATCTTCCTCAGGAGGCCGGGCAAAGGTATTATGGAACTCACGGAAAAGGTTAGCATATGGGATTATTTCATCGAGATAACATCCCGTTTCAAAGAGAAAGTTCCCGTTAACTCCAGTAAAAATGTTCACCAACGAGGTATGTGCTCTATTGGCTTCAACAATGGCAACTTGTGAAGGGGTGAGACCAGTGTTCTCATCGGGTGGTGAACAAAATTCTCCTCTCTCTAATAAGTGAAGAAAAGGAAACAAGAATGACACATGATTTATAGGTTCACGAGGATGGTCTGGGTCATTCAAGGCTTCTAACATTTCTTCATCAGAAGGTAAAGTAATTCCTGAACTGTTGAGAGAATGAATTGGGTTGGGTATCTGTGTAGTGGCATAATCTATATTTGACTCAACAGACACCATTTGAGTCGACATATGTCCTGTTGTAGTTTGATGAGACTCCAAATGGGTAACTTCTACAACAGGGGTAGGTACGGAGGGGTTTGTATTAGTTGAGAGAAACTCGGAATTAGTTGTTGAACCAATTATAGGAGTTTCAGACGATGAAAATCCTTCAGTACCAACAAATAAAGTAGGAGCGGGTAGGTCAAAAGTGCCAATCAGTGATCCAAAAAGTCCTGCTCCTAAACTCTCGCTAACTGGGGTGGTTTGATCAATCATAGGAATCGTGGTTTCTGTAGAAGTCTGGTGTTTTCCTTGAGTGAAAGAAAGTTGATCGACTGTAACGATCTTACCTTCAAATGGGAACATGACCACTCGAAAAACTGCCGATGCTATAGCTTGCATGGCATAAGTCCAACTCCTGCCCAATAACATGTTGTAATCGAGCGGAGCGTCCAGAACTTCAATCTCAACAGCAACTGTCTTACCGGCCAAAGTGACATTAAATGATGGCAAAACTCCATGTGGACGGAAAGTTCTGCCATCAAATGCAGTAAGCATTGTGTTGGAAGGGACTAACTCAGGAGAACCTAGAGCTTTCCAGCAGGAAATAGACATTACGCAGGTCGACGCTCCCTCATCTACTACAGCTCGTCTTATGGTCATTGGACCATGAACGACTTCAATCTGGAGGGCAACGTGATATGGCAACCGGTATTTGACATCAGTCATATCAAATCGCGCAGACATGTTGGAGGACTCCATACTCCCAATAGCTGCCAGAAGTGCATTTCGTTGCAAAGGACAACTCTGCAAAACTTCTAAGGTAGACATGGCACAAGGAGTTTGGGCTAGATCTTCAACCACATTGTAGTTGGAAGCAGCCCACGTGTTGGGATTGTGCGATGCCCTCTTTAAGACACCTTTCGGAATCTTAGGCATTGGGTCCACAGGTATGTGAAGTGGAGTGGAGGATTCAGCAATCTCCTTATCCTTTCTCTGCGTTTCCGGGGTATAGTTCTTAGCTTTGGTTTGCAAAAGTGCATCTGAGTTGACCATGTTTATGAATGTTTGATCAACCGAAGCGTGTGAGGTGCCCCCAGTTTTGGAGGTGCCAGAAGTGGAGCCTTGCCCTTTGGGAAATGGATCTTTCAAGACGGCAGGCTTCTTCTCTTTCAAAAGCTTCTGGGCTTCTTCTAGTAGAGGGCATTGATGAGTAAGGTGGTTTTGTTTGCAAAGTTTACAAGGGAACCTAACCTTCTTCTCTTCTTTATTACCCTCTTCGGCATTATCTTTTTTGGGCTTTTGTTGGTTCCCCTCTCCTTTCTTGCCCTTCTTTTTGTTATTGGGCTGCCGAGGGCCCTTTTGATTGTTCTGAACCTGATTAACAGATTCAGAAGTAGAAGGAGAGGTTGTGACGGAAGCAATGTCTGCAGTCGAATGTTTGACAGTTAAGGCTTGGACCTGTTTGGTCAGTGCTTCGAAAGCTGCAGAGTTAACCGAACCCACTATGCCGTCAGCATGTGGTCCGGGTTTGGGCCTACTTAGATCAGTGTTTGATCTCGGTGCGTCTGGTATAATCTCATACAGTAAACCAGATTGTGCGTATACAAGGTCTAACTGTTGAGTCCTTAAAATGGCCTCTTCTTCATTGGAGACTCCGGATGTCGCTACTTCCTTAGAAATATAAGGAAGGAGTGATTTCAAGTACCACTCGAGTAGAAACTCTGGAGGGATATTGGCCTTTATGAGCCTCTTCCGTCTTCGCCACTCCTGAATGTGGTCAGATAGGTGAGTGGCTTTGTTTTGTCTAAAAGTAGACAAAAGTTCTGTTCCGGCATCATACCGAACAGGAAGTTGGAAATGGTTCAAAAAGACGGTGGCCAGATCCCCAAAACTAGAGAAAGTAGCCGCAGGCAACTCAATGTACCATTTGGCCGCGGGACCAGTTAAGGTCCTTTGAAACAATCTCAATCTGATGGAATCTTCGTTCAATGAATTTGAAGAACACCACAAGTGAAAGGTAGTGACATGGTCACCAGGATCTTCACCAGCTTTGCCTTCGAATTTGGGAATATCCGAAGGTAATTTGGTGGGAACTGATGGCCATGCTGAGTTATGACACACCGGATCATTAGTCAATTTCGAAAGGTCTGGCAAATTCAAAGTTGCCAGAAAAGGTAGACGAGGCCGATAAGATGGAGCTTGATAAGGGAAAGCACCCATTGTTTGTCCCATGAATTGTTGGTAGGGGTTGCCCCCAGCCATTTGGTGATTAGGGTTGCCCCCGGCCATGTGTTGGTAGGGGTTTCCGCCTCCCAACTATTGATAGGGGTTACCCCCAGTTAACTGTTGGTAGGGGTTGCCCCCAGGTATTTGTTGGTAGGGGTTGCCCCCTGCCAGTTGTTGTTGTTGTGAGAAAGAATGATTAAAATTTCCCCACCCGTACGAGAGCGGATTAGTGCTTTGTTGGTTCGTCCATTGTGGCTGGGTGTTAGCCCCGCCATATTGCTGGTTGAAAAAGTTGCCCCCTCCTCCTGAAAATAAGGAAAAAGGAACATTATTTGCAGGCATGCTACCCTGATTCAAGTTAGGGCCTACAAAATTGTTGAAACCAGCCGAAGCTGATGTGGACGGTGCAGTCATGGTACCCATGACTGGCATGTTTGCTGAAACACTTGGTCCTACCACAGGTGTGGAAACCCAAGTACTGGGGATCTGATATAAAGGTTGTGAAGTAGAAGGTGTTGCACAGTTAGCCATACTGCTAGGTCTAACAGTAGGCGTGGGAATAGATGCCATTGTTGTGAAACTAGGCATTCCTAAGGTACTAGTGTTAAAACTAAAAGATGGAGTAGGCACAGACGCAGTTTGTGCCTGACTAGATGTAGCAGTAAAAGAAGGGTTAACTGTGCTGGCATTCATACCTAAGGTGGGAGTTTGGGGACCCCCTGGTTCACCTCCTGTGTTAGTCATCAGATAATCGGGAAACAAAAGATCTGCACTGAAAAGAGACTGTTGGAAACCAACAGGTAACAGCACCAGAATTCTAGTGTCAGTTAAGGGAGGATTGAAAGGAGTGCTATACTCCGCGGAAGTAAGATCTTCCACCTCAACAGTACTAAAATGTTGTTGTTCTGTGATACCTGGTGATGGTTCCTCAAGAACCTCAGTTTCAAGGTTTTCTGTTATAAGTATTTCTTCAAGCAGTTCTATTTCAGAGGTAATTTCTGAAGAAATACTGGGGTTTACCCTCTGTCTTGTAGCTGGTTGTAAAGGCTCTATTCCAATAGGAGGAAGGTTTTGAATCCTTCTCGATCTACGGAGTTGTTGATTCTCCGTGATTATAGATATCCAATAAACAGCCTAGAACCTAGTGGCCACTAATACTAGGGGGCAAACAGCACACCAACTAAAAATTCCTAAGTATTCAAACCAATCAAACAAAGGTGCCTCCCGGAGAAGAGTCTGGGATGATGAGGGCCCAGAACAGATCAACGAAGGATGAAGAACAGTTACCCGGGGTCCACAATACAATGACTAAGGGTGCAAGCGCTGGAATCACCCAACCGCCCTCCCAAAGACCTGCAAGGGATTTCCTCCCGCGTCTGTCCTAGGTACAGCAGATATACCCTCTGCTGTCACCTGTGTAAGAACCTAAAAGTCTGATACTAAGGATACCAAAACACCAAAAAATCCTGGGGGAACAGTCACCGGTCAAATCAGAAAGCGTGGGCAGGGTAGCTAAGCCCGAAACTCGAAAGAGTCCCCAATACGCTATCCAATCCTGGCGTATGCTCAATCAGAAAGTAGGAGAGGTATTCCCACAAACCGATCTCACATTGACCTACTGCATATGCTCCCAGGCAATTTTTGAGTGTAGTGGATTTGCCTAAATGATAATCTCACTACGATTATTGCGCAATGTGTGATCTTGGGTGGTTTAAGGTGATTTAAACCCAAGACCCTAACCAAGACTAGTTGGTGTAGTGTGCCCTAAAAAAGAAAAGGTTTCTAGTTCATTTTATTAATAAATTTTAAGGGCTTTTATTACGCAAAGGGGATAGTGAGTGTGTGAACGTGGTTATAACAAGAAAACTAAATGCAAATGTATTCAAAATTTCTTACAACAAAACTCTTTTATTTTTTACTTTTTCATCTATCTTTTTCGAAAATGCAAATCTAAGCAAACTTTCCTACTAATTTTTTTTTTTGTTTTCTTTTTGAATTAAACAAAATATATTAAGCTATTTTGCATTGACCACGACAAGTCCTATTTAACTCAAAGTACCAAATTTTTTTTGCTTTTTCAATGATCGAAAAAGAACTATATATAAAAAAAAAAATGGAAAGCCAAATAAACTTCTTATGCAAAAGTGGAAGTATGGCAAATGTTCTTGAGCCTACAGCTATCGAAATCTAACTCGAGAAAGGCTTAATCTACAGGTTTTTTACTCAGGAAAAAACCTATAAACTTGGACACTAAGTGGAAGAAAAACAAGGAGAGAACACCCAAGGACTGACCTAAAGTGCTTAACCCTAACAAGACCACAAAGCCAAGTACGTAGACAAGCAGGCTGTTCTGCTAACACGAAGAAAACTGAGAGGTGGAAACTAGCCTAGAGCTGTTAAAGAAGTACTTGTGACCATCAAAAGACAAAAAGTCTCGGGAAAAACATGAAACTAGACACAAAGAAGACACCCTAAAAGCTCTACCAAAGACCAAAACCCTAAACAAAGGACATGGACAGTAGAGAACATACAACTTCACCACAAACAACAGACACAGGAGTGTACAGGTTTGTAAATGGGCAAAAGTAGTCAGGGTCTGAAAACAAGTGAAAATGTTCGTCACCGAACACCACTAGGTCTTCCAAATAGGTCAAAAAAGTCTCAAAGAAATCCAAAGGTCAACAAATGGTTTAAAACATGGAAAAACTTTAAGGAGCGGTTCTATGACTTGAATCAATGATTAAAAACCTTATGCAATCATCCCAAGAATCCTACAACAAAGTCAGAAAATCTCCATAGGGCCAAAAGCAAGAAAAATAAAAAATGGCTGCTTCAGAAAAAATACTCTACTGTGCAGTAGAGCAACTCGCGCCCATGCCAAAACGGGCGCTACTGTATATACAGTACAGTAGCGTATGGGCGCTACTGTGTATATGAAATAGTAGCACTCATCTTTAAAAGGCTAGGAAACTGACCTTGGGGGGTATGGAAATTGATGAAAGCAGGCAAGCCAAGACAAAAGATACCTGAAAAGGTTCTTAGCAAGTCGAAGAAATCAAAATCAACCGAGAAGACAACCAACAACAATGGTTTCCTAAAGCCAAAACACTTAGTTCCCCAGCGGAGTCGCCAGTCTGTTGGCGGATATTTCTACCCTATAGTCAGGAAACTAAACTATCAACTTGGTTGGGGTGACAGGTAAGTGTATTTATGTCATTTACAGAAGTGTTTGCAAAAGAAATAGATTACAGATTTAGAGAACATACCTTTCACTGGAGTCTGATCGTAGCCTTGACCCAGCCTTGTGTCCAGCTCTCAAATCTTCCTTCTTTCAGCAAACCTGAAACAACAATACCTTCCTCAAACACTTTGGGCAACATATAAATCATAAAATAAACAAAAATTATGTTTAATATCCAGTATTGACCAAAATGAATCCAACTCAAAATGCCATTTAATAACACCTTCAGATTGGAACAAGGAAACACTTCAACCTTTATTTGTCAAAATAGTATGCAGTACAAATATACCTGATAATGAAGCAGGCTCCTGCAACTAGATCCTGGGCTCTGGCTCTGCTCTGGTTTGGATGTCTTCTGCAACAGTTTCTCCATTAACTCATCCTCTCATTCTTTAGTAAGCATTTGCATTCATAATTTCTTCTAACCTTGCTCCCTTAGCCTTCTAGGAATTTATAGGTTTAAGGAAGCAGTTCCAGTCGATGAGGAGGTTGGGGAAGTTAAGAAACTGTCTTCAACTAATCCTCTTCGATGGATTAATATATTTTTTAATCATTTTTAAAGGTACACGCGACTATTACACAGTGGAGTAGCGTATAGGGCGCTACCCTATTGTTTAAACAATAGCGCTCATTTAGTTTTAAATTGTGAGCGCTACTTTGATGAGACAGAGTAGCGTATATACTGATATGGGCGCTACTATTATGCACTGGAGTCGCGTATGGGCGCTAGTCTCTTTAAGTAGAGTAGCGCTCATACCTCAAGATGATATTTTTGTATGTTTTCCAGTATTCTCAGGAAATGGGATGAGTTGTCATGATATCCAAAGTCAACATGCTCCTCCATCCAAGTTGTCCTTTTGTGTGATCAGCAGCTCAGGGTGATCACGGACGGAGAGGTGCAAGTTTGACCTATAACAATAGCTTCTAATTAAATATAACACATTTCATTACTCATGAAAGAGAGAATTCATTTGCAAAGAGAGAAGCAAGATCATTTAATACAATGAAATAATTCAAGACAGTAATAAACATCTCATAGCAAAGTATAGCAGACACAGGAATAATCCACAATGCATCCAATCTCCATTCTCATGCAAAACATCCTCTCCAGGCTCTTATTAGAAGATTTTATTTTCTTAAAACATGTGCAAGATAGCTCGTACAAGTCTAGAAAATAATTCCCTGCCAAAAGTCCTCTACATTCCTTCCTACCTTTCTATTTATAATGTTACAAAATACCCTTTGGGCTGCCACCTGGCCTTTTACACTTGTCACCTACAGACTTTTCCCCTTATCATAGACAAAAATGTGACCTCCCTTTTAAACAGAAAATTATTTAAAAAGAAAAGGACAGTTGTCCCATAGCTCCACGTTTTATACATATGAAAGCCCAAAATAAAATATAAGAATTAATGCTCTAAAATCAGCGCCTTCACTCCTGGGCATGTGCTTCAGTTGGAAGAGAGGCACTCAAACTAGCTGTTGATGCTGCTGCCGCTGGGGGAGGAGAAAACAAGCCAGCTAGAATTCCTGCTACTGTTGGGAGAGAGGAAATCGAGCTAGCTGCTACAACTGTTGCTGCTGGGAGATAAGAGTCCGGGTTTACTGTCACAGCTACTGCTTCTGCTTTCTTCACCTCTTCTGCAATGTAACTATACCACACACTAGTGTCCCTTATAACTACATTTGCTGAGGAGGGAATAAGATTTTTTGGGACGTTACATGTTTACCAAGCTCTGTCCCAATACTTTGAATTTCTGTTATTGTAGCTTGATGCATTTCTTTGAGGAGATGACCGTGTTTTGATGACATTCCAATATAATGTTGGAGGTCATCAATGGCTAGGACATCAATCTTCTTCACATATTCAGTTTGGATGCCCAGCTTCTTCCTTCAGCTCAGACAAACGTTGTTCTTTGCCTGGGAAATCATCAAGGGACTGAGGGAAACTCAACTTGCACTTGTCATGCACTTCATGGATTCTTTGATACAGACCGTTTCTCTTATCGATTGTCCCTCGGTTCTTGGCTATTAGCTTAATGCTACAGTTTCTGCAAAATTCCAAAAGGGCTAGGTCTTCATTGAAGCCATCTACAGATTTGAATGGGAGATGCTTGGGAAAATCCACCTTTCCTTCTCTCCATTCTATTTGGCTCATGACGTTTGCCTTAACTCGAGTATATTTAGCTTTAAGGCTATTGGCCTCTACATTAACTTCTTTTAATCTGACCATCATGGCCTTGAGCTTGCATACTTCATCAGTGATTAGCTCCTGAGTGTCATGCATTTGTTTTAGAATGTTGCAGGACAACTCATGGAAGGGGGATATATCTATCGCTCTGTTCTCTGCCTGCTCTAATTGTTCAACCAATGCTAGCTTGTCTGCTTCTAGATGGGACACCCTGGCTCCTGCATCACTCTTTTCTACTTCTACAATCATCATCTGGACTGTCAGTTGTTCCTTTTCTTCCTCTAACTGGTTATACTTGTCTGACAATTCTTTATGTTCAACAGATAGGCGATTATACCTATTCACCAGGAGATCCCTGTAGGCTTGCTCATTAGCCACAGTATGTTGTAGCATGCGAGCTCTCCTCTTAGTCGACTCAGATTCTTTAACTATATCAGCTACATTGTCCAGCGTTGCTTTTGCTGTCTCTACAGAGGTGGATGCCATAGCTAAAGGATCCTTGTTTGTGTTCTGCATTACTGTGGTCTCCCGGTGAGTAACAATATCCTCCTGGAAGAGTCTCTTTATCCTCTCTTCCGATTTAAGGACCATATCCTTTCTCTTCTTATCATAGACAAATTCATTCCATCTGGACATGGTATGCTCTTCTGATGGAGTATACGGGATGATTGGGAGATCTATAATATCTATCTCTGCTTCCGCGGGTGGGGTCTGGACTACCTGAGATGGATCTGTTCCCACATTTTGGGTACCAGAGACACTTGCTTGTGCTGTGTCTGCCTCCACATTTTGAGTGCTGGAGACACCCGTTTGAGGTATGTCTATCTCCATATCTTGGGCGCCTGGGTCTCCTGCTTGGGCATCTTCAACTGCTTTGAGTTCTTCTTCCGCTTTCTGCCCTACTTAAGCTTGTTGCCTTCTCTCTTCTTCTTCAAATTTCTGCTACCTTTCATATTCATCCTCTTTCCACTGCTGGGCTTCCTCAGCCTCTTTCTGAAGCCTCTCACTTTCTGTTTCTTGCTGTACTCTCGCCACCTCAGCTTCCTGCTGCACTCTGGCAACTTCAGCCTCTTGCAGTAACCTTGCTTCCTCTCTTAACCTTTGTTCTTCCTAGGCTCAGGCCTCATCTGCTTCCTTGTCTTTTTGTTGGCTGGTTTTTGGGCCATGGTGGAGCTAGAGCTTGCTCCACTGCCTTGGCGACAGATCCGTAGCTCAGCCATGTTGTTGATGCCTCTGAATGCCTCTTCCTCGGCATCATAATAATGAGCGTAATCAAAATGAGCATAAATTTCTTTACAATGCTCGGCAACTTTTCCCTTCCTGTCATTCTTATGGAAGATTACCTCGTCGAAGTGGAAGGATTTCAGCTCCTAAACAAACTCCTCGGCTGAGGAAACCCCTGAGAATTTGTATGCTCCTATGCAAAAGGGAAAAGGCGGGAAAGAAACCTTATGATGTTTGTTAAGCACTGCTCCAATTCCGTCCAGGAAAATTTGTCTTACTGCCTCCTTAAGGACCACATAGTCTGTAGCATACCTCGGAAAGATATATGGAGCTTTAGTCCCTCCAAACATTCTGACGTAGGTGGATTGCTCTGAAAAATAAAAATCTCCATTGTTTTCAAGGACCTCCATAGCGTTCTCCGAGAGACAGTTGGGCTCTTCCTTGAATATCTGCTCATATAGGGGCATGCTGAACCCCTCACAGATGAGCTTATAGCTGGGTTTGTAATTTTGAGCCCACAACATCTTGAAAGCAGTATAAACCGGGGTGTTGGCCTTGTCACACGTGCAGCCTAAGCTGGGAAAAGATAGCTTGGCCAAAACACAATCAATAAGATATGAAGACATGTAGAATTCTTCCTTCTTTAAGGCAAGACCTTCTCTTGCAGCAACTACCATTGATGCCAAACTGTCTGACAGGAGAGTAGCCTAGTCAAACATAGTTCCTTTGAACGCCACGAAGTGGATGATGGGAACCCACTGAATCTTGTATACGGTGCCATCGGGCATGCCGAAGATTCTGCACAACATCAGGGCGATTAACCTGAAAGGAGGTCTTAGATTCTGCACATCATATTCGTCATTACCTCTCTTTCTTAAGTGCTTGCCTGCGACCAATAATTTTTTGGCCATTTCAACATTGTTCATCTGGCCCAACCATTCATCACTCGGGGCTTGCTGGGGACGTGGGAATTTATAGGCTGCGGCAAGATATGCTGGGTGGAATGAGGTGATGGCTATTTTCCCACTGTCGTGTATTACTCTTGTCTCCCCATCAGTATGTTCAAGTATCCACCTGATTACTTCAGAACATGGGAACAGTTCAGGGCGGGTAGCAGCTCTAGCTATGCCTGAGGTTGTGATGTTGAGATAGATCTGCCCCTCTTCTAGCAACATATCCGGGATATTTTGGTCCCTGATCATCCTGTAAATGTCACCCCAGTGGATTTCGGGAGGAATACCGGTGGTGCACCTGGTATCTTGAAACATAGTCTCAGTCCTAAGGGGTGATGGCTGTGGTTCCATCATTTTAGCCTTCTTCCTACCACCTTTTGGCATCTTGACTTATCCCTGCTAGCAACCAAATATAAGTCATTATAAACATGTGCAACCTGTTATGAGATTTTAACAAAAGAAGGACCATTTCAACATGCTAATGAGGTATATAAATAAATTATGAAGCTGCATGTTGCTTGTTAAGCACAATAAACCATTCCAAACAAGGAAAAATAGACTTAATCATCCTAAGGAACAAAGTTTGGAATGTCCCCGAAAGGGCGCGCATCCGACGTGAAACAACCTGCTTCCCATCTAGCCCTAGGAGAGAGGGTGTCCTTCATTGTTGCGGTTCAAATGGTTAATGGCGGGTTAGCTTGGGTTGAGATAAATTTAAGACGAAGCCAGGGATGGCTCTCCGCGTTGATGAACAGGCGAGGGATCCAGCCGACTGCCCTGATTATTCATAGCACTAGACGAGAAGCTCTATGGCCAGGTAGGAATTTGAACTAGGGCGACGACGCCTGGAGTATGGTTGGTGAAAAGAAAAACTCGGGCGGTCATAGGTTTGTCTTGATTTTCAGTAGAACGAGAAACCCATGGGGCCTCGGCAACTTTAAAACGAAATAACGATATATGCGACTAGCACCTATCGGCCACATCTTAAACGAAAATAAAAATGCAAAGACAATCTGACGTGTAGATGAGACAAAATTAATGGTTAGAAACCTACTTGGAAACACGAAGATGGTTGAATTAGGTGGATGCGAACGTGGATTAGCGAGCTGAGCTGGAGCAATTTGGCGAGGCATCCAACGGCGTTTGTTAATCGACAAAATAATAATGCGGTCGACCAAAACCCCCACCGTTTATTTAAACGATTTGGGCACGTGTGGGGTTTAATATGGTGGGTGGTGCATTTAAAATGAGGCTTTAATATTTGTACGTCGTGGTCACATCAAGCAGTCTCGATATGCGTGCACGATCGCCACCTGCGGGATGGACTCATGAATTCCACCCATCATTGCGGAAGGTTATGCTGAATTCCTTCAGCATTTTGGAAGAGATTGATGAATATTTCCGCAACGCGACCTTCAGCTTCGGGAGGATAGTGGCTCTCTCTTCCGTAATTTTGGCAGAGATATGCCAATGGCTTCCGCAATCGTGGAATGATTCTGCGAAGGTTCCCGCCGTTTCGGAAGGAATTGGCGAATGGATCCCGCAAGTCGAACAAAAGTCTAAGTTTTCTTTTGAAAAGTGTTCCCCGGGATTTCAGGAGGATAAAGCAAACGCTTCCGCAGTTTCGGGAGGGTTTCGTGAATGCTTCCGCAAAAGGCTCCCACAACTTGAAAATTTCCTAAGTCTTGGCTGGGCTTCGAGAGTGCTTCCAAAGTTGCGGAAAGCTTTTGCAATTAGCTTCAGAAGTTTCGGAATGGATTGGCGAATGGCTTTGCTGTTTCGGAGAGATAAGCTGAAGGCTCCCGCAACTCGAGAAATTTCTAAGCCTCTGCGGCGTTTCGGAAAGATAACCTGAAGGCTTTCGCAGTTTCGGAATGGATTGGTGAATGACTCCCAGAGTTTCGGGAGGATAAGTTGAATGGTTCCGCAATGGCGGGGCTTTCTCAAATCGTTCCGCAAACTTCGAAAAAAGTTTCTAAGTTCTTTTTCGAGAAGTTTATACAAATGGCTTCCGTTGTTTCGGGAGGGAAACTCGAATACTTCCGCAACTGCAGGGCTTTCTCAAATGATTCCGCGATTTTTTTTTTTTTTAGGAAGACTTCACGAATTTTATCCTTTAGAAGAAAAACTTGGAATTCTCAAAGGAGGATTTTCATTTGAAAACAAAGTAAAAAAGGAGAATTGGCCTCTTACAGCAGTCTTTCTAGAAAAATAAAGGAGGGGCCCCAATATGTACAAAAATTTTGGGGGGGCATGTTGCTGCAACAACATACCCATAGATGCATAGGTAGATCCTGGTCATGCAGCATTGCCCTTGCTGCTTTCATGATTGTTTTGTTCTTCCTTTATACAACTCCATTCTGTTGAGGATTATAAGGAGCAGTCAACTCCCTCTTAATCCCTGAATCACTACAAAGCTTCTTGAAGTCTCTTGAGGTGAATTCTCCACCATTGTCAGATCTAAATGTTTTGATCTTTTTGTTAGTTTGATTCTCCATCAAGGTTTTGAGTTCCTTGAATTTATCAAACACCTCATCTTTGTTCTTCAAGAAGTATACCCATGTCTTCCTGGAGAAGTCATCAATAAATGAGACATAGTAAACATACCCACTCATAGAACTGGATGACATAGGACCACATACATCTCAGTGGATGATTTTCAGGATGTATTTTGCCTTGCTTTCACTGCTTGGGAAAGCCTTCTTAATGTTCTTACCTATTGCATATCCTTTGCAAACACCTTCATGTTTGGTCTTGATTTCAGGAAGACCCTCTACAGCCTTGCTTGCAATTGGAAGTTCCCTATAGTGCATATGAGCAAGTCTTCTATGCCAAAGTTCACTTGGCTCCCTGGATTCATGTACCATGGCATGTTTAGGTTGTCCCTTCAATTGATACAAACCTCCCTCTTGCTCTCTAATCACTACTGCATCATCTATGGTCTTTCCCTTTGGCCACATTAGGACTTGGCCATCCACAAATGCAACCCTCATACCTTTTGCATCCAATACAGAGATGGAGAGTAAGTTCTTCTTGAGCCCAGGTACATAAAAGACTTCTTCATCTTCAAATATTTTCCAGAATCTAGGTTGTAGGAGGCTTCACCACTTCCTTTGATTGGGTATTGATAATCATCCCCAAGCTTCACCTTATGGGGTGATTCATGTTCAGATAGATTCACAAAAGATTCCTTAAACCCAGTCATGTGTTTGGAAGCCCCACTGCCAATCAACCAATCATTACAACCATGGGAGATAGTACCTGTGAGAGCATAAATTAGAACATATTCTTCTTCACTTGATGAGTCATCATCACTATCACTTTATGCCCTACCCTTCTTCTTTAGGGGTTCATCATCTTCAGTAGCATGAGCATGATATCTTCTTTTGTTATTCTTCTTCTTCTTATTGAAGTTGTTGCTGTTGTCTTTCTTCTTCTTGGGACAATCTTAAGTAAAGTGTCCCTTCTCATTGCAATTGAAGCATCTGAGATCTTTCTTATCTTTATGATAATGGTGGTGTGAGAATCTCCTGTTATGAGATGATTCCTTCTTGGACTTGCCTTTCCTGGCATGTACTATGAGAGCTTGATCTTCATTTCCCATCTTTTCTTCTCAGGCCACAAGCCTACTTCTTCTTGAGAGCATTCTTCCCGCAATCTGTTGAAGGAGATCAACTTCTTCCTTGCACAAATTCCTTGAATAAAGGAATCCCATGACCTGGGTAGGCCATTTAGAGTGGTCATCGCCACTTCACCATTCTCCACCATTTCATCCACTGCTTCTAGTTGTTCCTTGATCTGGGATACCCTTGAGAAATAAGATTCAATGGTTTCTCCATTCTGAAACTTTACTCCTTTCAATTGGTTCCGCAGGGTCATCTTCCGATTTATGTTCTTCCCTTCAAATAGCTTGGTCAAAGAGTCAAACATCTCCTTGGGTGTCTTTAGAGAAGACACATGGGGTATGAGATGGTCTTTGATAGAATCAGCAATGATTCTCTTTGCATTGACCAAGTTCTTCTTATGCAATACCTTAGCCTCTTCATCCTCTGGGATAGGGATGTCTTCTTTTACATATGAGTCCAACTCATTCTCTTCCATGATTAACCCAATCCTATACCTCCAAGCTCGGAAGTTATCAACTCCTTCAAGCTTATCCTCAAGCTTGGTGTGGTGAGACATCTTAAAGAGTACATCAAATGGAAATAGAAAAGATTTAGGTCTTACCACTTGAAATGCTGAAAACTGGATATGGTCCCGGATTAGGGTTTGTCGAAAAAACCCTAAAAATTCAAAATGTGAATTTCAATTTTCTGAAAGGATAGAAAGATGCGCCTTGATGAGATGATCAGCCTGGTGTATTCAGAATTTGAGATCAGCAAATCCTTACCCTTCATATTTTCCTTTTTGTCCTCTCGGGTTCACTAGGGAGAGCCCTGAATTAGGGTTTGAGTTTCCCAAAGATCTTCCTAGCCAAAAATCTCTATCCAAAGTTCTAAACTTCGATTTTTGCAAGGAGCTTCCAGCTATGTCTTCAGATTTCAGAAATTCCTATTTTTGTGGAAACCCTAATTTTTAGGGCCAAATCTGAAAATGCTCAGAATTGAATTCTGATTGGACAGATAGATTCTCCTTGATGAGTAGAGTCAATATACTATACTGCTTTTCCAAAATCTGTGGAGAGAAACCCAATAAACAAGAAACTCAAGTTTCCGTCACTGCAAAATGTCTTCTTCTCAGGTTAGCTCTGATACCATGTTAAATTTTGAGCATTAATTCACAATACTCTAGGATCTTCACTGAAAGAATAACATATACAGTATATCAATGCATAACAATCACAATAAGCATCACAAGCATCACAAGAATCAAAATCATGAGAGACAAGAGACACAGAGTTTCCGTGGGGAAAACCCTAAGGTGAAAAACCCCACAACTTCCTCAGAGATAGAGAGAGAAATGGCTCAACCAATGTACAACCAAAATGCACTTGAGATAGTCTCCTAGAAGTAGATGATCCTCCTCCTCACTAGTGCACCACTTTCTGAGTGAGAGAGATATGACTTTCCGAATGATCTAAATAGAGATCTCCTGATCTCTATTTATACTAACCTGTTTTCCCAGTAACCTTATGGGGCTGACTTGTCTAGCTAGGTACATCCACAATATAATATTTATTTTAGGGTCAACCCCACACATGGTGGTCTAGTAACCCATCAGCAAGTACACACACTTGCGACACTTGTCAATCCACATGACGACACTTCCTTATAAAGGAATAACACATCTCTAATAAGGGTACAATAAATATATATGAAATACATAGATGAATTACATTCCGAAGTTACATATACATCAACACTAGATCCACATTGAATACTGGATGCAGACCCATGCATGTAGGAATGTCAAGCTGGAAAGTGTTTTCGCCAATCTATTGAAGAATAATGTATGGACCATATAACAAAGGCTTGAGATTCTTGAATGGACAGGTGAAGCGCTCCTTCTTGAGATGTAACCTAACCTTATCCTCAATCTAGAATGAATGAGGAATACGATGCTTGTCGTGTCAGGCCTTAGATTTCTTATTTGCTCGACGCAACATTTCCTGTGCTTGCTTCTGGATGTCAAATATTTGATCTCAAAACTTCAAGGATTTGTCAACTTATCGCTAGCTATAGACGGTGTCGGAGTTTGGTTGTGTCAAGGAGCTGATCAAGTTGATAGGCATTGAGGGTTTAAATCCATAACATATCTCAAATGGACTCTTTCCTGTAGAGTTGTGCTGAGAACGATTGTAATTGTGTTGTCTGTATGGAAGACTTTCATCCCATGTGTGTTGATTCTTGTGGTTGTACATGCAAATCATTTGTACAACCAAGCGATTCACAACTTCCATCTATCCATCGGTCTGAGGATGGAAAGCTGTCGAAAATGAGAGTCGTGTGTCTATCTTTTTCCAGAGATTCTTGCAAAAGATGCTGGTGAATATGGCATCTCGGTTGAAAGTAATGGTTGTGGATAAACCAAAGTGTTTCCAAACAGGTGTGAAGAAGAGATGAGCAGTCTACTACACTGTCATGGTCTTCTTGCATGGTATGAGAATGGCCATCTTGGAAAATATGTCAACTACTACTAATATCACATCATGTTGATGTTTGGTAGTAGGATATCCTATCAATTAGTCCACATAAATAGCTTCCAATGGTCGACTAGGAACTAGTAGAGGTGTGTACAATCCCTATCGTCTATTAGGAGGTTTAGCAATGGCACAAACCACGCATGATCGAATGTACTTGTTGATGTCAGTTTTAAGTGTGGGCCAAAAGAAATACTTTTGCAGAATAGCAAGTGTCTTTGCTACTCCAAAGTGTCATCTAGTCTTGCTATAATGTGCGTCTGAAATGAGCTGCTGCTGATGCTCACCGGTCAATACACAAAGTTGTCCAAGCTTGTATAGCAAGGTGTATTTGAGGAAATAGTCAGCAATCGACGACTTGTCAGTCTGAATCTTTCGGTAGACTCATGAAAGTCAATGTCTTCCTGATACAACTGAGGCCAAGTAGTGGTGTCATATCCATGCATGTTTATCACTATAAAAAGGATAATAATGGGTGATCTCCTTATACAATCGGCGGCGTCATTAGATTTACCTTTTCGATACTTAATTACCAACTAGAATTGTTGTAGGTAATTAATCCACTTAAGTTGTCTGGTTGTCTATAATTTTGACTAGGTCAAAGAGAACTGTAGAGGCTTATGGTGTTAAATTTTGAGCATTAATTCACAATAATCTAGGATCTTTACTGAGAGAATAACATGTACAGTATATCAATGCATATCAATCATAACAAGCATGTCAATCATCACAAGAAGCAAAAGCATAAGAGACAATAGACACAGAGTATTCGTGGGGAAAACGCTAAGGTGAAAAACCCCACAACTTCCTCAGAAATAGATAGAGCAATAGCTCAACCAAAGTACAACCAAAGTACAAGAGATAGAATCCTCTTAGCAGCTGATCCTCCTCCTCACATGTGCGCCACTTTCCGAGTGAAGGAAGTGTGAGTTCTGAGTGATTGAAATAGAGATCTCCTAATCTCTATTTATATTTGTCCTATTTGCCCAATAACCTTATGGGGTCGACTTGTCTAGCTAGGTACAATAAATTCATATTACATTATATCGGGCCAACCCCTTACAAGGTGGTCTAATAACCCATTGGCAAGTTAACACACTTGCGACATTTTTCAATACAAATGATGACACTTCCGTATAGAGGAATAATACATCTCTATAGGGGTACAATAAATATATAGATGAAATACATTCCGAAGTTACATATACATCAACACTCCCTCTTAACTAGGAAGGTATTTCTCGACACAGATCATCTAGCACAAGTCTTCTTCTCTGGATCATCATCATCGATGCATCGTCCTCGAATCATCGTCAATGCTGCTGCTATCTCAATCAATCTCTGAATCTACTCGTCATAGGAAGTTCTACAGAGCCAGTTCTTTTTCATACTGGATGTAGGCCCACCACCTGTAGGTCTTCATCATCACTAGCCATACTGTGGAATCCTCAGGACTTATTACGTGCATCACAAAACCTTGAAAGAGCATCCTAGGATGTTACGGGTACACAACTCCGACCTGTAGGATCTCCCATGGCGCTATTACATGTGACCCCACCACAAAACCTCGAAAGAGCATCCCAAGATGTTACGGGTACACAAATCCAACCTGTAGGATCTCTTAGGGCACAAATTACATGTGGTCACCACAAAACATCGCAAGAGCATCCCAGGATGTTACGAGTACACAACTACGACCTAAAGGATCTCCCAAGGAACAAATTATATGTGGTCATGGCAAAACCTCGTAAGAGCATCCTGGTATTTTACGGGTACACAACTCCGACATGAAGGATCTCCCAGGGCGCTATTATATGCCATAGCAAAAAACCTCGAAAGAGCATTCTAGGATGTTACGAGTACACAACTCTGACCTAAAGGATCTTCCAGGGCATCCTGATGATCATCACTGCATCGTCCTGATGCATGTCATCTGGAGCAACATCCTGAAGCTTGTCATCCATGATCATCCTGATCATACAATGCATCTACCTAATGCATACCAAGTATCTACCTGATACATATCATCATACATGATCCACCTGATCATACAATGTATCCACCTGATACATACATAGATACATGATCCACACAATGCATCTAACTGATATATATCAACATACATGATCTACCTGATCATACACAGTATCCACTTGATACATATACAGATACATGGTCCAAGCATCCAACATGATGCATATACATAGTACATACAAATGATCAACTGATCATATCCAGCATCCAACATGATGCATACATACATAAATGATCCAATTGATCATATCCAGCATCCAACATGAAGCATACATACATAAATGATCTAACTGATCATATCCAGCATCCAACATGATGCATACATACATAAATGATCCAACTAATCATATCCAGCATCCAACATGATGCATACATACATAAATGATCTAACTGATCATATCCAGCATCCAACATGATGCATACAAAACAAAAACTAGAACATCATCCTAATGCTCATCATCCAACGCTTACATCCACAGCCATGTGAAGGATCCTCCTTCCAACATGTTTGGAATGGCTTCAAAAAATGTCTCCATCACTTCTTCCTCGAAGTGTTGTCGATCCGAAGAACACCAAGCCTTTCTCTGAGGTACTCGAACTTCACTCTGGCTATTGGCTTCATCAACACATCTGCAATCTGCTTGTCCGTCGCAACATACAGGAGCTTCACTGCTCCTCTCTGCACCATATCCCTGATATAGTGGTATTTGATCTCTATGTGTTTCAACCTGTCGTGGAACACCGGGTTCTTAGACAGCTTCACACAACTCTGGTTGTCACAAAAGATACCAGTAGTCTCCAGCGAGAGATCAAATAACTCTGACACTAGCTTCCGAAGCCATACTGCCTCACAACTAGCCGAACAGGCTACAACATACTTTGCCTTAGCTGTACTTAGTGCTACGTAGGATTGCTTCCTGCTAAACCAAGAGATCACACCTGATCCCATACTTAAGCAGCACCCAGATGTGCTCTTCCTATCTACAGCACTTCCTGCCTAGTCTGAATCAACATAACCCTGCAGGTTAAACTTTTGATTCGCATTATACTTGAGCCCATAATCAACTATACCCTTCAGGTACCTCAGAATATGCTTTACAGCAACCAGGTGAACAGTTCTCAGATCCTTCAGGAAATGGCTCAATGTGTTCACCGCAAAGTAGATATTTGGTCTCGTGTTCATCAGGTACATCAAGGACCCAATCATCTGACGATACATAGAGACATCAACCGGCTCAGATGAAGCATCACATAGAAGCTTCAGGTTCGATGCCATAGGTGTGGCCATGGCCTTGCAATCCATCATCCCAAACCTCTTCAGGACATCTACTATATACTTCCCTTGTCCAAGGAAGATCCCATCTGCACTCTGCCACACCTCCATACCTAGAAAATAGTGCATCATCCCCAAATCCTTCATATCGAACTTGGCAGCAAGCTTCCTATTTGTATCAGCAATCAGTCTATCATCTCCTGTTACAAATAGGTCATCCACATATAGAAGTAGTATCATAGGATTTCCTTCCTCAACCTTGTAGTAAAGCTTGGAATCCACTTTACTCTTGGTAAAGCCCAAACTAGATAGGAAACTGTCTATCCTACCATACCAAGTTTTGGGAGCTTGCTTCAATCCATACAAGGCTTTCTTCAATTTGCACACATATGACTCCCTGTCCTGTGTTTCAAAACCGAGTGGCTGCTCCATATACACTTCTTCTTCAACTACACCATTCAAGAAAGCAGTCTTGACATCCATCTGGTGTATCTTCCATTTCATCGCTGCAGCAAGGGAAAGTATTGATCTGATGGAAGTGTACCTGGCTACAGGAGCAAAAGTTTCTTCATAATCTATTCCCTCTTTCTGAGAGAAGCCACGAGCTACGAATCTTGCCTTGTATTTCTCTATGTTGCCATCTGCAGCATGCTTAATCTTGTAAATCCATTTGGAAGTCACAACAGACTTCCCTTCAAGTCTTGGGACAACATCCCAAACATTGTTCTTCATTATTGATTGATATTCCTCGACCATGGCATCCTTCCATTCTTTCTTGTTTGCTGCTTCCTCATAACTGGAAGTTTCTTTGTTCATGATATCACAAAGTAAAGCAAAAGAGTTGGTATGTGATCTAGTTCTCTTATTTGCTCTGTGTTCTTCTTCTGGAATGCCATATATTTCTGCATCTTGAATGACCTCTTTAGCCCATGCAGGTTTCCTCTTGTGAGAGTCCTTCTCACGAGGTGGATCTACAGGTTCTTGCAGATCTTCAATTTCACGATCAACATTTGGAATTGCTTCAGTCATGGTAGTGTCTTGAAATCTAGTTTCCTTGGGTTTTTCATAATCTTCAATAGGTGTCTTCCTTGATTTTATGAATGCTAAGTTTTCATCAAATGTTACATCCCTACTGACATTAATCTTCTTGAACCCTGGAAAGTATATTCTGTAAGCCTTTGAGCTTTCACTGTAACCCACAAAGATACCCTTCTTTCCTGAAGGATCCAGTTTGTTCCTCTTTTACTTTGGGACATGTGTATATACTGGAAAACCAAATATTCTGAGATGGCTGACCTCAGGTTTCTTACCAGAGAAGACCTCTTCTAGTGTCTTGTTGTCCAATATCTTGTGGGGTGTTCTATTCTGCACACATACAGTTGTCCTAGCTGCTTCTGCCCATAGATGCATAGGTAGGCCCTAGTCATGCAGCATTTCCCATGCTGCTTCCATGATTGTTCTATTCTTTCTTTCTACAACTCCATTCTGTTTTGGATTGTAAGGGGTAGTCAACTCCCTCTTAATCTCTGAATCACTGCATAGCTTCTTGAAGTCACTTGAAGTGAATTCTCCACCATTGTCGGATATGAAAGTCTTGATTCTCTTATTAGTTTGGTTCTCCATCAAGGTTTTGAATTCCTTGAACTTATCAAATACTTCATCTTTGTTCTTCAAGAAGTAAACCCAAGTCTTCCTGGAGAAGTCATCAATGAAAGAGACATAGTAAACATACCCACTCAGAGAACTTGATGACATCAGACTGCATACATCAGAGTGGATGATTTCCAAGATACTTTTAGCCTTGCTTTCACTGCTTGGAAATGCCTTCTTTATGTTCTTTCCTTTTGCACATCCTTTGCAAACACCTTCATGCTTGGTCTTGATTTCAGGAAGACCTTCTACAACTTTACTTGCAATTGGTAATTCTCTGTAGTGCATATGTGCAAGTCTTCTATGCCAAAGTTCACTTGGGTCCATGGAATCATGCACCATGGCATGTTCAGGTTGTCCCTTCAATTTATACATGTTAGGATATTCCTATACTCCATCTTAGTCCCACCAGTATTTTGATCATTTACATTTTCAGTCATGCATGCACTTTTAGGGTTTGCATGCATTCTAGGGTGTGCATGCATCCCAATCATCAGTCCAACACCTAGCCCTCAATTAGCCAGCCCCTAGGAGCTTCTCACTATTCAGTTTTAGCCCTTCAGTTGCTTAATGTGCCCTTCTTCCTTGATTTTAGGGAGCAACTCGCCCTTCTTCACCTACTAGTCCAGTCGTCTTAAATTTACACTCAGTTACAGTTAGTTACACTCAGTTACACCTACCAAACTCAGTTTGACTGATGGTTGATAGTTACTTGAGCATTGATGACTCCACTGATGATGATGAAGACTTCCAGTTGTGCTTCGATGATACTAGTTGTGCTCCGATGACACTCCAGTGATCCTTTGATCACTCCATGATGGCTAATTCGAATTGCCACTTTAGGCATTCAAATTCCTCATGCTTTGTACTATTTATTTGTCCATATTGTGATTAATTAACTAGTGTGTGTGAAGTATTATTGCTTCTATCCGAGTTCTACTACACCATATTATTCTGTTGCTCATTATACTGTATTGTTCACTCTTCTTCTATTTTCCTGCTTAATCATAATTACTCTTGTGAGGTATACATCATCTCTTAGATCTGCTATGAGGATTTTCACATGGTATCAGAGCATGTTGAGAGTTTTGTTTGTCTCCATTCTTGAGAGTTTTTTGCAGATTATTATCAATATTTCGAGTGCAGCAGTTTCTGCATCTTGCAGCAGTAGCAATTGCAAAATATTCTATATTGTTTTTGCAGGTCTTCTACAGCTTATATGTATTCATCAGGAATTACTCCTCTTGATCCACTCAACTATGATGAATGGAAACCAAGAATGATAGCAGACTTGAAGATCCATGATCTTTTTTATTGTTATTTTGAAAGAGAGTTCAAATCCCCTGAAGAGAAGATTGACTGGTTAAATAAAAGTGACATGCACTTTGAAGCAATAATGTTTTCTTTGTTTGCACGCCAAAGATTCCAATTCAAATACCGTAATGGTGTTGAAACTCCAAAGGAGTTATGGACTCCAAAAGAGATATGGGCTCACCTAGATGGAAAATTTGGTAGAGAGAATGAAGGACTTGGTCCCAACCCATTCGAATGCAAACAAAGTGATGCATTCAATCCTCTTGATGGTCTCTCAGATCATGCACTAGTATCATCTCATATTGAAGTTGTTGACAAAGAACTTGTAGATTCTACACTCATGCTCAAAATTTCTTCTCTTTCTGTGCCAGCTCACACTCTAGATATTGCAGAAGGTCCTAAATCCTCTCTTGCGCTAGAGTCTGTTGGTTTGCATCATGATCACATGATTATTTTGGAGGCCAAAACAGCTATTGACGATAATGCATTTGCTCCTCTCCAGCTATATCCTCTTTTATACTACTATATGATCACAATTCCATGCTTTCAGAAGGTCATTGAAGAATATGGAAAATGCGATTCGCTTGGGATAATTTCTCATGCATCTACTGTTTTTTATCTCACCTCTCATGGTTCAAAGGAGATCTCAAGAAACCATGATTAAAGTCTTGTATCTAATTTTGGTTCTAAGCATTTACTGCTTGGGAAAATTTCTCATGCATATGATAGTTTTGATCTCACCCTTGTTGGTTCAAAGGAGATCTCAAGAAACTATTTTGAAAGTCTTAAATCTGATTTTGATTTCAAGAAAACATGTAATAGTTATTTTTGGCATAATCTCACCCATGGTGGTTCGAAGGAGAAGGAAAAAGACTATATGCACTTTCAAAGATTTGATCCTACCTCAGCTGATTCGAATCATAGGTTCAAGAATCATTCTCATACTGTTGGATTTGTTCTCATCACATTCGATCTGAAGAGCAAGTACAAGCACATGCTTTTTGAGCATGATCCACTTCTTCCCAAGAAGAAGATACCTCTAGACATATGACCAAGCATCACACCTGCTTGATTTTGGAGCATTTATTTTTGTGTGTGCCTTACAGTCTGCTTTTGAGGAGGGGGTATGTTTCCCATGAAATTTTTCCACTTCCTTTGTTTATTGATTGTTATTATTCATTGTATTGGGTGACCTTTGGTCTCAGTTACCAGGGCCCAGGATGGATTAAGGGGGGGTGTTAGGATATTCCTATACTCCATCCTTTCCTATACTCCATCCTAGTCCCACTAGTATTTTGATCATTTACATTTTCAGTCATGCATGCACTTTTAGGTTTTGCATGCATTCTAGGGTTTGCATGCATCCCAGTCATCAGTCCAACACCTATCCCTTAGTTAGACAGCCCCCAGGAGCTTCTCACTATTCAGTTTTAGCCCTCCAGTTTCTTAATGCACCCTTCTTCCTTGATTTTAGGGAGCAACTTGCCCTTCTTCACCTACCAGTCCAATTGTCTTTAGTTTACACTCAGTTCCACTTAGTTACACTCAGTTACAGTTAGTTACACTAAGTTACACTTAGTTACACTGAGTTACACTTACCAGACTCAGTTTGACTGATGGTTGACAGTTACTTGAGCATTGATGACTCCATTGATGATGATGAAGACTTCAAGTTGTGCTTCGATGATACTAGTTGTGCTCCGATGACACTCCCATGATCCTTTGATCACTCCATGATGGCTAATTAGAATTTCCACCTTAGGCATTCGAATTCCTCATGCTTTGTACTATTTATTTGTCCATATTGTGATTAATTAACTAGTGTGTGTGAAGTATTATTGCTTCTATCCGAGTTCTACTATTCCATATTATTCTGTTGCTCATTATACTATATTGTTCACTCTTCTTCTATTTTTCTGCTTAATCATAATTACTCTTGTGAGGTATACATCATCTCTTAGAACTGCTGTGAGGATTTTCACAATACAAACCTCCCTCTTGCTCTCCAATTACCACTACATCATCTATGGTCTTTCCCTTTGGCCAAATTAGGACTTGGCCATCCACAAATGCAACCCTCATACCTTTTGCATCCAATGCAAATATGGAGAGAAGGTTTTTCTTGAGCCGAAGCACATAAAGCACTTCTTTCATCTTCAAAGACTTTCCAGAATCTAGGTTGTAGGAGGCTTCACCACTTCCTTTGATGGGGTATTGATAGTCATCCCCAAGTTTCACTTTATGGGGTGATTCATGTTCAGATAGATTTACAAAAGCTTCTTTAAACCCAGTCATGTGTTTGGAAGTCCCACTGTCAATAAGCCAATCATTACAACCATGAGAAATAGTACTTGTAAGAGCAGAGATTAGAACATACTATTATTTGCTTGATGAGTCATCATCACTTTCTGCTCTAGCCTTCTTCTTTGGAGGTTCATCATCTTCAGCAGCATGAGCATGTTAAATTTTCAGAATTTACTTCAATCTGATCTAGGATCTTAACTGAGAGAACAACATGTACAGCATATCTACAGCATATCAATCATGGAGACAATAATGCAAGCACACAAGAGACACAAAGATTTACTTGGGGAAAACCATAAAGGTGAAAAACCCCAATAACTTCCTCAGAGATAGATAGAGCAATGATACAACCAACCATAAGAGATAGACACAACCTAGTAGCAGATCCTCCTCCTCCATAAGTGCACCACTCCTCCTTGAGTGCATGTGTGAGAAGTGAGTTACTCTATTTATACTTGACTTGACTTGCCTTTTTACCTAACTCATGTAGGCTCGAACTTAACCACATAACATAATGCTGAGTGGGCCGACCCCCAATAGGGTGGTCTAATAACCCTTTGACCCACATGGCCGACCCCCAATAGGGTGGTCTAATAACCCTTTGACCCACATGACTTATACAGAGCCGACCCCAAATAAGGTGGTCTAATAACCCATCAAGTATAAGTTACGACACTTACAATATAAATGACGACACTTCCTTATAGAGGAATAATACCATCTCTATAGGAATACAATATACATATATGTGAAATACATTCCGAAGTTACATATACATCAACACTCCCTCATAACTAGGAAGGTATTTCTCAGCACAGTTCTTCTAGCACAAGTCATCTTCTCTGGGTCATCGTCACTAGATAATCGTCATTGAGTCATCATCATCGTCACTGCTGCTGCTATCTCAATCAATCTCTGAATCTACTCGTCATAGGAATTTCTACAGAGCCAGTCCTTTTTCATACTGGATGTAGGCCCACCACCTGCAGTCTTTGTCATCATTGGCCATACTGTGGAATCCTCAGGACTGATTACGTGCGTCACAAAACCTCGAAAGAGCATCCCAGGATGTTACGGGTACACAACTCCGACCTGTAGGATCTCCCAGGGCGCCATTACATGTGACCCCACCACAAAACCTCGCAAGAGCATCTCAGGATGTTACGGGTACACAACTCCAACCTGAAATCTCCCAGGGCGCTATTACATGTGGTCCACCACAAAACCTCGGAAGAGCATCTCAGGATGTTACGGGTACACAACTCCGACCTGAAATCTCCCAGGGCGCTATTACATGTGGTCATGGAAAAACCTCGCAAGAGCATCCCAGGACTGATTACGGGCACACAGCCCAACCTATCGTATCTCCCAGGGCGCTATTACATGCCATAGGACAAAACCTCGCAAGAGCATCTGCCAGATATCCCAGGGCGCTATTACATGCCATAGGCAAAACCTCGAAAGACTATCTGCAGATCTCCCAGGGCACCGAATTACATGTCCTCCCAGAGCAAAACCTCGAAAGAGCATTTGCCAGATGTCCCAGGGCACCGATATTACATGCCATAGGCAAAACCTCGAAAGACCATCTGCAAATCTCCCAGGGCACCGGATTACATGCTCATCTACACAACCTGATCCACGGCCACAGAGTATCAACCTAATACTCACCATACATCATC
Source organism: Larix kaempferi (assembly GCA_027924585.1). Taxonomy (NCBI): domain Eukaryota; kingdom Viridiplantae; phylum Streptophyta; class Pinopsida; order Pinales; family Pinaceae; genus Larix; species Larix kaempferi. The sequence continues at coordinate 41,535,508 of BSBM01000017.1, forward strand.
CTGATGTACTCATGATCGTCCTGATCATCATCACTGCAACGTCCTACTGCATGTCATCTGGAGCAACATCCTGAAGCTCACCATCCATGATCATCCTAATCATCATCACTGCAACGTCCTGCTGCATGTCATCTGGAGCAACATCCTGAAGCTCATCATCCATGATCATCCTGATCATCACTGCAACATCCTGCTGCATGTCATCTGGAGCAACATCCTGAAGCTCATCATCCATGATCATCCTGATCATCACTGCAACATCATGCTGCATGATCCACCTGATCATCAATGCATCCACCTGATGCATACCAAGTATCTACCTGATACATATCATCATACATGATCCACCTGATCATACAATGTATTCACCTGATACATGATACATATCACCATACATGATCCACCCGATCATACAATGTATCCACCTGATACATATACAGATACATGGTCCAAGCATCCAACATGATGCATATACAAAATACATACACATGATCCAACTGATCATATCCAGCATCCAACATGATGCATCCATACATAAATGATCCACCTGATCATATCCAGCATCCAACATGATGCATACATACATAAATGATCCAACTGATCATATCCAGCATCCAACATGATGCGTACATACATACATAAAAATGATCCAGCTGATCATATCCAGCAGAAACCAGAACATCATCCTGATGCCCATTATCCAGTGCTTACATCCACAGCCATGTGAAGGATCCTCCTTCCAACATGCTTGGAATGGCTTCAGCAAATGTGTCCATCACTTCTTCCTCGAAGTGTCCTCGATCTGAAGAACGCCAAGCCTCTCTCTGAAGTACTCGAACTTCACCCTGGCTAGTGGCTTCGTCAGCACATCTGCAATCTGCTCATCCGTCGCAACATACAGGAGCTTCACAGCTCCTCTCTGCACCATATCCCTGATATAGTGATATTTGATCTCTATGTGTTTCGACCTGTCATGAAACACTGGGTTCTCGGACAGCTTCACACAACTCTGGTTATCACAGAAGATACCAGTAGCCTCCAACGGGAGATCAAATAACTCAGACAGTAGCTTCCGTAGCCATACTGCCTCACAACTAGCTGAACAGGCTGCAACATACTCAGCTTCAGCTGTACTCAGTGCTACGCAGGACTGCTTCCTGCTAAACCAAGAGATCACACCTGATCCCATACTGAAGCAACACCCAGATGTGCTCTTCCTATCTATAGCACTGCCAGCCCAATCTGAATCAACAAAACCCTGCAGGTTAAACTTTTGATTTGCCTCATACCTGAGCCCATAATCCACTGTACCCTTCAAGTACCTCAGAACATGCTTTACAGCAACCAAGTGAACACTCCTCAGATCCGTCAGGAACTGGCTCAATGTGTTCACAGTAAAGCAAATGTCTGGTCTCGTGTTCGTCAGGTACATCAAGGACCCAATCATCTGACGATACATAGAGACATCAACTGGCTCAGATGAAGCATCACATAGAAGCTTTAGATTTGATGCCATAGGTGTGGCCATGGCCTTGTAGTCCATCATCCCGAACCTCTTCAGGATCTCTACTGCATACTTCCCTTGTCCAAGGAAGATTCTATCTGCACTCTGCCACACCTCCATGCCAAAAACAAATAGTGCATCATCCCCAAGTTCTTCATCTCGAACTCGGTAGTAAGCTTCCACTGCGTGTCGGCAATCAATCTATCTTCACCATACCAAGTTCTACACATATATGATTTCCTATCATGTGTCTCAAAACCAAGTAGCTGCTCTACATACACTTCTTCTTCAACTACACCATTCAAGGAAGCTATCTTGAATCCATCTGGTGTATCTTCTATTTCATCACTTTTATATTTCTCAATGCTGCCATCTGCAACATGCTTGATCTGATAGTTCCATTTGGAAGTCATAGAAAACTTCCCTTCATGTCTTGGGATTACATCCCAAACATCATTCTTCATGATCGACGGATCATGGCATTTCATTTCTTCATCCCAGATCCTGGGAACTTCAATATCTTCAATATCTTCAATAGATATCTTTGTTGTTGGAACAAATGTTGTAGTTCTTCTTTTGTAGGAGATGGCATACAATCTTTCCTACACAACAAGTTAAATTGCATGATTAGAAAACATCTCATAGTTTTCAGAACAAATTCTTACACATAAAGAAATATGTCATACAGTCATGCAATTATCTTAGCCAATGCTTCAATACAACATTTATCCATATCCCGTAACTTTCTAGATGCCTTCCAATCTCTACCAGAACATTGTTAAGAGTGTGCACAACTCCCAACATGTCAGCAAAGAGGTTTCATTCTAGATAAGTAGCAATGGAATGTTGTACAGTGCCATAGGCCACTTACCCATGTATATTAGTAGTATACTGTTCATCAATGCAACTATTCTAATATGCACAATACATATCCTAAGTCTAGGAACATGGGCATATACATCATTGAACAATTTTATTTAAACAAACACATATGCAAGAAATGACAATTCAAATACTTATCTTTGTTTGTTCGTTAGGTGGACTCCCTCTGAGTCTTCACTTCCTTGCAGGAGCTGCTGGAGTCCTAATCTGAAGTAGCTTCTTCTACACCTTTCTGTTGTGGAATGTAGAGAGATGGTCAACTCCCTCTGAATATCTGCATCCTTGCATAAACCACTGAAGTGTGCTCCTTTGATTTATTGCAGGAACAACTGGAGTGTGCTCCCTCTTGATCTTTGCTTCCTGGATTACTTGTTCTTCAACTCATATTCATCCTTGGTCCCTATGCATGCTTATTAGTATCATGATTGTGTTATCCTTGTGATCTCATATAAAATCATACATTCATTAGTATACTATTAAAACACAATAATCTCAAGCACGTATAGTCATGATCATTTCAAACAGAAATAATAAGCATTAGCTTTCAAGGTTTATGTAGGATTCTTATGGTTAGTCAAATCATAAGAAACATAACATGTCTAAACCTGTAATTACTCAAACCTATGACTCTTCGGGTTAGTTGAGTTATCAATCAAGATAAGAGATATAATATGCATAAAACCTATGATTATTCAAACCTATACCTACATGATTCTTCTGGTTAGTCATATCATCAATTATGGTAAGAAACATAATATGCATACCACCATGATTATTCAAACCTATGACTCTTCGTGAATAATCATTATCAACAACACAATAGTATAAGATCCTAACACAAGGTAGGATTCTAGCTTGATATAGGAAAAGCATACCTGGATTAGCATGCTAGCTAGTTTATGTCTAACATACCCGCATAATGTCTTTTGGTTCTCTTCAGTGACTTGTGCTAGTAACCTGCATGTCTCATATGTTAACCATTACAAAACCAAGTTATACATACCTCGTAAATGGATCTTCTATGAGATCCATGACAATGGATGAATCTTTGTCCTTATGTTATCATGACCATATGTTCTTGGACCGGAACATGATTTGTCTTTCTTGGCGTACCTTTCATGTTAGTAGACAACATAAACCTCATACAACACCATAATGCATTAGTACAATCATAAGTGTCAACACCTTAATCAATGAATATTTTCTATCGTGCATTCATAGTTTTATTAAGGTGATATGACAAGTCTAAAATCAAGATTGTACTAACCGTAATAACATGAAGACAAATATACCATAAACTTAATCATGAACAAATATCGAGACATACCTTGATGAGTCATACCTGTCGAGATCGCTAGTAATCTTCTTATGTAAGGTCTTAGCCTTATCTCCCTCTGAAACAGGAACTTCTTCACTTATGCAAGTGACCAATCCATCTTCTTCTAGGATTAACCCAATCCACTTGATTTGCAAGAACTGGCCCTGGATCTAGATATGGGTTTGTCAAAGAAACCCCAAAAATTCAAACTTTGAATTTCAAACTTCCGAAAGGATAGAAATATGTGCCTTGATGAGCTGATCAAACTGGTATATTCAGAATTTGAAAACTACAAAGTTTCACTCCTCAATTTTGCCTTTGATACTTCCGGATTCACTGGACGTGACCCTGAACTGGGGTTTGATGAAGCCCACTCTTTTTCCCCATCAAAAGGTTTGATCCAAAGCTCTAAGTTTCTATTTTTCTGAGAAGCTTCCAGCCGTGGTCACAGATTGCAAAAATTCCCATTTGTATAGAAGCCCTAATTTTTTTACTTTTCTGATCAAAGTCCCGAACTAGGGTCTGATCAAACCCGGCCTTCTTCCCAACCAAAAATTCTGATCTTGGTCTCTAAATTTTTATTTTGATGAGTAGCATTCAGTCGTGGTTTCCGATTACAAAAATTCCAACTTTCTTCAAAGCCCTAAATTCCGGAAGCCATGAATGAAGGTACTCAAAAATAATTCTGTTTTGACAGAAATATGTACCTGATTGTTTCTAGTGTAACTCTACATTTTTTGATCCACAGGGTCTGAAAAAGGTTTCTTGAGATAGCCTGACCTGTTACCTTTCCATCCTGATAGGTCTGACCTCAATTGGATTCTCTGAGAGAGAGTTATGGCAAATGTCGCAACGTGACCTGTTTTGGGATAATACAGGAGTGCGAACTTGTACGGCGTACCACGTGTCACTGTTTGAACTTTGGCCTCTGAAAAAGTTTCCTGATATATCTAGGCCTGTTATATTTTCATCCTAATAGGTCTTACCTCAATTGGACTCTCTGAGAGAGAGTTATGCCAAGTGTCGCAACGTGACCTGTTTGTGGGATAATACAGGAGAGCGAACTTGTACGGAGTACCACGTGTCACTGGTTCACCTTCGGCCTCTGAAAAACTTTTTTGAGATATTACATTCTGTGTAATACCTGTTACTTTTTACGAAATTTCATTTGGATCTTCCTATCCCAAGTTATGACCTTTTTCCCAAGGTCACCTGATTTTGACTCAGATCTGGAAGAGGCAGAAACCCTATATTGCACAGATCATAAATCACAAAGTACAATGAATTAGAGGTTTTCCTTTGGAGACAAGGTACCTGGAGATTTAATATTCGTCCTGTAACAATTTCAGATCCGAAAAATTCACCAAAACGGATTTATAGCGAAAGTGCTACGATGACTGGTTTTTGCTATATCAAGCCCTAGCATCGTAAGTGCAACAAGTGTCATACATGCCATATCATGCCTTCTTTCAGGTTAGCTCTAATACCATGTTAAATTTTCAGAATTTACTTCAATCTGATCTAGGATCTTAACTGAGAGAACAACATGTACAGCATATCTACAGCATATCAATCATGGAGACAATAATGCAAGCACACAAGAGACACAAAGATTTACTTGGGGAAAACCATAAAGGTGAAAAACCCCAATAACTTCCTCAGAGATAGATAGAGCAATGATACAACCAACCATAAGAGATAGACACAACCTAGCAGCAGATCCTCCTCCTCCATAAGTGTGCCACTCCTCCTTGAGTGCATGTGTGAGAAGTGAGTTACTCTATTTATACTTGACTTGACTTGCCTTTTTACCTAACTCATGTCAGCTCGAACTTAACCACATAACATAATGCTGAGTGGGCCGACCCCCAATAGGGTGGTCTAATAACCCTTTGACCCACATGGCCGACCCCCAATAGGGTGGTCTAATAACCCTTTGACCCACATGACTTATACAGAGCCGACCCCAAATAAGGTGGTCTAATAACCCATCAAGTATAAGTTACGACACTTACAATATAAATGACGACACTTCCTTATAGAGGAATAATACCATCTCTATAGGAATACAATATACATATATGTGAAATACATTCCGAAGTTACATATACATCAACAGAGCATGGTACCTTCTTTTGTTGCCCTTCTTCTTCTTGTTGAAGTTGTTGTTGTCCCTTTTGTTCTTGAGACATTCTGAAGCAAAGTGACCCTTCTTATTGCATGTGAAGCACCTTAGATCCTTCTTATTCTTTTGGTGATAGTGAGTGGATCTCTTTTGTTGAGAGTGCACCTTTTTAGGCTTGCTTCTTTTGGTGTGAGCTATAAGAGCTTGATCTTCCTTATCCATCTTTTCTTCCCGAGCTACAAGCCTTGCTTCTTCTTGAGAGCATTCCTCCCATAGCCTACTGGAAGAGATCAATTTCTTTCTTGCACATATTCCTTGAATAAAGGAGTCCCATGACCTAGGTAGGCCATTCAGAGTGGTCATAACAACTTCACCATTGTCCACTACTTCATCCACAGCTTCAAGTTGTTCCTTGATATGAGAGACCTTGGAGAAGTAATATTGAATGGTCTCTCCATTCAACATCTTGACCCCTCTCAATTGATTCCGTAGAGTCATCTTCCGATTTATATTCTTCCCTTCAAATAACCTGGTCAGGGAGTCAAACATCTCCTTGGGTGTCTTTAGAGATGACACATGTGGTATGAGATGGTCTTTGATAGAATCAACAATGATTCTCTTTGCCTTGACCAAGTTCTTCTTATACAAAACCTTAGCCTCTTCATCCTCTAGGATAGGGACCTCACAGTTGATGTAGGAGTCCAATTCATTTTCTTCCAGGATTAACCCAATCCTATACTTCCAAGCTCGAAAGTTATCATCCCCTTCAAGCTTATCCTCAAGCTTGGTGTGGTGATACATCTTAAACAGTACTTCAAATGGAAATAGAAAAGATTTAGGTCTTCCCACTTGCTTTGCTGAAAACTGGATCTGGTCTCGGATTAGGGTTTGTCGAAAAAACCCTAAAAATTCAAAATGTGAATTTCAACTTTATGAAAGGATAGAAATATGTGCCTTGATGATCTGATCAGCCTGGTGTATTCAGAATTTGAGATCTGCAAGGCCTCACTCTTCAGAAATTCCTTTTAGTCTTCCCGGGTTCACTGGGAGGACCCTGAATTAGGGTTTGCATTTCCCGGAGATTTACTCAGCCAAAAATCTCAATCCAAAGCTCTAAACTTCGATTTGTTTAAGGAGCTTCCAGCTATGTCTTCAGATTTCAGAAATTCCTATTTTTGTGGAAACCCTAATTTTTAGGGGCAAAACTAAAAATGCTCAGAATTGAATTCTGATTGGATAGATAGATTCTCCTTAATGAGTAGAGTCAATATACTATACTTCTTTTCCAAAATCTGTGTATAGAAACCAAATAAACAAGAAACCCTAGTTTCTGCGACTACACAATGTCTTCTTCTCAGGTTAGCTCTGATACCATGTTAAATTTTGAGCATTAATTCACAATACTCTAGGATCTTTACTGAGAGAATAACATGTACATTATATCAATGCATATCAATCATAACAAGCATGTCAATCATCACAAGAAGCAAAAGCATCAGAGACAATAGACACAGAGTTTCTGTGGGAAAACCCTAAGGTGAAAAACCCCACAACTTCCTCAGAAATAGATAGAGCAATAGCTCAACCAAAATAGAACCAAAGTACAAGAGATGGACTCCTCTTAGCAATTGATCCTCCTCCTCACATGTGCACCACTTTCTGAGTGAAGGAAGTGTGAATTCTGAGTGATCCAAATAGAGATCTCCCGATCTCTATTTATACTTGTCCTATTTTCCCAATAACCTTATGGGGCCGACTTGTCTAGCTAGGTACAATAACTTCATATTACATTATATCGGGCCGACCCCTTACAAGGTGGTCTAGTAACCCATCGAAAAGTTAACACACTTGCGACACTTGTCAATACAAATGACGACACTTCCGTATAGAGGAATAATACATCTCTATAGGGGTACAATAAATATATAGATGAAATACATTCCGAAGTTACATATACATCAACATATGGTTAGTGAGTATGACAGTTTCCTTTCCAAGGATGTAATGCCTCCATTGCTTGAGAGCTTGCACAATAGCATATAGTTATTTTTCGTACGTCGAATATCTTCTAACCGTGTCGTTAAAATTTTCAGAATGAAAAGCGGTTGGGTGACCAGACTAAGTGATCACTGTGCCCAAGGCATAGTCCGATGTGTCCGTCTCAATATCCAAGGGCTGATGCAAATTAGGTAACACAATTACTGGTGCAGTGAAGAGCTTGTGCTTGAGCTGTTCAAAAGCTTCTTGTTGTGTCAATGTCCATTTGAAGTTATTTTTTCCATTTCCCTTCGTCAACTGATTCAAGGGCCAGGCAATGTGACTGAAGCCGATTATGAACCGATGATAGAAATTCACCAAAGCAAGAAAAAATATTAGTTCTTGAATGATGTGAGGAATGGGCCAATATTGGAGAATTTGTACTTTGTCTAGATCGATGTGAATGCCTACAGAGTCTATTACATACCCCAAATATTTGATGTTGTTCATCACAAAGGTGCACTTGTCCATGTTCAAGTAAAGTCGATGTTGCTGGAGAGTGTTGAGTACTTGTCGAAGCTGTCTGACATGTTCTTCCCATGATCGACTGAAAATAAATATCTCATCAATATAGACAATGACTCATTTGTCGATGAAAGGTCACATAATGTTTTCCATGTATCACATGAAGGTCGCAGGTGCATTCGTTAAGCTGAAAGGCATGACTAACCATTCAAACATTCCTTCCTTGGTCTTGAAAACAATTTTCCACACATCTGAGGGCTCAATTGGAATCTGATGATATCCCGACTTAAGGTTGAGCTTAGTAAAGAATTTGGCACCTTTTAGATAGTCGATGAGCTCGTCTATTCATAGCAGAGGGTAGTGATTCTTTACTGCAATTTTGTTGAGTTCCCTATAGTCGATGCACATGCGCCAAGTCCTGTCTTTATTTGGAACGAGGACGATTGGGATTCCACAAGGAGAGGAATTGGGTCAGATATGACCTTTTTCGATCAAATATTGGATTTGTCTACGAATATCTTCATTTTCGAGAATGTATATTCTGTAAACAGATGCGTTAGGAAAAGAAGAACTAGGAGCAAGTTCAATGGAGTGTTTTACCTGGCAATGTTGAGGTACTCCATTTAGCTCTCGGAATAAACTCTGATACTCGTAGAGAATGTTGTCGATCAAATGCTTTTGTCAAGAGCTGCTTTGGTCAGTAGGTCGACTCGTCACTATAGCATTCCTAGAATGTTTCGGTTTGATCATGATTAATGCGAACTTATGAGCATGATTGGTGAGATTCTTTGTCTGTTTAGTAGATATCATTGAAACCATTGGTGTAGGTCGTCGCTTTGGAATGTTGTACCATCGATTCTGGATTCTGAAAATCACCTTCTGTGGTCATTACTGACAACTTCCATGGCGATCCTCTAGGTAAGGTTTCCCAAACAGGGCATCGGCTATGGAGAGTGGTGCTCTGTCACAGAGTACTTCATCTTCAAAAGGCTTTATGAAGTAGGCAAGTTTGCATTGTTGGATGATCCGTAGTTCCTGTCCATCCTTCATCAAACCGATGTTGTAAGGCCGAGGATGCAGAGTAGTGACAATACCTAGTTTCTTCATAAGATCTCCAGAAATGAAGTTCTTCTAGATACCATTATCCACAATCAAATGTAATGAGTTGTGCTGAACCCATATCCATGTATGGAACAAAAGCTTTCGTTCCTCCTCTTAGACGATAGTCGAGGATGCTAGAGTGGTCGATGTCAAAAGGGTTGTTGCATCTGGATCATATTCTTCCACTATCTTCGCATCAAATGTCGACACTTTTTCCAAAAATTTCTTTCGATCTTTGAATTAAGATGTATCGTGCCAAGATGAGTGGTGGTAATCACACCATTTTATGGTCGACGGTTGTTTGCTACGTTCCCTTTTCTGAAAAGGATTTTTTCCATCATTTGGCTTTGGAAGAGTTAGCTAAGAAGATTTTGACTTGTCGAAGTCAGCTTATGTCTTCTTGTCAGGTGTTCATCCTGATGTTGGCTTTGTTGCAAAGCATTCTTTCCCTTTTTGCTTGGTTTCAAGTTTGCTGGCATAGTGGAATGCATCCGCAAGCATAGTGACAGTAATAAATTCCATATCTTGTTGAATATACTGGGACAATCTGCTGATGTACTTTAGAACAAGCAATTTCTCTTCCTCTTGGATGCCAAGTCTAGCCATGAGTTGATAGAACTCGTCAGTGTAACTTTGTACTAATTGGTATTTCCATTTCTTTAGCTGCTGCCACTTCTTATACTGCTACTCAAGGTACTTGGGCAAGTAAAATTCCTTTTGGATGTGTTCGACGAATTTATCCCATGTGTTGATGGGGTCTCCACTTTTATCCATCTTTGTTGAGAGGTTCTCCCACCAGTAATGCACAGATGTTTACATATTTAAGCCTGCAATGGTGATCTTGTCAGCTTCTGAGAGTTGATTCAGAGAGTAATAGGATTCCAATTATTGCACCCAATTATCAACACATTTCACATACATCTTTCCTTCAAGATTTGGTATGTCCAAGTTAATTTGCACTTTGAAGGGGCTGATTTTATCGGAGTGAGTTCTCAGCAAAAATCCTCTGGATGTCGAAGCAAATCGCATGAGAATTTCATTGAACTGGGGAACATTTTAGTTCGTTGTCGATTCACCGCTTTCTCAATAAGTTGTGCTGTCTCTTCGGTTGCATGTCTTTCATCTGTTTTGTCTGCCATTTCTAGAGGTAGCATTTGCTTGGATTCCTGAGATTGCGAGCGTGTTTGAACATTCATAAGTTGGTAACTTTGCTAGAAGTGTCTACGCAAACTTAAGCATGAACAAAGATGACTTCTCTGATACCAATGATTCACACGTGGCCAGGAAGCATGAGGGGGACAATAGTTTGACTGAATGAGTCAGCTCTGTTATGGCCAAAGCTTAAGAAATAGAATGCAAAAAGCAGGAATACACTACATAGACAGAGCACAAAAATACACAGATAATATGCAAGAATGAGAACTGATATTCTATTATTGGGTATGAGATCATCGATTCATTGATTGATTTATATTACAATAGTTTACATGCTTATATAGAGAGTGTTGAGAGCTTGGGTGCTTGGCCATTACGTTCATTTACAAGGAAGTTAGAACGGTTCGACAGTTTAACCATTACAACCGACTGGAAGATAGAGAGACAGTCTGTCACAGTTCGAGAGTCGCAAGTCGCAAATCGACACTGCATGTTGATGTCACAAAACTGTGAGGTCGCGGAACATCTCAAAGTCACGAAGTTTTCGAAGTCATGTCGGATTCAAAACTTGTCGAAGCTGTGTCGATGTCGATGATTGCTCGAAGATATGTCAAAGTTAGTGTCTGACAATAATGCCAACTGCGATGAGGATCACTCCCTTCCAATGAAACTGCAAAACACCTCAGGTAGTGGTCTTTCTAAACATAAGAATGTCCCCTTCTAAGGATTCTATGCATTGCTCTTCTAACTTGTGAAGATATACTCTCTTTGGGATGCATTATTATAGAGTGTTAGATCTCTCAGACCTTTCTTATTCACTCCAATATCTACTCAGATTTTATTTTATTGTTTTGCATATAATTGCCTAAAGGTTAAATAGAGCCCTCATTTTAGGGAAGGAAAGATGCCTCACAGGATTCCTACTACCCTCAATTAACTTCAAGACAAGATATGCATCCTATTCATTGCTGTTGTGACCTCTAATGACTGTCTTATACTCAAAATTTCCCATAGTGAAAGATTGTTGTATGTGGTTGTTACACTACAGGTTGTCATCAGTACAACACTATCCAACATTGGTCCAAGCTGCTACAGCGTAGCTATTTGACTGACCATCTTATTTAGGGATGCGACCAACCTGGAACGCTTGGAAACTCTCCTTTGCATGCTTCTATGGACCGATTAGGATTGTTTTAAAATGTTTTTTTCCTCCCTTATGACGCCATATATGTTACAATAAAGGTTTGTTGCTGTAGATGACTGTTACAGGTTTGAGACATGCCTTTCTTAAGGCAGGTCCATCTGCTACAGGTGGGTGTCTTTATTTTTTCTTATGTTAGGATAATTTTTTAATGATGTAACGTAACCCATGTTAAAAAGCACCAGTTTGAATGGAAAGGCATTAGTGTGAAAAGGGTTAGATTGCGTAGATTTTCTATAGATCTGTTCATTTTCTTTGAGTGTATATTTACATGATAATAGGTCACAAATGGGTGGCGTAGCCAGACTATCAAGAATGGCCAGTTCATATCCTAAAAATACTATAACTGGTTTACCCCAAAGCCAGTGCAGAACTAGTCGATTCCAACTACATTTCTCCTTACAAGCTCACTATAGTAGTCTAGGATTGAATACATATCGGACATTGAATATCCACAACATTTTCTTCTCATTTCTCTTGACCTTAAGTAAGGAATCAAAGATGTCATCATATTTTCCTTCATCTCATTTTTTTCGCATGAAACCAAGTAATAACATCCCTTAGGTTTGTAGATATCAGTAGGCCAATTTACAGTGAGAAGCTCCAAAAATACAACCCCGAATTTGTACACATCCCCTCTGAGAGTGGATTTCCAAGCCTGACCATATTTGGGTGAATATTTCCCAGCCTTGTGTGTTTAAAAAAAAATCAACTTTCACATCACAAATTCCTTGCCTCATATTATGTGCGCAGCAAAGAGGACAGTGGAGTTAAAGCACATCAAAATGATTATGTCGAAGGGAATGCATCATAAGTATAGAGTGGTATAGGGTGTTACTTCCATTTTTTCATGGTGTCCACAATTTTGTCATGCATTCAGTAGGGATACATGTTGATGGATATTTGATGGCCTAGGTTCAAAATGACATATTTTGGATTCATATTGTGATGATATCCTAGTATCTATGATGCTATAGTGTGGATGATGAGTCTAATAATAACATAGGCCACATTGTGAGAATTCCCTAGCTCTATGAACCAATCTAGATTTGGGTGAAAATATGACAGGTCATAGTACCAAATATAGGATAACATTTTACTGTAACTGACCCACCCATGCAAAAACGGGTACTGTTTGGTGTAATTGTACCTATTTAAAGGTTCTTTTAATCATTCTTTTTTATCCAGGGGTCCTTAATAAGTTATAATATTTTTTAGCCTATAAGGAAATCAACAAAGGGAAAGAATTCAACATCCCTGAAACCAACATTTATTTATATAAAGTTGGGTACATTTGGATATTTTACAGAGATATGTTCATCCTAGACAATGCCCTGCAATCAACAAACTAAATGTCTAAAATAGTCAAAACTTAGTAAAAAGAGCATGTTATCAATATAATTACAGCAATACAACATAGCATGAGTAATATACCTATAAACTCGACACTTATATAGTTTTTTTCTACAAAACAACTCTTGTAGAATATGCATTCCAACATGGAAATGATCGTCTGATTCAGAAGTCATAAATGACAGGAAAATGCCCAGCTTTGGAGAGCCCTCAAGTGGTGGGTTTGGAAATTGGAAGCCTGTAAATGTTATAGAATGGGTGTAAATATGCCAGCATAACCCATAGTCATATACGCCCGCTAAACTAGTAATGAAGCCCTATTTGCAACCTGTATATGCCCTTTAAACTCAAGCAAGAAGGAATATGTTGCAGTCCGTTCATCAGAAAACCTTTTTTAGTGGTTTATATGGAGCGCCCTCCTTGTTTATATCATGCATATGTTATTTTACTTGAGGAGTTGGTTTACCCTTATTCTATGGTAGTTAATGGGACGTTTTTACTTGATTCAAACTCATTCATGCCTTGTGTTTGGAGGAACGTTCTTCAATTACTTCAATTGTGCCATCTTAACACCATTAGATGCATAGTGTCTGTGGAATTTTTTCAAGTAGTTATAATAAAAATCCAATTAATATTTAGGAGTTCATAAAATACAGAACTAGCATTTAAAGTGCCACACCAAATTTATGCCACACGTTCCTTTTAGGAGTCTTTTCATGGAGAGCGTTCTCCTTTTTGACAATTTATTGTTGAGTGCTTGCCTTGAAGAGCCTTTGGAGGCTAGGCTGTTGCTTCTACTTGTTGTTTTCCCTTATTTTTTTGGAGATGCAGCCTATTAATTGGGTCTTATGTATCTTGGACGTTGTGCATGTAGCATTGACTACCTCATATTTTGTATATCGTTAGAGTTTGGTAGGGTTTTAGTGGAAGTTAATTATTGTTTACTCTACCCTAGGCTACATCTAGTATTTTTTTGTAAAGGAATTTTAGCTACTAAAATATATAGAAGAGCATCTTCCTCATTTGTTTGAACTCATCCCTTATGTCCCATCCATCTAGAAACAAGTAAAACATACAAAAAAAATCTCACTCCAAATCTCCCCCACCCCAAACAGAAGTAAGGAAAAACTGACTAAAATTACAGGGGATTTGCTTGGAATTTTATCAAATAACAGCTTTGAAGGAGAGGGATGTAATTTGGAGCTTGGAATTGTTGTGTAGAGGCTTGAAAGAGAATGGTGCAAGGTTGGAACAATTGTCACGAATCGTGCGAGTGCCTTTTACCATTTTTCTCTGATTAATATTTATTTTTTCCATCTTCTCTTCTTTAGCCTTTAGAAAATCCAACATTCAACAAAACTCAGTCATTCTTATAATAGTGAAAGAGAAGAAGAAAAGAAATAGAGAAATATAAAAAGCGATAGTCAAGGGGTACTTTAACCTAGAAAAGCCTTTGCTACAATATGTGACCAAATTAACAAAAAACAAACCCAAAATTTGTTAAATTTTCAGTATTAAATCACAATACTATAGGATCTTTGCTGAGAGAATAACATCTACAGTATATCAATGCATGACAATCATAATATGACAAGCATCACAAGCATCACAAGAATCAAAAGCATAGAGACAAGAGACACAGAGTTTCCGTGGGGAAAACCCTAAGGTGAAAAACCCCACAAACTTCCTCAGAGATAGAGAGAGCAATGGCTCAACCAAAATACAACCAAATAATACAGAGATAGTCTCCTAGCAGATGATCTTCCTCCTCCTCACTAGTGCGCCACTTTCCAGAGAGAGAGATAGATACTTTTTCCGAGTGAGTAAAATAGAGATCTCCTATCTCTATTTATACTCACCTTTTTGCCCAGTGACTTACTGGGGCCGACTTGTCTATTTTTGAGTACATCCACATTATATTATATATTAATTAGGGCCGACCCCATAAGGTGGTCTAATAACCCATCGGCAAGTATACACACTTGCGACACTTGTCAATCCACATGACGACACTTCCTTATAGAGGAATAACACATCTCTTATAAGGGTACAATAAATATACATATAATATACTGATGAAATACATTCCGAAGTTACATATACATCAACACTCCCTCTTAACAAGGAAGGTATTTCTCGACACAGATTCGCTAGACAAGTCTTCTTCTCTGGATCATCGTCATCGATGCATCGTCATCGTCATCGTCACTGCTGCTGCTATCTCGTCCAATCTCTGTCTCTACTCGTCATAGGAAGTTCTGCAGAGCCAGTCCTTTTTCATACTGGATGTAGGCCCACCACCTGCAGGTCTTCATCATCACTGGCCATACTGTGGAATCCTCAGGACTTTTACGTGCGTCACAAAACCTCGAAAGAGCATCCCAGGCTGTTACGAGCACACAGCTCTACCTATAGGATCTCCCAGGGCGCTATTATATGTGACCTCACCACAAAACCTCGCAAGAGCATCTCAGGATGTTACGGGTACACAACTCCGACCTGAAATCTCCCAGGGCGCTATTACATGTGGTCCACCACAAAACCTCGTAAGAGCATCTGCCAGATATCCCAGGGCGCTATTACATGCCGTAGGCAAAACCTCGTAAGACTATCTGCAGATCTCCCAGGGCGTTATTACATGTGGTCATGGCAAAACCTCGCAAGAGCATCCCAGGACTGATTACGGGCACACAGCCCAACCTATCGGATCTCCCAGGGCGCTATTATATGCCATAGGACAAAACCTCGTAAGAGCATCTGCCAGATATCCCAGGGCGCTATTACATGCCATAGGAAAAACCTCGTAAGACTATCTGCAGATCTCCCAGGGCGCTATTATATGTCCTCCCAGAGCAAAACCTCGAAAGAGCATTTGCCAGATGTCCCAGGGAACCGAATTACATGCCATAGGCAAAACCTCGAAAGACCATCTGCAAATCTCCCAGGGCGCTATTATATGCTCATCTGCACAACCTGATCCACGGCCACAGAGTATCATCCTGATACTCACCATACATCATCCTGATGTATCCATGATCATCCTGATCATCATCACTGCAACGTCCTGCTGCATGTCATCTGGAGCAACATCCTGAAGCTCGTCATCTATGATCATCCTGATCATCACTGCAACATCCTGCTGCATGTCAAGTATCTATCTGATACATATCATCATACATGATCCTCCTGATCATCAATGCATCTACCTGATGCATACCAAGTATCTACCTGATACATATCATCATACATGATCCTCCTGATCATCAATGTATCCACCTGATACAAATACAAATACATGATATATATCACCATACATGATCCACCTGATCATACAATGTACCCACCTGGTACATATACAGATACATGGTCCAAACATCCAACATGATGCATATACAAAATACATACACATGATCCAACTGATCATATCCAGCATCTACATGATGCATACAAAAAAAAATGATCCAACTGATCATATCCTGCATCCAACATGATGCGTACATACATACATAAAATGATCCAACTGATCATGTCCTGCATCCAACATGATGCGTACATACATAAAATGATCCAACTGATCATATCCTGCATCCAACATGATGCGTACATACATACATAAAATGATCCAACTGATCATATCAAGCAGAAACTAGAACATCATCCTGATGCTCATCATCCAGCGCTTACATCCACAGCCATGTGAAGGATCCTCCTTCCAACATGCTTGGAATGGCTTCAGCAAATGTATCCATCACTTCTTCCTCGAAGTGTCCTCGATCTGAAGAACGCCAAGCCTCTCTCTGAAGTACTCGAACTTCACCCTGGCTAGTGGCTTCGTCAGCACATCTGCAATCTGCTCGTCTGTTGCAACATACAAGAGCTTCACAGCTCCTCTCTGCACCATATCCCTGATATAGTGATATTTGATCTCTATGTGTTTCGACCTGTCATGAAACACTGGGTTCTCGGACAGCTTCACACAACTCTGGTTATCACAGAAGATACCAGTAGCCTCCAACGGGAGATCAAATAACTCAGACAGTAGCTTCCGTAGCCATACTGCCTCACAACTGGCTGAACAGGCTGCAACATACTCTGCCTCAGCTGTACTCAGTGCTACGCAGGACTGCTTCCTGCTAAACCAAGAGATCACACCTGATCCCATACTGAAGCAACACCCTGATGTGCTCTTCCTATCTGCAGCACTGCCAGCCCAATCCGAATCAACATAACCATGCAGGTTAAACTTTTGATTCGCCTCATATCTGAGCCCATAATCCACTGTACCCTTCAGGTACCTCAGAACATGCTTTATAGCAACTAGGTGAACACTCCTCGGATCCGTCAGGAACTGGCTCAATGTGTTCACAGCAAAGCAAATGTCTGGTCTCGTGTTCGTCAGGTACATCAAGGACCCAATCATCTGACGATACATAGAAACATCAACTGGCTCAGATGAAGCATCACAAAGAAGCTTCAGATTCGATGTCATAGGTGTGGCCATGGCCTTGCAATCCATCATCCCATATCTCTTCAGGATATCTACTGTGTACTTCCCTTGACCAAGGAAGATCCCACCTGCATTCTGCCACACCTCCATACCTAGGAAATAGTGCATCATTCCCAAGTCTTTCATATCGAATTCAACTGCAAGCTTCCTCTTAGTATCCGCAATCAGTCTGTCATCTCCTGTCACAAATAGGTCATCCACATATAGTAATAGAACCACAGGATTCCCTTCCTCAACTTTGTAGTAAAGGTTGGAATCCGCTTTACTCTTGGTAAAGCCCAAACTAGATAGGAAACTGTCCATCCTACCGTACCAGGTTCTGGGAGCTTGCTTCAATCCATACAAGGCTTTCTTCAATCTGCATACATAAGATTCTCTGTCATGTATTTCAAAGCCGAGTGGTTGTTCCACATATACTTCCTCTTCTACTATACCGTTCAGAAAAGAAGTCTTGACATCCATCTGCTGTATCTTCCACTTCATTGCTGCAGCCAGGGCAAGTACTGTTCTGATGGAAGTATATCTGGCTACAGGTGCAAAGGTTTCTTCATAGTCTATTCCTTCCTTCTGAGAGAAACCACGAGCTACGAATCTTGCTTTATATTTTTCCACACTGCCATCTGCAGCATGCTTGATTTTGTAGATCCACTTGGAAGTCACAACAGACTTCCCTTTAGGTCTTGGGACAACATCCCAAACATCATTCTTCATAATTGATTTGTATTCCTCAATCATAGCATCCTTCCATTCTTTCTTTTCTGCTGCCTCTTCATAACTGGAAGGCTCTTTGTTCATAATGTCACAGAGTAAAGCAACATAACTGGTGTGTGATCTGGTTCTCTTCTTTGCTCTGTGTTCTTCTTCTGGAATGCCAAATCTTTCTGCATCATTAATGAGCTCTCTAGCCCATACAGGTTTCCTCTTGTGAGTGTTATCCTCACGAGGTGGATCTACAGGTTCTTGTGGATCTTCAAACTCATGAGCAGTTTCTGGAACTGCATCAGTCATCGTAGTGTCCTGAAATCTTGTTTCCTTAGGTTCTTCATATACTTCGATAGGTGCCTTTCTTGATTTGATGAACGCTGAATTCTCATCAAATGTTACATCCCTGCTGACATCAATCTTCTTGAACCCTGGAAAATATATTCTGTAAGCCTTCGAGCTTTCACTATAACCCACAAAGATGCCCTTCTTTCCTGAAGGATCTAGTTTAGTCCTCTTCTCCTTTGGGACATGAGTGTATACTGGACAACCAAATATTCTGAGATGGCTGACTTCAGGCTTCTTCTTCTGGTGTCTTGTTGTCCAATATCTTGTGGGGTGTTCTATTCTGCACATATACAGCTGTTCTAGCTGCTTCTGCCCAAAGATGCATAGGAAGATCCTGGTCATGCAACATTGCCCTTGCTGCTTCCATGATAGTTCTGTTCTTCCTTTCTGCAACTCCATTCTGTTGAGGATTATATGGAGCAGTCAACTCCCTCTTAATCCCTGAATCATTGCAAAGCTTCTTGAAGTCATTTGAGGTGAATTCTCCACCATTGTCAGATCTGAATGTTTTGATTTTCTTGTCAGTTTGATTCTCCATCAAGTTTTTGAATTCCTTGAATTTATCAAACACCTCATCTTTGCCTTTCAAGAAGTATACCCAAGTCTTCCTGGAGAAGTCATCAATAAATGATACATAGTAAACATACCCACTCAGGGAGCTAGATGACATAGGGCCACATACATCTGAGTGGATGATTTCCAGAATGTCTTTTGCCTTGCTTTCACTGCTTGGGAAAGCCTTCTTAGTGTTCTTTCCTTTTGCACATCCTTTGCAAACACCTTCATGTTTGGTCTTGATTTCAGGAAGGCCTTCTACTGCTTTGCTTGCAATTGGAAGTGCCCTATAGTGCATGTGAGCAAGTCTTCTGTGCCAAAGTTCACTTGGCTCCATGGATTCATGTACCATGGCATGTTCAGGTTGTCCCTTCAATTTATACAGTCCTCCCTCTTGCTCTCCAATCACTACTGCATCATCTATGGTCTTTCCCTTTGGCCACATTAGTACTTGGCCATCAACAAATGCAACCCTCATACCTTTTGCATCTAAAGCAGAGATGGAGAGTAAGTTCTTCTTGAGCCCAGGTACATAGAGGACTTCCTTCATCTTCAGAGATTTTCCAGAATCTAGGTTGTAAGAGGCTTCACCACTTCCTTTGATTGGGTATTGATAATCATCCCCAAGTTTCACCTTATGGGGTGACTCATGTTCGGATAGGTTCACAAAGGATTCTTTAAATCCAGTCATGTGTTTGGAAGCCCCACTATCAATCAACCAATCATTACATCCATGAGAGATGGTACCTGTAAGAGCAGAGATCAGAACATATTCTTCTTCACTTGATGAGACATCATCACTGTCACTTTCTGCCCTTGCCTTCTTCTTTGGGGGTTCATCATCTTCGGCAGCATGAGCATGAAATCTTCTTTTGCTGCCCTTCTTCTTCTTACTGAAGTTTTTGTTATTATCCCTTTTGTTCTTGGGACAATCTGAAGCATAGTGACCCTTCTCATTGCATGTAAAGCATCTTAGGTCCTTCTTATGAGTTCTTTTGTGGTGAGAGTGATCCTTCTTGGTTTTGCTTCTTTTGGTGTGAGCTGCAAGGGCTTGATCTTCTCCTCCCATCTTTTCTTCACGAGCTATAAGCCTAGCTTCTTCTTGAGAACATTCTTCTCGAAGTCTACTGAAGGAGATCAACTTCTTCCTTGCACAAATTCCTTGAATAAAGGAATCCCATGACCTGGGTAGGCCATTTAGAGTGGTCATCACCACTTCACCATTCTCCACCATTTCATCTACTGCTTCTAATTGTTCCTTGATCTGAGAGACCCTTGAAAAGTAGGATTGAATGGTTTCTCCATTCTGAAACTTCACTGCTTTCAATTGGTTCCGCAGGGTCATCTTCCGATTTATGTTCTTTCCTTCAAATAGCTTGGTCAAAGATTCAAACATCTCTTTGGGTGTCTTGAGAGAAGACACATGGGGTATGAGATGGTCTTTGATAGAATCAGCAATGATTCTCTTTGCCTTGACCAAGTTCTTCTTGTGCAATGCCTTGGCTTCTTCATCCTCTGGGATAGGGATGTCTTCTTTCACATATGAGTCCAACTCATTCTCTTCCAGGATTAGCCCAATCCACTTGAAGTGCTGAAAACTGGATCTGGACCCGGATTAGGGTTTGTCAGAGAAACCCTAAAATTTCAAAATGTGAATTTCAAAATTCCGAAAGGATAGAAAGATGCGCCTTGGAGAGCTGATCAGCCTAGTACATTCAGAATTTGAGATCAGCAAAGTCTTGTCCTTCAAAATTGCCTTTTTGTCCTCCCGGGTTCACTGGGGAGAGCCCTGAATTAGGGTTTGAGTTTCCCGGAGATCTACCCAGCCAAAAATCTCGATCCAAAGCTCAAACCTTCGATTTTTGCAAGGAGCTTCCAGCTGTACCTTCAGTTTCCAGAAATTCCTATTTTTGTGGAAACCCTAAATTTTAGGGCCAAAACTGAAAATGCTCGGAACTGAAATCTGATTGGACAGAAAGATGCGCCTTGATGAGTAGATCCAATCTACTATACTGAATTTCAAAAATCTGTGGAGAGAAACCCAATAAACAAGCAATACAAGCTTCCGTCACTGCAAAATGTCTTCTTCTCAGTTAAGCTCTGATACCATGTTAAATTTTCAGTATTAAATCACAATACTATAGGATCTTTGCTGAGAGAATAACATCTACAGTATATCAATGCATGACAATCATAATATGACAAGCATCACAAGCATCACAAGAATCAAAAGCATAGAGACAAGAGACACAGAGTTTCCGTGGGGAAAACCCTAAGGTGAAAAACCCCACAAACTTCCTCAGAGATAGAGAGAGCAATGGCTCAACCAAAATACAACCAAATAATACAGAGATAGTCTCCTAGCAGATGATCCTCCTCCTCCTCACTAGTGCGCCACTTTCCAGAGAGAGAGATAGATACTTTTTCCGAGTGAGTAAAATAGAGATCTCCTATCTCTATTTATACTCACCTTTTTGCCCAGTGACTTACTGGGGCCGACTTGTCTATTTTTGAGTACATCCACATTATATTATATATTAATTAGGGCCGACCCCATAAGGTGGTCTAATAACCCATCGGCAAGTATACACACTTGCGACACTTGTCAATCCACATGACGACACTTCCTTATAGAGGAATAACACATCTCTTATAAGGGTACAATAAATATACATATAATATACTGATGAAATACATTCCGAAGTTACATATACATCAACAAAATTTAGGTTGGTTAAATAGATGGAAATGCTAATAAAGATTTTTCACCAAGGTATTCTAGTGTAATAGTAAAACTTTGCACATCTCCAGCAAGGGGGAAAAGACACTATAGAAAATGATCCTTGCATGGAATAATGGAAAAGTCAATTGTGAATGGTATTAGATAATAAAGGAAGATTTTCAACCAGAATTAGAGGAAAACCACGGTGGAATTGGAACAACAACCACATTGCTGGTGCTATCAATGGTGACCCCATCTCCATCAATACCACATTCCATACAAGAGGGAAGTGATCAGTTCAAAGGTGGAGAAAGGCTCACTGCAATGATGCTAGGTATCCTAATTGAATCCACATAAATATATGTAGAGGAGTTACTGTAACATCCTCCAATCAATGATGAAATAATATTTAAGAGAAATCACCTCCTCAATAGCTTCTGGGTTGTCAAGGCATATTATGGAAATCTTGGCCCACTCAACAATAGTGATAAGAGTCTTTGTAGGAACTCAATCTGCTTAGAAAGAAAAAGACACGCCTGCAAGGACATGATATCTTATGCATCACCAGAATGGTTGTAGAGGTGGTGGGTCCTCTCCTTGGAGAAGAATTAAGCACCACAAACATGTATTTGGCTTAGTTGCCAATCTATGATATTAGTTTTAGAAGAAAATGAAGGTGGAGCTTGATATCTGAGTGAAATTATTAAGCAAAAAAAGGTGGAGCTTGTTATTGACCAAGTCTTCATCAAAAACAAAAAGGAAGTGGTTTTTGTGGTAACCTAGGAAAAAGGGACGTTTCAGGCTTGATGTTGAACCTGCAGCCTCCAAGGAATTGGTGATATAAGTGAAGTGGCCTTTGGACAAGTTGTCACAAGGCATATAGCCACTTAAATCATCAACACTTGAAGATGATAAAGCGCATGGTGCTTGGTATGCCCTTGATCGGTAAGATAACCAACTTATGTGAAGCATGTGTAACTGGGAAACAAAAGATTGGAAAGTTTGAAAAATCTGTCAAAAAAAAAGTAGGTGCTTGCATTTTTTCACCACAATTGTGGGCTTGTGATTGCACCTCATTATGGATCAGTTTACTTCATCGCCTTTAAATGTTTTTTCACATAAATTTTGGGTCTACTTAATGAAGGAAAAATTTAATGGCACCTTATAAGTTTAACACATTCAAAGTTGAACATAAGCCCGGAGTGTCAAGAATTTGGAAGTGGAGTGTGCTAAAATAATTAAAGGGAGTACACCTCGAAATACTTTAATCAGTTTTAAAGGGAACAAGAAATAAAAGGGCAAATGATAGTCCCTGAAACTCCCCAGCAGAATAAGCCTTTGAAAGGAAAAATAGAACTATCATGGAAATGGAAAAGAATTTACACGAGGAAAAAAACATTCCACTGGAATTCTGAGCAGAGGCAGTACACAACAACTTATCTTTTCAATAGGAGTCTTACAAAATAATTGGAGGATAATACACTGGATGAAGTCTTACAGGGAAGAAGCCTTGTGTAAAACAACTTAGAATCTTTGGATGCCATTCAAATACTTGTGTTTCAAAGAAGACAAGTACAACAGGAGGAAACCCTTGACTGGATAGAATAGAAAGAAAAGGCATATAATCTTCTTGACTTAGAAAGAAATTATTGTGAGTCAAAGTGTAAGATTAGATGAGAACATAGAGATGGAGTTAATCAGGTTGAAAATGACAAAATCATTAATACTTGTTGAGGATGTCATTAGTGGAAAGTACTTCTAAAATTAAAAGGTCTAAGAGGCTAGATAAAACTTCGGAGAAGGAAGATGAAATGTCACGAAGATGCGAATTGGGAAGATAATTTTCATTGTAGTAGTTTTTGTCTCCTAGAAAAGTTGGGCATTCCATTCCACGTTCCTTTTTCCATTCCTTGTACTTGTTTTCACAACAAGTAAATGATGCGGAGACTTATCCATATTATCACTCTTAAACTGTAGTGGTGCACTTAACATAGTAGTTTTTATTTTGCATGTCTGGCCTATATGTACCATACATGTTTGTGGTAGGACTTTTAAGCATATTATTGCTTAGAAGATTTTAAAGAGCTTGATAGCCTTCTTTTCCATATTGTTAAATCATTACATGGCTTTTTGACATTTGAAAGACCTGGAAGATGATGACCTTGTAACCTTCACATTAGTGAATTTCTCTATAAAGGTGTTGATATAGGATGATGTGATATATTATCATAGGAAATGTTAGGTAGACTAAATGATCATAATAAATTGTCTAAGGCAAGACATTAAAAATGTGATTTTTTTGGTAGTGAAGACGATAACTTTTATTAGGGAGGAGTTGTTTGCAATAACAAGGATGAAAGCTAAGTAACAATGCTCATATCTATATTTATGGATGTAGGTAGTTAGGGTGGAGGTTGAAGGACACTAAGGCGGGGGGGGTGAATCAGTGTTCCGGATCTTTGTCAAATTTTTACTTTCAAAAGAACACAGATTTCATTTAATCAAAAGAAAAGTTGCATAACAAAGGTGGAGCTTATCGTTTCAACCAAAATTTAACAAAAACCTGATCTCTAAGTGAAATTATTAAGAAAAAAAAGATGGAGCTTGTTATTGAGCAAGTCTTCATCAAAAACAAAAAGGAAGTGGTTTCTGTGGTAACTCAAGAAAAAGGGACCTTTCAGGCTTGATGTTCAACCTGGAGCCTCCAAGGCATTTGTGATATAAGTGAAGTGGCCTTTGGACAAGTTGTCACAAGGAATATAGACACTTAAATCATCAATACTTGAAGATGATAAATCACATGGTGCTTGGTATTCCATTGATCGGTAAGATAACCAACTTATGTGAAGCATGTGTAACTGGGAAACAAAAGATCGAAAAGTTTGAAAAATCTGTCAAAAACAAAGTAGGTGCTTGCATTTTTTCACCACAGTTGTGCGCATGTGATGGCACCTCATTATGGATTAGTTTACTTCATCGCCTTCAAATGATTTTTCACATAAATATTGGGTCCACTTAATGAAGGAAAAAGTTAATATCACTTTATAAGTTTAAGACATTCAAAGTTGAAGCTAAGTGGAGTGTCAAGAAGTTGGAAGTGGAGTGTTCTAAAATAATTGAAGGGATTAAACCTAAAAAGAATTTAATCACTTTTAGAGGGAACAAGAAATCCAAGGGCAGATGACTGTCCCTGAAACTCCCTAGCAGAATGAACCTATGAAAGGAAAAAATAGAATCATCATGGAAATGACAAAGAATTTACACGAGGAAAAAAAATTCCACTAGAATTCTGAGCAGAGGCAGTACAAAACAACTTATCTTTTCAGGAGGAGTCTTACAAAAGAATTGGAGGATAATACACTGGATGAAGTCTTATAGGGAATAATCCTTGTGTAAAACAACTTAGAATTTTTGGATTCCATTCAAATACTTGTGTTTCAAAGAAGACAATAGCAAGAGGAAAACCTTGACTGGATAGAATAGAAAGCAAAGGCGTATAAGCTTCTTGACTTAGAAGAAATTATTGTGAGTCAAAGTGTCAGATCTAATGAGAACACCAAGATGGACTTAATCAGGCTAAAAATGACCAGATCATTAAGACTTGTTGAGGATGTCATTAGTGGAAAGTGCTTTTAGTATTAAAAGGGCTAAGAGACTACATAAAATTTCGGAAGAGGAAAGCAAAATGTCATGAAGATGCGAATTGGGCAAATAATTTTCATTGCAGTAGTTTTTGTCTCCTCGAAAAGTTGGGCCTTTCATTCCACGTTCTTTTTTCCATTCCATGTACTTAATTTCACTTCAAGCAAATGATGCAGAGACTTATCTATATTATTAGTCTTAAACTGTAGTGGTGCACTTAACATAGTAGATTTAATTTTGCAAGTCTGGCCTATATGTACCATAAATGTTTGTGGTAGGAATCTTAAGCATATTATTGCTTAGAATATTTTAAAGAACTTGATAGCCTTCTTTTCCAAATTGTTAAATCACTACATGGATTTTTCACATTTGAAAGAGTTGAAATATGATGACCTTGTAACCTTCACATTAGTGAATTTATCTATAAAGGTGTTGATATAGGATGATGTGATATATTATCATAGGAAATGGTAGGTAGACTAAATTATCATAATAAATTGTCTAAGGCAAGTCATTAAACATGAGATTTTTTTGGTAGTGAAGATGGTAACTTTTATTGGGGAGGAGTTGTTTGCAATAACAAGGATGAAAACTAAGTAACAATGGTCATATCCATATTTATGGACATAGGTAGTTAGGGTGGAGTTTGAAGAACACTTATAGGGGGGAGGGTGAATCAGTGTTGTGGATCTTTGTCAAATTTTTACTTTCAAAAGAACACAGATTTCACTGAACCAAAAGAAAAGTTGCACAAGAAAGCTATAGCTTATCTTTTCAACAAAAATTTAATAAAAACCTGATCTCTAAGTGAAATTATTAAGAAAAGCAAAGGTGGAGCTTGTTATTGAGCAAGTCTTCATCAAAAACAAAAAGGAAGTGGTTTTTGTGGTAAATCAGGAAAAAGGGACCTTTTAGGATTGATGTTGAACCTGCATCCTCCAAGGCATTTGTGATATAAGTGAAGTGGCCTTTGGAAAAGTTGTCACAAGGAATATAGCCACTTAAATAATAAATACTTGAAGATGATAAACCACATGATGCTTGGTATTCCCTTGATCGGTAAGATAACCAAATTATGTGAAGAATGTGTAACTGGGAAACAAAAGATCGGAAAGTTTGAAAAATCTATCAAAAACAAAGTAGGTGCTTGCATTTTTTCACCACAGTTGTGGGCCTATGATGGAACCTCATTATGGATTAGTTTACTTCATAGCCTTTAAATGATTTTTCATATAAAGTTTGGGTCTACTTAATGAAGGAAAAAGTTAATAGCACTTTATAAGTTT
This sequence comes from Larix kaempferi, assembly GCA_027924585.1. Taxonomy (NCBI): domain Eukaryota; kingdom Viridiplantae; phylum Streptophyta; class Pinopsida; order Pinales; family Pinaceae; genus Larix; species Larix kaempferi. The sequence goes on from BSBM01000017.1 coordinate 41,562,411, forward strand.
AAGACATTCAAAGTTGAAGCTAAGTGGAGTGTCAAGAAGTTGGAAGTGGAGTGTGCTAAAATAATTGAAGGGATTACACCTCAAAAGACTTTAATTAGTTTTAGAGGGAACAAGAAATCCAAGGGAAGATGACAATCCCTGAAACTCCCTAGTAGAATAATCCTATCAAAGGAAAAAACAGAACCATCATGGAAATGGAAAATAATTTACACGAGGAAAAAACATTCCGCGGGAATTCTGAGTAGAGGAAGTACAAAACAACTTATCTTTTCAATAGGATTCTTACAAAGGAATTGGAGGATAATACACTGGATGAAGTCTTACAGGGAAGAAGCCTTGTGTAAAACAACTTAGAATGTTTGGATGCCATTCAAATACCTATGTTTCAAATGAGACAACAACAAGAGGAAACCCTTGACTGGATAGAATAGAAAGCAAAGGCATATAAGCTTCTTGACTTAGAAAGAAATTATTGTGAGTCAAAGTTTCAGATTTGATGAGAACACCAAGATGGACTTAATCAGGCTAAAAATGACCAAATCATTAAGACGTATTGAGGATGTCATTAGTGGAAAGTACTTCTAATATTAAAAGGTATAAGAGCCTACATAAAACTTTGGAGAAGGAAGATGAAATGTCATTGAAGATGCTATATTTGCAAGATAAGAATCAATTCAATGTAGCCTTGATGAGTTTGGTGGCAATAGAACCAAACATTTTTTAAGAGACACATGAAAACAAAGTATGGGATGACGTTATGCAAGTTCAACATGTTTCTTTGATTATAAATTTAATTTGGGAGTGCATAAATTTAGTTGGCATGTAAGGGAAATTCTATCATCATGTTGAAAGTCATAAGAAAGGCAAGGCTTAATGAACATTGAGTGGCAGCAAGATTCTTAAAATATAAACACCTTTCCAAGAAGCATTTTGTAACTAAAGCATGTTGCTATTTCTTTAGAAATCAACCTCCCTCATATTTCAAAATTTCAAGGAAAGATGCATATTTTTTAAGGTGAAGTCGGTGGTGAAAATATTTAAGAAACATTTCCATTATTCTCAATCTCTAAGCTATAACTTATGAGCTGACCACAGGCCTTCATTAGTAGGGAATATTATAGCATAACTCTATTGTACTGTTTTTTTTTTTATGGTAATTGGGGACTCCTAGATTTGAGTTAGTTCCAAGTTTAAATTTGATAAGATTCCAAGTAGCTGCAACAAGAGAAAGGATCAAGCTAATGCAGATATACGGTAAATTCAGATGTATAACTTGATTGCAAGAAAACCTTATCTTCCTATAGGGAGTAGTTTATCAAACTATCGAGTATTAATCAGAAGCAAAACCATGCCAAAACCATTTTGTTAGCATGGTTTTGATTTTGACTATAGTTACTTTATCTGCATACTACTTTATGCTCCCGTTACTTTATACTAAATCAAGCATATTTGTATTGGAACAAAATGATAGAATTCACTAGCAAAGGGGAAAACCATCACCCCCTAATCTTTTGCTTTTAAAGGTGCATAATACATGACAATGCTTTATAATATCCTTTCCATTAATCCAGTTCATACCCTAAAAATACTATAACTAGTTTACACCAGGATATGGGGGCTCCTAGAATTGTAACCTTCACATTAGTGAATTTCTCTATAAAGGTGTTGAGATATGATGTTGTGATATATTATCATAGGAAATGTAGAAACTAATCCACCCAAAAGTTTGCAAAATCTAGAAACTATTTGAAACTATGTTCCATTTGGATTTATCTTTTCACTGGATCCTCAAAAATGAAATTTTCTAAAAGATTGAAACTTTGAAACTATATTTCATTTAGATTTATTTTCTGGATCCTCGAAAATAAAATTTCCAAGCCTAAAGAGGATCAGGATAGGAAATGGAACCAATTTCCATACTTATGATAAGATAGATAATATATTAACCTTACCACTATATAATAATTGTTATATAGGTTTGAATATATAGTTGAATATCAAATAACTTTGAAATCAACATTTTATATCTCATACTATACAACATTTATTACTGGTTGAACATTGTTTAACATATTCTACATTAGGCCTAAGTGGATACAAACCACCAATCACTTTTGTTAAAAAGGTCAAGCAAGTTACACACAATCCAAGACACTTTGTAGGAATGATATAACATAAATTTGTTCAAATCCATACTATCTTCCAGAAGAGGGTTAAGAGAATAATTTTCCAATTTCCTTGTGTTTACCTATATATGTTTCCTATTGAATTGGGCAGATAATTTTCACTGCAGTAGTTTTTGTCTCCTAGAAAAGTTGGGCCTTCCATTCCACGTTCTTTTTTCCATTCCTTGTACTTGTTTTCAATGCAAGTAAATGATGTAGAGACTTATCCATATTATTAGTCTTAAACTGTAGTGGTGCACTTAACATAATAACTTTTATTTTGCAAGTCTGGCCTATATGTACCATAAATGTTTGTGTTCGGACTCTTAAGCATATTATTGCTTAGAAGATTTTAAAGAGCTTGATATCCTTCTTTTCCAAATTGTTAAATCACTACATGGATTTTTGACATTTGAAAGAGCTGAAAGATGATGACCGTGTAACCTTCACATTAGTGAATTTCTCTATAAAGGTGTTGAGATAGGATGTTGTGATATATTATCATAGGAAATGTTAGGTATACTAAATGATCATAATAAATTGTCTAAGGAAAGTCATTAAAAATGTGATTTTTTTGGTAGTGAAGACAATAACTTTTATTGGGGAGGATTTGTTTGCAATAAAAAGGATGAAAGCTAAGTAACAATGCCCATATATAGATTTATGGACACAGGTAGCTAGGGTGGATTTTGAAGAACACTGAGAAGGGGGGGGGGGTGAATCAGTGTTCTGGATCTTTGTCAAATTTTTACTTTCAAAATAACGCAGATTTCACTGAACCAAAAGAAAAGTTGCACAAGAAAATATATACAAAGGAATTTAGAATATTTATATGTGAAATTTTTTACATTCAGGGACTGTGCTTCAACACAAAGAATGCACCAGCAACAATTGGTGAGAGGGGATTCAACCCCTTTAGAATATTTTCAGCTTCAACTGAAAAAAATAAATATTACAATATCCTACTTGATAGGACACCTATCCTACCCTATATCCACTCTTCCTCCCTAAAAATAGTCCATATTCTCAGTTATCAATGTAAAAACGCTTTGATAGTCGCCTAACCAACCTTTGTACAATTTTCTTTGGAAAAAAACAAAATTTCAAGATAGCTCTAGTAATCACATTCTTTGCTCAAACATCTCTGCCTGTCACCTCATAAAGTACTAACCACCACAAACAAAATATTTTCTACCTTTTTTATCATATAGAAACAATTTCTGCAATAAACAGAGTTATCCCAATTTCTCTGCAAAAGCTTGAAGTCTTGGGCCACCTGAAGAATATGCCATGGTACTGTACATACAAGCTGCTCCAAGATATGCTGGAAAAAAAACACTGCTCCACGCTGCTACAGTCTTTACTGACCCTTTACTCGCTAACCTCGTGGGCCCTGGCTTGCCTTAGTCCCTCAGTGAATTCATCCCAACCCGTTTAGCACAACAAATGCCATACACCTCCCTTATTTATATGCACACATTAACACCTTGAGGCCAACTTAACACAAATATAATTTTGATTTTTTTTTCTTAAAGAAAAGAGGCTCACCTCAAACAAGCTTTTCCCTCTCCCTTTTTTATAAAAAAATATCAGTCCTACAAGGACAACCCTCATAATTTATATTGCAATATCCAATTTTAATGTTGATGTCTCCTTGAAATAAGGAATTGCAACCATAATGGCGTTGCTACATATTTTTAGGTCTAAAGCTGTTTGTTAGGGATTCTAAAAACGTGGGCTTAATGCCCTTACATTTACAAATTAGGGCTGCCAAAAATTTAAGGAACTGACTACTGAGTTTAACCATATAGCTTCATATTTAGGCTACTATTAGAGCTTCCAAAAACCTTTCAAAAATTTTAACCTAATCTGAGATTTACCACTGAGGTTGACTGTTGAATTTGACTATCATTGCTGGTGTGCATGCTGAGTGCAACCACTGATATGCTAAAAAAAAGGAGATGCAATTTGACCTCTGTTCAACGGGAACACTTCAATGTATTCACCTTTCAAGTCAAGAGATCAACAACTTCATTGAATACTCTAGCAAGTTTGATGGTTAGAGCATCATCAAACGTCTTAACAGAGACACGTCTTCAACAGACTTGCATGTAACAATTGATCCTTTGACGTCAATGCCAGCCATAATATACAACAAAATCCCCCTTTAGCATTGATGTAAACACATGAATCCCCCTAAGAACTCCCCCTGACTGCTTGGCTTCTAAGCTACCCTACTGTGGGTAATTCTCCACCTTTGACATCAATGTCAAAGTACCAGCTCAATGAACTTCCTGAACAAAAATTACTCCCAATCTTTGCCTCACATTTTCAAAATCCTCCCTCGGTAGTGGTTTTGTGAAGATATCAACAACTTGTTCCTTGGTGTTAACATATTCCAACTTGATCTTTTGATCATGTGCATGTTCCCTCAAAAAGTGATACTTGATAGGGATATGTTTAGTTTTGGAATGCATGACTAGGTTCTTTGAAATGCTGATGGAACTGGTGTTATCATAGTAGATTGGAAGTGGTTGATCGCATTCAACTTTAATATCTTCTAAGGTTTTCCGCGTCCACAAGAGTTGAGTACAACATTATGTTGTTGATATATACTCTACTTCAGTAGTGGATAAAGAAATGGAGGATTTTTTTTTACTAGACCTTGCAACCAAATAATATCCCAAAAAGAAGGCATTTCCAATTGTGCTCTTTCTATCATCTAAACTTCCAGCCCAGTCAACATCAAAATAAGATTTTAGATCAAACTTTTTGTTCTTAGGATACCATAAACCAAAATTTGATGTTCCTTTAAGATACCTAAAAATCCTTTTTACAACCATTACGTGTGATTCTTTTGGGTTATCTTGGAATATTTATACTAATCCAACTGCTTGCATGATGTCTCGTTGGGAAGCAGTGAGGTAGAGAAAACTGCCAATCATAGATCGGTACAATGTCTGATCTACAAATGTTTTAGCAAAGTTAATTCCTTCCAATTGACCATACCCTTTGCAGACTAATGTGGATTTATTTCTTGAGACTTCTCCTTTTTCATTGAATTTGTTTTTGTAAACCCATTTTATGCCAATAATGTTTTTATCTTTTGGACATGGAACTAATTCCTAAGTACCGCTTTTCTCAATTTGATGGATTTCTTCTTGCATGGCCTTGTTCCAATGCTCATCTTCATAAGCTTCTTCAAAGTTCTTGGAATCAATTTTTGAAAACCAAGGCACATCTCTTTTTGATGTTTGTCTCAATTGCATTCCTTCTTCTAAATTTCCAATGATAAGGTCCTCTGGATGATCTCTTTGCATTCTTTTGAGTGAAGGCTTGTGAGCTCGTGAGTCTTACAATTTGAAGTAGATACTTGTTTTTCTTCTCCTTGTTCTTCCAGTTGCTGTTCCTTTTCATCTATTATTTTTCATCTTGGTCTTCATCCGATGTTTCACCATTTGTTTCTTCATATTCATGCAATGACAATTTGTATAGCAGTTTCTCATCTACTCTAACATCCATGCTTTCAACAATTCTTTTCAGATGTTGGTTGTAACATTTGTAGGCTCTTCTTTCTGTTGAATATCCCAAAATAATTCCTTCATCCGTTCTGGTTTGAAATTTTCCAAGGTTTTCATTATTTATTTTGATGTAACACTTACTTCCAAAGATTTTAAGATGTCCGACAAAGGCTGATATACCTGTCCACAACTCATAATGTGTCTTATCATTGTTAATTCTTAATTCGTCTTTGTTTAGAATGTACACGGCTTTGGCCACTGCCTCTCTCAAAAAAAATTCTGCTACCTTTGCTTCTAAGAGAATTGTTCTTGCTACTTCTTGGACTGCCCTGTTTTTTCTTTTTGTAATGCCATTCTACTGTGGGGTATTGGCTGTACAATATTTTCGATTGATACCATTCTCTTCACATAAATTGTTGAATTTAGTTAGGGTGAATTCCCCACCATTATCTGACCTAAGACACTTGATCTTAAGGCCACTTTCATTCTCAACTTTATCCATGAACTTGATTGAGAGATGAAAACCGGGGTTAATTGTAACATCCCACTTTTATTCCTACGTACTGTAATGTAAAATGTAACTATGAAAAGGGTTTCTAGAGAGGAGCTCAAGGACAAGGCCCCACTAGTAAAACTTTGTAATATGATTGTTTATTTTCCTAGTTGTGATGGTCGACTAATAGACTAGGAGATTGAAGTTTTGTGACGAAACTTTAACAACAAGACAAAATAATCCACTAGGGGGATGTTAGGAACCCATGTCTTTACTTTGTTAGTATGTTGTTGTTGGACGCATATGCTTTGTAAGTCGTCCCGTAGTATTTGTTGATCAATAGTTTGTGTTATTGTTGTTGGCGCATATGCTTTGTAAGTCGCCCGTAGTATTGTTGATCCGTAGTATGTAACAGCCCATGGTTTCGGCCCATAGTATTGGCGCCTAGAATTAGTATATAAGTGTGTGTTGAGAACTATGAAGGCACCGTGAAGTTATTTGTATTGAGCTTGCTCAAAGGAGGTTGCCCCCTCGAAGTGGCCTGTGATCAATACAAAAGTGATTATGAGTTCTGTCATTTTTGCTATTTCGCGTATTCTTGTTAATTAATTGTTGCAGTTGCCTCACATTTGGTATCAGAGCACTTTCTTGGGCTCGCTGGGTGAAATTTCTACCAATTTTTTTTTTCGCATCTGTTGCAGGTTCGGATTTGGGAATAATTCCTATCCGCTTAACTGTGGGAAGTACTTGGGCATAATCCCCAAAACTCATTGTGAGGAGTACCATAGGAACCCCGAAGTAGCTGGCCCATTGAGAGGACCTGCCAGCGAAAAAGGCAACGACCCCTACCTGATTGACTAGTTCCCACCCGTGAGGTAAACCAAGAGCTATTGTTTGTGGCAAAGCGGTTATCAGTTTTACCTGAGCCGTGGAGTGAGGGGTATTGCCCCAATACGCAAGCCGTCAGACAGCATTTGTGGCCGAGTGAAACCCCTGAACTGTTAGGAAGCCGCACATACCTGGGGTCCATATCTACTTTCAGCTGAACTATTGTCGATCACTGCTGTACCGTTTCAGATCTATTTTGCAAGTCGTTCCAGATTCAGCCGTTTTCAATCCATTCGGCGCTGTTCCAGATCTCTTTCGAGCCGTAGCCGCTCCAGTCTGGACTAAAAAAAAAAAAATCAGTTTTTTCTCCATATCTCCCTTATTTTCACTCTGTTTTCCTTGAAATTTTCGTTGAAATTTTCGGGGAACCCCTGTCATCCCATTCTGCATATTTCAGTCCTGAGGACCCTATCCCCAATTCCCCTTCCCAAAGCCCGAAATCCCACATTTGTCTATTTTTAGGGTTTGCCATAACTTCCTCAGATTTCACCCAATTTTTTCTCCATATCTCCCTTATTTTCACTCTGTTTTCCTTGAAATTTTCGGGAAACCCCTGTCATCCCATTCTGCATATTTCAGTCCTGAGGACCCTATCCCCAATTCCCCTTCCCAAAGCCCGAAATCCCACATTTGTCTATTTTTAGGGTTTGCCATAACTTCCTTAGATTCCACCCAATCACCTTCAAATTTTACCACAGAGTTCCTTTCTGAATTCTGCTTCTTTGTTCCCCTCTGCCAAATTTTCCCATTCTTTCTCCCCGTTTCCGAAATCCTCATTTTTGCTTCCCTGTCTATCCAACAGTGTCCAAAACCTAGTCAAACCCCAATTTCCCTTCTGATTTTTTCCCAAATCCAAATTTTCCCTTACTGAAGTAGTTCCTGTTTTTGTTTTCCTACCCAGTCAAAAAAAAATAAAAATTAAATTCCTAGTTATGGTTGTCACCCGTGCAGGAGCAAAAACCATGGAGGAAGCACTTGCAGCCATTCAAGCCAAACTCCAGGATCTGGATGAAAAATTTCTCGGTCTCCATCTTGAACATTCAGCTATGAACAACAAACGGCAGTCCGAGTCTTCAGTAGACAATGGGTTCTCTGCTTCCAGCAATTTTCATGGTCCGAAGCTTGATTTTCCTCGCTTCAATGGTACCGATCCAACTGGATGGATCTATCGTGAAAAACAGTATTTCAGTCTGCATAATACTTTTGATGTCAACAAAGTTCCGCTGGCATCCTTTCATTTGGAACAGGAAGATCTTCAATGGTACCCGCTGGTACATCAAGGCTCATCCAGAGCCCAACTGGCCAGACTTTTGCCAGCTCCTTTTGCAACGATTTGGTCCTAGTGCTTTTGATGACTTCACAGGAGCCCTTACTAAACTTCGCCAAACTGGCACTGTGAGAGAGTATCAAACTGAATTTGAGAATCTAGCCAACCACACCGAAGGATTGTCTGATGAATTTTACCGGAGTTGCTTTATCAGTGATCTAAAGGATGCCATTCGCTCTGAGGTCAAAATGTTCTGTCCCAACACAATGATGGAAGCACTCGGGTTGGCTAAGTTGGCAGAAGACAAGCTTGCATCCCAACAACGCTCCAAGCCCACTTTTGTTCCCTTCCAAAATATGGGTTCTCAGCGACCACCTATACCGCAGGCTCCTCAAACGACTCCTATCAAGCGTTTGTCTAAAACAGAGATGCAAGCACATAGAGAAAAGGGGCTTTGCTATAATTGTGATGAGAAATTCACTCGGGGACATAGATGTGTTCAGCAAAAGCTCTATCTCCTGGATGTGGAGTCTCCTCCTGCCTCTGAAATGGGTGACGAAGATCCAGAAACACTGGATGCTCCGGTCGACATTCAGGAACCTCCTATTGACCCTCCGTCTCAGGATGACCAGCCAGAGATATCTCTCCATGCTTTAGCTGGAATCACCACCCCCAAAACAATGCGGGTCAGGGGTTACTTCAAGAAGCTTCCTCTGACAATCCTCATTGATTCTGGTAGCACTCATAATTTCATTGACCCTCGGATTGCCAAACAAGCTGATTGTTTTATCCATCCTTGCTCCAACTTTGAAGTCATGATTGCCAATGGGGGCACCTTACCTTGCAAAGGGAAGTGTCGAATTGTGCGTATCTCTATGGGAGATTATACCTTGCGCTCTGACATGTTTTCCTTTCCCTTAGGCGGGTGATGTGGTTTTGGGCACTCAATGGCTACGCACACTCGGCCCTATCTTATGGGATTTTGCCGAACTTTGGATGCAGTTTTTCGAGAATGGACACAAACACACATTGACAGTATTACAACCAGGTTCTCTCAGCATCATCAGTTCACATCGCATGGAAAAAATCCTCAAGAAGAATTCACATGGTGTCATCGCTCAGATCCATTCCATCCAAATGCAACCATCAGCAGTCTCCACTACTCCTTTGGATCTACAACAAATTATGGATCGATATACAGGTGTCTTTGCTGAACCAGTGGGATTACCACCTTCCAGGCCAGAAGACCATCGTATTTAGCTCCTTCCTGGCAGCGTTCCTCCCAACATCAGGCCCTATCGCTACCCATTTCACCAAAAAACAGAGATTGAAATGCTCGTTCGGGACTTATTGAAGCAAGGTATTATTCGCCCAAGCACTAGTTCCTTTTCTTCTCCAGTTATTCTTGTCCGCAAAAAAGATGGGTCATGGCGCCTCTGCATTGACTTCCGAGCACTTAATCACCTCACCATCAAGGATAAGTTTCCAATTCCTGTTGTGGATGAGCTTCTTGATGAGCGTCATGGGGCTCACTTTTTCTCCAGGTTGGATCTTCGTTCTGGGTATCATCAAATTCGGGTTCATGAGGATGATATTCCTAAAACAGCTTTCCGCACACATGATGGCCATTATGAGTTTTTGGTCATGCCCTTTGGCCTCACTAATGCTCCTTCCACATTCCAAGCCTTAATGAATAAAATATTTCGACCCTACTTGCGGAAATTCATTCTGGTATTCTTTGATGATATCCTCATCTACAGTAAAACATGGGATGAACATCTCCAGCATCTGGATCTTGTCATGCAACTTTTCTCTGACCATCATCTCCATGCCAAGCAGTCTAAATGTGTTTTTGGACAAAAGGAAGTTGAGTATCTCGGGCACAATATCTCAGCACAAGGGGTTCGCGTGGATCCTGCCAAAATCGAGGCCATGAACAGTTGGCCACATCCTCAGACACTCAAGAGCCTTCGTGGTTTTTTGGGGTTGACTGGCTACTACCGCAAGTTTGTCAAGGATTATGGGAAGATTGCAGCTCCATTAACTGCTCTATTGAAAAAAGATGCTTTTACATGGACACCTGCTGCTCAGTGTGCATTTGACAAACTAAAACAAGCTATGTGTACTACACCGGTGCTAGCTATGCCTGATTTTTCCAAGCCCTTCACTATTGAGAGTGATGCTTGCGGAAATGGACTTGGTGCTGTTCTCCTTCAAGATGAACACCCCATTGCATTCACCAGCAAAGCCCTTTCAGGTAAGAATTTAGCTGCCTCTACCTATGAGAAGGAAATGATGGCTATTTTGCATGCAGTACAGAAGTGGCGTCCATACCTATTAGGGAATCATTTCTGCATCAAGACTGATCACCAGAGTCTGAAATATTTCTTGGACCAGCGTGTCTCCTCCCCGGCACAACAGAAATGGGTTAGCAAACTCATGGGTTATGACTATGAGATCACTTACAAGAAGGGTAAAGACAATATTGTGGCAGATGCTCTTTCTCGCACATTCGATGCCCAAGGTTCTCTTTCAGCTATTTCTATGCCTGTTTCAAATTGGTTGCAATCTGTTCAACAGGGTTATGTCAATGACTCTTCCTTATCTCAGATCATCCAACGCTTGACCAACAATCCTTCTGCTGTCCCACATTACTCTTGGGATGGTGCTTCTCTGCGATACAAGGGTCGTCTGGTGATTCCCCAGAGCACAGATCTTCAACAGACTATCTTCTATGAACTCCATGCTTCTCCATCGGCCGGGCACTCTGGGTTCCTCAAAACATATGAACGAGCACGGCGTAACTTCTTTTGGCAGGGCATGAAAATGACAATTCAACAGATGGTGGCCGAATGTGATACTTGCCAACGCAATAAGGGTGAAACAACACTCCTTCCAGGATTGCTTGAACCCTTGTCCATACCTACACGGATTTGGACAGATATTTCTATGGATTTCATTGAAGGGCTCCCTAAATCTGGCGGGAAGACAGTGATTCTCGTTGTGGTTGATCGTCTCTCCAAATATAGTCATTTTTTTGCTCTCAACCATCCCTATACAGCCTCCTCCGTCGCTCAAATTTTTTATGGACTAGATCTTTTGTCTTCATGGCATCCCTTCTTCCATTGTCTCGGATCGTGATGCGACTTTCACTAGTCGTTTTTGGACAGAACTATTTCGCCACACTGGCACCAAACTGAAGATGAGTTCAGGGTATCACCCACACACAGATGGTCAGACTGAAATTGTCAATAAATGCTTGGAAACTTATCTTCGTTGCTTCACCTCGGAACAACAACATCAGTGGGCAAAGTGGCTCCCCCTCGCTGAATGGTGGTACAATACCTCTTACCACACTGCCTCTAAAATGACCCCATATGAAGTAGTCTATGGTCAGGCACCTCTAGCTCTTCTTCCATACACCCCCACCAGTTCACCAGTTCAGGAAGTTGACACGGTCCTTCGCAACCGCGATCAGATTCTTCGCATTTTATGGGACAATCTTCACATGGCAAGAAATCGCATGAAGCAACAAGCTGATCAGCACCGTTCGGAGCGCACTTTTCAAGTCGGCGATATGGTTTTTCTTCGTCTCCAGCCATACAAACAATTCTCCTTGAAACTCAAAGGGCGTCATAAGCTCGCTCCAAAGTTCTAGGGGCCATATCAGATTCTTCAACAGATTGGGTCTGTTGCTTATAAATTGGAACTTCCTCCTTCTTCCCGCATTCATCCAGTCTTTCATGTCTCTTGTCTGAAGAAAGTTCTTGGCACCAACATCAGCGGCCAAACAATTTTACCCGAACTAGATAATGAAGGATCCATCCTTTTGGAGCCAGAGGCCATCCTCAATCGGCGCACGCGTCAGCTTCGCTCTCGCTCTATCACAGAGGTCTTAATTCAGTGGCACGGCATGCAACCGGAGGATGCTACATGGGAACCACTCCTTCAGATTCAACAACAATTTCCACATCTAAAGCTTTGAGGACAAAGCTTTTTTTAAGGGGGAGGGGATTTTAGGAACCCATGTCTTTACTTTGTTAGTATGTTGTTGTTGGATGCATATGCTTTGTAAGTCGTCCCGTAGTATTTGTTGATCAATAGTTTGTGTTATTGTTGTTGGCGCATATGCTTTGTAAGTCGCCCGTAGTATTGTTAATCCATAGTTTGTAACGGCCCATGGTTTCGGCCCATAGTATTGGCGCCTAGAATTAGTATATAAGTGTGTGTTGAGACCTATGAAGGCACCGTGAAGTTATTTGTATTGAGATTGCTCAAAGGAGGTTTCCCCCTCGAAGTGGCCTGTGATCAATACAAAAGTGATTCCGAGTTCTGTCATTTCTGCTATTTCGCGTATTCTTGTTAATTAATTGTTGCTGGTGCCTCACAGGGGAGAGAGGATGACTGGCTAGGAATCCATGAGAGTATGAGTTACTAATGTTTCGAAGGTCATTTTGGTGTCATAGCCACTTAGAGGAAAGTGACAGGTTTTCTCTAGAGTTCAAAACCTCAAGTGTTGTCTTAAGGCTGAAGAGCCCAAAACTATTAGTTAGTTAACGATAGTTTTTTTTATCCTAACTGGAGTTAAGTATCCTAACCATTACTTTTACCCTGAGCTCCGCAAAAGGGTTCCATATAGACAAATATTATTATATTCCTATGTGATTGGAAGTAGAGGCCTTCCTAAGAGGAAAATCTCCTTAAAAGGAAAAGTGAATTATTATATTTTAGACTTAAATTTTTTTATATACATATTGTTACCTACCCTAAAACACAAAAATTACTCTCTTGAGAAAGGACTAAATTATAAGGGGACAATGCTCTTTAAAACAAGAAATATTGTGAAGTATTAATATACGTTAAAGGGAAAAGCAAGAATCCTTAAAAATATAGAGGTAGTAAGCATGATACATTTTTTACCTATGTTATCCTTAACTGAATTTTAGGCACTTACCATCGTGCGCCTAATGACTTGTGGAGCCTAGCTGGTGGGGGCGTGAGTTTCAAGGTATGCACCAACCTTGGGCATAGATATATCGATATCAATTAAGGGCACACATTGAAGCTTGGAAGTGGTAGTTAGACTTCTAAAAATAAAAATAAAAAAAAATATAAAAAAAATAAAAAATCCTCATGGAGAAACTTGTGGAGTGATTGAAGCGATTTGTCTCCCACGTAGCGCCAAACTCAAGTATGTTGACACTTGTTTCCTGGTGGGAGAGGGGATTGTTGGATCCACCTCGGTGGTAGGTTTCATTGGATATTTTTGTAAGCGGGAGGATTGGGGAAAAGGGGGGAGCCATTCCTTATTTGTGATTCTTGGGAGATGAGTACAGGGGGAAGGCCGAATATTTTTTTTAATAGCACTGGACTGGTGCGTCTGGTGCGTGAGGATGGGATCCTTTCCGCATTAGCGACTTCTGCGAAGTAAGCCAGCTAACCATGCGATCGGATTGGGTATGAGATCTCTTCAATTTCGTTTCTTCGTTTAACTACGTAGTATTTACTTGCATATGGTTATGTATTAGTTTGATCCCTGCACACACCGTTTTTGGATGGATATCCAAATCTGCGCATAGTTATGTGTTGGATGGATCTCTGCACACATTATATAGGAAAATCGTAAACCTTTCCTATAGTATGTTTTAAATCGATAGCCTGATCTTTCCTATCATTTTCCTATGGATATTTGGAATGTTGTACATCAAGTTTTCATCTATAGGTTTGAACTTCCTTGCCCTTAGAATTTTTATCTCTATAAGAAACATAAATAATGCCTGCACATCTAGGACACAGCGTAAACTAGATATCTTTATGTGTATCTACCTTTACAAAGATTTCGGTAATGAATAGAGTAACACCAACGAACTATGTGTGGACAAATTTGACTCCATTGGCGATTACTTTGCGTTAAAAGTCACCCTTCATAGCATTTTCCCGCTCCTTGATCGTTGATAGTTTTTTTTCTTTTTTATATGAGCGCAGTCACTATGTTCTAAGCGTAGCTCGGCCCATCGGTTGTTTGTAACTATGAGATCTATATCTAGGTTGGCTGTGTCGAATGCTTGATGGATTTTTCCTATTAAAATCTTCATCTAGGTTGAATGCATTGAAGCTGAAACCCTGTCGGTGGAATTCCTGGAACTCGTTCTTGTTATGTATAAGCGTGGATGCTGAATAATATTCCCCATTGAAAGTCTGGGATTGTATTTACTGTAATAGTTACATTGTTGTGATATTTATTTTTAGGGAACTACGTACATATATTATCTTTGCAATTTAGCTTTGGTAGAACACCACGGGAAGGGCAACTCGGATAACGGGTCCTAGTTTATTTGTTTTGATTTATATATTTTCCCTGTGATTTTCGCTGGGAAGGGACAAGGACAGCTGGGATGTTGAACCCGTGTATAAATTTTTATACTCATTTATATGAAAGCTACAACTTGACGTGCATAGTATGCATTGGAAGGGGATAGTGTACGAGAGTGAAGCCCCTATTTTATTCTCTTTGTATTTGTTAAAAAGATATTATGTTAGTTAGAATACTTGGAAAGGAAGGAATACGATAGTTCAATCTATGCTCAAGTTTCTTTTAAATCTTGTTGATTGAATAAATGGAGAAGGTGAAATGAAATTGTTGTAACAGCTGCTTTGCAGAATCCCTCTGAATCCCTCTGGATTGATGAATAATAAATATGACTTTTTTGGTGGAGGTAGCTCATAGAGTTAGAATTGGGTGAACCACATACATATGGTCTCTTCACGTATGGTGCACAATGGATTTGTATATGAGTTTGTTTATAAGTATATGTGATGAATAGTTATCATGTTGTCCATATCATGAAAATTTTATAAGTATATGTGATGAATAGTTATCATGTTCATGCGAAAATCTTATAAGTATGTTTAAAGTTTTGTCAAGTAAGTACGACAAATGGTTAAGAATTGTACGAAGTTGTTCAAGGTAATGATAGTAACATTCGAATATAAGCTACTGTGTTAGTACAATGAAACATGTGACGCATATAGTTGTTCTAGTAATACTAAGGTTAGACATGGCATAAATGTAATCTTTTCTGTTTAAATATAAGTTCAAGTTCCTAAGAAAAATAGAAAAAGTTTTTTTTTAAAACTGTCATAACAGGTTAGGTGATTTGAGTTTGGATAGTCATGTTGTCGAATGAAATTTTGATGGGTCACATCAAGTATATAAGAATTATCACAGGGATTATAATCTTGTATATCATATACCAATGATACCATACCTTATGAAATGGTTGGATACTCTTACGGTGGAGAATAGCGAAGGAAAAGATAGATGTAAGTAATTAAGATGTTGTACTTATATTGCTAATGAATATGATTTGTGTATGTGTTAATGGGAAAATATGTATTGGATTTGTATGATGTTATGTAGGCATTGAAGAGGTACCCTTTATCTAGTAGAGTCATTCCATTAATATGGTGATAGTGTAGGAAATGCATATATGCATGATTAAATGAATATTATATTACATGCATGGTTAATTGAATGGTTTATAAGTTCTACTTCAACTAATGAGGATGTTTTCTATTGAGTTTAGGGTATGCATAGTATATAGGGAGGAAAGAGTGATAGTACATAGAAATAGTCAATGCTTCGAGTTAATACTTGGGAGATAAGATAAGTCATGCCTTCAAACAAATGAATATTTAGGTGTCACTGACTAGTGTTATATGGATCTCTTATCTTAGACTTATAATTGACCTTATGAAGCATGACCATGATGCAATGGACAGATATTATCAATATGAATGTTGCACTAAAAGGAGTTGTTGTTCTATGTGTCGTCAGTATAATTGACCTCTGAGTATTTTATCCATTTACATTATGCTATCAGGGATTTTAGAGTAACCTGTTTACATAGATCGTGATTGACAAACAACGAAGACTAATTTAGTCGATAATTGTTCCAAATTTATTTCAGATTCATTGGAGCATGTTGAACATAATGATTGTTGTTTTTCTTGATAACATACTTATATGTTGCTTGACAAGGGAAAAACTTAAGAACCAGATATATGGGTATGTTACATTAATATGTTCTAAAAGATATAGATTGAATAACATGTTATATATCGAGATTTAATGATATACCAACTTTAGGCAAAAATTTGGTCAAAGCGAATGGTATATGTGATATCATATCTTTCTTGTCTTGTTCTATTGTGATATGGAAATTTATGGTGTACATGTATGTGTATGTGTGAGTGTGTGCACGATTGTGGATACACTTTATATGTGTGGTTACTATATGTTAATGAGGTGATGTTTATATTCATGGTTGGAAAACTCGTGAGAATGCATAAATTATCACACTAATATTTGCAATATAACACAAAATATGCAAGTTATGTAATGAAATTAATACTAATGTTTTAAATTGATTATTTCTTGTTGTTTGTAGAAAAATGATGATGCAAATGGATCATATGAAAATGATGATGAATATGATGTTGGGATAGATGAGGATGAGGATGATGATGATAATGTTGGTGATGATGATGATGATGGTAACCATTGATGCTACTATTGATATTGTGGATGTTTATTGCTTTCTCGATGCTACTAGACACATATTCTTATTTTTGTGATGATCCAAGTTCATATTAAATTTTGGGTCATTTTGATTTGTATGGTGGATTTATTTTGACATATAAACTTTGATTATCCTTGATCATTTTGACATTTCTAGATATGGATATTAAAAAATATATTTCTTGTGATATTGGTATTTTCACTATATATATCGTTCACTTGTTCTTTTAACCTTAATATGATGATCTATATGATAGGTTATTGGTGTGATGATGTTTTATAATTTCACTTCTTTTGATGAAAGATAATGGTGATGTTATCATTATTATATTGTAAATTTATCTATATTGGAAATTTTTGATGATCATTTCATGGAAAATTAATGTATTTGATGATGTTACTACTTTGGATAAATGTTGTGTGTTTGTGTTAAATTTTCTTCACAAATCCTATGCAGTTAATTTCAATAATGTTATCTACAATTAATTTGAATCTTTCATTATGTTATTTCAAAACTATGAAGTAAATGATATATGAGATCTACTAAAATTAATGAAATAATTATAATAATTTGATATAATAAATATATTAGCAAACAATTGGATATAGTTGTAGGTGTTAAATAGAAAGCCTAATGTGGTGTTAATAAGGAAGCAAAACTAGGAGCTAAAATGGAAGCCCACTATGTCATAGATCTAGAAGCAACATTGGATGCAATACCTAGCACTAAGTTGGAAGTCAATTTTGATGTTAAAGTAGAAGCCAAACTAGAAGCTAAACTAGTGGCCAACAAAGAAGCAAAATTAGATGCTTAATGGGAAGCTAAATGCGGTGTTCATGATGAAGCAAAACAAGAAGAAATTCAAGGATCTAAACGGGAAGCAAAATGTGGCACTAGTGTAGGAGTAAAAATGGATGCTAAATTGGTAGCAAAACATGGTGTTGATGGTGACATAAATAGAGATGCAAAACTAGGCGTTAAAAATGATGCAACACTTGACGCAAATAAGGAAGCCAAACATGGCGTTGATATGGTAGAAAAATAAGATGTTACTTAGGGTGCAAAACATGTTGCTACATAGAAAGCAAAATATTGTGCAAAAATAGAAAAAAAAAAACTGGCACCATTTTGGTAGCAAAACATGATGCAAAAAAGGAAGCAAAAATTGGTACAAAATTAGAAGCAAAAAGTGCTGCATATTGGAAGTAAAACGTGGTGCAAAATGTGATGCTAAAGTGGTAGCACATATGGATGCAATAATGGATGCTAATTTGGATGCAAATATGGTGCGAATGTAGATGCAAACATAAATGCTAACATGTTGCTTTTAATGATGCAAATAGGGCGCTAATGGGGATGTCATTTAGAAAGTAAAAGAGGACGATCTCTAGGAAGCAAAATAGGATGTTATTTAGGAAGCAAACCTTGACGTAATTTAGAAAGAAAAATTGGAGGCTATTCTGGAAGCTAAAATGACACAAGGTGCCTTATGCAATAAGGTTCTTGTTTAACAATTACACACCACCCACACGTTCACATAGACAAGATGAAAACAACATGGCAGAAGCTGGCTTATATTAGTTCTTTGAATCAGTTACAATGCAAAGTGTAAAGAAAAGAAATAACTAACTAACTGTCGGCTTTAGACGTTACAGCATAGAAGTAGTTGTGTGCTCTCTTAGTGTGTCGACCTCACCCTCTCCTGGTTCACTACGGAACTCTGAGCTATGGCTCGATCCTTTCGTCTCTGTAGATGTGTGAATTTCCTATCCAATCTACTAGACTTCTCTTGTGTTCTACTCTTCTAAGATTGTCCAACTGATCCAATCTTCCTAGCCTTCTACTCTACTGCTGTCACTGTTCCCGAGATCACTCTGATCCCCGAGAAATGCATCCTATGTCTGTAGATCTCCTCGGATCCTACAGGCCTGCAACTGTTAGCACTCCAACCGTGCTGCACAATCTCTTCCTATGATGACACCTATCATGTCTTCACTCACCTACAATAACTGTCATTAACTTTCTTAGAAACCCCAAACTGTTTCCAAGTACTCTCCTTGGCTTCTATGCGTCCTTCTGACATGCTCCAGTAAACCATCACATTAACCATACTGTTTGTCAGCTTCGAATTACCCGTCAGCTTCCTTCACACTCTTCAGGATTCTCCAGTCTGCCCCTTCCTCCTCGCTTGGCTCATGTCCAAACCTGTCGGGGTCGTGGTTCACCACATGTTGACCATCGACGCTCTGCTAATCCAACCTATCATCTATTGACCACAACATGTCGACTCTCGACCTTCCACTACACCAGTCGGTTGTATACCTGACTACTTCCTACTCGACTTATTGAATTTGACAAGTCAATATGCTCTTCCGCACCAATGGTCGTCAGCACTCCCTCTGGTTAGCCTCCTCATGTCGATCAACTTCGACAACTCTGCCTAGGCCTCAATGCTCCTGTATCAAAATCCCCAGGTGAAAAAGAACTCGACTGCTCCGTCAGTATCCTGAACTCTTCTTTGGAAATCCATTTCGCCTCCTGCAAATCATCATTCTCCCATTGCAACAAGTATTCCCTCTTCCATGAACTGTGCATACGCCTGACTTCATGTTCCTCTATTACTTCTACGATTTCTTCCTTCTGGCGATTTGGAATCTACTCCTTCCAGTCGATATCTGACACTTCCACGCTTCCACTGCTTGAACCTTCAAACTTGTACAAATATGAGACATTGAATGTTGGTGAAATGTTCAAGTCATTCGACAGCTCCGACACATAAGCGTTGTCCGAAATATTCTTCAGAATCTTACATGGTCCAATCTTCTTCAGATTCAGTTTGTTATATGTCCCTATCAGAAATATCTCCTTCTGCAAATGTGCATAGACCAAGTCTCCTTCGCTGAACGACTGTAGTCTTTTCTTCCTATCGGCTCTCAGCTTGTCTATCATGTTACTCTTTTCTATGCGGTTTCGCACATCTTTATGCACTTCTTTCATATGCTCTGCAAATGATTATGCATCTACGATTTTCCCGGTTTCTGTTGGTAACTTGACCAAATATACCACTCCATGTGGGCTTCTTCCTTGAACAATCTGGAATGGGCTCAAACCTGTTGACGGATTCACAGAATTGTTATATGCAAACTCTGCTTGTGCCAATACATTCTCCCACTGCTTGGGTCTATCAGCCATCAAACATCTCAAAAGGTTTCCCAGACTTTTGTTCACCACCTCGGTTTGTCCGTCTGTCTGTGGATGATATGCCAAGCTAAAATGAAACCTTGTGTCCAGTTTATTCCATAGGGTTCTTCATAAATTCCCCATAAACTTGGTATCTCTGTTCGATGTGATACTCTTCGGCAACACATGCAATCTGACTACTTCCTTGAAGAATAATAGAGCAATGCATGTGGCGTCACTTGCCTTCCGACATGGAATAAAGTGTGCCATTTTTTAAAGCCTGTCAACTACAACAAAAATTGAGTCACTCCCCTGCTGCGTCTTCGGAAATTCTAGCACAAAATATATGCTCAAGTGCTCCCATGGGGTATTCAGTACAGGTAACAGTGTATACAACCCCGTGTTCTGACTTCTCCCTTTTACCAATTGGAAAACTCTACATTGTCGAACCCACTTTCTGACATCTCTTGTCATTCCTTGCCAATAATACTTTTGTTCAACCATTGCCTTGGTCTTGTCAATTCCAAAATGACTTGCTAATCCACCACTATGCAACTCTCGGATTAGGTTCTCTCTTACTGATCCTCTGGGAATACACAATTGTTGTCCCTTGAGTAGGTATTACTCTTGGATAAAATAATCCAAGTATGGAGTTATGTCGACACTCCAAGGTTCACGACAAGCTCGCCACGCTTTCGCAAAATCCTCGTCGATCTCATACTGTGTCTTCACCGACTTATTCCTATTTCCTGAATTGTCGTCATGTTCAACAATGCAACCCTTCCACTCAGGGCGTTGGAAAATTTATCAACTTGCCTGACTTATGTCGCAACTTGAATGTATATCCCTGTAGGAATTCGACCCATTTCATGTGCCACTGGTTCAACTTTCATTGAGTATTCAAATACCTCAGTGCTTGGTAATATATGTATAACACAAAGTCCTTGGGCAACAAATCATGCCTCCAATTCTTCAATGCCTGACAATAGCATATAATTCCTGGTCATAGACCGAATATTTCTGCTTCGCATCATCCAACTTCTCACTAAAGAATGCAATTGGTAGGCCCTCCTGGCTCAACACTGCTCCAATTGCCATTCCACTTGTGCCGCAATCGACCTGGAAAACTTTGTCTAAATATCGGAGCTCCAACACTGGGCTCTTAGTGAACTTTTCCTTCAATTTGTCAAGAGCTCGCTGGGCTGCTTCCACCCACTTGAATTCGCCCTTTCTCATGCAGTCTGTCAAAGGTGCACAAATCCAATTAAATCCCCGAATGAACTTCCTATAGAAATTGGCAAGTCCATGGAAAATCCTTGCTCCAGTCGTACTTGTTGGTCCTGGCCAATCCAATATTGCCTTCACCTTTTCTGGTTCCATCACCAACCCTTTACCCGAGATTACAAATCCCAAGTACACCAATTCTTCCTTCAAAAGAAACAATTTTGTAGGTTTACCATCAGCTTCTCTTCCTGTGATGTCTGCAATATCTGTCGAATGTGCTCCAAGTTTTTACCTTGGTTCGACTGAAAATCAGAATGTCTTCTAGGTAGACTATGACAAACTTTCCCAAGAATGGTTTCAGTACTTCATTTGTCAACCTCATGAATGTACTGGGTGCATTAGTCAATCTGAATGGCATGTCTAACCACTCATACAACCCTTCCTTTGTCTTGAATGCTGTCTTCCATTCATCTCCTTCTCTAACCCAAATCTAGTGATAGCCGCTCTTCAGGTCTATCTTTGTGAAGTACTTCACTCCACTCAAACAATCCATCAAGTCGTCCATTCTCAGTAATGGAAACCGGTACTTTATTCTGATCTTGTTGATGGCTCTGGAGTCTTTACACATCCTCCATTCTCCACCTTTCTTCGACGCTAATACTGCTGGTATCGTGCACGGACTCAGAATTTCTCTGATCAACCCTCTATCCAACAACTCCTGGACCTATCGGTTGAGTTCCTAACCTTCTATCAAACTCATCCTATGCAGTTCTTTGTTTGGCAGACTCAACCTTGGAATCAAGTCGATCTGATGGGATATGCTCCTTGTCAACGGCAATCCCGTCGGTGTCTCATCGACTGCTATGCTTCAAAATTCTTTGAGCATCTTTCTAAGTTCGAGTGGAATTTTCCTCCTCCATTGTCGTCTTCTAGACACATGGTCCTTTTGTAATGATTGCATAACACCCCTACTACTTTTCCTCCTCCGCAAGGAGTTCTTTTGCTGAGCACATTAGCACTCGCTTCTCCCAAAAGTTGATCTTGTCGTGCTTACAATCAGCTTGCTCCTCCATCCTCGGCTTAAGAGTTCTTTTCAAACCATTTTTCCACACTGTGACTGTGTTGGCTCGACCATCATAGATCATTTTCTGATCATATTGCCATGATATTGCTAACAACAAATGGCATGCGTCCATTTGGATTACATCGCAAAATACACTGTCTTCAAATCGTTTGACTCTGAAGTTGATCAGGCACTGTTTGGTCACCTTCACATGATGTCCTTTCTGCAACCATGATATCTTATAAGGGTGTGGATGTTCCCGAAATTTCAACTTTTCCTTATCGATCACCTCTATCGACACAAGATTCTCAGTGCTTCCACCATCAACTATGGTCTTGCAACGCCATTCTTCGATTCGCACCTTGGTTCGAAAGATCTCCTGTCGCTGTGTCGGCTCTCGCTCGTCGCGTCCGTCATCCAAAACCAGTGTCTTCTTGGATGTCATGGCCTGAATTTTCTTCTTACCATCCTCACTACTGTCGGATGCTGATTCTTCCCTCTCGTCAACTTGTTCATCCATTTGACATCTGGGTTTCAACTCCTCTACAACATGTAGATTCTCTGGGCATTCATATGCCTTGTGTCCCGCTCCATGACACTTGTAACAGATTATGGCTGGTCTATTAGCTCCTTTTCTGTTGAATGGACCACTTCGACCATATGCACCTCGACCACAAGTCTCACAACCATCGCGTCTGTTCTCTTGCACTTTCTCCCTTGTCGATGTCCCTTTCGTCGTTCAACTTTCTTCGACATATTATTTTCTGTAGCCACTACCTTGGCCTTTCGCAGAAACAATCTTCTCACCACGACCAGTCATCCTACCTCTTGTCATTGCAAATTTCCTTGACAGTTTCTCTTTTTCCTTTAGAGTTAACTGGTAGGCTTCACCCACTGCTCTAAACCTCAACATGCTCAATTTATCCTGAATGGCATATTTCAAGCCATTCATGTATCTAGTGACAGCTTCTTCATCTTCATCGGTCTGACCCAACCTTATCGACAATCTGTAGAACTCTTCCATGTATTCGTTCATGGTAATCTCTTTTTGTCGAAAGTTTTGTAACTTTCGGAATAAGGAAATCACATAGTCATTTGGCAAGAACTTCCCTTTTAGCTTGGCGACCATCCTGTCCCAAGATTTGACTTTCTCCTTGCCCTTCTTGACTCTGTCAGCCTACACATTGTCCCACCACAATGAGGCATGACCCTTCAACCTTAGACACGCAATCTTAACCCATTTAGGATCCTCAAGCTGCTCTATGTCGAAGTATTTCTCCATCTCTCTGAACTAGTTGATCAAGTCTTTTGGGTCCATTCTTCCCAAGTAGGTATGTACATCTATCTTTTTTGACATCTCATATCCGTCAGAAGTTTGATCCTTTTTTCTTCTGGATCATCTCCCGCTACTTCCCGTGGTTCCACTTCTTTGACTTCCTCGTCATTGAGGTCTAACGCATCAGGAATACAACCACACCTTTGGATTTCTTTGATCGCTGCGACTTCATTTGTCAAAGTTTGCATTATTCGGACGCACTCGTCGAAAATATCACGATCAACTATGATTGTTGGGACATGCACTATTCATCCTCAGACATTAACGCCTCTGTGATCCATTTTCAACCTCGGTTGAAACTCCCACTTCATCCAATCGTAACCAGACTTCAACAAGTCATGCACAACTCTTCCCAACCTCAGCTGAAGCTATTCAACACACTTGCAGGCTCAATATCTCTCAACGTTCTAATATAGCTATCCTTCAAATCTCGGGATGTTATGGCTCTGATACCAACTAACGTAAGGTGTCTTATGCAATAAGGTTCTTGCTTAATAATTACACACCACACACGCGTTCACATAGACAAGATGCAAACAACATGCCAGAAGCTGGCTTATATTACTTCTCCGAATCGGTTACAATGCAAAGTGCAAAGAAATGAAATAACTAAGTAACTATCGGCCTTAGCTATTACAACATAGAAGCAACTGTGTGCTCTCTCAGTGTGTCAACATCACCCTCTCTTGGTTCCTGCAGAACTCTGAGTTATGGCTTGATCCTCTCGGCTCTATAGATGTGTGACTTTCCTATCGAATCTACTAGACTTTTCTTGCATTCTACTCTTCCAAGATTGTCCAAATTATCCAATATTCCTGACCTTCTACTCTGTTGCTGCTACTGTCCCCGAGATGACTCTGATCCCTGAGACATGCATCCTCTGTCTGTCGATCTCCTCGAATCTTGTAGACCTGCAACTATCAATGCTCCAACCATGCTGCACAATCTCTTCCTGTGATGACACTTGTCATGTCTTCACCCACCTGCAATAACCGTCATTAACTTCCTTAGCAACCTTGAACTATTGCCAAGTACTCTCCTTGACTTCTACGTGTCCTTCTGACATGCTCCAGTAAACCATCACGTCGGCCATACTCTCTGTCAGCATCGAATTACCCATCGATTTCCTTCACACTCTTCAGGCTTCACAAGTCCGCCCCTTTCTCCTCGCTTGTCTCATGTCCAAACCTGTTGGGGTCGTGGTTCGACGCATGTCAACCATCGATGCTCCACTACTGAAACCTATCGTTTGTCGACCACAACATGTCGACTCTCGACCTTCCATTGCATCGGTCGGTTGTATACCTGACTGCTTCCTACTCGACTCATTGACCTTGACAAGTCAATCTGCTCTTCCGCACCAGTGGTCATCGGTGCTCCCTTGGGTCGACCTCCTCATGTTGATCAACTTTGACAACTCTGCCTAGACCCTAATGCTCCTGCATCATAAAAAATGGGCACTATTTTAGACATCATAAAGGATGCTATTTAGGAAGCAAAAAAAATGTTATTTTAGACTCTTTAAGTTTTGTCCATGACGTGTCCCATTTAGCGTCTAGTTCGACCACTCAATGATAAAAAAAATTACACTAAAAAGGGACGCTAAATGGGACGCTAATTCCAGGACTTGTAGTAGTGGAGCTTATCCTACTCTCTAATCAAATAATCACAAAAGGATTTAAGAGTAGGCTCTTTATAGCTATTTGGATCCAAGGATTCTTTCATGGAGTAAAATGTCGATACAAAAACCAAATATGCAAGTCCAAGTTTGGAAATAATATGATAAATGCATTGTTTATCTTCTCTTTTAATTTTTCATTCCGCACATAAGAGTCTAAGAGTTTTTTACTTAAATAGATAATCTTGAATGCACAAAAAATCAGTTGGATTTTAGGAAATCAACTCATTTTATAGCCGGTGACCTCGAATCTCATTATGTTTACCAAACACGGATTCCAACTTTTCCCAAGATTTATTTGGTTCATCAATTCCATATATGTGGAATCATAAATCAGTAGAGATTGGTATTCCAATAAACCCATGGGCTTCATCACATTTATTGGCCATTTTTTATTTTCTTATCAGCATTAGTGGGCTATATTTCTTTCCGTGAGGTAATTTGGTAAAGTTGTCTACTTCGTAGTACATCCTCCATACAAGATTTCCACGAGAAGTAGTTGGAACTAGTAAGTAGAATATCACATGGGATGATCATACTATAAAATGAAGGTCGTAAAAATAAAAACCAACAGTCTAGATGTAAAGATCTCGAAAAATCAGGCTTTTAAAAAAAATGGCACTGAAAACTGACTCTAGATGAGGAAGCTATGCTTGATTGAAAAAATGGTTGTAGTTGACCCCAACAGATACGAGGCAGGAAAATGATTGTCCCAACTAAGAAAAAGAAAGAAAAAAGACCCCCCTTCACAAGCTTAAGCTTTTAAACTCACTTTACAATAATGTTACTTTATGTGAACCACTTTTGTAAAATAAGTGGAGTTTCACTTTTACAACAATGTGTTAAATTTTGATCATTAATTCACAATACTCTAGGATTTTTACTGAGAGAATAACATG
Organism: Larix kaempferi; assembly: GCA_027924585.1. Classification (NCBI taxonomy): domain Eukaryota; kingdom Viridiplantae; phylum Streptophyta; class Pinopsida; order Pinales; family Pinaceae; genus Larix; species Larix kaempferi. The sequence continues at coordinate 41,588,707 of BSBM01000017.1, forward strand.
TACAGTATATCAATGCATATCAATCATATCAAGCAAGTCACTCATCACAAGAATCAAAAGCATGAGAGACAAAAGATACAGAGTTTGCGTGGGGAAAACCCTAAGGTGAAAAACCCCATAACTTCCTCAGAGATAGAGAGAGCAATGGCTCAACCAAAGTACAACCAAAATACATAGAGATAGTCTCCTAGTAGCAGATGATCCTCCTCCTCACTAGTGCGCCACCTTCTGAGTGAGAGAAGTGTGAGTTTCCGAGTGATCAAAATAGAGATCTCCCGATCTCTATTTATACTTGTCTATTTTCCCAATGACCTTATGGGGCCAACTTGTCTAGCTAGGTACATCAACCATATAATATATATTTCAGGGCCGACCCCACACATGGTGATCTAATAACCCATCCGCAAGTTCACACACTTGCGACACTTGTCAATACACATGACGACACTTCCTTATAGAGGAATAACACATCTCTTATAAGGGTACAATAAATATATATGAAATACATAGATGAAATACATTCCGAAGTTACATATACATCAACACTCCCTCTTAACTAGGAAGGTATTTCTTGACACAGATCTGCTAGCACAAGTCTTCTTCTCTGGATCATCGTCATCGATGCATCGTCACTGCAGCTGCTATCTCAACCAATCTCTGAATCTACTCGTCATAGGAAGTTCTACAGAGCCAATCCTTTTTCATACTGGATGTAGGCCCACCACCTGTAGGTCTTCATCATCTATGCGAACGGTCTGATAGAGGTGGTATCTCAGGACTAATTTTATGTGCGGATGCAATACCTGACAAGAGTATCCTAGGAACATTTATGTTCCTAAGCACTATCGGTAAGATCTCCTAGGACTGATTACATTCATCTCCTTCACAATACCTTTAAAGAGCATCCCAGGAACATTTATGTGCCGCAGCACGATCAACAAGATCTCTAAAGAGCATCCCAGGACTTATTACGAACGCACAGCTCAACCTCTCAGATCTCCAGGACTGATTACATGTGAATAGACAATACCTTTAAAGAGCATCCCAAGAACAATTATGTGCCGCAGCATGACCAACAAGATCTCTAAGAGCATCCTAGGACTTATTACGAGCACACAGCTCGACCTATTGGATCTCCAGGACTGATTACATGTCTCCGTAGTAATAGCTCATCCTAGGACTGATTATGAGCACACAGCTCAACCTATTGGATATCTGAGGATTGATTACATACTACATAGAAATACCTCATCCCGGGACTGATTACGAGCACACAGCTCAACCTATCGGATATCTTAGGACTGATTACATGCTATTTGCACAACCTGCCACATATCATCTCTGACCTCCAAGTATCAACCTGATACTCATGATCCAACAGATCATCATTGGACAAAGCATCATCCTGATGCTCATGATCATACTGATCATCATCACTGTACCGTCCTGGTACATATCATCTGGATCAACATCCTGAAGCTCGTCATCATGATCATCCTGATCATGCAATGCATCTACTTGATGCATACCAAGTATCTACCTGATACATATCATCATACATGATCCACCTGATCATACAATGTATCCACCTAATACATACATAGATACATGATCCACATAATGCATCTAACTGATATATATCAACATACATGATCTACCTGATCATACACAGTATCCACCTGATACATATACAGATACATGGTCCAAGCATCCAACATGATGCATATACAAAATACATACAAATGATCCAACCGATCATATCCAGCATCCAACATGATGCGTACATACATATATAAATGATCCAACTGATCATATCCAGCATCCAACATGATGCGTACATACATATGCATATAAATGATCCTACTGATCATATCCAGCATCATCTTGATGCATATACTGAGCAGTAACTGAAACATCGTCCTGATGCTCATCATCCAGCGCTTACATCCACAGCCATGTGAAGGATCCTCCTTCCAACATGCTTGGAATGGATTCAGCAAATGTGTCCATCACTTCTTCCTTGAAGTGTCGTCGATATGAAGAACACCAAGCCTCTCCCTGAAGTATTCGAACTTCACTTTGGCTAGTGGCTTCGTCAGTACATCTACAATCTGCTTGTCCGTCGCAACATACAGGAGCTTCACTGCTCCTCTCTGTACCATATCCCTGATATAGTGATATTTGATCTCTATGTGTTTCGACCTGTCGTGGAACACCGGGTTCTCAGATAGCTTCACACAACTCTGGTTTTCACAATAGATACCAATAGCCTCCAGCGGGAGATCAAATAACTCATACAGTAGCTTCCGGAGCCATACTGCCTCACAACTAGCCAAACAGGCTACAACATACTCTGCCTTGGCTGTATTCAGTGCTACGCAGGACGACTTCCTGCTAAACCAAGAGATCACACCTGATAACATACTAAAGCAGCACCCAGATGTGCTCTTCCTATCTGTAGCACTGTCTGCCCAATCTGAATCAACATAACCATGCAGGTTAAACTTTTGATTCACATCATACTTGAGCCCATAATCAACTGTACCCATCAGGTACCTCAGAATATGCTTTACAGCAATCAGGTGAACACTCCTCGGATCTATCAGGAACTGACTCAATGTGTTCACTGCAAAGCAAATATCTGGTCTCGTGTTCATCAGGTACATCAAGGACCCAATCATCTAACGATACATAGTGACATCAATGGGCTCAGATGAAGCATCACATAGAAGCTTCAGGTTTGATCCCATAGGTGTGGCCATGGCTTTGTAGTCCATCATCCTGAACCTCTTTAGGATCTCTACTGAATACTTCCCTTGTTCAAGGAATATTCCATCTGCACTCTGCCACACCTCCATACCTAGAAAATAGTGCATCATCCCCAAGTCCTTCATCTCAAACTCGAAAGCAAGCTTTCTCTTTGTATCAACAATCAATCTATCATCTCCTATTACAAACAGGTCATCTACATAGAAGAGTAGTATCACAGGACTGCCTTCCTCAACCTTGCAGTAAAGGTTGGAATCTACTTTACTCTTGGTAAAGCCCAAACTACATAGGAAACTATCCATCCTACCATACCAAGTTTTAGGAGCTTGCTTCAAGCCATACAAGGCTTTCTTCAATCTGCACACATATGAATCCATGTCATGTGTTTCAAAACTAAGTGGCTGCTCCACATACACTTCCTCTTCAACTACACCATTCAAGAAAGCAGTCTTGACATCCATCTGGTGTATCTTCCATTTCATTGCTACAGCCAGCGCAAGTACTGTTCTGATAGAAATGTACCTGGCTACAGGAGCAAAAGTTTCTTCATAATCTATTCCCTCTTTCTGAGAGAAGCCATGAGCTACAAATCTTGCCTTGTATTTCTCTATGATGTCATTTGCAGCATGCTTGATCTTATTGATCCATTTGGAAGTCACAACAGACTTCCCTTTAGGTCTTGGGACCACATCCCAAACATCGTTCTTTATGATCGACGGATCATGGCATTCTTCCCATATCCTGGGAACTTCAATTTCTTCAATAGATAATTTTGTTGCTTGAACAAATGTTGTAGTCCTTCTTTTGTAGGTGAAGGTATACGTCTTTCCTACAAAACAAGTTAAATTGTATGATTAGAATCATCTCATAATTTCCAGAACAAATTATTTCACATAAGAAATATGTCATACAGTCATGCAATTATTTAAGCCAATGCTTCAATACAACATTTATCCATATCCCGTAACTTTCTAGATGCCTTCCAATCTCTACCAGCACATTGTTAAGAGTGTGCACAACTCCCAACATGTCAACAAAGAGGTTTCATTCTAGAGAAGTAGCAATGGAATGTTGTACAGTGCCACAGACCACTTACCCATCATATGCATATTAGTGGTATACTCTTCATTAATGCAAATATGCAAAATACATAGCCTAAGTCTAGGAACATAAGTATATACATCATTGAACAATATTATTTAAACAATAAGAAATGACAATTCAAATACTTATATTTGTTTCTTTGTTGTCGGGTGGACTCCCTCTCAATATTTGCTTCCTTCGATGAACTGCTGGAGTGTGCTCCCTCTTGATCTTTACTTCTTGGATTACCTATCATAGCTACTTCTGCCCATAGATGCATGGGTAGATCCTGGTCATGCAACATTGCCCTTGCTGCTTCCATGATTGTTCTATTCTTTCTTTCTGCAACTCCATTATGTTGTGGATTGTAGGGAGTAGTCAACTCCCTCTTAATCCCTGAATCATTGCATAGCTTCTTGAAGTCACCTGAGGTGAATTCTCCACCATTGTCGGATCTGAATGTTTTGATCTTCTTATTAATTTAGTTCTCCATCAGGGTTTTGAAGTCCTTGAGCTTATCAAATAATTCATCTTTGTTCTTCAAGAAGTAATCCCATGTCTTCCGGGAGGAGTCATCAATGAAAGAGACATAGTAAATATACCCACTCAGAGAACTGGATGACATCGGACCACATACATCAGAGTGGATGATTTCCAAGATACTATTTGCCTTGCTTTTACTGCTTGAAAATGCCTTCTTTATGTTCTTTTCTTTTTGCACATCCTTTGCAAACACCTTCATGCTTAGTCTTAATTTCAGGAAGACCTTCTACAGCCTTACTTGTAATTGGTAATGCTCTATAGTGCATATGTGCAAGTCTTCTATGCCAAAGTTCACTTGACTCCATGAAATCATGCACCATGGCATGTTCAGGTTGTCCTTTCAATTTATACAAACCTCCCTCTTGCTCTCCAATTACTACTGCATCATTTATGGTCTTACCCTTTGGCCATCCACAAATGCAATCCTCATACCTTTCGCATCCAATGCAGAGATGGAGAGTAGGTTCTTCTTGAGCCCAGGTACATAAAGGACTTCTTTCATCTTCAATGATTTTCTAGAATCTAGGTTGTAGGAGGCTTCACCACTTCCTTTGATGGGGTATTGATAATCATCCCCAAGTTTCACTTTATGGGGTGATTCATGTTCAGATAGATTTACAAAAGATTCTTTAAATCTAGTCATGTGTTTGGAAGCCCCACTGTCAATTAACCAATCATTACAACCATGTGAGATATTACCTATGAGAGCAGAGATAAGAACATACTCTTCTTCACTTGATGAGCCATCATCACTTTCTGCCCTAGCTTACTTCTTTGGAGGTTCATCATCTTCAGCAGCATGAGCATGGAACTTTCTTTTACTGCCCTTCTTCTTCTTGCTGGAGTTGTTGTTGTAATCTCTTTTGTTCTTGGGACATTCTGAAGCAAAGTGACCTTTCTCATTGCAATTGAAACACCTTAGATCTTTCTTATCTTTGTGATAAGGATGATAAGATTTCTTCTTGTGATGGGATGGCTCCCTCTTGAACTTTTCTTTCTTGGTGTGTACTATGAGGGCTTGATCTTCATTCCCCATCTTTTCTTCTCTTGCCACAATCCTTGCTTCTTCTTGGGAACATTCCTCCCATAGTCTACTAAAGGAGATTAATTTCTTCCTTGCACAAATCCCTTGGATAAAAGAGTCCCATGACCTAGGTAGGCCATTCAAAGTGGTCATAACAATTTCACCATTCTCCACCATTTCATCTATAGCTTTAAGTTGTTCCTTGATCTAAGAGACCTTGGAGAAATAGGATTGAATGGTTTCTCCATTCGACATCTTGAACCCTTTCAATTGATTCCGCAGGGTCATCTTCCGATTTATGTTCTTCCCTTCAAATAACTTGGTCAAAGAGTCAAACATCTCCTTGGGTGTCTTCAGGGATGACACATGTGGTATGAGATGGTCTTTGATAGAATTAGCAATGATTCTCTTTGCCTTGACCAAGTTCTTCTTATGCAATATTTTAGCCTCTTCATCCTCTGGGATAGGGATGTCTTCTTTTACATATGAGTCCAACTCATTCTCTTCCAGGATTAACCCAATCCTATACTTCCAGGCTCGGAAGTTATCAACCCCTTCAAGCTTATCCTCAATATTGGTGTGGTGAGACATCTTAAAGAGTACTTCAAATGGAAATAGAAAAGATTTAGGTCTTACCACTTGAATTGCTGAAAACTGGATCTGGTCCCGGATTAGGGTTTGTGAGAAAAAACCCTAAAAATTCAAAATGTGAATTTCAACTTTCTGAAAGGATAGAAAGATGCGCCTTGATGAGCTGATCAACCTGGTGTATTCAAAATTTGATATCTACAAAGCTACACCCTTCAAAACTGCATTTTTGTTTTCCCGGATTCACTAAGGATAGCCCTGAATTAGGGTTTGAGTTTCCCGGAGATCTACCCAGCCAAAAATCTTGATCCAAAACTCTAAACTTCGATTTTTACAAGGAGCTTCCAGCTATGTCTTCAGATTTCAGAAATTCCTATTTTTGTGGAAACCCTAATTTTTAGGGCCAAATCTGAAAATGCTCAGAATTGAATCCTGATTGGACAGATGGATTCTCCTTGATTATTAGAGTCAATCTACTATACTTCTTTTCCAAAATCTGTGGAGAGAAACCCAATAAACAAGAAACCCTAGTTTCCGTCACTGCACAATGTCTTCTTCTCAGGTTAGCTCTGGTTCCATGTTAGATTTTGAGCATTAATTCACAGTACTCTAGGATCTTTACTGAGAGAATAACATGTACAATATATCAATGCATATCAATGATATCAAGCAAGTCAATTATCACAAGAATCAAAAGCATGAGAGACAAGAGACACAGAGTTTCCATGGGAAAAACCCTAAGGTGAAAAACCCCACAACTTCCTCAGAGATAGAGAGAACAATGGCTCAACCAAAGTACAACCAAAATACACAGAGATAGTCTCCTAGTAGCAGATGATCCTCCTCCTCACTAGTGCACCACTTTTTGAGTGAGAGAAGTGTGAGTTTTCGAGTGATCAAAATAGAGATCTCCCGATCTCTATTTATACTTGTCTGTTTTCCCAGTGACCTTATGGGGCCGACTTGTCTAGCTAGGTACATAAACCGTATAATATATATTTCAGGGCCGACCCCAAACATGGTGGTCTAATAACCCATCGGCAAGTTCACACACTTGCAACACTTGTCAATACATATGACGACACTTCCTTATAGAGGAATAACACATCTCTTATAAGGGTACAATAAATATATATGAAATACATAGATGAAATACATTCCAAAGTTACATATACATCAACATAATGTTATTTTAAATATTGCATGCAAAAAACTAAAAGACATTAAGTGACTCACTTTTATAATTTAAGGGAGATGCACTTTTACAATAAAATAACTTATTAATAGAAATTACATGCAATTTTAGAAAAGTAACTAACAAGAAGACTTGAACTTAAGACCTCTTATTAAATAAAGCAACTTTTAACCAAGTGAGCTAATATTAAAAGGTACGTAAAAGATGGAAAGGAGGAAGGTTTTTTGTTTTTACTCTTTTGTCTCAAACTTCGTGCTTGCAAAAAAAAAGACATTTTTTCCTACAAATCACTTCACATAAACCGAAACAAAAACAATAAAAAATAATATGCCTCGAATTTGGGATTAGACCTCGTTAGCTTTCCCAGACTGTATATGTTTTTTCACTGTTTCAGATTTGCCGCGATCGCATGGAGTGCACGTCAAAGAGCATACACAGTAAAGAAAAGCATTTTCCTTATGTTTTTTATTTGCCGAGATCGCACAAGGTGCAGGGAAAAGAGAAAACATAGAAAGATAAGGTAATAACTCAAAACTAAAAAAAGACTAGATCCGAAAAGAAAATGATAAAATTATTTTAAATAGAAAACAAACGTCACTGTAACAATATACCTCTAGATCTAATTAAATGCAAGTATCTTGGGAAAACGGAAGCCTTTTTCGATGAAACAAAAATTGTTCCCCAATGGAAATGGTGCTCTGGATGCAATGAAACATGTATCATAGCCCAAAAATGCACATAAATTTCAGAAACATAAACCTTTTCATAGCTTGGGAAACACCGGTTCGAGATCTAGATCACCAACGGAAGCAACTCTTCATAAAGGCTTTGATACCATTTTTTACTACATAGGATAATTCTAAAAGACCGAACACCTAGAGAAGCCTCTCACACAAACATATCATAGATCAACACACCGATATTTTCATGTGGTTTAAATCGTCGAAAGGGAAGCACTCCACAGCCCTAGCCAAATAGCTACTTGAGGCAGTTTATTATGCAAAAGAAACAAAGTTACAAATGAGCTTCTCATAATTGATCAACTATCAAGTGACCCTATATGCTATTTAAATAGATATCATGGACCAATTGGGTGTTAAGCCATGGATCAAAGATAGTTATGATCAAAGAGAAGTTGAACCATCAGATCACTCTATGCCTAGAACATATCGTGACCATCGGATTAGATATTTTTCAAATGCATACTAATGCAAACTAAAGAAACGAACTTTTCCTAATGGATATATTATAACAAGTTGATCTTAAATAACTCCTAAGTGTCTAAATATCCTTTAACAATATTTTCTGTATTAAATGACTGAACTTTTTCAACATGGGCTTTTTGTGAAAACCGTTGGTTTCCATATCACTCTTCTGATGTTAAACATTGCTTTCGGAAAGTGAAATACATAGATATCAATGATCTGTTTATGTTCTGGAAAGCTTCAATGAGAGTAAAGTTTTTTTACTTTTATAGATTGATCATGCATAACTATTTCTTAGAATTTTAAGCATCCTTTTTAAAACATTTCCTAGCGCAATGTATTGACTGGATTTTCTGTATTAAATGACTCAAATTTTTCAACATGGGTTTTTGGTTAAAACCGTTGGCTTCCATATCGCTCTCATGTTAAAAACATTGCTTTAGGGAAGTGAAATACATAGATATCAATTATCTATTTTTATTATGGAGAGATTCGAGGAAAGTAAAGTTGTTTGATATTATAGATTGATCATACATATCCATTTTTCAAAATTTTAAGCATCGTTTTTAAATATTTACCTAGCTCAATCTCTTGACTGGATTTTTTGTATTAAGTGACTATAATTTTGAAACATGGGTTTTTGGAGAAAATTGTTGGTTTCCAGATCGCTCTCATGTTAAATATTGCTTTTGGGAAGTGAAATACATAGATATCAATGATCCGTTTATATTTGAAATTGGGTTGTAGCCATGCTAATTTCATACTCTGCGTTATATTTGAAGATGGGTTGTAGCCATATTAATTTGATACTTATGTGTTAATTATTGATCAAATTGTGTAGATAACATCTTTGGTTTAGAGAAAGATAGTATTTTGACACTATTCCAATGTTTAATCATTAATGTACTTCCGATGATTATTTTATCCATTTGTCTCTTTGAAAATTGCGGGTTACAATTTTTCATTGTAATATTGGTCGTCTGGATTCTTTTCTCAGTAGACCCTTGGTAAACGTACTACGATATCTATTTTCAGGCATTGGTATGAGTTGTATCCAGCTCATATTTAAAGAGACACTGTGATGATTACATGGCTTGTTAAGTAATGATCCATGTGTGTAATTTTTAGGTAGCTCGTATGAAAATCTTCTTCTGTTAAATTTATTTGTTTGTTATATATTCACCTACTAACAAATAATACAATGAAATGTAATGAGTTTAACATGTCTATTGATTTCCCTCCTAGTTATATTCTTCCATGACAATAAACTTCTAGAGTGTGAGAGTCGTATATTACTAGTAAAATTTCGATGGTGCCTTACGTTATGAAATGGTGAGTTGTTAAAAAAAATGGGTTTTAAATTTGTGTACTTCAACAACTAATTGTTAATCTAGGGTTTTTATGTGCTTTTCCACATTTAGAGAGGCGTCATGAATTGGCTAGTTTAATGTAGGATGCATATTTATTTCCTTTTCCATATTGTTGATTGGAATGGTGTGATGTCTTTAAGTTATATTCATGAATCATGAGAGGATAATTTTTCATTTTGTATATGTGTATGTTTGTGAAGTATTTGATAAAAATCCCTGACTTGGATCACAATAAGACCGTATTAAAAATTTGATTTGGATTAGGAGCACAACCTATATTAGTATAACATTCCTTCACTAAATAGTTGACAAATTCCTAAACCAGTCCACTTAAATAATTACAAACAAAAAATTTAGCTAAGATTTGCTAGGGATGCTGCAGAAAACCATTGAAGTTACAAGTATGCACCAAAGTGGTACTCACCAATTTGATATCAACTATTAGATTCCTTTGATGGATGGTTTAGGGTTGGTCTAGCCGTTCAAACCTCTTATAAATTAATAACCCCATGTTTTATAAGCACCCTTCGATTGATCTAAACAACTGTTATGACTCTATTTGAGCATCAAATTATTGGTTGATATAGTAAATATATAATATGGTAATATATATATGATATACTTATTACTATATAGTTCATATAATAATATACAACATCTAATATTAATGTTAATATAATATAGTTATTATATATAGTTAGAATATTAATATGTTATATATAGTTATTATATATATTTAATACATTAATTTATTATATAGTTATTGTATATGTTTTATAGTTAATATATGTAATATGTTAGTATTAATCTTAATAAATTTAAAAGAATAAGAATATATATAACAAAATAAATATAATAAAGAGAGGAAAACTAAATAAAAAGAAGACAGATGTGGGACAATAGAATAAGCGAGGAAAATGGATAAATTAGAATAAAGATTGGGAAGGAAAATAAATGGAAATAAGGCATTTTTCAAAAGGATACTCCAATATATATGATTTGAACTATTTGTAGCATTGAGAGGAAGCGCATCCTTGCCTACCATATTGTAATTTTACCAATGGAGGGTTTGATATCAGTGAGCTTATCTTTTCAATAAATAAGCTCTTTCTTTGTTTGTATGAATCTTTCCTTTGCTCAAAAGGAGGCCCAGATAAAATCCGTAGAAATGTTGATGTATTAGAAATTTGGAAATAGGTGAATTTCCCCTAATCTACTCTAGTTGTTATTTCTCTCACTCGTCGGAAGGAACCCGAGGGAAGACATTTTTTTGATAGAAATAGAAAACCCTTTCAAGCTGCAAGGTTTTCCAAAATGTGGATCTTTGAAAATAAGGAAAGGAAAAAGGAAAACAACATCAATTTCTTCTTATACAGTGATGAAATTAGGTTCATCCTGAAAATTTATCCACGAATATCTCCTCATGTTGTTGAAACTTACAAAGGAATCATACACTTCAAGATCGGAATGCATCACACCTATGTACATGCAAAAAGGGACCCCAACAAATGATGGTGGCCTACTAGATTCATCTTCTCTAAAGAAGACGTGCAAAAAATTATTCGAGATTGGGATGCAGAATGGAGGGTTCCATTAAATGAAGAAGAAGAAGTAGATAAATGAAAACAATCAACTGAAACATCAGAAGAGACAAACAATTCAGAAACACCTACTAAGCAGGCACAACAGAATGTGGAAACCAAGAAGAGAAATGAAACGGTTTAAGGTGAAGGTTCCTCAAAGAAGAAAACAAAGGTATGTGAACCTAACTCGATGTCATGTCACCAATTTTCTAGTACCAAGGGAAGCTAAGAATCCACCAAACCCCCATTGATCCTTATGAATACCAATGAATTAATTAATAAAAGGGGGGATAACATTATCCTAGGCAATTATTAAATAGGAATAATTTATCCTATAGCTGTTTAATTAATTAATTTAGAAGTGATGTAATGATTGTTTTTATATTTAATTATTAATTATATGTTTTGATGAGTTGTATGATGATAAGAACCCCATGAGGGTGCATGGAGAGATAAGACTAGCCTTATGAGTTGTCACACCCAAAAAAAAAGTAGAGGAAAGTAGCACAAAGCAAGGTGTCAGCCAAAAAAGAAAGAAACTAACAAAAGGAGGGCATAAAGCAGGAAAGTGTACAAAGAAGGTAGGTGAGGAAAGTAGAAACTTCCAGAAAGTAAAGGAGGGTGTAGTTTCCTAAAAGATTAAAATCTAGTCAGTATGAAAATCATGAAACCTCATGAAAAGCAGGGAGGGTGCAGTTTCCAAAGAGGAATACAAATCCAATCAGTATGAAAAGTAGGAAACATTTCGAAAAGCCAGGAAGGTGCATTTTCCAAAAAGGATAAAGCAAACAAGTTTGGAAAAGAAGGAAATTGCCTACTCAGTCAAGGAAGGCGCATTGGATGAGGCCAAGGAGGTTGACTTGCTCAAAAAATCACTCAGTCTATAAAATGAGGTGGGCGCACCACATTCACATCTTTTGATATTTTATTTTCTATATGTGAGAAACCTCAAGCTTCTCTAGGATTTGGTGATGCACCCTTAGCCACCTGTGGGATATGTTCCCCATATTTCTTGTTCTATTCTTCTGAGCATGATCTAGTGCAGCCATTGATACCAGTTTGCAGCTCTGGTCTAGCCATTTCATGTCAAGATCCATATTTTAGTAGTTGATGCAAAGATCCATATGACTTGCGGTGATTCTGTAGAGTTTCACTGAGAGAAAGTAATCAGTTTGAGAGCTTGCAAGAAGATACAGAAGCCCAGTGCGCCTCCCATGAGAAGCCAACAAATTAGAGTCATCATATAGATCTGATGTAGTGACCACACCTTCTCTTCTTACTCCTTTATGTAATCTCCTCACTAGTACAATGGGACAAAATTCTGACTACAAGGTTCTGATGAATGTCGGAAGATTAAAGATAAAACGTAATTTTTTTTTACCTCAATATCATTGGTAGTGAAATGTTTTATCTTGTGTTCGTCGATATTGCGATCTCTAATGTCCTCATGTCACAAGACCGATGAAAAGAACACAAAAGTAGTCGTTCAATTTCCAAATGAATTTCCACAGTTTAAGGAAGTCAATGTTAAGTTGGTTAAAGTTCATTGAAATACCGATGGTTTAAAATCTATAAATACGTTTCCATTTATAGTGGTTGCGACAATTTTGATATATGAATGATGGTTCGGAAAGGATATAATCTCTTATTGTCAAGAAAAAATGGATTTTTTTTTATAATCATCACTATACTTTTTGTGGGAATAATGTCAAAAAATATTAGAGATAGGGAAAGAGATGAAGAGGGTGAAAATGGTGATGGTAGATGTTTTTTCCCTTGCAATAGTTGTTTAATGAGACGTCTCATGAGAATTTTAATAACAACAACTAGAAAACATTGTAGGAAATATGATCACATCGATGGGGAATTGAAGGAATATCGTCCCATGGTAACAACTCTATATACATATTAATTATATTTCTTAATATTCATTGTATTTGTAAAATTTTATATTGTTTTAGTATCTGTTATACATGCATTAATTTTGCATGATTGCTTGTCATTATAAAGTTAGAGTTTCCCTCTAGCCTTTTGCAAAATTCCCCAAGTAGTAGTTGAAATGATGTTGTACAACATGAGGAACATGAAGCGAATAATGAAGATCAAGTTAATGATCCCATGGAAGTAGATGATGACCATAACATAGTTGAAGATGATGGGACAAATCAAATGATTGAAGACTTGTTCAGTCAGCTAGATGAGGATGGGGACAGTGATGGTAGGGTGAAAACATGAAGTTGGGAAACAATTTTGCCTTGTTTTTGACAAAAAAAACTGCTGATTTTTATGTTTTTCAACTTCGACCTCTTCAAACCCATATCTCCCTTAGGAGTTTCAACTTGAAGTAAACACAAAGTTTTTAGAGAATTGAATTAGCTTTCTACTCGTATTTTTTTAAAAAAAACTTATGGACATATGGTGGGACAAATTTGTTGTCAACATACGGCATATACTTGAAAATTTTAGGTATGGATAATGAGTGACCTGTGTTGACAACATTTTTTTGATAGCTGTTTATTCATTTTACGGAAAAAAATTGTAGTTTCATAATCTACACACACTACACTGGATCCTAGACTATATTTTGAGTTTTTTAAGACTTGGGAACTATTTTTTATTATTTATCGAAACAATGTATGTTCAGAAAATGGTGCATTATCGACACATGTTTTTGTCTTCACATTTTCTTTCAAATGTGACTCTTATTGGAAAAACTAAAAACAACCCATTGAAGAGGACACTACAAGGAACATCCTTGTATTTTTTTTAAAAAAATTGGCTTAGTCGTTGTGATGATATTGAATTTTCATTCTGACTAATTTTTCAGTCACTATATTTTTTATTGATAAAGTTTAGTAAAAAAAATAGTAATCCTAAATGAAATTAAAAAAAAATTATATTATGAGAAATTAGATTGAATGATGTATCTACTGGTATAAAATACGACATGTAATTCTCATGTTTTGCAGTGGTACGACCTTGTTAAAGTGACACATTTCTGAATTCTGCAAAAATGGTGTTGGAATTGTTGACCAGAAACTCTCCGGCGAGAAAATGTCTTCCAAACTCTAGGCCGAGAGTTTAGTTCAAACTCTCATCCGAGAGTTTTTTTAAAAATACAGCCCGTTGATTGGTTCAAACTCTCGGCCTAGAGTTTTTTTAAACTCTCAACCGAGAGTTTGAACTCTCAAAACTCTCGGCCTAGAGTTTAAAAAACTCTAGGCCAAGAGTTTCAGGTTGAATTTTTTTCCCCTGTTCATCTGTGCGCCCTCTTTCCTAGCTTCACGTTTTTGTCACAGAATTGTTTCCCAACTTCGCATTTTCACCCGGTATTTATGATGAACTTTGATCGAAAATTCAAATAAACTGCTTTATAAAGGGTCAAGAGAAAATATTCTCTCTACTACACTGCTTCTGATGAACTTACAGGTTATGAATCATTTGACGAACAGTTGTATGACAGAGATCCTAAGGTATGTAATATGTTTCATCAGATATACATAAATGTTGAAAGTTTTGTCTTTTTTTAACATTAATTAATTTGTTAAATAAGAATGTAATATTTATGATTAATATTCTTTTCATTAACTAAATTTTCATGATATACATTGTTAGGTGAATTTTTGTTACCATCGTCAAATATTTTACCTTGTACATATCAAGATTTACTTGCCATTATGAAAGACATTAGAATGGAGTATCAAAGTATAGATGCATGTCCTAATGACCAATATAATATATATTATGGGAAACATGCGTCGAAAACTGAATGCCCAGAATGTCATATTAGTAGATATTGAACCAATTAAGTAACAAAAATGGCTCCTCGAAAGGTTCTTCATCATATTCCCATAATTCCACATTTGCAGCGATTGTTCAGGTGCAAAAGCATATCGTGCAGTTTATGGATTACCATGCGCATAATACAAGTGGAGATGGTGTTCTTTGAATGCCTACAAATGGATATGCATTTAGGGAAATTGAGGAAAAATGCTCATATTTTAAAGATGAACCTCGTAATATAAGGCTTTCATTGGCAGCCGATGGTGTTAATCCATTTGGAGAGCTTAGATCTATTTACTCGGTGTGGCCTATTTTTGTTATTAACAATAACATTCCTCCTTGGATGTCAATAAAGAGGGATCACATAATGTTGACAATGATTGTTCCAGGTATTTGTCTATATTAATTTTTTGAATGTGCCATTTTCATTTGTGTTTTTTTTTGCATACTATAGTTTATTTATTTATTTACTTATATATATATATACATATAATGGTAGTAATTATGTGTAATTTACAACAATTAGGAAAGTACCAAGTTAAAGATATGAATGTACATATTGAGCCTCTTATCTATGAACTAATACAGTTATGGAACAGTATAACTATGTATGACATCTGTAAACCAATTGGGAAAAAGAGATTTCAATTCTGTGGAATGCTTGTATGGACAATTCATGATGCCCCCAGACTAACACATATTTTTTGTATGAATTAATGTTTCCTTTCACTTTATTACTTCTGATCCACATCGCAGTTGACATTATTGTCGGATGCTAACTTCGACACAACTTCAACAAGTCATCGACATCGACAAAACTTTGACAAGTTTTGACTTCAACATGGCTTCAACAATATCGTGACTTAGACAGGTTCCGTGACCTCACAGTTTTGCGACATCGACATGCAGCGTCGACCTGCGACTTGCAACTATCGAACTACGACAAACTATCTCTATGTCTTCCAGTCAACTGAAATGGTTAAACTTCCAAACCTATCTAACTTATTTTGTAATTGAATGTAACGGGAAGGCACCCAAGTGTCTCAGCACATTCTATATAAGCATGTATAATATTTTAACATGCAATAAAGTCATGATCTCGTACACAATAATAGAGAAATTGGTCGCACTCTTGCATATTGTCGGTGTGTATTGTGTTCATTTGTGTAGTGTATTCCTGCTTCACTTATTCTATTTATTAAAGCTTCCACCATAACAGAGCCGGCTCATTCAGTAGAACTGTTGTCCCCCTCGTGATTCCTGGCCACGTGTAGATCATTGGTATCAAAGCTCTCAGCTTTGTTCATGATTAAGTTTTGCATAGACACTTCCAGCAAAGTTACCTAACTTATTCATGTTCAAACATGCTTGCAATATAAGAAATCCAAGCAGACATTACCCCTAGAAATGGAAGAAGAAATGGATGATAGACATGCAACCGACAAGACAACACAAATTATTGAGCAAGAGCTGGCTTGACAATGAACTAAAATGTTTGCTCAGTTCAACAAAATTCTGACATGATTCGCTTAGACATCCAGACGATTTTCGATGAGAACTAGCTCTAACAAAATTAGCCCCTTCAAAGTGCAAATGAATTTGGACATACCAAATCTAGAAGGTAAGATTGATGTGAAATCCGTTGACAATTGGGTGCAACAATTGGAATCCTATTACTCTGTGAATCAACTCTCAGAATCTAAAAAGATCACCATTTCATCCTTAATGATGCCAACATCTGTGCACTGCTAGTGGTAGAAACTCTCGACAAAGATGGAGAAAAGCGGAGACCCCGTCGACACATGGGATAAATTTTCCGAATACGTCCAAAAGGAATTTTACCCACCCAAATACCTCGAACAACAGTATAAGAAGTCGCAGCAGCTAAGGAAATGGAAATACCAATGAGTTCTACCGACTCGTGGCTAGACTTGGTGTCCAAGAAGAAGAGAAATTGCTTTTTTTTAAGTACATCAGCCGATTGTCCAGTACATTCAATATGAGATGTAATTTTTGGCTGTCAATATGCTCGCGGATGCATTCCACTATGCCGACAAATTTGAAACCAAGCAGAAGGGAAAAGCACGCTTTGTAACAAAACTCACTTCAGGATGACCACCCGACAAGAAAGCACCAGCCGACTTCGGTAAGTCGAAATGTTCTCAGCCGCCACCACCAAAGCTATATCACGGAAAAATCCTTTTCAGAAAAGGGAACGTAGCAAAAAATCGCATAAAGGGAAATGGTGTGATTAACATCACTCATATTGGCATGATACGTCTGAATGCAAATCTCGGAAGACATTTTTGGCAAAAGTGTCGACATCCGACATGTTCGAAAAGATGGTGGAAGAATCTGATCTAGATGCAATGTCCATTTTGACATCAACATCGACCACTCCAGCAGCTTCGACTATCATCGACGAGGAGGAACAAGAGCTCCTATTCCATACACGGATATGGGTTCAACACAATCCATTACATCTGATTGTGGATAATGGTATCCAGAAGGACTTCATTTCTGAAGATCTCATGAATAAAATAGTTCTTGTCACCACTCTGCATCCTCATCCTTACAACATCGACTGGATGAAGGATGGATAGGAACTATGGATCACTCGACAATTAAAACTCGCATACTTCATAAAGCCTTTTGAAGATGAAGTACTATGTGACGTGGAACCACTCTCCGTAGCCGATGCCTTATTTGGGAAACCTTACTTGTGGGATTTCCATGGAAGTTATCAGTCACAGACGTAGAAGGTGTTATCAGACAATCCACTCGAGCGGACGCAAGCAGGATCTCCCTAGCTCAAAGTGAGTCTAGAACAAATAGAATAGACTACCAATGCATTTCCTAGATCTACTTACGGATCGAGTACTAGATTCATTACCTTTCACTTTGCAATTCTTTCTCCTGAATGTTGCTCCACGTCTCATGGTCGTCAGATCCAAACTGCAAGACCTGTCAAGGCAAGAAACAAGAGAAACCAGTGAAAGACATCTATACAATAAGAGATCTAAGTAAACAATTAAGCAAGTAAACTACTCAATATCATTACGCACATGAACAATATTGGTGGAAATCATTTGTATTACTGTAAACAGAGGAGTACATAATAGAGATATAGAACTAGAACCAAGGCTTAACACTGTAGCCCTTCTCCAACAAAGCCAATTCCCATATCCTTCCAAGGAAGTATGAGTTCTCCAATGGGTGAGTGGAGATATTCCAAGGGTTATTTCACCAGCATGTAGATACCATAGACTTCCTCCCTTTGGGATGAGAGTGAGCTTCATTCATATAGGACTAAGTGGATAGGGTATGGATAGGATAGGTTGAGAGATGGTAGGAGAGGCTTAAGAGATCTCTCCAAAGTATTAGGAACGGAGTGCCAGCTCCTCCAAGAGGTCAGGGATAGGGTCCCAAGTCAGCAATCTTCGAGATGGACCTCGAAGAAGCTATTTTTTCCATCTAACTGACTTCATCGCATCCTGTAATGGGGCAAGGTGAGATGTTGCATGTTGCTAGTGTGCAGCCTATGACAACCCTTCAAAACCTAGCACAATTGGGTACAAAATCCTCCCTGGTTGATTACTTAGTCAAGATATCTTCAGGGGTGTATACACTAAATCTTATGATGAGTATATTTTGGGTGTAACAGAATGCCCCCCAAAGCATGAAGCTGTTGAAGATAGACAGATGAAGTGCTTTGATAGAAGTAATGGAAATAGACTTGTTGGACGAAGGACACTATTGTAGTACAACTGACTCTGAACTGACAATCTCATATGAAGTACAACATGGCTACAGACCAATACAGTGCAGATCCATGGTAGTAATGACCGACTGAACACAATCATGGCTACTAGACACAAGCATAGATCCATGATGAGATGATAACACAGCCACGACCAATACAAATGTGGATCCGTGTGATATAGCTGAATACAAACTCTATCGCAACCTGGGTAAAACATGACTCCCCAAGGTCTTCAAGCTGAACCCGCAATGATACGAATCTATCTATGATTTATTGACGTCAAACATGGTAGAAACCACTTGATTACCGGCCATTGATGTAAACCGTTAACAAGTGTGAGGGAGATCACCATTGATGTCAATGATTCCCAAGGTATCACAGTACATATCATCAAGTGTGAATAAATGAGTTGAGGTCGAACACAAGATGAAATCTTTCAATCAAGAGTCAATGATGTACACTCATGATGAAAGTGAGGTAACCTGCCATTGAGGCATGCAGGGCCAAGGTACTTGATTGGTTTCTAGATTCAATCCTCAGATGATGTGTTGAAGCCGACAAAGATGAATCCATCGACAGAGGTCCATGATGAATCCCCCATCAATCGACACGAAACATGACAAAAATGCATAGGGTAGATCGGATGGTACAATAACATGCAAGACTGACTCAGAGTAGACGGACGTGATGGTTAGGATATTCCTATACTCCATCCTAGTCCCACCAGTATTTTGATCATTTACATTTTCAGTCATGCATGCACTTTTAGGGTTTGCATGCATCACTTAGGGTTTGCATGCATTCCACTCATCAGTCCAGCACCTAGCCCTCAATTAGCCTACCCCTGAGAGCTTCTCTCAGATAATTTTTATCCCTCCTAGAGCTTAGTGCACCCTTCCTCCTTGATTTAAGGAATCCAGTCATCCTTTCTCACCTACCACTCAGTTGCACTTCAGTTAATTGAGTTATCATCAATTATTTCCTTTATTTAAGGCTAGACTGACTCTCAACTGACTGTATCACTCCGATGGATCTTCAGTGAGACTAGACTGCCCATTCTAACTCAAGTTATCTCTTCATGCACCCTCCACTGAGACTCCTTCATTCAGTTGCACTCAGTTACACCTACCACACTCAGTTAGACTCAGTTTGACTGATGGTTGACAGTTACTTGAGCATTGATGACTCCACTGATGATGAGATAAACTACTAGTTGTGCTCCGATGACACTCCAGTGATCCTTTGATCACTCCATGAAGGCTAATTCGAATTGCCACCTTAGGCATTCAAATCCTCATGCATTGTACTATTTATTTGTCCATATTGTGATTAATAAATTAGGGTGTGAGAAGTATTTTTGCTTCTATCTGAGTTCTACTGTATTATTATTATGTTGCTCATTATACTGCATTGACCACTCTTCTTCTATTTTCCTGCTTATTCATAATTATTCTCTTGTGAGGTATACATCGTCTCTTAGATCTACTATGAGGATTTTCACATGGTATTAGAGCATGTTGAGAGTATTGTTTATCTCCATTCTTGAGAGTTTTTTGCAAGTTATTACCAAGATTTCGAGTGTAGCAGTTGCAGTAGTTTCTGCATCTTTGCAGCAGTAGTAGTTGTAGATATTCTCTATTGTTTTTCCAGGTCTTCTACAACTTCCATGTATTCATCAGGAATTACTCCTCTTTCTCCATTCAACTATGATGAATGGAAACCACAAATGATAGCACATTTGAAGAGACATTGTCTCTTTGATTATTATTTTCAAAGAGAGTTCGAATCCTATGATGAAGAGTATGACTGGTTAAGTGAAGGTGAACAAGCTTGTGTAGTCATGTGTTATGCTATGTCTCTATGCATGGTATATGACCTCCCTTACGTGGATGAAAGATTTGGAAGACAAAATGAAGGAATTGGTCCAAACCCTTTCGAGAACAAGCAAAGTGATGCATTCGCTCCCCTTGGTCTCTCAGATCATGAACCAGTATCATCTCATATTGAAGTTGTCCACAAAGAACTTGCAGATTCTACACTCATGCTCCAATTTTCTTCTTTTTCTGTGCCAGCTCACACTCTAGATATTGCAAAATGTCCTAAATCCTCTCTTGCACCAGAGTCTGTTGGTTTAAATCATGATCACATTATTATTTCGGAGGAAAAATCAGCTATTGGAGGTAATGCATTCGCTCTCCTGAAGAAATCACCTCTTATTTACTACTATATGATCATTATTCCATGCTTTCAGAAGGTTATTGAAGAATATGTCCATTGCCACCCACTTGGGATAATTTCTCATGCATCTAATGGTTTTGATCTCACCTCTTATGGTTCAAAGGACATCTCAAGAAACCATTGTCATTCGCTTGAGATAATCTCTCATGCATTTACTGGTTTTGATCTCACCTCTCATGGTTCAAAGGAGATCTCAAGAAACCATGATTCAAGTCTTGGATCTAATTTGGATTCTAAGCAATTACTACTTGGGATAATTTCTCATGCATATGATATTTTTGACCTCACTCCTATTGGTTCAAAGGAGATCTCTAGAAACTATTCTTCAAGTTTTAAATCTGATTTGGATTTCAAGCTATCTTTATTATTTGATGGTTCTTTTTGGCATAATCTCACCCATGATGGTTCGAAGGAGAAGACAAAAGACTATCTTCACATTTATGTTTTTGATCCTACCTCAGGTGATTCGAATCACAGGTTCAAGGATCATCCTCATACTTTTGGATTTGTTCTTATCACATTCGATCTGAAGAGCAACTACAAGCACATGCTTTTTGAGCATGATCCACTTCTTCCCAAGAAGAAGATACCTCCATACATATGACCAAGCATCACAGATGCTTGAGTTTGGAGCATTTATTTTTGTGTGTGCCTTACAGTCTATTTTGAGGGGGGGGGGTATTTTTCCTATGAAATTTTTCCCACTTCCTTGGTTTATTGACTGTTATTATTCATTGTATTGGGTGACCTTTGGTCTTAGTTACCAGGGCCCAGGATGGATTAAGGGGGTGTGTTAGGATATTCCTATACTCCATCCTATTCCCACTAGTATTTTGATCATTTACATTTTCAGTCATGCATGCACTTTTAGGGTTTGCATGCATCACTTAGGGTTTGCATGCATTCTAGTCATAAGTCCAGCACCTAGCCCTCAGTTAGCCAGCCCCCAAGAGCTTCTCTTAGATCAGTTTTATCCCTCCTAGAGATTAGTGCACCCTTCCTCCTTGATTTAAGGAAGCCACTCGTTCTTTCTCACCTACCAGTTAGTTGCACTTCAGTTAATTGAGTTATCATTAGTTCTTTTCTTGATTTAAGGCAAGACTGACTCTCAACTGACTGTATCAC
Organism: Larix kaempferi; assembly: GCA_027924585.1. Lineage (NCBI taxonomy): Eukaryota > Viridiplantae > Streptophyta > Pinopsida > Pinales > Pinaceae > Larix > Larix kaempferi. The sequence continues at coordinate 41,610,976 of BSBM01000017.1, forward strand.
TCCGATGGATCTCCAGTGAGACTAGACTGCCCATTCTGACTCCAGTTAGCTCCTCATGCGCCCTCCACTGAGCCTCCTTCATTCAGTTACACTCAGTTACACCTACCACACTCAGTTAGACTCAGTTTGATTGATGGTTGGCAGTTACTTGAGCATTGATGACTCCACTGATGTTGAGATAAACTACTAGTTATGCTTCGATGACACTCCAGTGATCCTTTGATCACTCTATGAAGGCTAATTTGAACTACCACCTTAGACATTCGAATCCTAATGCATTGTACTATTTATTTTTCCATATTGTGATTAATTAATTAGGGTGTGTGAAGTATTTTTGCTTCTATCCGAGTTCTACTATATTATTATTCTGTTGCTCATTATACTACATTGACCACTCTTCTTCTATTTTCCTGCTTAATCATAATTATTCTCTTGTGAGGTATACATTGTCTCTTAGATCTGCTGTGAGGATTTTCACATGGTATCAGAGCATGTTGAGAGTATTGTTTATCTCCATTCTTGAGAGTTTTTTTGCAGGTTATTACCAAGATTTCGAGTGCAGCAGTTTCTGCATCTTTGCAGCAGTAGTAGTTGCAGATATTGTCTATTGTTTTTCCAAGTCTTCTACAACTTCCATGTATTCATCAGGAATTACTCCTCTTTCTCCATTCAACTATGATGAATGGAAACCCCAAATGATAGCACATTTGAAGAGACATGGTCTCTTTGATTATTGTTTTGAAAGAGAGTTCGAATCCTATGATGAAGAGTATGACTGATTAAGTGAAGGTGAACAAGCTTGTGCAGTCATGTGTTATGCTATGTCTCTATGTATGGTGTATGACCTCCCTTATATTTCATCTCTAATAAAGATATGGGCTTACCTGGATGAAATATTTGGCAGACAGAATGAAAGAATTGGTCCAAACACTTTCAAGAACAAGCAAAGTGATGCATTCGCTCCCCTTGACAGTCTCTCAGATCATGAACCAGTATCATCTCATATTGAAGTTGTCCACAAAGAACTTGCATATTCTACACTCATGCTCCAACTTTCTTCTCTTTCTGTGCCAGCTCACACTCTATATATTGCAGAAGGGCCTAAATCCTCTCTTGCACCAGAGTCCATTGGTTTGCATCATGATCACATGATTATTTTGGAGGAAAAATCAGCTATTGGAGGTAATGCATTCGCTCTTCTCAAGCAATCACTTCTTATTTAGTACTATATGATAATTATTCCATGCTTTCAGAAGGTTATTGAAGAATATGGCCATTGCCACCCACTTGGGATAATTTCTCATGCATCTAATGGTTTTGATCTCACCTCTTATGGTTCAAAGGACATCTCAAGAAACCATTGTCATTCTCTTGAGATAATCTCTCATGCATTTACTAGTTTTGATCTCACCTCTCCTGGTTCAAAGGAGATCTCAAGAAACCATGATTCAAGTCTTGGATCTAATTTGGATTCTAAGCAATTACTACTTGGGATAGTTTCTCATGCATATGATAGTTTTGATCTCACCCCTACTGGTTCAAAGGATATATCAAGAAACTATTCTTCAAGTCTTAAATTTGATTTGGATTTCAAGCAATCTTTATTATTTGATGGTTCTTTTTGGCATAATCTCACCCATGATGGTTCGAAGGAGAAGACAAAAGACTATCTGCACATTCATGTTTTTGATCCTACCTTAGCTAATTCGAATCACAGGTTCAAGGATCATCCTCATACTTTTGGACTTGTTCTCATCACATTCGATCTGAAGAGAAACTACAAGAACATGCTTTCTGAGCATGATCCACTTCTTCCCAAGAAGAAGATACCTCCAGACATATAACCAAGCATCACACCTGCTTGAGTTTGCAGCATTTATTTTTGTGTGTGCCTTAGAGTCTATTTTGAGGGGGGGGGGTATTTTTCCCATGAAATTTTTCCCACTTCCTTGGTTTATTGACTGTTATTATTCATTGTATTGGGTGACCTTTGGTCTTATTTACCAGGGCCCAGTATGGATTAAGGGGGGGTGTTAGGATATTCCTATACTCCATCCTAGTCCCACCAGTATTTTGATCATTTACATTTTCAGTCATGCATGCACTTTTAGGGTTTGCATGCATTCCAGTCATCAGGCCAGCACCTAGCCCTCAGTTAGCCAGCCCCCGAGAGCTTCTCTCAGATTAGTTTTAGCCCTCCTAGAGCTTAGTGCACCCTTCCTCCTTGATTTAAGAAAGCCACTTGTCCTTTCTCACCTACCACTCAGTTGGACTTCAGTTAATTGAGTTATCATCAGTTCTTTCCTTGATTTAAGGCTAGATTGACTCTCAACTGACTGTATCACTCTGATAAATCTTCAGTGGGACTGGACTGCCCATCCTGACTCTAGTTATCTCCTCATGCACCATACACTGAGCCTCCTTCATTCAGTTACACCTACCACACTCAGTTAGACTCAGTTTGATTGATGGTTGACAGTTACTTGAGCATTGATGAATCCACTGATGATGAGATAAACTACTAGTTGTGCTCCGATGACACTCCACTGATCCTTTGATCACTCCATGAAGGCTAATTCAAATTGCCACCTTAGGAATTCGAATCCTCATGCATTGTACTATTTATTTGTCCATATTGTGATTTATTAATTAGGGTGTGTGAAGTATTTTTGCTTCTATCCGAGTTCTACTGTATTATTATTATGTTGCTCATTATACTGCATTGACCACTCTTCTTATATTTTATTGCTTAATCATAATTATTCTCTTGTGAGGTATACATCATCTCTTAGATCTGCTATGAGGATTTTCACAGTGATGGTGGGTGTACTGACTACAGATGATAAATGATAGACATATTCTTGAACATGGGCATGGCATGACTTGGTAGTATTGACAGGACGAGTGCGACATAAATTCTCAAAGCGACTGATGATGGAAGCTTTTATTTGAATGACTCAAAGGAGTAACAATACTTAGGAAATAAGTGGAACTCGAGGACAAACGGATGATCCAAGTGCTGTATGCAAATGCAGATGAGTGCCATGTTCAAGAATGACTACATACTGCCACTAACAAGGTATGTAACACAAATGCTTTCCTTTTTCCCCATCATGACTGATGAGTGCCTCATGTGTTTTTCACGAGCTTGATGAGGGTAACCAGATGCTCGGTATAGCTCATCTCATAGATGAGTCCAATCCCAAATATTTTCCGAACGTGGGATAGGAGGGGTTCGTCCCATGACGGGCCCTTCAATGTGAAAAATTTAATGAGTCCAAAGAAGGTAAACTCGATCGTCATTTCATGTTTAGAGAGTCTGAAAAGAATTAAAGAAGGCTCCAACGGTCCTTTTTCGTTAAGTTAGCCTCATTGCCCGAAAAAGCGTAAAACAACATGGGAGAGGGCTCTTCTAGTCATGATTGGCTGGAGTATACGTTTTTCATAATTAGTGCCTCCTGGTCCAAAAAAGGGGTAAACTATCACTAGGAAGACGAACATTCAAATACTTTAATAAGCGTGGACATGACAAGTTCGCTTGGCAATCTTTTCGTTTTTCGAGAGCCTGAAAAGAGCTTAACGGTAGACTCCGGGGGGTGTCCTTTTCTGTGGGAGTTTAACAAGTCCGGAAAAGCGATAAATCATAACTCGGTACTTGTTCTCATAGCTTCATGAGTACGAGAACAAACAAAGAGTAAACTCATCATCATGCAATAATTACAAACTAACCGTTTCAAAAATAATGACAAAACGTTCAAGGGAGTTTTCATACCTATGATGACCATTGTGATATGAGAAATGGCACAAAAGACTACTTACAACTCCTACACACTAGAAAATGTGTTAAATAGCCTCAAATATGACAAAAATGGTAAAAAACTATGATAAATGGCCCAAGAGAATCAAAATATTTGAAAAGGAATATTCCATTCTATTTATAAATAGAAAAATGGGCCAAAAATAGATTTTATTATTTCATTTGCCAATTTGGGAGGAGAAGTACCAATTTGGAGCCAAAACTTCCTCTACTGATTCTGGGAGCTATGATCTGCCATTTCACCCACCGTCAGGAGTAGGTAAACTTAAACTTCATCCAACAACTTTCCAGTGGATTAGATTTTGTTTTTAGGTTCACTTTTTGGGTTTTTTGATGAATTCATGGAGGGCTATTGCACTCTCAGTTCGTCGCAGTTGGCCCTTTCGGGAACTGCGACGAGACCGACTCGGAGCAAGTCCCGAATGAGTGAAGTGAGACGACATCACATTATATGCAAACGTATAGTGCGATGATCGAGATGCATTTCCCAAACATCAAAATGAACTCAAAAAAAGAACTTGTTGTGGTTGAAGTAGGATCTAACAGTGTTTAAATGTCCCTTTTGGCAGGTTGCTAGTAACCAACATGGTTTTAGAGTGGCGGGAAAGAGAGCATGAAGTAGAAGATGAACAAGCTGCCAATGATCCACAATGTGTGGATGCCTTGAGGAACTGTGGTTTTCTCAAGTTCTTTGAGATTCAGGGGATGAGATCCCAAATCCCATTGCTATCACACATGCTCTAGAGTTGGGATGCGTCCCAACAACATTTCGTGATTGGTGAACACATCCTCACAATAGATGTTGAGGACATCTATTTCCTTACTTGTTTTTCCTAGAGAGGGGGCCCTATACATCTTACTGGAACACGGGCCAGTGACCGCACAGTCGATGACATGGTGTCACAGCATTGTACTACTCTTGCTCGATCTTCCAGTGGGAAGATTCTTATTAGGGATGTGGTGAGATTCCCACTGCATACCATACTATTTACTATTACTAGAGTGGCAGGAGGCCAAGCCCCACACATGGATACTCGGACTTAGATGCTTTATGCGGAGGACTGTATGTCCCCAGGGGTTTTCAACTAGTGCGAGGGTCTCCTTGCAAACCTCCGAGCTAAGCTGACCAAGTGTCGATGGGGAGAGCTCAAGCAGTTTGGTTATGGATCGATCGTGGTATCATTCCTCTTGGAGCAGATCCCTCTCTTGCATCCACAACTAGTACTAGATGATAGGGAGACTAGAGATCCCCACATGCTCAGATGGGCTGAGGTGATGACCCGTCATGGTGGAGGACCTATCATCAGCTTTGGTCCTGAGTTCTTCAGCTGGCTGGAAGGCCAGTTACTCATGGTTGAGGACTTCCCATATGGCAATACAAATTTCAGAGAGGATCCTGAATTGGTGCTGCCTGAGCGTGCAGTATGGGGTGACATAGGTGAGAACAAAAACCCTTGTAATTTTAGTTTTGCATATTTATCATTTTTTTTATGCAGTACTGACAAGTATATAACATGTGTGTGCAGATGTGGGGCCCATACGGCTGGTAGAAATTTCTCTTCTGGCGAGGAGAGATAGAGGTGGGGAAGCAGTTGTGCCCCTAGGTGCTCATGCTACCATCGAGGAGATGGGGGAGGTATACAGGAACTTGTCCTAGCTGATAGTAGAGGTTCCTGAGCCAGCAATAGATGACCTGTCGAGACCTATGAAGAGGTTTGCGGTTGGAGCATCCATACGCTTCAATGCCCTACTCTGCGAGGTAGCGAGGACCATGGATTGCTTCCTTACTCAGCGACAATGGGTTGTCTGTGCTAGGGGTGGTGTACGGGTCAAGCATCAGGCCCGATGACACTATTATACTTGTACTGAGAGCTTAGAGGCCTCAAATTTTGTACTACTGAAAGCCACGAGGCTTCAGATTTTGTACCAACACTACTTTTGAGGGATATATATATAGAGAGACATTCTCGGTGATTTATACATTATGTGTTCCAAAATGATGAGTGACGTGATCTTGTTTACATGTTTTCTTTTATACATTGCATTATTTACATGTTGTGAATGCTTTTACACATTATGAATATTATGTGTGTGTGATGTACCAATCCAAAATGACATTGGCCATCAAGTCAGCAACTGTGTTTAACTCTCGTGGAATGTGTAGGTACTGAACGGATTCAAATGACCTTTCTAGGAGACGTACTTGTCTGAAGAGACGGAGTAGGGTGGGATCATGGATGGCGTAAATCCAGTTAAGATGGGAAACCACTAATTGAGAATCCATGTGGATGACAATGTGGTTCATACCCAAGGAAATGGCATTAGCTAGAGTTCCAATTACTGCCTGATATTCTGCGGCATTGTTGGTCGCAAACCCTAGGCAACTTCCTCCTGAGCTAATGAGCTCACCTGTTGGGGGATATAGTACCCAGGATACCGAAGCAAGGTTACGGGTATGCTGGCTGGCACCATCTGTGAATCCATAGCATGTTGCCATCTGCACACACAGATAGAACATGGTATAAGGAGCGGAAACAAGATCTAAAGACACTCAAAAATAAAAGCGTCACAACACACAAAAACACAAAAAACACACCATGTACAGTATATACAAGCAAGTATAAGCGTGACGAGTTTAGGCATAGTATCCCTTCAGGTAAATCCCATTGCGGGGTTCACCCAAAGAGATTCTGTCATAGTCTCCAAGCTCATAAGCTCCCTTCTCCAAAACATGTTTGACAATGTAAGGTCCATGCCACATGGATTTAAACTTTCCTGCTCCTAGTTTGTCGTGTTTTTGGTCATAAGTGAGGACCAGGTCACCCTTATTAAAGATACAAGGTTCAACTGACTTGTCGTATTGGGCTTTGATGCATTTCTTATGCGCTTCATTAGCAAGAGCAGCATCTCAGTGGGACTCGTCAAGTTTTGTTAAGTGCAGGAGATGTTCTTCTTTGGCAGTAGTATTAGGAAGAAGTTTGACAACAAGTTGTAGAGACAGAATTTCACACTCTATAGGTAGGATAGCCTCCAATCCATAGACTAGTTGGAAAGGAGTGAAACCTATTACAGTTGTAACGAAGGTTTTGTAGGCCCATAATGCTGAAAAGAGCATGTTATGCCAATTGGATTTCTGCGTACCTACCATCCTTTGGACCATAGTTTTCAAGACTTTGTTAATGGCCTCGACCTATCCAATGGACTGCGGGTAGTAGGGTGTTGAATTTTCAAGGCGAAAACCCAACCTATCACTCAGTTCATCAACCATATGGTTCTGAAAATGAGAACCATGATTGAACATGAAGAGTGCAATAGTTTTTCCGCCGTTCTGGTATGTAGGCATAGCCTCGGCCCACTTTGTAAAGTAATACATAGCTACAATGATGTAACTATGCCCCCTGGATGAGGTAGGCTTACAATGCATAAAGTCAATGCCCCATTTTGCGAAGGGGTCCACGGAAATAACTGGGTGTAATGGGGCGGGATGGGTGCGCTTCTTCATATCGAAGTGTTGGCAAGGAGGACATTTTTTTACGGCCTCAATACCAGCTTTGAAGGTGGTAGGCCAGTAATATCCTGAGCGCAAAATATTCTGGGCTGTAGCCATCCCAGAGAGGTGACCGCCACATGCCCTAGCATGACAGTCTTTCAGAATGCATTCGGCATCATCGTGAGTGAGACAACGTCGAAGAATTCAATCAATGCCATGGCGATACAAAGTATCATTGATGATTAAATAATACTTTGCATGGTGACGTATCTTACGACGATCATTGCGAGACAGTTGAAGGTTGAAGCATTGGGTTTGAAGATATAATGCGATATCTCCATACCATGGATCAATCGTACTGATGAGAAACAATGATTCATCCGGAAAAGAGTCACTGTGCTCAATTTCTGCATCAGGACGGGGAAGGTCACAGATCAACTCGGAAAAGACCAAAGGCTTTTTTGACTTGGCTTTCTCGAAGAGAAGATCAAATTCTTGCAGTATCATGATCCAGCGTGAATACTTGCCCCTAAGAACCTGACGTGTCAGGACGTGGTACATGGGGTTCGATTCTGCGATGATGGTGGTGGTGCAGAGCAAGATATAGTGCCGGAACGTTTGGACGGCGATGACCGCCACGAATGTGAGTTTTTCGACATGTGAATATCTATTTTCAGTGTAGGTGAGACCCTTACATGCATAGTATATTACATGTTCCTGTTCGTTTTGATCCTCATGTACCAAAACCATGGTGATAGTGGTAGCAGAAGTGGCGAGATAACATATAATCTCAATAATAATTGGGCGGTTGGAGCACGAGGGCATGTGTGATGGCATGTTTGATACTGTCGAAGGATTTTTGAGCTTGGTCATCCCAAATGAATGGGATTTCCTTCTTGAGTAGTCTCATGTACCCCTGAGTCTTCTCCATGAAATTGCAAACAAAACGTCTTAAATAAGTCGCCTTCCCTTGGAGACTTTGAAGTTCTGTCACATCAGTCGGGGTTGGTAGGTTGATGATGGCCTCCACCTTTAAGGGATCAATGCGGATCCCATCCTTCGAAACGATAAATCCTAAGAGGCGTCTGGACTCAACGCAATAGATACACTTATGAGGATTTAAATAGATATTGTACCGTCTGCATCTGAGGAAAATGGACATCAGATGATCAATGTGGAACTCATGCTGCTTTGAGTGAGCAGGGAGATCATCCAGGTAAGGTTCCACAAAGTCCTTAATGTCATGGAAGGCATATGACATAGCCCACTGAAACATGGCGCTAGCATTTTAAAGGCCAAATGGGAGTTTGCGGTATGAAAACGTTCCCCACGGGAAGATGAAAGATGTCTTGTGTTGGTCGGCAGGGTTGATCTCAATCTGGTTGTAACCAAAAAAGCCATCCACAAATGAGAAGATGATGCTTCCGGCACAATTATCGATAATCTGGTCGATGAAGGGGGTCGAGTAGTTGTCTTTTGGATGAGCCTGGTTAAGGTCCCGATAATCGACAAAGACGCGAATGGTACCCTGCTTTTTGTTCACAGGGACAACATTTGAGACTCGATCCATCAATGGGACAAGATAAATAAAACTAGCCTTTAAGAGCTTTTCAATCTCTGCCTTGATTGCTGCCATCTTTTGAGGGTGTACCGGTCACAACTTTTGGTGTACACGTTTGATGTCGGGATAGGTTTTTATTTCATGAGAAACAATCGTGGGGTCTATCTCAACCATCTCCTCATAGGACCAAGCAAATATGTCTCGAAATTGCTTGAATAAGGCCGTGCCAGCAGCTATTTCTTTAGGGGAACACTTCTGGCCTATGCGAATGTGTTCCACTATACTAGGTTTCACTGAGATGTCTACTAGGGTGGTTGGCTCAATATTGGCCAAGTTGCCCTCCGTGTCCGTAAGACATGTAAGGATGGGGGAATGAGGGAATGGGTAGATGTCTGGTGAGAAGAGGGTGTGGATGTTGTCCTCTATGTACTCCAAAGGAGGAAGAAAATATGACCTATGGTGGAGATCATCCCACGGACTGTCGTCAACATTCATAACTTCCATAATGGACTCATCTGAATGAAAAGTTTGAAGTAAGAGATCAGGTAGAGATGACGTCCCTCGTAGAGAACAGGATGGAGAGGCGACAGTTAAATTGTCCTCTGGTGCTAATTGGGTAGCCTCGTAAATACGTTCAACGGGTGAAGGAGGAATTATATCTCCAAGTAGGTGTGTTGTGGCTTCATCTGGTACAAGCCAAGTATCGGTAGAGTGAGATAAAATCTCTATGGATATCATGTTCACCGTAGCGACATGATTAGGGGGGTCCGTTGCCGAAAAAATGCCCATGAGAGATGAATCTTTCAAAAGGCCAACCCCTATACTCTCATACTATTTTGACATTTGTCCAATGGAAGGAACATCATCACCAGGATGAGTAGTAGCATCTGGTGTGAAAAAATCTAATTGGTCGATAGTAAGAATTCGTTCTTGGTGGGGGAATTGTACTATGCGGAAGACTGAGGAAGCTACCTCCTGCATGGCGTAAGACCAATTGCCACCAAGCAAGAGATTATAATCTATTGGGGCCAAGACCACTTCCACGTTAATGGTTATGGTCTTTTCTCCCAACTCAACTACAAGAGCTTGTAAGAGCCCATGAGGTTGAAAGCCACCCTCGTCTAATGCTTTCAACATGGTGGGAGAACGATTCAATTCTGGGGAGCCAATGGCTCTCCAATAGGCGATCGACATGACAGAAGTGGAGGTGCATTTGTCTAAAAGGGTACGATGGACAATATTCCCAGCAATGTTCGCAGAAACTTGGAATGTGAGCTGGTGGGAGAGCCTCAACTTGAAGTGGTCAAGTCGGAACATGATGGTATTCAAGGAATCCGAGTCAACTGCACCGATGGCTGCAAGGAGAGTTTTGCGTTGATTAGGACAATTCTGCAAAACTTATAGGGTATACATGGCGCAAGGAGCTTGTGCCAAGCCTTATACGATATTGTAATTTTGTGCCGCCTGAGCATTGGGATTGAAAACAGCTTTTCGAATCGTATTCTTGGGTGGTCGCAATATCAAGTCTAAGGATGGCTTCTCAATGGTGAGAGAAGTTGATGGTACAGTGACATCAGTTGAGTCGGAAGCTTTTTTAGTATTACTTCAAGTGGATTCCTTCAAAGGGACCGGTTCGTAAGATCGCGAGTGAGTGTTCAAATTGATCGTCTCGTTACACACCATGAGAACATGCGCGGTATTGGATGGTTCCCCCTGGGCTGGGGGGGTTTGAGCAATCATCTGCTGGTTCTGAGTAGGAAACGGATCATTGAGGACTGCGAGAGTTGGTTCACCCCTAGGAATCTTTTGTACTTCGTCTCTATGGGGACATTCTTTGGAGAAGTGGTAATCTCCAAATAGTAAACAAGGATACTTTAGTTTCAATTTCTGCTTGGTATTGTCAGGAGTGCTCTTTTGTTTCTGTTGGGTGGAAGAATTTTTGGGTTTCCCCTTGTTCTTCTTTTTACCGCCAGACTTTTGAGATGAAGCTGATTGGATATAATTCACCTCTTCAGTTAGAGCAAGAGTGGTGTATTTTGTGGTGCTGTGGCTAGCCTGAGTTGGTAATGGGGAGGAACCGTGAAGGTTGGATGATCGAACAGTGCTAGAAGTAGGCTGGATGTTAAGGGAACCAATGATTCCATCAGTTTGGAGTCCCTTATGTGGTTTCGCAGGGTCATTAACATCACGGAGTGCATCAGGAAGAATATCAAACAAAGTGCCGGATTGAGTGTAGACTAGGTCTAGTACATGGGCACTTGCTATGGCTTGTTCTTCGGTGACAACACCTTGCATGGAAACATCTCTTGCTATGGTAGGGATGAGGGATTTTGTAAACCATTATGCTAGGATTTGATCTAGAATAGGAGCTTTAATGAGATGCCGTCTCCTTCGCCACTCATGGATATGATCCGAAATATGAGTGGTGGTAATCTGATGGAGCGAGGTTAAAAGCTCGATACCAGTTTCATACTGTATGGGCAGCTGGAAATGTGTCAAAAAGTTCATGGCAAGAGAACCAAAATTGGGAAAGGAATGAGGTAGCAACTCAATGTACCACTTGGCAACTAAACCGGTGAGAGTCCTTTGAAACAATCTAAGATGAATTGAATTGTCCATTAAGGAATTAGATGAACACCATAAGTGGTATGTCATCACGTGGTTTTTAGGGTCTTCACCTGGCTTGCCATCAAATTTGGGGATATCAGATGGAAGTTTCACCTGAATTGGTGGCCAGTTAGATCCATGGTAAATAAGATCATTGGTTAAACGAGATAGGTTAGGCAGGTCCAAAGTATCCAAGAAGGGCAGCTATGGGTTAGGTTGTGCGTATTGATAATACAGATAAGGCATGTAAGGACCGGTATGGTCGTAAGTTGTACCAGGGGGAAACTAGCCATAGGGGGGTGTGCCGCCTAGAGCGTAAGGGGGTCCGCCACCATAAGGTGGTCCATTACAATAAGGTGGGGGTCTGCCTCCACCACCGGGAGGGGATGGAGGTCCGTCGCCACCACCGGGAGGAGGTGGGGGTCCATAACTATAATAAGGCGACCCACCACTGCCTCTTCCTAGAGGGGGTGGAAGACCACTTCCGCCGCCAGAAGGATGGGGGTCCTCACCACCTCCGCTTCCAGAAGGATGAGGGTCTCCACCACCACTGCCACCATAATAGGAATTAGGTCCTCCACTGCCTCCACCTGGAGGGGGTGGTGGACCACCTCCACCACCAAAAGGGAAATGTCCTCCTCCACCATGATAAGGTGGTCCCCTGCCGCCTCCACCGAGAGGGGGTGGTGGACCATTCCCACCACCGCCGGAAGGGTGAGGGATATTGTTGGTAAAATGAGGTGGGCCTCCACCAAGGTTAGGCGGGCGCCTGTTGCTTCCAGTAGGAGGTGGGGGAGGGTCGATCGGGGGTGGTGGTACTTAAGGGATAGTCAGTTGGGGTCCGTGTTGCAACGCAGGTTGTTGCCCCCATGGAGTGTATGGATTTCCAGGATCAGGTATCCCGTATGGTGTGTTTTCGGGATTAGATTGGCCTGGCGTAGGGTTAACAGAACTTGGATACGCTTGACTCCATGAGGGTTGAGTTACATTGGATGGGCCCCCAACATGAGATAATCCCATGGTGGATGGTCTAGCGGGTTGGGGAGGTCCAACGGAAGGTCCGTTGGGGATTCCACCGCCTATGTTCTGGGTAGGAAACGGGGCTTTCCCCCTGCCATAATGGGTTGACCACTATTCAAAGGTTGAACCAACGTAGGTTGTTGACTAGATACCGTAGTAATAACATTACCAATAAGATAATCCGGGGGAATGGAATATCCACCCCTCCAATTTTGAGGTGGGGCAGAACTGGTAAAGTAACTGTGGTAGTAACAAGTGTGTTGGATTGTTGTCCTTCCAGAGGTTGGTTCAATTGAGGTGCAGGACTGGACTCTTGTGAGGGTTGACCAATCTTATTAATGGTCTCGCGGTGGGAAGATTGTTCTGGTGATCCAAAAGATATCGGATGATCTGGGATGGGTCGGTAAGGGGGTAGCGATGGGTCTTGAAACCGTCGTTGGAGACATGAATGTCGAAACTCTTCAGCCATGGAATGAAAATGAGCTAATTGGCCACAAAATTAGGCTAAAGTGTCATCCGGAGTAGTCCCACTGGGTGGGGATGAGATGGAAAAATGAGCCATTGGGTGGTCTGTAGAAGAGGTCTAATAAGCTACTGAAGGACCAATAGCTACTGTAGGGTCGTCCTAGGGTCATTTTATCCATTCCAACGATCCAGGTTCTCCTGGGATGACGGGAGAAAGGTATTGTGAAGCGGGGATTTGTGCTCTTTCATCCTGCGGTGGATGAGAGACAGGTGAATCTGGAGGAGTTTGTGGAAACAAAAGTCCTCTAACATTTAGAGTGGGGTTTTCCACTTCAGTAACTACGATCGTGTTACGGTGATCCATTCTTACCCTCGAAATAACCTCTGAATTAAGGGGATATTCAAGCGATAAGTTTAAGATCCTACGGGATCTTCTCCATGGAAAATCCACTAGAGCGTTAGGACAATTAGCTAGGATGGATGAAACAACGTTTCTCCTAAGGGTACGCTAAAAGAAAAGCAGTCTAGAAAAACCTACTCAAACTAAGGCAACAAGCAGACTTATCTGACAGAGTGGATTCAAATGTCTAGAACCTCACGGGATTATCAAGGCATCACAAACTGCGATATACTACAGGGTCCAACAATATGATGCAACAAGGAGGACTGGGACCGTACCCTTACCTGCATACCCGATTACCTGGATAGTACATGCATGCTAATCTCCTCGAGTGATGTTCTCAGTGTATTGCTTTGCCAAGACAGCCAAATGGTTAACTCAGTTGGTTTCAGGAATCCTAGTGGTGTCTCCCGATATATGCAAGGTACGTGGGAGCTTAGATCCGTAGTGGTGCTGTCTAATGCACAACCATTCGGCAAGAGACCTTCCGATATACTACTGAGTACATGTTACACCCTTCGATATATGCCAAGTACAGATTATGGTAATTGGTGGGTACGTGAAGGAGCTCGATATACTGATAAGTACGTGGAAGAAACAATACCCCCGAGATACAATGCTGGCAAATAATGACAGCTGCCATGCTTAACGACGTCAGAACACATCTCTAACTTACACACAAGTTGCTAAAAATTTTACCTAGTTCTACCATTAATTTTATCTTGGATGGTTAGGTGAATGCATGAGGTGAGTACATAATCCGAAGCATAATGCAAGCCCTAGCTACATGCACAAAATATTCTTTTCTTTCAATGAATTCTAGCTATGGGAAGGAGAAAATTTGTTTCAATAGTATTGCCAAAACAAACTCAATGTAACACAATCCCAATTCAAACAAAACTTGACTATGAAAGTATTCTTTTCCTTTTTCCAACGAAACACAAAAACACAATACTACTATCCAAATCACAACATTTTTCCTTCTCTTTTTCTTTTCAAAGCAAAACGACACTAGGCAACGAAAAGAGAGGATTCTGAAATGGAATATGCAATTTTTTCAATTTCACTTTCAATGGTTTAAAAGCAACAAAAATTAAAAATGCATCTATCTTTCCTTAGCATGGAATCAATTTTGCAAAAATCGAAGCATACTTTGAGTCTTTCAAGAAAATGAGCGATTCATAATTTGAGAAAAACACAATAGATCATACATTCATTCAATTTTTCCAAAACACAAACAAAAACGTTCCAATGCACAACAATTTTCTTCAATAATGCTCAAGAAATGATGGGAAAGAAGCACTCTTTAACTTTTTGATGGATGCATCAAAGAATAAACTTGATAGCAATTGAGCTTTCAAATCCAAATGACTGAAAAGAAAACACTACTTCCAGCACTCAGTACACTCAGAAAACTTGAGAAAAGACAAGCACTCAATCAAGATGAAGGACACACTTAACTCAAAATCAAGCAGCAGCAAGCAAACCAAGCAAGCAAAGCTCAAGCAATGATGAAAACGAGGTATGGAATATGATCTAATGTAATGATCAGATCGGGGATGGAAGGAAGGGAATGCAAGGGTGGGTAGATATAGGTGGAGGAGACAAGAGTATCCACCACTACCGGTCTTCAGAATTGTCCAAAACGGAACCCAAAATCAATCCAGGAAAAACCAAACACTCAAAACACAAATCGTAGGTGGGATCCATGGTTGGATCTTGCAACACACAGAGAGTTCATACAGCAAATCAAAGTCCATACTGTCAAATGGAGAAGAGATACCTACATGCCAAATTTTGACAAATCGAAGCACTCGGTGCTTGTACATAGTGCAATGTCGCAGTTTACCTACACGGGAAGTGCAATGATGTCGCAGTTTACCAATGCAAGGGATGCGACAAGTAACTAATAGGTAAAGAACAGAGGCCAGAAATGACATAGTGTCACTCTATTCCCACTACCCAGGTGCGACAGGAAAAGT
Source organism: Larix kaempferi (assembly GCA_027924585.1). Taxonomy (NCBI): domain Eukaryota; kingdom Viridiplantae; phylum Streptophyta; class Pinopsida; order Pinales; family Pinaceae; genus Larix; species Larix kaempferi. The sequence continues at coordinate 41,626,318 of BSBM01000017.1, forward strand.
TTAAATTAAAAAATGAAACAGATCTCACAGCAATGAACCATGGAATGGTTTGGGAATGAGTAGTATAAACTCAGAGGAAGCAGATTAGAGTCTTCAATATGAAGATCTGATAGTGAAATCAACCTCAAGAAGTAAATGGAAAAAAATGAAAAGGCTTGTGTCAAGCAATCAACTGAAAATGACTCTCAGATTGACAACTACTAACCATATTCTATATTTTCCCCGGTATGGTCGCCAGATTTGTTATCGGACAATCCACTCGAGCGGACACGAGTAGGATCTCCCTAGCTCAAAGTGAGTCTAGAACAAATAGAACAGACTACCAATGCATTTCCTATATCTACTTAAGGATCGAGTACTAGATGCCTTACCTTTCACTTCGCAATCCTTTCTCCTAAATGTTGCTCCACGTCTCACGGTCGTCAGATCCAAGCTGCAAGATGTGTGAAGACAAGAAACAAGAGAAACCAGTAAAAGACATCTATACAATAAGAGATCTAAGTAAACAGTTAAGCAAGTAAACTACTCAATATCATTACAGACATGAACAATATTGGTGGAAAGCATTTTTATTACTGTAAAAACAGGAGTACATAATAGAGATATAGAACTACAACCAAGGCTTAACGTTGTAGCCCTTCTCCAACAAATCTAATTGCCATATCCTTCCAAGGAATTATGATTTCTCTAATGGGTGAGTGGAGATGTTCCAAGGGTGATTTCACCAGCATGTAGATACCATAGACTTCCTCCCTTTGGGATGAGAGTGAGATTCATTCATATAGGACTAAGTGGATAGGGTATGGATAGGATAGGTTGAGAGATGGTAGGAGAGGCTTAAGGGATCTCTCCAAAGTATTAGGAACTGAGTGCCAGCTTCTCCAAGAGGTCAAGGATAGGGTCCCAAGTCAGCAAGCTTCGAGATGGACCTCGAAGAAGCTACTTTTTCCATCTAACTGACTTCGTCGCACCCTGTAATGGGGCAAGGTGTGACGTTGCATGTTTCTGGTGTGCATCCTGCGACGACCCTTCAAAACCTAGCACAATTGTTTTCAAAGTCCTCCCTAGTTGATTACTTAGTCAAGATATCTTCAGGGGTGCATACACTAAATCTTATGCTGAGTAGATTTTGGGTGTAATAGAAGGTGATTGTCAGAATTCAGAATCGATGGTACAACATACCATAGCGACGACCTACACCAACGGTCTCAATGATATCTGCTAAATAGATAAAGAAGCTCATCAATCATGCTCATAAGTTTGCATTAATCATGATCAAACCACAAAATTCTAGGAAGACTGCAGCAATGAGTCGACTCACTGACTAGTGCAGCTCTCGACAGAAGCATTTGATCGAGAACATTTTCGATGAGTATTGTAGTTTATTCAGAGAGCTGGACGGAGTACCTCAATATTGCTAGGTAAAAAACTCCATTGAACTTGCTCCTGGTTCTTCTTTTCCTAACGCTTCTATTTACAAAAGATGTTGGTAGGAGGTTTGGTAAGGAAGAATTGAACAATCGTTGATGCTGCGACATGTCAGAAGAGGTCACGGAAGGTAGAGAGCTAGATTATTTTATGTATTTCTGAGTCGATTGTACCGCAGAATGCGTGTTTTTGGGTCATTGGACCATATGAGATGTAATTTTGGGTTAATTATACTGCAGTAGGTGGGTTTTCGGGTCATTTGGACCGCGTCAGTTAGATTTTGGGTCATTTGTCCAAGTGTCAGTTAGGAAGTTTTTAGTAAGTGGACAAGCATTGTAAAGGCGGAAGGCTATATATAGAGATAAGTTGTAAGTGTTGAATCATCTTAGTATGGATCTTGGATGTTATTATGTGCGTCGTTGAGTCTTAGCTGAGATCAAGAGATATTGTTGACATCTGGTTTTTGTTGAAGTAAAATGACATGACGGAACTGTTTGGTGAAATTCCCTATGTACCTTTTATGATAATGCATGTTGCTATTCACGAATGATGCTATGGTTTCTTGCTGCAGTTAATACTTTAAATGTTGTACTTTTCGCGATGAATGTTTCTATTAAATGATGCTATGAATATGAATGATGTTAAATTTGAATGCATAGATCTATCTTGAATGTTGCAATAAGTTAAGTGAGTGTTGCTGCAATCATCCTCCTTCATTCGGCATAAACATGGTTTTGTCCACTCTCCCTTGAATGCCTCGAGTGAGACCTCATCTACTCCATAGGTGTTGCTGGAGAAGGTAAAACCTGTGTGGGATGGTTCTCAGGGAGATCGCGGTTGGTTGGTGTCAATAGTGATGGGAACCCTTGTCAACTAGGTTTCAGTCAACAAATGGTTCTATTGTCGGGACCGTGTGCGAAGTGAAAGGAGGATATGTTGTGGCATCTGACGCAACTAGAGATACAGAGCTGGTTTGACCAGAAGTTGCAGGAATTTGGTAAAGAAGAAATTCAGAACACTCGAATGACAGTAGATCAGTGGGTGGATAGATATATTCATGACGGTCTACACGAATGGTTTTTCTATGAATTCCCGGTCCTTTTATTCGAGCGGTTGGAAAAGTTGACCTATCAGAAGAGGAACCACCAACGTGGTCAGCCGACGACATGGACCCCGGGGCTGATCCAAGAACTACAGGAAGTCAACAATAAAGCGTCACAGGCTGTCGAGGTGTGGCTTGATAGCATTTTGGAAGGGTATATCACTAAATTCGCGGTTGATGCACAAAATTCATATAGCGAAGCTAAAAGATATTTATTCCGCGAACACCGGGGAAGGTTTCTGTTGTTGCTCCAACTGTCCATTAAGATGCTTATTTGCGAAAAGGGTATATTGAAGATGCATATATATCAGTAAGAAGCCTGATGGGCGTAGGCCGTGGGATAGCAGGGGGCGTTACATGGAATGAGATGGGTGCAGGTCATGATGAGACTATGAGTGAAGCTGAGTAAGAGAGTGGTCTTATAAGGGGAGGAGTGAGTTTTGACAGGAAAAGAGGTAGAGGATAGGAGAAGGTCCTACTGCGATCGAACCGTGAGTTCACAAAGGAATACCACACGGGACGAAGCGACCTCACAGTCTGGACAACGACGTGCAGGCTAAGCCCAGGATAGAGGTAGGACCTAACCCCAGCAACAACGTACCCACACCTCCGCTCACTATCTGTCAACCAGTGAGAAACACCACTTCGACCCCACCGAGTCAACAAAACTTGATCGCTAGTAGTTCAATACCTGTAGGAAGGAAGCCCAGGATGGCAGGCGATGATGCTAAGTTACCCTTGTTCCATGGGAATGGGACAGATAACCCAAAATAGTATTGGTTTTTGTGTGAAGCGATATGGACCATAAAACATATCAGTGATGATGCTGCTAAGAAAGGATAGTTAGTGACAACTCTACGAGGTCGCACATTAGATTGGTTTATGAAGTTTTTTCTAGTCCCTATAGGAGCTCCAGAGAAGTCACTAGATGATATCAGGGATGGGTTGATTGCAGAATTCAGGAAGCCCAAGTCTGAGGCTCAATGTATCACAGAATATAAAGAAATTAAGTAGTATCCCAACAAGACGGTGTGGGATTTTGACCAGTGGTTCAAGACACTAATGGAAAGGGTTAGTTTCGATATGTGCGTTATCCAACATAAAGATTGGTTCATCGCGGCACTGCTACCACACATTCGGCTACCATTGATGCAACAAAACATAAGGATGCCTAGTGAAGCTCTGGAGATCGCAATGCGATTGGAGGCTTCACCGATTGGTGAAAATGCAGCTAGGATGTCGTAGATACAAACACAGCTAGCTAACTTGACCATACATCTGCAAGATCTAAAGAAGGGCAAGGAGCAGCGCGAAGAAGTATGATGTACGCGATGTCGAGGGGAAGGGCATACTGAGGACAATTGCCCTGACTTCCACAACTATTTAGTTTCAGGAGCACCGAACCCATTGAATGGTGGTGGCATGCCATGGTGTCACGTTTGTGAGATATTTCGGCACTGCCATGAAGAATGTCCATATATGCAAAAGATGGTCACTAAGCCGATGAATTTGTATTGTACTTTTTGCAAATCGGTGGGACATGATGACAAAGATTTCCAGGCATATGGGTTGCTTCATGAGAGAATGCAGGACACATTCTATGTAAAGGATGACCAGCGTGACGTACAACAACCGCAACCGCAGTCGTAGGTATCCCAGCTGCTACCTCAACTGCAAGTACAGTTTGTACCACAGCAGTTTGTGCCACAATATGCCTGGATGCAAATGGCCCCACAACAACCACAATATGTTTAGGAACTAGAGTATGTGCAGCAAGGGCAAGGCATGCAACCAACTCCAATGCAACAATAGTACAACCAACCACCGTACTAACAGTAGGGTGGATTCCATGGAGGATTCCGGGGTGGACGCGATGGAGGATTTGGTCGTGGAGGAGGATGAGGAGTTCGTGGATCTATTTAGTGCTATCACTATGCAGTATGGGGACACTATCATTGTGATTGTCCACTATTGCAGACGCAATGTACATTTTTCTTTGTTACAGACCATACAGTGGGAAACTGCCCATAGTTGATTGCACGATGACAAGCAAGGAATGTTCTGTAGTTGCAAAACTAGGCACAACAGCCAGTACAGAATCAGGTGCAGCAATCGATGTAGAACCAGAACCAATGTCCAATTCAAAACACTAATCAAAATGTGAACCAACAAGGGAATCCTGCACCAAATCAGAATCAGGGTGCAAATGTTGCGACAATTTCTACGGAAACTAGACCACAAGATGCGGCTGTTGCAGTTATCACACGGGGAGGTACAACAACAGGAGGAGATATTTGATTGGCTAGGCAGAAGAAGGTACCATTTGACATTGAGTCTGAGTGTGATACGTTCTTTCAGCCATGTCGTGCATTGGACCATGATCGCGGTAAAGCGATCATCTGCGACATGCAACCTGTTTTTTATGCGACTTTCGAGGCAGGTCTATCAGCGCAGTCTGGAACCTTGCAGAAATTTCTTGAGAGTTGTTTATTGTTGGCAAGAGATCCCATGGCCCTTGTTGATATTGAAGGGTTGTTGCAGCATCCAGCGAAGGGATGGCAAGAGTCTTTGGTAAACTCCTTACAGCGGCGGAAGACAGGTAAGGAGATGTGAATGAATATCCAAATTAGGGATTATGACGTTGATTCAGTTATTTTGGATCTTGGTTCGAATTTCAACATCTTAAACAAGCAGGCATGGTAGAAAATGGGGAGCCCCCCATTGAGTTGGTCCCCTGTATAGCTTCAGTTAGCTAATCACGCTAAAGTGACGCCGATTGGGAGAGTCCAACATTTGGTGGTGGATATTGAGGGCATGAAGACCTATGCTGACTTCAATGTCATCGAAGTGGTTGAAGGAGGAATTTTGTATCTCGCGTTGCTGGGGATCGGATGGGCTAATGACAGTGGAGCAGTAATCAACTTCAAGCGATGGATGATGACTTTCAAAAACCGTAATCTCAGAGTCATAGCCCCATTGGATCCAGCTGAAGGTCGCAGATACATTGAACCAGTGAAGGACGACAATCCCAGTAGATGGGACCATGTATTTAACATTTCCAAAGACTATATTCATCCAACTGCCAACGGTGAGCTGGGATGGTGCGCTGATAGCTCTGCATCTTCCAAATCTGATGATGCACTAGAACACTGGAAGAACTGCTTGCATGAGGTGTCACTCCACAAGTGTGGGCTAATCATGCAGTCACTATGCCGAGTCGCAATTGAAATGGTCACACTACCAGTATACGAAGGGCTTCCTGGTTTGTCTGACTTTTTGGCAAAGTTCGAGGAAAGAGTTTCAGAACCACAGCGATCGCTGGCATTGGACGAAGCACTGAAGGCTGCTCCAGCACACTGGTGGGAAACACACAAGGAATCAATTGATGGATGGTCAAAATGCAGAAGATTGATGACGGTTTGCTTCAACGATACCGAGGTCTACCATAGGGGGAAATATGATGGTCGAAACGATCTTGGAGGCCATTTGATGGAGTGTCAGACATTATGGGCATCGCGACCAAGAGATGAGTGCGTCCATGCATTTATCCATACCTTGGATGAAATGTGGGGTCATGGTATACTGCAACTGAATTACGGGGAGAAATCACTACTTGGTTGGATTTGACCATATGTTTTACTCATACGTTTAGTTTTGCTGATCCCAACCCAGATGTCCATAACGCTCTGCAAATCATTCATGATGTGGTTCTCAAGGTTGTTCCCGTGGTGTACCTGGTGGATCTGCATACGCACTGCCAGATGTAATCCATAATGGAATGTTATAATATCACTAGTGGTCCCGAAGACAGTGATGATCCATGGAATGTCAATATTCTGGAGTCTGAAGGAAGTCACGATGTGGTACCACCTGGTGCGCCAAGTGATCTATTCAGTCAGCCCTTGAAGCTTCACAAGATCAATATTGGGACGGAGGCCACTCCCAAGTTCGTGAATGTTGGGGATTATTGGGATGATGAGATAATAGGAAAGGTCACTAATTTGCTGCATGAGTTCCAAGACCTTTTTCCTATGAATTTCTCTGAGATGAAAGGTATTTTGGGTGATCTAGGTGAGATGAAGATTCCCTTGAAACCAGATGCTAAACCGATTAGGCAGCGACCTTATCGACTAAATCTACGACATAAGGAGAAGTTCAAGGAAGAACTTGACCGCATGTTGGATGCTGGTATCATTAAACCGGTTGAAGAGTTAGAATGGATCAGTCCTATGGTGGTATAGGACAAGAAGACTGGTGAGGTATGCATCTACATTGATTTGCAGAAGTTGAATGATGCCTGCTTGCATGATCCCTTTCCGACCCCATTTACTGATGAAGTACTTGAAGGAGTAGGTGGCCAAGAGATATATTCTTTCACAGATGCGTTCTCAGGATATCATCAGATCCGCATTGCAAAGGAAGACCGCCACAAGATGACTTTTGTGACAGAATGGGGATGTTTTCAGTATACCGTGATGCCATTTGGATTGAAGAATGCACCTGCAATATTTTCGCGGGTTGTTGTTGCTTCATTCAAGGATTTCATCAAGAAGTTCTTGTAGGTATACATGGATGATTGGATAGTCTATGGTTTGTGTTGATGTATATGTAACTTCAGAATGTATTTCATATATATTTATTTTACCCTTATAAGAGATGTGTTATTCCTCTATAAGGAAGTGTCGTCATGTGTATTGACAAGTGTCACAAGTGTGTGAACTTTTCGATGGGTTATTAGACCACCATGTGTGGGGTCGGCCCTATTTTATGTAATATGTAATTGATGTACCTAACTAGACAAGTTGGCCCCATAAGGATATTGGGCAAACAAGTTAAGTATAAATAGAGATCGGGAGATCTCTATTTTGATCATTCGGAAACTCACACTTCTCTCACTCAGAAAGTGGTGCACTAGTGAAGAGGAGGATCATCTGCTACTAGGAGACTATCTCTGTGTATTTTGGTTGTACTTTGGTTGAGCCATTGCTCTCTCTATCTCTAAGGAAGTTGTGGGGTTTTTCACCTTAGGGTTTTCCCCACGGAAACTCTGTGTCTCTTGTCTCTCATGCTTTTGATTCTTGTGATGATTGACATGCTTGTTATGATTGATATGCATTCATATACTGTACATGTTATTCTCTTAGTAAAGATCCTAGAGTATTGTGAATTAATGCTCAAAATTTAACATGGTATCAGAGCTAACCTGAGAAGAAGACATTGTGTAGTGACGAAAACTAAGGTTTCTTGTTTATTGGGTTTCTCTCCACATATTTTGGAAAAGTAGTATAGTAGATTGGCTCTACTCATCAAGGAGAATCTATTTGTCCAATCAGAATTCAATTCTGAGCATTTTCAAATTTGGCCCTAAAAATTAGGGTTTCCACAAAAATAGGAATTTCTGGAATCTGAAGACATATCTAGAAGCTCCTTGCAAAAATTGAAGTTTAGAGCTTTAGATCGAGATTTTTTACCATGTCGATCTCTGGGAAACTCAAACCCTAATTCAGGGCTCTCCTTAGTGAATCTGGTAAGATAAAAAGGTCGTTTTGAAGGGTGTAGCTTTGCAGATCTCAAATTCTGAATACACCAGGTTGATCAACTCATCAAGGCGCATCTTTCTATCCTTTCAGAAAGTTGAAATTCACATTTAAAATTTTTAGGGTTTTTCTGACAAACCCTAATCGGGGACTAGATCCAGTTTTCAGCAATTCAAGTGGTAAGACCTTAATCTTTTCTATTTCCATTTGAAGTACTCTTTAAGATGTCTCACCACACCAAGCTTGAGGATAAGCTTGAAGGGGATGATAACTTCTGAGCCTGGAAGTATAGGATTGGGTTAATCCTGGAAGAGAATGAGTTGGACTCATATGTAAAAGAAGACATCCCTATCCCAGAGGATGAAGAGGATAAAATATTGCATAAGAAGAACTTGGTCAAGGAAAAGAGAATCATTGTTGATTCTATCAAGGACCGTCTTATTCCACATGTGTCATCTCTAAAGACACCCAAGGCTATGTTTGATTCTTTGACCAAGCTGTTTAAAGGGAAGAATATAAATCGGAAGAGGACCCTGCGAAATCAATTGAAAGGGGTCAAGATGTCGAATGGAGAAACCATTCAATCCTATTTCTCCAATGTCTCTCATATCAAGGAACAACTTGAAGCTGTAGATGAAATGGTGGAGAATGGTGAAATTGTTATGACCACTTTGAATGGCCTACCTAGGTCATGGGACTCTTTTATCCAAGGGATCTGTGCAAGAAAGAAATTAATCTCCTTCAGTAGACTGTGGGAGGAATGTTCTCAAGAAGAAGCAAGGCTTGTGGCAAGAGAAGAAAAAATGGGGAATGAATATCAAGCTCTCACAGCACACACCAAGAAAGGAAAATCTAAAAGAGAGACGTCCCACTTTAGGGGATCTTCACATCACCATTCTCATAAGGATAAGAAAAATATTAGATGCTTCACATGCAATGAGAAGAGTCACTTTGCTTCAGAATGTCCCAAGAACAAAAGGGATAACCACAACAAAAACAACTCTAGCAAGAAGAAGAAGGGTAACAAAAGAAGGTACCATGCTCATGCTGCCGAAGATGATGAACCTCCAAAGAAGAAATCTAGGACAGAAAGTGATGATGACTCATCAAGTGAAGAAGAGTATGTTCTAATCTCTGCTCTCATAGGTACTATCTCCCATGGTTGTAATGATTGGTTAATTGACAGTGGAGCTTCTAAACACATGACTGGTTTTAAAGAATCTTTTGTAAATCTGTCTGAACATGAATCACCCCATAAAGTAAAACTTGGGGATGATTATCAATACCCCATCAAAGGAAGTGGTGAAGCCTCCTACAACTTGGATTCTGGAAAATATTTGAAGATGAAAGAAGTTCTTTATGTACCTAGGCTCAAGAAGAATCTTCTCTCCATCTCTGCATTGGATGCAAAAGGTATGAGGGTTGCATTTGTGGATAGCCAAGTCCTAATGTGGCCAAAGGGTAAAACAATTGATGATGCAGTAGTGATTGGAAAGCAAGAGGGAGGATTGTATAAATTGAAGGGACAACCTGAACATGCCATGATGCATGACTCCATGGATCCAAGTGAACTTTGGCACAGAAGACTTGCACATATGCACTACAGAGCATTACCAATTGCAAGTAAGGTTGTAGAAGGTCTTCTTGAAATCAAGACCAAGCATGAAGGTGTTTGCAAAGGATGTGTAAAAGGAAAGAACATTAAGAAGGCATTTCCAAACAGTGAAAGTAAGGCAAAAGACATCTTGGAAATGATCCACTAAGATGTATGTGGTCCTATGTCATCCAGTTCTCTAAGTGGGTATGTTTACTATGTCTCTTTCATTGATGACTTCTCCAGGAAGACTTGGGTTTACTTCTTGAAGAACAAAGATGAGGTGTTTGGTAAGTTCAAGAAATTCAAAACCTTGATGGAGAATCAAACTGATAAGAAGATCAAAACATTCAGATCCGACAATGGTGGAGAATTCACCTCAGGTGACTTCAAGAAGCTTTGCAGTGATTCAGGGATTGAGAGGGAGTTGACTGCTCCTTACAATCCACAACAGAATGGAGTTGCAGAAAGGAAGAAAAGAACAATCATGGAAGTAGCAAGGGAAATGATACATGACCAGGATCTACCTATGCATCTATGGGCAGAAGCAGCTAGAACAGCTGTGTATGTGCAGAACAGAACACCCCACAAGATATTGGACAACAAGACACCAGAAGGGGTCTTTTCTGGTAAGAAACCTGAAGTCAGCCATCTCAGAATATTTGGTTGTGTAGTATACACTCATGTCCCAAAGGAAAAGAGGAGCAAACTAGATCCTTTAGGAAAGAAGGGTATCTTTGTGGGTTACAGTGAAAGCTCGAAGGCTTACAGAATATACTTTCCAAGGTTCAAGAAGATTGATGTCAGCAGGGATGTAACATTTGATGAAAACTCAACATTCATCAAATCAAGGAAGGCACCTATCGAAGTTTATGAAGAACCTAAAGAAACTAGATTTCAAGACACTACCATGACTGAAGCAATTCCAGAAGTTGTTCGTGAGTTTGAAGATCCGCAAGAACCTGTAGATCCACCCCGTGAGGATAAATCTCACAAGAGGAAACCTGCATGGGCTAGAAAGCTCATTCAAGATGCGGAAATATTTGGCATTCCAGAAGAAGAACACAGAGCAAAGAAGAGAACCATATCACATACCAACTATGTTGCTTTACTCTGTGACATCATGAATAAAGAACCTTCCAGTTATGAAGAAGCAGTGGAAAAGAAAGAATGGAAGGATGCCATGGTCGAGGAATATCAATCAATAATGAAGAATGATGTTTGGGATGTTGTCCCAATACCTAAAGAGAATTCTGTTGTGACTTCCAAATGGATCTACAAAATCAAGCATGTTGTGGATGGCAGCGTAGAAAAATACAAGGAAAGATTCATAGCTCGTGGCTTCTCTTAGAAAGAGGGAATAGATTATGAAGAAACTTTTGCACCTGTAGCCAGGTATACTTCCATCAGAACAATACTTTCCCTGGCTGCAGTGATGAAATGGAAAATACACCAGATGGATGTCAAGACTGCTTTCTTGAATGATGTAGTTGAAGAGGAAGTATATGTGGAGCAACCACTTGGTTTCAAAACACATGAGAGGGAGTCATATGTGTGCAGATTGAAGAAAGCCTTGTATGGCTTGAAGCAAGCTCCCAGAACTTGGTATGGTAGGATGGACAATTTCCTATCTAGTTTGGGATTTACCAAGAGTAAAGCGGATTCCAACCTTTACTACAAGGTTGAGGAAGGGAATCCTATGGTTCTACTCCTATATGTGGATGACCTATTTGTAATAGGAGATGACAGATTGATTGCAGATACCAAGAGAAAGCTTGCTACCGAATTCGATATGAAAGACTTGGGGATGATGCACTATTTCCTGGGTATGGAGGTGTGGCAGAGTACAGATGGGATCTTCCTTGGACAAGGGAAGTACACTATAGATATCCTGAATAGGTTCAGGATGATGGATTGCAAGGCCATGGCCACACCTATGGCATCGAATCTGAAGCTTCTATGTGATGTTTCATCTAAGCCGGTTGATGTCTTTATGTATCGTCAGATGATTGGGTTCTTGATGTACCTGAAGAATACGAGACTAGATATTTGATTTGAGGTGAACACATTGAGCCAGTTCCTGACGGATCCGAGGAGTGTTCACCTAGTTGCTGTAAAACATATTTTGAGGTACCTGAAGGGTACAGTTGATTATGGGCTCAAGTATGAAGCGAATCAAAAGTTTAACCTGCAAGGTTATGTTGATTTAGATTGGGTAGGCAGTGCTGCAGATAGGAAGAGCACATCTGGGTGTTGCTTCAGTATGGGATCAGGTGTGATCTCTTGGTTTAGCAAGAAGCAGTCCTACGTAGCACTAAGTATAGCTAAGGCAGAGTATGTTGCAGCCTGTTCAGCTAGTTGTGAGGCAATATGGCTCCGGAAGCTACTGTCTGATTTATTTGATCTACCACTAGAGGCTATCGGTATCTTTTGTGACAACCAGAGTTGTGTGAATTTGTCTAAGAACCAGTGTTCCATGACATGTCGAAACACATAGAGATCAAATATCACTATATCAGGTATATGGTGCAAAGAGGAGCGGTGAAACTCCTGTATGTTGCGACGGACGAGCAGATTGCATATGTGATGACGAAGCCCCTAGCTAGAGTGAAGTTTGAGTACTTCATAGAGAGGCTTGGTGTTCTTCAGATCGACGACACTTCAAGGAAGAAGTGATGGACACATTTACTGAAGCCATTCCAAGCATGTTGGAAGGAGAATCCTTCACATGGCTGTGGATGTAAGCGCTAGATGATGAGCATCAGGACGATGTTCGAGTTTCTGCTCTGTATGATCAGTTGGATCATTTATATGTATATGTACGCATCAAGTTGATGCTGGATATGATCAGTTGGATCATTTATATGTATTTTGTATATGCATCATGTTGGATGCTTGGACCATGTATCTATAGATGTATCAGGTGGATACTGTGTATGATCAGGTAGATCATGTATGTTGATATATATCAGTTAGATGCATTGTGTGGATCATGTATCTATGTATGTATCAAGTGGATACATTGTATGATCAGGTGGATCATGTATGATGGTACGTATCAGGTAGATACTTGGTATGCATCAGGTGGATGTAGTGTATGATTAGGATGATCATAGATGATGAGCTTTAGGATGTTGCTCCAGATGACATGCAGCAGGATGTCGCAGTGATGATGATCAGGATGATCATGTGTACATCAGGATGGTGTATGTTGAGTATCAGGTTGATAATCTATGGCCATGGACAGGTTGTGCAAAGGAAATCCTAGATTTGTTCTAGGTCACATCCAGTATGAAAAAGGATTGGCACTATGTATCACATGTAAGACCTGGGAGATCCTATAGGTCGGAGTTGTGTACCCGTAATAGCTTGGGATGCTCTTTTGAGGGTTTGTGATAGTGGACCACATGTAAGACTTGGGAGATCCGATAGGTTGCGTTGTGTGCCCGTAATAAGTCCTGGGATGCTCTTTCGAGGGTTTGTGGTGGGATGCTACATGTAAGACCTGGGAGATCTGATAGGTTGGGCTGTGCGCCCGTAATGAGTCTTGGGATGCTCTTTCGAGGGTTTGTAGTAGAGGTCACATGTAATCAGTCCTAGAGATCTTGTCGATCGTGCTTAGGCACATAAATGTTCCTGGGATGCTCTTTAGAGTTCTTGCCGGTCGTGCTATGCACATAAACGTTCCTGGGACACTCTTTTAAGGTTTTGTGACAGTCACATGTAATAAGTCCTGGAGATCTGGACAGGATGAAAAAGGCCTCAGATGCTCTTTAGGGTTCTTTCTAGTCAAGAGACTCTTTTAAGGTTTTGTGATGCACGTAATAAGTCCTGAGGATTCCACAGTATGGCTAGTGATGATAAAGACCTATAGGTGGTGGGCTTACATCTAGTATGAAAAAGGACTGGATCTGTAGAACTTCCTATGACAAGTAGATGCAGAGATTGTTTGAGATAGCAACAGCAGTGATGATGATAATGATTCGAGGATGATGCATCGATGACGATGATCCAGAGAAGAAGACTTGTGCTAGTAGATCTGTGTCAAGAAATACCTTCCTATTTAAGAGGGAGTGTTGATGTATATGTAACTTCGGAATGTATTTCATCTATGTATTTCATATATATTTATTGTACCCTTATAAGAGATGTGTTATTCCTCTATAAGGAAGTGTCATCATGTGTATTGACAACTGTCGCAAGTGTGTGAACTTGCTGATGGGTTATTAGACCACCATGTGTGGGGTCAACCCTATTTTATGTAATATGTAATTGATGTACCTAACTAGACAAGTCGGCCCCATAAGGATATTGGGCAAACAGGTTAAGTATAAATAGAGATTGGGAGATCTCTATTTGGATCATTCAGAAACTCACACTTCTCTCACTCAGAAAGTGGTGCACTAGTGAAGAGGAGGATCATCTGCTACTAGGAGACTATCTCTGTGTATTTTGGTTGTACTTTGGTTGAGCCATTGCTCTCTCTATCTCTAAGGAAGTTGTGGGGTTTTTCACCTTAGGGTTTTCCCCACGGAAACTCTGTGTCTCTTGTCTCTCATGCTTTTGATTCTTGTGATGATTGACATGCTTGTTATGATTGATATGCATTCATATACTGTACATGTTATTCTCTTAGTAAAGATCCTAGAGTATTGTGAATTAATGCTCAAAATTTAACAGTTTGATCCGCGATCATCTGGCCAATTTGCGGTTGATGCTGGAGCACTGTCAACAGCACCAAATATCACTGAATTTGAAGAAGTGCATTTTTTGCGCGTCGTTTGGGATATTGCTAGGTCGCATTGTGTGCAAACAAGGGTTGTTAGTCAACCCAACAAATATTGTGCTCATTTTGAGCTTGACACCACCGACCACCGTTAAGCAGTTGAGGGCGACTTTGGGGCATACTAGGTATTATCACAAGTTCATCAAGGGATACGCAGTGATCACCGCCCCTATGGAGAAGCTATTGAAGAAAGATGTAGTATTTCAATGGATCACTGAATTTCATGATAGTTTTGAGCAACTGAAGGCTAAGATGGCTTCAGCCCTGATATTGGTATTTCTGGGCTGGAGTAAGGAATTCCATGTCCATGTTGATGCATCATCGATTACACTCAGTGTGGTGCTAGCGCAACTAGGAGAGGGGGATCTTGATCACCCTATTGCTTTCACTAGTCGGAAGTTGTCATTTGCAGAAAGGAACTAGACCACTACCGAAAGGGAAGGCTTGGCGATGGTCTATGTGCTACAAAAGTTCTAACACTACTTATTGGGTGAACATTTTAAGATGTTCATAGACCACTCTGCATTGATTTACCTAGTCAATAAGCCTATGTTCGGGGGGGGGATATGCCTATGGTTACTTCTATTTTAGGAGTTCAATTTTGAAGTGATTGTGAAGCCCGAACGGTTGAATTCCGACCCTGATCATCTATTGCGGATTGAACCAGGAGAGCATCCAACTAACATTGAAGACGGGTTTCTTGATGCACAACTATTTAGGGTTGAAGCAGCTGATGGCTATTTTGCAGAAATCATTCAGTTTCTGGAAACAGGTACCACACCAAAAGAGTTCACCACTAGTCAAAAGAAGTAGTTGGTGGAGAAAGCTGCAGACTTCCGGCGCATCGCAGGAGAGTTATACAAGATGGGTGTAGACGAGATATTGCGACGGTGTGTCTTGCCACATAAGCAAGCACAGATCCTGTCAGAAGCACATGGAGGAGTGGCTGGAGGGCACTACAGCGGTCGGGCGACTTCTAGGAAGGTACTTCATGTAGGGCTCTGGTGGCCCATGTTGCATAATGATGCGACAGACTATGCGTGGTCCTGCGATGTCTATCAGAGAACTGGGAAGCCATCAAGGAGGGATGATAAGCTGCTAATTCCTCAGCTAACACTATAGCCATTTGAAAAATGGTCAGTGGATTTTGTGGGACCAATCAATCCACCGTGTAACCGCACTAGTGCACGATATATCATCACAACGACAGATTATTTGACAAGATGGACGGAAGCTGCACCAGTCGTTGATTGTTCCGCAGCCACGGCTGCATGCTTTTTGTTTGAGAACATTGTCATCTGCTTCGGCTACCCCAGGATATTGTTGAGTGATCAAGGTAGCCACTTTCTCAATCACACCATCAGCACATTGACGAAGGAGCTACAGATACAGCATAAGAAGAGTATTCCATATCATCCATAGGAAAATGGCATGGTGGAAGCTTTCAATAAGATATTGGAGCATGCACTGACAAAGGTGTGCAATGCAAACCGCGATGACTGGGATCTAAAAATCCTAGCAGTGTTGTGGGCATATCACACCACATGTAAAAGATTGACGGGACAGACACCATTCAAGTTGGTGTATGGACAAGAAGTAATTATGCCAATGGAGTACATCGTTCCAAGTCTATCCATAGTGGCAACGACATGTATGGATGTTGCAGCAGCATTGGAAGAATGTCTAGTGTAGTTAGTATAGCTGGATGAAGATTGCTTTACTGCAGGTTTCCACCAGGGTGTGGAGAAGGATTGCAAGAAGGCTTGGCACGATCGCCACATAAAAAACAAACAGTTTCAATAGGGAAACTTGGTGCTGTTGTATGACAGCAAGTTTATGAAACATCCAGGAAAATTACAGATGAATTGGCTTGGTCCATATTGCATCAGTAGCATAACTTCAGGAAGAGTGGTACAATTGGAGCAATTCGATGGAGCAATGCTCCCAAAGTTGATTAATGGTAGTACGTTGAAGCCCTATCAGTCAGGATTGGAACAGTACGATGCCTGAGTCACATCCAAAAAAAAATAAAAAATTTGCAGGTTGATTGGTGGTAGGTTGGCGCACCAACAGGAATAGAATGCGCAAGCAGGGAGGCTTGTGCCGCAAGTTAGGAGTGGTTTGCGACAAGTGGCAGGGTTGCGACCGAGTCCAATCAGCAATAAATGCCAAAAGTGAAGATAGCTAATTAACATCACTTGTTCGAATGATGGGAATTAATGGAGGATCCGGTCGATTGAATGATAGGATTGACGGCGGATTTGAGTCATTAATACGGGATTTCGGTCAAGTTAATGCAGGATTTCATGATGATTAAGAAGGATTCAATTGGACGCTATAAGAATGGGTCGAAGTTGGTCGGAAGGCACCAAGAATTTAGTTATTAAGTGCCTATGAAGTGTTGTTGAGTATCGTTGTTGCTTGGTGAGTGTAGTTGTGAGTGGGGAAAGGTTTAGTTGAACTTGCAGAGTGTCGTTGCTGAGCTTTGAGTGGGTCTATCAATTACACCAGTGAAGCCATCAGTTGAGAACGCTGTGTGAGGTATGCCATGCGAGTTGGAAACAATTGAGATTAGTGGTGAAGTTGAGTCTCCTTTCATCACGGTTGCTATTGTAGAAGAAGTCGAGTCTGCGAGAGATGTCAATCTTGAGGCAGAAATTGCAAAAATGCCGGTGGGAGCGTCGATAATTGCCAAGAAGCATCGGGGAGTTCAGCTGTTTGAATCACTGCAGAGCAAGCGTCAGCTTTGGTCCTCCACTGCTATGGCGGGGGAAGCTCAAGGAGAAGTAGGGCCATCTAGCCACCAGGTTGATGAGTCCACCGAATGGGAAGGACTCTCGGCCACTGATATCCCATGGTATGTTCCCCCCAGTTGGCCTAGGATGCCTTCCCGTAAGGTACAGAGGAATAAAAAGTACCCATTACGGATGCCTGCACTGTCGGAAGGCATGGAGTGCTTTGTTGACATTGGGACAGCACTGACATGTCTGAAATATGACGACCATGATATGGTGGTGTACGAGGAGATTACATCGGACCCTTATGAACCAGAGTCACAATTGAGTGGTACACCGGTTCCATGTGATTGGTTGCGGGGTTTGAAACAGGAAGGGCTTCTAGGCCTTATCAATATGCCCCATTTCGGACAACTATCGAAGGTCAATGCATGTGTGAAGCAGCTGCTGGCATGCTTTCATGGTGGTACATTGTGGCTGGACAAAGGAATTCCCATCATGGTGCATTTGATTACAGAGATTATCGGGTTTCCCAAAGATGGGGTCAACCCATCGTAGTATCTTCAAGGAAAGGAGAACGACAAAAAGATGGCCGCGTAGTTGGTAAAGTGATATGATTTGGGGAAGGATGGATGGGGTTACTGCGCTAATAGCATCAATGATCAGGCAGTGCTCACCGACACCAAGATGCTTTCTTGCAAAGTGGTACAGGATGGTCGACCCAATCAGTGTACTTCAGCAATTGTGGCATGTGCTGAACAGTGGGTGGCTGGGTTGCAAATGAACTGGTCGTTGTTCCTACTAAATCAGTTGGTGGAGGATGCCACGATAGTTCAAGCCAGTAAGGGCTCATTCACATATAGCTAGATTCTGCTATTGATTGCACTCGTGGCCTGGAAGGAGCTTGACGTGTACTAGGGTATGGAGGTTGATGCCGTGAAATAGCGTTGCTGTGCGCAGTATCAAAATATGTGGTTTTTCCGAGAACCAAAGTAGAATAAGGAATGTATACTGTTGTTCTGGTTATACTGGGAGATGCTCTGTGTGGCTGCGACAAAGGTGCCCCGATTGTCTGAAGAAATCGCAGCACAGTTCAAGCCAATCATGGTGTTTGCAATTCGACTGCATTTAATTTATGTCCAAGCCCGTCATGACCCAGATAGGAAATGGTTGCTGAAATCATATAAGGTAACGATGACAGAGCTGGACGTTATCGTGAACGACTGGCCAACAGAATGACACGAACCCATGGGGTTGGCCGAGATTCAGACAAGAGAGCCGGCGAAAGGTCCAGATGATCGCATATCGGTGCAGGACCAACATAGTCATCATGATTCCAATAAAGAATCCATCAAAACATTGATAGATGACAACAGTGACTGGGCCTTGGAAGAAAACAAAACGAAAGGGCACCGGGACCCTGCAACAATTAGTGGACTGCCCCTGTCGACAAAAGCGCACTTGGGCTGACTCATAAAAGAAATCATTGATGCATCCATCGCAGTAGCTCAGAAGATGACAAGGGCGACAGATGAAGGATTCCATGCGCTCACTGCTTTTTGTCATTAGAGAAAATTTGGGTAAAAAATGGACCTCCTAAGGAAAATAATAAGAAAATAATAAAATATAAGTAGAGAGAGTAAAAAACTACTTTTTTGGATCGTATTTTCAACTTATCTCCTTATAGGTTTACTCAAATTTCAAGCGCAAAGACTCGTTGGATGCATAATTAAATTATGCATCCAAGGATTACCGATGTTGCATACTTCTAACAACATCCACACCATGAAAAATTGAAAATACATTAAAAAACGTGTTTCTAGTGAGAGAAAACACGTTTTTTAATGTATTTTCGATTTTTCATGGTGTGGATGTTGCTAAAAGTATGCAATATGGGTACTCATTGGATGCATAATTTAATTATGCATCCAATGAGTCCTCCCTCTTGAAATTTGAGTAAACCTACAAGGAGATAAGTTGAAAATACAATCCAAAAAAGTAGTTTTTATTTTTTCCCTCCAATTTTTTTAGGTGCTCCCTTTTTGAATTTTAAAGCATTTTGATTGGCTAATATATGATGACATGGAATTTGTATTATTTTTGGAAGGCCCTTTTTAAATTGAAATTTCCTCTAATGGATATGGTTTCATGGAAGGCACCTGAAGAAGCAGTGGCACCACAAGTTAGCACAATCAGCACTGAGCCGTGGGTCAGGAATGTGGAGAGTCCCTCGACTGCAATTGTGACTGAATATGAGGCTGTGAATGCCTTGATGTAGCAGTTGAATAAGGTGTCCATCAATGTTAACGTGTTGTCAGTGCAAGGATTGGCAACTATGCAGATGGTCGCTAGCCGCGAAATGGCTGATAGAATGCATGAGATCAGTGGTAAGTGTACGAAGTTGCAGGAACGCGAGGCAGCTGCACAAGTAGCCATTGAGGATTTGACAGGAAGGGCTGCTGTAGCGCGACAGGTTGTGGATGAGCTCGAGCAAGACATCAAGAAGGAATGAGCTGAGAAGGCTCGCAATATTGAAGAACTGAAGAAAGAGCAGGACCACTTCATCGCGAAGAAGGCCCATATATGGGATGACAGTGTGCGGGTAGAGCAAGCCATTATGGAAGCTTACCAGCATGTGCCAGAGCCCACTGAAGGGTTGGATATGCTTCAACGTGTGCAGCAACTAGGAGCTGCCATTGTCCTGTTGTGGCACGAGAATTAGGAGTTATGAGTTTAAGTAAATCCCAGTACACCGCAAGCAGAAGTGGACGACTGCAAATGAGCTATTGAAGAGATAGCAATGTAGCTAGAGGAGCTGGAAATAGTAGCGACGAAGCTCACAGTCGAAATTGTGCAGTTTTGGGGCCAGATCGATTAGGATGAGCAGGTTGAACAACTGATGAAATTTTGGTAGGAAGCGGAGGGGTAGTTGGCGACACTCAAAAGGGGAGATGCACGTGATGCCACCCAAGGAGCAGGTTGCCAAGTCTGTGGATTTGAAATGTAGCAGCATGTCGCCAAGGCAGACGAGTGATAGAAGAAGCATGCTGCGCAGCTGGAGGAGTTCCAGGATGTTGGCGGTCAGTTAATGACAAACGTTAGCCAAGTTCTCCAGGCAGTATAGGGACATCATCAACAAGTGGCTGCAAAGTTGATCAAGCACCCATCACCCCAGGACATCATCGACAGTTAAGAGGCAGCTATGGCGGCAAAGGAAATGGTGGCGACTGTCGAGCAGCAGTACAAGGATTTCAAAGTCAAAACCACAGAGTACACTATGTCCTGCTTACATGGCTTGAGGGCGAGACACAAGATTGTGGTGGGGGCCTATTGGTAGGCGGTTTGGTAAGGAAGAATCACAGTATCATTGATGCTGCGACATGTCAAAAGACGTCACGGAAGGAAGAAAGATAGATTATTTTATGTATTTTTGAGTTGATTGTACTGCAGAATGCAGGTTTTTGGGTCATTGGACCATATGAGATGTAATTTTGAGTTAATTATACTACAGTAGGCGGGTTTTTGGGTCATTTGGACTGGACGTCAGTTAGATTTTGGGTCATTTGTCCAAGTGTCGGTTAGGAAGTTGTTAGTAAGTGGACAAGCATTGTAAAGGCGGAAGCCTATATATAGACATGATTTGTAAGTGTTGAATCATCTTAGTATGGATCTTGGATGTTGTTATGTGCGTCTTTGAGTCTGTAGCTGAGATCAAGAGATATTGCTGAGATATGGTTTTGCAGAGATGTTGTATCAGGGTTTTTGCTGAAGTAATATGACATGATGGAACTGTTCGGTGAAATTCCATGTGTACCTTTTATGATAATGCATGTTGTGATTCACGAATGATGCTATGGTTTCTTGCTATAGTTAATACTTTAAATGTTATACTTGTCGCGATGAATGTTTATGTTGAATGATGTTATGAATATGAAGGATGTTAAATTTGAATGCATAGATCTGTCTTGAATGTTGCGATAAGTTAAGTGAGTGTTGCCGCAATCATCCTCCTTCACTCGGCGGAAACATGGTTGCATCCACTCTCCCTTGAATGCCTCAGGTGAGACCTCATCTTCTCCGCAGGTGTTGTTGGATAGGGTAAAACCTATATGGGTCGGTGCTCAAGAAGATCGTGGTGGGTTGGTTTCGACAGTGATGGGAACCCCTATCAACTGGGTTTGAGTCAACAGAAGATCCATTCTTGAAAATGAAGAGATTCGTAGACAAATCCAAGAATTGATCAACAAAGTTCATATCTTAACCAACTTCTCTCCTTATGGAAGTCCAGTAGTCCTCATTCCAAAGAAATACGGGACTTGGCGAATGTACATCGATTACAGGGAACTCAACAAAACTTTGGTAAAGAATTGCTACCCTCTACTGCGGATAGATGAGCTCATAGACTGTCTGAAAGGTGCCAAATTACGTACTAAGCTCTAACTCAAGTTGGGGTATCATCAAATTCCAATCGAGCCCTTAGATGTGTGGGAAAATGCTTTCGAGACCAAGGAAGGATTGTTTGAATGGTTAGTCATTCCTTTCAGCTTAACCAATGCACCTACGACCTTCATGTGATACATGGACAACATTATTCGACCTTTCATCAGCAAATGGGTCATTGTCTCTCTTGATGACATACTGATTTTTAGTCGATCATAGGAAGAACATGTCGGAAAACTTCGAAAAGTTCTCGACACTCTCCATCAACATTGACTCTACTTGAACATGGACAAGTGCACCTTTGCGATGAACAGTATCAAATATTTGGGGTATGTAATTGACTCTGCAGGCATTCACATCGATCCAGACAAATTACAGATCCTCAAAGATTGGTCCATTTTTCAAATCATTCAGAAACTAATACTTGGTTTGGCGAATTTCTACGTGACACTGTTGATCTATTGGTATGAAATCGAAACTCTTTGTAAACTAGATCATGCCATCTTGAAAATAAATCAAACCCAAAACCTATTCATAAATCACACTGTAAATCTAAATTAAAACAAAATCAACTCTTATGAAGCAAGATATAATTGCATAAATATAAAAGAAGTGCTATGTTGGCCAATGATCTATCAAAAGAAATTAATATGAATAACAACAACTATAAATATATCACTGAAAGAAAGCATGAACTAAATGATAAACAAATCTACACAACTACAATCAACACTATCAACATTTTCCCATGGAAGAGGGCCCTTCCTCCACTGAGCAGAGCTGGATCTCCACAATGAAAGTCTACAACTCCAGAATTAAGAAACTGTCAGCATGTATTATCAAAATGAAAGTGTTACAACAAAGTCTGGATCAAATCCTACAACATAACATTACCTGGTCTTCTCTCCTCCCAATACATCAGAATGATTACATATTTATACATAAAATCCTCTCAGGAGAATGAGAAACTGAATCCCCAACTTGAGATATGTTTCAACCAATTGCTAATTTGTAAAACCAGCCACAACAGTAAATCTGGGAATTACACGTTTAGATAACCAGTTGTATATCTTAAACCATAGCTTTGTTTGTCAATTTCCTCAAGAGTCAAGCAATTGAGGTTGTTGCACACAAAACCCATGTCCCATATTTTCGAGATTCTTCTTCATCTGCCTGTAAATCGCGACGAAAATCAATGTGTTGTTATCTGGCATGTGTTTTTGGTTAAGGCCATTTGATCACAAGCTGGAGGTTGCCATGTTGGACTTCGGCACGAATTGAAATCACAAATCCACATAATTAATCATAAGATGAAACCATGTTGTGAAATATCCATGTGGACGTGTGCTAGCATGCCAACTTTGGAAGCTTGAACCATGAGTGCTGCAGCTGTTAATATGACAAATCACTCCATAAACCATCATCAGTAAAATTATGCATAATAGTATTCAATTCATAAAAAATAAAGGAAAATAATCATGATTAACCACTAAAGCATCAATGAGATTAATTTGGTATTTTTGGAGCAGTTACAACACATGGATGGAAAATGGAATGATAAATGGGTGATAAATAGGAAGAAGATGGATGAAATAGGTGTCGATAGGTAATGAAAATAAGGACAAATCCGTGACCCAACAAGAAGCTTTTGAACAGCTCAAACAAAAGCTCTACATTGCACCAGTAATTGTGTTACCTGATTAGCATCAACCCTTTGAGATTGAGACAGATGCATCGGACTATGCCTTGGGTGCAGTGATCACTTAGTCTGGTCACCCAGTTGCTTTTAATTTCGAAACTTTTAACGACACAGTTAGAATATATTTGACGTATGAAAAAGAACTATATGCCATTGTGCAAGCTCTCAAGCAATGGAGGAAATACATCCTTGGCAAGGAAACAGTCATCCTCAATGACCATAAGCCTCTACAATTCGATCCAACCCAATCGAAACTACAAAAAACCAGACAAATCAAATGGATTAATTACCTACAACAATTCCAATTGGTGATTAAGTATTGGAAACATAAGGCTAACGTCATCACCGATTGTCTAAGTCGACCACCCATTACTCTCCTTTTTACAATGATGAGTATGCAGGGTTAAGACACAACCACTTTGCCTCAATTGTATCAAGACGACATCAACTTTTCACTAGTCTACCGACAGCTTCAGATATGTGTACAATCCCTGTATAAGTGTGTACAATCCATTTCATCGATTAGGTGGTTTAGCAATGGCACAAACCACACATGATCGAATGTACTTGTTGACGTCCAATTTGGGGTCCTAAGATGAAGTATTATTATTGAAAATATTTAGGAAAGATGGTGTTTGATGAGTATAGGAGCTTCCTGTCGAAGTCCCATAGGTTTTGTACTATTGAAAAACATATTTTCAATGGGAAAGAAGAGATTGGATTAAAGCCACGAAGAATAACACCTTGCCTATGGAGGATGGAGTATAACAGAAATCGTCAAGGCACACAATTTGTTTATGTATTGTATATGTAATATTATTTTGATTTTGAAATTATATTTTAGTATTAAATTTGTTTATTGTGTTTGATAATTATTGTTTTCATTTGTTTTATGCTTCATCAATGTCGTCGTCGTGAAGGTAGAAATAATGGGCTTCCATGTGGAATGAAATGTTATCCAACTCAATTCATGAGGTTTCCCTACTATGAGAAGCTAAAAATTGCTCATTTGTTTGATACGATGCATATTGGGAATAATGTGATAGAAACATTATGGAGAATCATAGATGGCAGGAGGGATAAAGAAAAAAATGTCAAAATTTGTACTAACATTGATGAATCCAATCATGCAATGCGAAGTGTGATTCGATCAAATAGCGATGGAGACCGAAATAACCTTCCATGGTTATTAACAGAGCAGCAAAGCAATGATGTAAAAGAGGTCATTCAAAGTATTAAATTTCCCACAGGTTTTTCTTCAAACATAAATAATATCTTAACCAAGAAAGGTGAATTTGGTGGGGTTAAAACCCATGACTAGCATACATTCATTAAGGTAATAATTTTTTATTCATATTTATATATTTGGCGTATTTACCTTTTTGGATATTTTTTTGTCTATTTTGAAACCAATAACGTTTCTTTTTTATTGTTACAATATGTTCTACTTCTATCTCTCCTAGACGACTTTGACAACAACGTCAAACAAATTATATATGATCTTGGGAAATACATTAGGTAAGTTATAAAGGTGACTAATATATATGATTTTTTTTTTTCAATTTGTTCTTGTACTTAATGACACGTGTTTTACAGTTTATGATTTGTTGTTATTTTCTTGCATCATAATCTGTAGATGGTTTTCATTGAAAGAAATCCATCAAGATGATATAAACTATTGGAAGAGAGAAATCCCTCGACTAATGTGTGAAATGAAAAATTTTCTACCTCCAATATTTTTCAATGCACAAGAACACTACCTCACAAACCTAGTTGAGGAGATTGAAATGTGTGGACCTATACACACAAGGTCAATGTGGATGGTGGAGAGCCACTTGAAATAATTGAAGGCTTTAGTTAGACATAGATCACGCGCCGAGGGTTCGATGGTGATGGTATATAGGGTACATAAATCCTTGGTGTATATTAGTCACCATCTTCCTAAGTTAGAAAAGTGATCTATGCATGCATTGGATTGTATTTGTTGGGGAAAGGAAGAATGAAGAGACCGAGAGGTAATTAAATTGTGTAGATTTATGATACATACAAATTCTTTGTTTTTTTAATATATGTTCATACTCATTTAATATGTATTCTTTCATCATTTATTAATATTTACCATGGTTATAAGTAATTTATGGTATTGTTGATTTATGTTTTTTTTAGTTAGGTCTTCAAGATTGGGAGGCACTATATTTATACATTGCAAACAATATCAATTGGATGAAGGTATGGATTGATAGATGTAAAGAACACCATGGTGGTAGGTTATCATGGAAACAATTGTTTGAACTGGTTCTGAGTAGTTGGTCGTCATGGAGATGCTGATGTAACAAAAAGGGAAAAAGATTTAGCATATGGTCTAAAAGATGGCAAGGCAAGCAAAATCACCCATTTTATACAATTATTTTATATTATATTAATGTGTCTGTAGTTGTGTTTTTTTTCAGAAACTTTCCAAGTTATATAAATATTTTTATTAATTGCCATTCCATGTTTTACATGTCTCGCATATTGCAGTTGAAACACCACAAGGCTATGTAGTGCAATGGTCGTAAATTTCGTATAAAAATTTTGGATGAAACCAGGAAATATTTTGATAATGGGATAACTACAGTATTCCAGGTTACAAATGTTTCCTCTAGTAGAGACAGACATCCCCTAGAAATTGAAAATCAATACTATGGGTATTTGGATGATATAATTGAGTGTGACTTTAATTCCTTCAAATTAGTTGTGTTCGATGTCAAATGGTATATATTACTACTGCATGGAGGTGATGAGGAGAGAATTGTTATTCAACATGCGAATGGATTTTCGATGATTAAAACTATAGTGTTTGAAAATAAAAACGATCACTATGTTTTTCCAAGCCAGTGTGAACAGGTCTTCTACTCAAAGGTTCTAGGTAAGAGGGATTGGTCATTTGTTGTTAGATATGATCCAAGAGGAAGGCTAGTAAATTACACTATAGAGGAAGAATATGATATTGAAGAAGATCGAGATGATGCAAATAAACCGTAGAGGGATGATGTGTCAACAGACGAAGAATATGGAGAAGATGAACTAGGCGTAGGAGACAATGTAGTACCAGATATTGATGATGATATCGATGAAGATATGCTCGAAATTGACATTGATGTAGATCATGATGATATCGGAAATACTTTGAAAATTGTTTCTTAATCGAATGTTGTAGATACAGATATTGAGTTGGATGAAGAAGAAGATACAAAAGAAGAATGATACATATATTAAGTTGGGCGAGGTACGTAGCAATATTCCTTGATAATTTGTATGAATTATTCTCTTTAAATAATTTACATATGTGGTTTTATTACATTTTTATAAGTTTTATGCAATTTTTTATATCCTATGTCATATGTTGTTTTCCGGTAGTTTATATGCCTAAATCTAACTAGTATGTTGCTTTCGATTATTTTATATTTTGTAGATTGGGTGTTGCGGAATTGAGAGCAATGTGAGGGGGACGGGAGAGGCCATATGAGATTCGAACTTTACATGGTTGGCCTTGTTCAGTAGATAATAAATTATTCTTGAAACCAAGAGAAGATCATTCATCTTTATACAATTGAACCTTGGTTGTAGACTACATTTCATTTTGAAATAGCTGATGCAGCTTGCGCAATTTATCATGAAGTACCTGTTTATCGACGTTATTTCCTTTGCACTAGATGTGGGTATGTGAATCTCAAACCAACTTTAAAAGGAAAAACTAAAATACATTGTACTGTCAGTAGACGTGGCCAACATCAATGACCTTTGAATAGGGCCAACGTTGAAATTTCCACAAATTTTTTCAGTGTGCACTGAAATTTGACTAGGGAATATTATTCACATGTATTCACAATATGGGAGGATTTTCGGACTCAAAGATGACTCACCCAAGAAATAGTACTATATATCACTGATGACATGTGAATGGGGCCAACGTTAGATTTTTTCAATGTGTGCTTGTATGGACTGAAATTTGACATGGTTAGAGTAGACACATGTGTTGAATTCCCCTCTCTCCCATGTGGACATGTTATCTATGGAAAATACTGGACATTGACATTTTATCTATGTAAATTTTCCTTCTCTTTCAACATGAACTCAGAATTCGAATAGGTCCAAAAAAAATTGTGTTTTCTCTTGAATTTTCTGACATTCGTTGGAACCCTATAGTGGGAATTTGTTCCAAATGTACTAGTGTTAAGGTGTTTCTTTTAAAATTATTTCGACATGCATGTTGATGCATCTAGTGCAAGGGGGATAATGTTGATAAACAAGTACTTGATAAATTGCACAAGCTTCATCAGATATTTCTTGTCTTTGTTTTTTTCTCTCATCTAAGTTTTTTATGCTCCATTCACAAGAGTAGCTTCAAATATTTGATGAAATGTCAGCTGGCACCTTATTCTTTCCACCAATCACATTGGCCTAATTGGAATGCATGATGTTAATTTATAATGACAGAGGCGATGAGTATAAACATCAACATGACCATGACATGGATGGGTATGTCATGAATTCCAGGAACGAAAATCCGAGAAAGATAAAATGAAAGTAGTATAACATTGTAGATATCGAGTACTGGGAATTTATGTCATCTTTGAGTCAGGAAACCCTCACTCCAATATCATGGAGGCATGTGAGCCTCCATCCCATGCAAAATTTCAGTGCATTTAGAAACAATTTGAATGTTTTTTAACATTGGCCCCATTCATAGGTCACTGTTTCCCATGTCTAGTCGCTGTAGTAGTATGTCTTTTAAGTTTTTATTTTAAATTATTTCGACATGCACTTTGATGCATCTATTGCAAGGGTGATAACGTTGATAAACATGTACTTGATAAATCGCACAAGATTCATCAAATATTTCTTGTCTTCGTTTTTTTCTCTCATCTAATTTTGTGTGCTCCATTCACTAGAGTAGCTTGAAATCATTGATTAAATGTCGGTTGGCGCCTTCTTCTTGCCACCAATATCATGGGCCTAAATTGGCATGCATGATGTTCATTTATAACGACATAGGTGATGAGTATAAATATCAACACACCCATGACGTGAATGGGTATGTTGGGAATTCCAAGAACGATAATCCGAGAAATTTCAAATGAAAGTAGGATGACATCGAAGATGACGAGTACTGGTCTTTTCCATCGTCTTTGCGTATGGAAAGGCTCCCATGTCATGGAGGAATGCGAACCACCAGTCCATGCCAAATTTTAGTGCATTCAGAAACATTTTATAAAATTTTCAACGTTGGCCCCATTCACAGGTCATTATTTGCCATTTCTAGTCACTGCAGTACTATGTCCTTTAGGTGTTTCTTTTAAAATTATTTCGACATGCACATTGACGCATCTAGTGCAAGGGTGGTAACATTGATAAACAATTACTTGATAAATCGCACAAGCTTCATCGGATATTTCTTGTCTTTGTTTTTTCTCTCATCTAATTGTTTTGCACTCCATTCACTAGAGTAGCTCAAAATCATTGATGAAATGTCGGCTAGCACCTTCTTCTTGCCACCAATCGCATGGGCCTAATTGGAATGCATGATTTTCGTTTTGAATGACATAGGAGATTTGTATAAAGATCGGAATGACCATGACATGGATGGGTATGTCGAGAATTCTAGGCACGACTATTCAAGAAAGTTCAATTGAAAGTAGGATGACATCAGAGATGCCGAGAACTGGGCAGTTCCATCGTCATTGAGTCTAAAAACCCTCCCATATAGTGGACACATGTGAACCTCCATTCCATGCCAAATCTCATTAAATAGTGGGGGCATCTTGTTTTCTCTTCAATTCATTCCCTATACTTCAATGAAGGAGTGTTTGTTAGTGGTGGTGCTTTTTGTGTGGGATAATTTTTTTTCTTGAGAGTTTTTAATATAACTATGACTCCTACTATTTCTATCGTAGATAGGCTCTTATGGTATTGGGTTAATGTGTGTTTTCCAATGTTTACGAGAATATCAATCTGGACCCTTCTTTAGAAGTAAGGATGGTTAATGATGCATTCTTGGTTGCGATGTCAGTTTAGAGTAGGAGGAAACATGTTTTTCCTATTAAGAAGCTCAAAGCACCCATGTACTTGATGGAATTGCATAGTGAAAACCATCTATATTTTTTTCTTTCCACTATTAGAATTATCTTACAAAGCAGCTTTGCGAGGAGGGATTAATTGTTGTTGTTGTTTAATGTATAGGAGGGATTAATTTTATCCCATGTTGGAAAATGAAATATCATAAAGACTATATCCAAGAAATTGATATTTATGAGGAGTTCGATATCTATAGGGATTTGGTGTCCAAGAAAGAAAAAAATTTGTCCAATAAATAAGTGTATCTAAATCCTCTCAGGTTGAGAGAAAGCATAAGTTTCTCTTAATGGTATTCAAAGAGCACCCGAGGCTCAAGAAATAGGTTAAATTGTGTCCCTATGTGTTACATTCTAGCTAACCAGCTAACCAAAAAAACTTATAAAGCAGGGAATTCGTGCTTTTATGTTTCAGCATACCCCCTTAGTACCCATATATTTCTTATTAAACTTCATACTAATAGTTTAACAAAGTTACCAGTAGTGCATCAAGCATAGGTCCTTCATATCAAGTTCTCTTTCCAAATTTTCTTTGCACATTGATTTGAGTCTCTAAATTTCATCCATGTATAAGATCATCTACTTGCTAGACTAAAATAAGAAGATTAAAAGAGTACCATGCATGTGGTGCCTACTTCAACCCATAGTATTTTTTATCTTGCAGATATGTCTCATGCCTAAGCACCTCAAAGCCTCTTGCTTGATTTATGTACACGTCCTCAATAATACCATCAATAAATTTTATTTTCACATCTATTTGATATATATGCCAACCAAGAATTGATGCTAAAGAGACAATATTTGATGGAGATATACTTGGAAACATGAGTAATTTGTTTTCATAATCAACTCTTTTTTGGACAACCCTCTAGCCACTTGTAGAGCTTTGAATTTTTCTATGCTGCCATCGGCTGCATGCCTGACCTTGTACAACATGGATTCAATAACACACTTCACCCCTTTGGTTTAGACATAATATCCCACACATCAATCCTCAATATATTGTCCTTGTTCACCATGAAACTCGACCAAACTTATTTACTTGTTTCCTTCTCAAAATTACAAGAGTCTACATCAAATGTTGAAAGAAAATTGGTGATACATAATTCTTTAATTTCTTAGTATATGTGTTACTTGAAATGAAGTCTTGGGAGCTCCAAATTGCTCTGCAACATTGTGTAATGTTTAGATGAGCGACACATGATTTTTGGTTAAAGTAGAGGTAAATATGAATTCCTTGCACCTCTGGAAGCTTGATGATCTAACTGTGATTATTTAAAATCTGTGGATCAACCTTTTGGGAAGAAGGATACTCTACTTCCCTAGTGACAATAGGAGGTTCTTGAGAATTGGAGGATCATGCATCTTCATCAAATTTGACATATTTGCTCACAACTACCTTCCAGAAAGATGGAATGTAGATTTTGTAACATTGGAGGTTTTAAACTCTTAGTCCATGTCCTAATAACCCCTAAAAACAATATAGTTCTCATGATAATAAAAATTAAAAATTAAAACAATTAAAAATATTATTATTTTTTATTACATTGTAATATATATTATATATATTACAATGAAATATATATATTATATATTACATTGTAATATATATATAATATATATTACAATGTAATATATGTAAACCCCCGATGCTAGATTATAACCAAAACCGTGAATCTTGCAATTGTACAGAGACAATCGACGCGTACTGAACCCTCGAACCGACCCAACTACAAACTATGACACGAGGCCGAGGGGGTGGGTTTCCATTGTGCAAGCAGGCACACGAGGGGTTTCGATTGGACAAGCAGGAGCAAGAGCAGTATTAGGAGCAGGAGCACCAGTGGCAATGCCTTCAGTATGTGAATAATTTCCCACCCATCACCTAAACAAAAGTGATATGTTTAAGTTATATGTGAAACTTGTTACCTGGGACAAAATATTTACAGTGTTTATTTTGTTAAAAACACTTTATGAACTTGATAAACCTTTACCTTCCATGTAGAAATCGAGCCACCATTTAGAGATATATGTTGTCAAGAAAATAAGTCCCTTAGGTTTTTTTTTATTCGAGTAGTTGCAAAGTCATAGGGATAGCTGTCATCGTTTTCCTACTCATCGCGATTAATATAAGAAGATAGCCATTATATAGATATAGTTTCCAAGAAGGGATCCGTGGGGAATATATCTTCAAGTCACTAGGATGGAAGCTGCCAAATTTTAATCGAGCCATCACCAGATTTAGTCGGTAATTATGTACATAAAAAACACAGGGGAGAAGCCTTATAAATATCAATTCTTAAAACCCTACCCTATTTGCAAAAAAATTTCCTGTGTGAACCCGTTGGTACTCTGAGAGGTCAAAATAACTGGTACAAATGTAGTTTTTAGGGTTCATCTCATTTTCCCAAAACATTATTCTTAGATTCGAAATCATGCCCTATTCAACCATCTTTTTCTCTTGGCATGTGTTGCTTGGGTTTTCATGCAAGCATGTGCTAATGTGCACCTACTAACTTGTAGTAGCAGTTTAGATCAAACAGTAAAAGTAAATAAATGTAAAAAGTAAATCTTGATCTAACATATGCAAGAAAATAATTCTAGATTAAAAATAGTAAACAAAATGGATCCATGAGAGAAACAAATAAGAACTTTAATATTTTCTATTACCTCAAAGGGTGAGGATGGTTGAGCTTGAGCAACTGCAATGGTGAGGTGCTCCAAAGCTCCAATGATCTCTTCTCATCCAATATGCTAATGGGGATTTTCAAACTCAAAAAGGAGGCTAGGGATCTCAAGAAAGAATTTGGCAGCATAAGGATAGGATGAATGTGGATGAATAGTGAGGAGCCCCTATCACCTTTTTATAGCTTTTTGGTGATGGAGAATACCATTATGGTTTAAGGAAACCAATGGTATTGGTAAAAATGGTTTAATTTTATTTTTCCTCTTTTTTCTCTTTTTCCTTTTTGAATACTATTCCCTTTTAATTGATTTTTGGGAATTTTGGACCCCTTTTGAGGGTTTTTTGTATTTTCTAAGGAAAATTAAATATTTTGAGGGGAAAAAGATGTATTTTGGTCTTTTTGGTGACCTTTTGAAGGTTTTAGAGGCTAAAATGGTTGGAAAAGTGGACAAATGGGTCATGTGAATAGGGAAAAGAGCTAGTGAGTACTTTTTGGGTGTTAACAGCACGGGTTTGTAATAAATCCACTAGAGATGGACTTTATAGCTACAACTCATCTACTACAGCCTTTCCCTGCCCTTGGATTGTGCTTCATGCATTAATTGATTTTGTAATATTGTTACTTTGAAATGTTCAAAACTTTCAAAATTTCAATACTCAGAAATGGAGCTTTGATGACCATCTAATTTGGGACTCCCAACCTGCTCCATTCATGCCCTATATTTCAATTATACGGAAAAGGGGCAATGGTGTAGTATTATCCAGTCAATACATAATAGTTCTCTACTCTCACTTTCTGTGTCATGCAAAAATTATTTTGGCCTACTTCTAACGTGTAGACACAACTAATGTTTCTATGATATAAAGTTGTAAATCAATCAAGTCAAACAATACTACTCATCCCTTTCTTTTGAGTATCGAAAAAAGTGTGCATATAAGTGTGAACATGTGAGAGAGTGTAATGTACCAGCTTATGTCAATGATACTAAAACTCTTTTCTTCTCGAATTTAATTAAAACAATGGTTAGGGAAGCTAGAATTGTTGGGGATGGGAAAGATCAGAGGCTATAGAAGGCTAGAAGGTTCTGATGTGTTCTGATACCTATGCACAAATTATTGATTCCATTGATGTTTCAGTAGCATCAAGCTTCAATTTACTCAAATGCTCCTGGGCCACTCAACATATGCAAACTAGTATGGATGAGATATTTAACTGAAAGATGGGGATGGGTGTTTTTGAACTTACAAAGGTTAAATATCAATTAATAAGATCCATTAAACAGTAAAAATCATTCCGAAAAGTTTCAAAGAGATATGAGCAAGTCTCACATAAACATTCATAAAATTGCCTTCTAGGATAGCTCAGCTAGTGCAA
The DNA here is from genome assembly GCA_027924585.1 of Larix kaempferi. Taxonomy (NCBI): domain Eukaryota; kingdom Viridiplantae; phylum Streptophyta; class Pinopsida; order Pinales; family Pinaceae; genus Larix; species Larix kaempferi. The sequence goes on from BSBM01000017.1 coordinate 41,659,813, forward strand.
ATTCAGGATTTCCAAACAGTATTTAGAGGCTCGTTAATTTATGATTTGAAGAATGTAATGTGATTTTTGGCATCTTATTGATCTCCAGGAACAATAATTACTTCACTTGGATACGTTCTCATGCATTTATTACTTGCAAACTGGAGACTAGTCAAATTCTATCTAAATCCTGGAAGGGTGGAGAAATCTGAGTTCTGCAATTTTATTCAAGATGAATAATATCAGAGTACTAAATTCATTGTTAATACATCATATGTGGTCAAAGAGGCTCCTCATATAATTACATAACATTCTCTCCATTCCTACTGAACATTACAATACTAGAAATCAATGAATGGCTCTGAGATTCGAACCACAGACTTGAAGAAGATTTCTGAAATTAGACCTGAGATTAGTTCAACTATAGGACCTACAACTAATAGCATTGATAATTTAATAATTCCATCATCCTCTCACATGAAGCTGGGGCACATATCCCAACCTTGACCAGGGGAACACCTCCCAAGTCTTTGAGGCAAAAATTACTCTAATACAATTCTTCAAACTGACAAAATATGTGAATGTGGTGAGAACTGGGTTATTTATGGAGAGAGTGTCACTTGTGGAGAAATTAAACCAACAAATGCACCTTCCCTGAGTGGGTGAGGAAAGCTAGCTTTCCTTTTTGCTTTGCTTTCCTTCTTTTCTGCTTTGTCTGCTTTTCCTTGCTTTTCCACTTTCTGCCTTTGCTTTTCCTACTTTTTCTAGCTTTTCTTGAATTTCCTGATTTACTAAACTTTCCTTATTTTCTAATATTTCATGCTTTTGATGAGATTTTTCCACCTTTCTAATTTTTTTAGCTTTGGCATCTTTTCTCTTTTCTTCCTCCTCAAGCTATCTTAGTAAACCTTATCCTCCTATGTGCTCAAGTGGAGCCTTATCCTATTTTATTCCACATAAAAATATTAAATGCATAAATTAAATAATCCATGTGCATAATTAAACTTAGGATATCATTTATTGCAAATTCTAATTAATTAATTGCCTAGGAATTCCAAAATTAACACCATGGTTATGAAACTACCTCCTCAACCCAAGTGATTGGTTGGGTTAGGAACTTGTTCCAATTCTCATTGTTGTGGGGACATGACAATCCTCCCCACCCAACATTTCTTGTCCTCAAGCAATTTCAAACTAGGATGTTGTAAGATATGTTCTCCTTCCCAAGTAGCATCCTCACTAGGTAGTCCTTCCCACTGCACAAAAAATTCTTTAAGGATTATGCTCCTTAACTTATTTTCTCGGAATTCCAAAATATTCTCAGGTATCAGTACCAAATTCTCTTAATCATCAAGGGGTGGCAAGTATGGTGAATATTTGACTTGCTGCCCTACTGCTCTCTTCAAACAAGACAGATGGAAAACATTGTGAATCTGGATGCCTGGAGGCAACTCTAACTCATAAGCCACTTCACCGATATTTCTCAAAACTTGGTAGAGTCCATAGAACCTTGGATGAAAATTATCATCCCCTTTAGGATTTAATGTTGACTTCCTATAGGGATACAACCTCAAATATACCAGATCTCCAACCTGGAAAGCTTGCTCAACTCTATGCTTATCTGCTTGCACTTTTTGTCAATTCTATGCTACCTGCAAGTTGTTCTTGAGAGTCCTAAGTATGTATTGAATCTATTGGATCCAATCCTTTTATTTTTGTTTCTTACAACCACCAAATATCATATAATAGAAATTAAGTTCATCATATCCATAAAGAGCCTTAAAGGGAGACATACCAATCGAAAGATGAAAAGTGGTGTTGTAACAAAATTCTCCCAAATGGATCCAAGTGGTTCATGACTTCTGTTGGATGGAGACATAGTTTCTTAGGTACCCTTCCAGCCATTATTTTACTCTCTCTATTTGGCCATTAATTTGTGGATGGTATCTAGTACTGATGTCCAAACATGTTCCTACTAATTTGAACAATTCTTAGCAAAATTTGCTAGTAAACTTATTGTCCCTGTCACTGATGATGGACTTGGGTAAGCCATGAAGTTTGAAAACTTCTTTGATGAAAATTTCAGCCACTTGGATGGATGAAATATTATTGGTGATAGAAAAAAAATGTGCATATTTATTCAACCTATCAACCACAACAAAAATATTTTCTTTACCTTGGCTCTTTCGAAGTCCTATGATAAAATCCATTGATACACTCTCCCATTTTTGCTCTAGGATGGGGAGTGGTTGGAGGAGCTCTGTTGTATGAGTGTTCTCCACTTTATTTTTCTGTCATGCCACATATGACCTGACATATTCCATCACTTCCTTCTTCAGGCCCTTCCATGTGAACCTTTCCCTCGCCTTCCTATAAGTCTTCACAAACCCCGTATGTCCTGCTAGAGGCACATCATGGGAAGCTTCGAGAATCTTCTTCTTTAGGATGGATTCTGGAACTATAAAGATCCTATCCTTATAATAAATGACATCATTAAGGATCTTATAATCATTATCATGAATTAATCCATCAAATGAATCACAAGCAAACTGATTCTTTGTATACTCTACTCCAAGTTGTGTTTTCCAATCATCTTGAAATTTGAACAATACAAGTGTGGGTTTTCTAGAAAGTGCATTAGCTACAATGTTCATATTACCCTTCTTATACTCAATATTAAAGTCAAATTCTTAGACCTTGCTTACCCACTTCGATTTCCTATCATTCAACTCCTTTTGGGTTAAGAAGTGCCTCAAACTGTTGTGGTCAGTTTTGATGATAAACTTACCTCCCACCAAATACTGTCTGAACTTGACTAGTGCATGCATGATGGCTGGAATCTCTTTGTCATAAACTGAATACAACCTTTCATGTCGCTGCAATTTTCTTCTCTCAAAGGCCAAGGGATTCTTATTTTGCAACAAGACTGCTCCAATCACATTCCCTAAAGCATCACACTCAAGAACAAAAGGTTGAGAACAATATGGAAGTGCAAGAACATGAGAACTGCTCATTACCTCTTTCATAATGTTGAACACTTGTTCAGATTCTTCTGTCTAATGGAAGGATCCTTTCTTAGTGAGATCTATTAAAGGAGATGTCAACCTGGAAAAGACTTTGACAAACTTTAGGTAGTAGATACATATCCCAATGAACCCTCTTAGTTTAGTGAGATTTTTAGGACTAGGCCAATCAAGAATGGCTTGGATCTTTCCCATGTGAACTTTAAATCCATCTTGACCAATCACATGACCAAGACGCAAAATCTCAGTCATTCCAAACTTAGACTTGGTTATCTTTGCATAAAAACATTGATCTGCCAAGATTGTTAGTACAATATCCAAATGATGCAAATGCTCTTCCCAAGTCCTACTATAGATTAAAATATCATCAAAGAAGACAAGTGCAAACTTACAGAGATGTTTCCTAAACACTTTGTTCATGCAAGATTGAAAATTTGTAGGTGCATTTGTTAGGCCAAAAGGCATAACTAGAAACTCAAAGTTCCCATGGTGGCACCGAAAGGCTGTCTTCTGTATGTCTTCTTCTCTCATGTTGATTTGATGGTAGCCAGATCTAAGGTCACTATTAGAAAAATAAGTGGCCCCACGGAGCTCATCCATAAGTTCATCTATCCTTGGAATAGGATATCTATTCTTGATAGTCTTCTTATTAAGAGCTCGGTAATCTATGTAGATTATCATGGTTCCATATTTCTTCTTCACAAGAACTACCGATCAGGCAAAAGGACTTGAACTCGGCCTAATGAAACCCAAGTCAAGTATCTCCTTAATGGTTCACTCTATTTCATCAATGAATCTCTTTGGATGCTTGTAAGGATGCACCTTGATATGTGATGTTCCTATCTCCAACTCAATCCTATGCTCTCCTCCTCTATCTGGAGGCCTACCATGAGGAAGGTCCCCAAATACCTTCTTATGCTTTTGGAGCATCTTTTGAATGTCTTTAGGAAAATGAGATACTTCGAATGATATTCCCTTAGTGGTGATTAGGCATTCAAAAACCCACTCAATGTCTCCATGCCTTAGAATGGATCTCATACTGTGTGCACTTACCATTTGTTTGGGATAGGTGTCGATTCCCTTCAACACTATCTATTCAACATTTTCTCCTTTGAATGTCATTTCAGGAACTTGGTAATATACTGAATTCTTACCAATGGAGTGCAGCCATTGGAATCCCAAAACCAAGTTAGTATCAGCCACATCAACAACATAAAAACTATCTGTAATGGTATCCTCTCCTATACAAATATGCAATTTAGGAATCCATCTACGACGACTCATAGAATGATTACCTAGAATGATAATAGTGAAACCTCAAAAATTTCCAGTGTGCAACTTCCTTATTTCAACCAAAGTTGAATCAGTGAAGTTGTGTGTTTCTCCTCCATCCACTAACACAGTGACTGATTTTCCTTGAACCACTCCTTTGAATCTGAGTGTATGGTAGCGAGGCACTCCTAAGAGTACTGCAATCTTTCTCACCTATGGAGTAGGTTCTTCTTCTACAGTATCATAGGCCACTTCTACATATATTGGGAGATCTTCTTCTTCCTCCTCAACTTCACTCTCTAAGTAAACCTCAATGTAGTGTGCCTCTCCTTTGGCACATCTATTCCTAGGAACCCATGGCTCCTGAGAAGTGAAGCACAACTTCTTTCTTCTCAACTCATCTCGGTCATTAGCATAGTTATCCTTTCTGAAATTTCTAGAAGGAATATTCATTGGTGGCATTTGGTTCTTGAACTCAGTAGGACCAATAGTCCTTGGTGGAAATCCGGTCCTTCGAAGAGAGTCTTCCAAGTCTCTAGTTCGACTTAGTGCATCTTGCAAGGTGTTGGGTCTGTAGGCTTTCACCAAGCCTTTCAAAGGTTCTGACAACCCTTTAATGAATAATAAAATCATCCTAGCTTCTGAAATGTCAGAGACCATCACAAGGGAATTTTCTTCCTAGAATCTAAATATCTTCTTGGACTCATAGAATAAAATTAAGAGCAAGTTAAGAGGACAATGCTTTGATACCACTGTAATGTACCAACTTATGTCAGTGATACAAAAACTCTTTTCTTCTCAAATTTAATTAAAACAATGGTTAGGGAAGCTAGAAATGTTGGGGATGGGAAATATCTGAGGCTATGGAAGGGTGGAAGGTTATGATGTGGTTTGATACCTTTGCACAAAGTATTGAGGCCATTGATGTTTCAATATTAGAAATCTACAATTTACTCCAAAGCTCTTGGGCCACTCAACATATGCAGACTAGTATGGATGAGATATTTAACTGAAAGATGGGGATGGGTTTTTAGGAAATTAAGGAGGTTAAATATAAATTAATAACATTCATTAAATAGTAAAACATCATTCCAGAAATTTTCAAATAGATCTAAGCAAGTCTCACATAAACATACATAAAAATGCCTTTTAGGACAACTAAGCTAGTGCGAATTCAGGATTTCCAAATAGGATTTAGAGGCTCACAAATTTATGATATGAGTAATGGGATGTGATTTTTGGTATCGTATTGATATCCAGGACCAATAATTACTTCATTTGGATATGTTCTCATGCATTTATTACTTGCAAAATGGAAACTAGTCAAATTCTAGCTAAATTTAGGAAGGGTGGAGAAATATGAGAAGAAATCCGAGTTCTGCAATTTTATTCAAGCTGAAGTATATCAGAGGAATAAATTAACTATTAATACATAATATGTGGTCCAGGGGTCTCCTCGTATCATTACAAAATATTCTCTCCATTCCTACTGAACATTACAATACAAGAAATCATTGAATGGCTCTAAGATTCGAACCACAGACTTGAAGAAGGTTTTTGAAATTCGACCTGAGGTTAGTTCAGATACAAGACCTGCAAATAATATCAGTGAAAATGGTTGAATTCCACCATCCTCTCACATGAAGCTGGGGCACATCTGTCACCTACCAAAATTTTGACAATATTTATTTTATTTGCAAAATACTTTATGTTAAATTATAATTACAAAGTTTTGTAATTATGACCAAGTTTGGTCAAGGATGATTGTAATTACTGATTATTATTATTTAATAAATTAAAATAGGAGACAAACACTCAAGGGAACTATTAAATGAGTGTTCACTAACCCACTAGGAGGAATGGAAGCTGTTAGAAGGCATAGGGTAGATGGAAGCATTTGCACTCCACCACTAGGTGTTCGTTATGGGACAACTACCCCTAAATTCATGGCATTATCCCCCAGGTGGGTGGAAGAGAGAAGTCAGCTCATTAATGACCAGTTAACCACTAAAAGGCCAAGGTAGCCTAGATAAGGCAATTCGAATTGAGCAGGTAGCTCCTACAATATTTTCTGCAGAAATATTTCCTCAAGTGTATCAGGTGATCACTGAGAGATTCGAATAGGGAGGCTATGTGAGAGTGCAACTGTGAGTCTGCTAGTTATACTGAGAAGGAAAACCAGAGGTGCTGGTGTAGGTCTCTTTGACTGCTGAGTCTTTATGATTGGATAATCTATATTCTACTGCAAGTTGATGTACTAAGGCTTCTACAGAATCTTCCTCCTGGTGGTTCAGTGAATAGGCTCAGGGGTCCTAAGGAAAGTAACTTGGCTGTCTTCAGGAATAGGTTGGGTGGAACATGTTCCTTAGGCTATTTGTTTCTCCTACAGTCAACCAGGTTTTACTGTTCTTACTTTTGTTTACAGTTAAATGTTTTCTGCATGGTAGAATTATTATTTACAGTTATATAGAAAGAACTAATTCATTTTTTGACTTAAGGATGATATGTTTCAAGAATGATTAAGTAATTGAAATGAGTAATTAAATTATTTTCTGTATTTTTCCCATACTATTATCTGTATAGTACTCTAGTACAGAAAAGTAAAATTAATATGAGTGATAGGCAGAATGCCATTTGAATGAAAAGATGAATACAGTATTCTTCTTGTTAAATTCTGTCATACAATCATATGTTTTAAAACGCAGGAAATAGTACAGTATAGTATAAACAGATGCATAGAATTCATCTATTTCTTAAATAAAATAAAAACACATTTTATTTCTGCACAGATTTATATTTTCCATTTCAACTTCATCTATTTCAGATAGTAATAATATGCTATTCAATATTATAAATTCCATTATTTCAATCACTTCATAGTCTAAGAAATATAGTAGCTGCAAAACTATTCTCTGTACATAATTGTTATAAGTAAGCACATATTATTTCTTCACTAACTATCACATTTGATTTCAATTATTAAATACAAATACCTGCACAGTAGCATCAAAACCGTATGTTATCACAGACCCTAGATTCTAAATGTTTATTTAGTACATAGTTCATAAACTTCATATCAAGCCATTCATGGAAAACACTGTTAATATATCTGAAGTTATAACAGAAATGTCTGTCCAAACCCTAACCAACATTTTATATAACCATACCATCTTTTATACATGTCGAGTTTACCAAAAAGACACTAATTATCATTTAAAAAATAGTACAATTTTCATATCAATGTTTAACAATAGCTTACAACCCTAACTAGAAACATACACATTGTCGAAAACATTTCATGCACAGGTTAAGGCCCAATTTTGGGTTCAAAAGCTCAGTACAAGCAAGATTTCCAACTACACCTACAGGGTAGGGTTTCACTCATTGAAACGAGATCCAACCATATAGCATTTCCATTTCAAAACAATATGAAGACCAAACTTTACCAAATCACTAATTTAAAAACGATAACGAAGTACAGGAACTATCTAACAATAGTTATACAAACATTTTCTCAACCAATATTTTAAAAAAAATTATTTCATTACAAAACGAGCCATTGTCTTACAAGTGTAACTGAACCCTCGGCTCTTGGTTTCACATTCAACCGAATAACCAAAATTTGAGAGAACTTACATTACATAGGGTCTATCACTTATCAACCAGAAGCACTAAAACAAGTTCAAGGTTCCCAAAACTACACAGGGTTTTACCCTTAACCAACAATAGTACAAAATCAAGTTCAAAGTTCTTTTCAAATGACGCAGCCAAGCATCACAGAGCCGAATAGAAACTTAAACAACTGAGGATTATCCTCTCTACAACATTTATCAAATTAAAACATTAAAACTTAACCCTCGGCCATTACTCGAATAGGGTCGATTTTTTCCAACTCTCGTCACACAGTAATCACTAGCTAAACCGTGCCAAAGGAACCTACGAGGTTTCAACAACCATGGAGGCTTACCAAGATGTATTTGTAGCATACCCATTCCAAATATTTTGCATAGGAACCTTCCAACGAAGTGATACTTGTCAATCACATATTAGAATGGTTAGAAAACATGAAATGCAGATATAAACTAAGTATTACTATTTGACTGTTATTATCATTGAAACTTACCAATTGTGCTAAAGCTCCTAGACTTAGACACTCCACACCAGTAAAACGATGAAGCCTGATGGCATTTGCAGCAACCACGAGCTAAACACATAAGACCATTTCACAAACTAAAGAATCGAACCCCAGTTCAAATTACATTCAACAACTGACAGAAGAACCACACACAACTACCATGGCTATATCATAGCTATTTTGCACAAGAGTGTAAACCTATAACTTTTAAACTCTATCCAACAGGTCCAAGGTTTGAAACCAAGGAAGGACTCCTCCTCATAGAAAACTCTAAACCCTGCATTGCAACATCACGGTTGGCTCGTCTACCTTACCACTAAATGCAACAATGAAGATAGGAAAACCAATTTTCATTACTTACCAACGCGAGATTAGGGTTTCATTCTCAGCCATAGATCTTATGAAGATCAACGGTGGATTAGCTTCCAGTCGAGCACGTTGATATTCAAGCGATGATTGCAATGAATACTGCATTGATTACTTCATCTACCAAGTCACCAAGTCAGCAGACCGAGAGCTAGTGCAGGGCACAGCTCAGCCTTATTTGGTGCTCATTGCAAATGTAATCACGTGAAGACTACAACCGAGCTTCCACTTCACTTAACAAGTCGAAGGACGTTAATGGTAGTCCTGTCAATGCCAGTTTTGAAAGCATGCCAAGTACCAAACTCATTATCCTATCAACATCGAAATCATTGCAATGTTAGATTCATGGATCACATTTTATAATAGTCTCTATAGTTTATTGTTAGGTATCATAACAATAGTAATACATCTCAATATAGGTGTGCGAATCCATAGTTCACTATAGAGTGTATATATTTCTATAGTTTATGAATAGCCATTTACGAATAGTTAAAGTTTTGTTGATACACATTTTAATTCTAGTATAAGCACTATATTCATAATATATTTCACACATTAGCTATGTATTGAAATACTTGGATAAGAGTAAGACTATAGGTAAAGTTTGCATGCACAATATAATGTTAATTTATAGCATTAGTACTATAACTACTATATATTTCATATATTGTTAATCAAATGATAATTGTGAGACTTTAGAATAGTCTATGTTCTGTTGATGCAAAATGTAATGATAGTTCAATTTGAAATAGTATAAACATTATTTCTACAAACTTTCAAATAGAGTTACATTTGGGCATTGGTATCAACACTTGACGTAATGACAATAGTCATATTAGGGTGACTTCTCCTAGATAATCAATATAGCATTATAACAGCAATTTGACGACGTAAATTTTAGTAACACTGAAGAGTTTGTAATCCAACACGTAAGCTAGAATTGGAAACAAAATATCCATACCTCCAGTAACTGTTTTGCAATGAAGTACTTAGTATTTTCTTATTTACACTGACAATGAATTGAAAGACACATGAACTCTTAACTCATATTTTATCGTAGAATTTCTTACCTGCGTTCTGTACATGGAAACAGGATTCAAATGCCTTAGCTAAACATAGCTAAGTAAACCCCAGAGTACCTCGTAGGACCCCTTCGTCATCATACAAACAAACTGTGAGCACATCATCAAGAACATCATAATAATACAAACCTATGTACAACATATAATTACTTTTAGAACTTAGATAGATCTGAAGACTGCATTCTTGTGTTACGATCATAACGTGTATTTCATTAAACAGTTTAGCATCCATTTAATCTGCAATAGTAATTACAACTAACATCATATTTTATTTTGAGAAATTTGACGTGTCATCATTATTAATTATCCTAGTTAAGAGAATTAACTATTTTATATGTTCCGCACTAACAACTTCGATAATTATTGTTAGTTTAAAATTTTTAAAATTTTTGATATTTTACGGGATGTTACATGTGGTATCAGAGCTCACATTCGAACTCTAGGCCTAAAAAGGTCCAAAGAACACACAACAGAAAATTTTATTATAGCAAAAATCTTACTAATTAAATTTTTAAACTATTGTGTTATACAGAAATTGTTTTTAAATTATAGGTATGGAAGGATCAACTGAACATATAGAGGACAAATTTCGACCCAATAGTCAGAGCATGGGACAACATTATGAAGAAGAATTCCATGGAGAATTAAATGACAATTCATCTGAATTGTTACGTGCATTTAAAGAGTTAAAAGCATAAATGAGATTTGTAAAACAAGACAATGAAAAAATTCTGAAGGCACAAGAGGAACTTAATCAAGTATTGTTTGAACAATGCCCAACTAATGAACAGGATAGGGAAATTGAAAATACCTTCAAGATTGAAGATTTACCTCATCGAGATAGGGGTAAAAAAATGAAAACTGATGATGCAAACAACATTTCAACATCATCAGAAGCTGCCCATGAAAAATGCAAAAATAAACGAAATTATTCAAGTGATCGCAATGAAGGAGACTACAAACCCAAAAGAAAAAGTCACAAATAGTATGAATAGATTTCTGGGGAGTGTTAACACCTAAAAAGTGCTCACTAGCTCATTTCCTTATTCACATGACCCATTTGTCCACTTTTCCACCATTTGAGCCTCTGAAGCCAACAAAAGGTCACCAAAAGACCTTAGTACACCCCTTTTCCCACTCAAAAAGATTATTTTTCCTAAAAAAACATAAAAAACCTCAAAAAGGGTCCAAATTCCCAAAAAATATTAAAAAGGGAATAAAAATATTAATTTTATTCAAAAAAGGAAAAAAGGAGGGAAAAGTACCTAAACCATGTTGGTCAATACCATTGGTTTCCACAAAACCACAAATGGTATTCCCCACCACCAAAACCTATAAAAAGGTGGTAGGGGATCCTCATTTCACATCCATTCATATTCCTATCCTCATGCTGCCAAAATCTCCCTTGAGTATTTGGCCATTGTAGAAACCTTGGAGAAAGGACCCATTGGAGATTGGAGCTGCTCACCATTGGAGCCATTCAAACAACCTTCATCACTTGGAGGTATTGTTCTTGCAAGCATTTGCTTGCCCCATTGTCAATACAAAAATTATTTTTTATCTTTCTTGTTCTTATTCTTTAATTCAAAATGCACATGCTAGATTAGTTTAGTTTAGATTTAGTTTATTGTTTTTGCTTTATATTGAAACTGCTGCTACTAGTTAGCAGGTGCCCATAGCACTAAGCCTGGTTGCAAAACCAGGCCAACAGGGAGTTCAAGAAAATCAAACCCCCAACCTTCAATGGTGAAACTGAGAAAGGAGAGACAACAGAAGCATGGCTGTCCGGCATGAAGAAGTACTTCCAAATTTATGATTATTCAGAATCATTGAAGGCAAATATGGCAATATACAACTTGATTGGGAAGGAAGGTATTTGGTGGTAGGACATGAAAAGAGTGAAGGGCATCAAAGACAAGGATGTGAATTGGAGCACTTTTAAAAGATAATTCAAGAAAAAGTTCTTATCTGAACAATACTATGAAGAAAAATCAAAGGAGTTCTATGATTTAAAGCTAGGAAGTATGAACATGAAAGAGATGAACAGTAAATTTCTGAATTTACTGAGGTATGTGCCATACCTCATGGGAGAAAAACCAAAGATTCAAAGATACCTGAGTTGTCTACCTTTCAACATCAAGGACATAATAGAGTATGACAATCCAAAGACCTTAGAAGGGGCCATGAGGAAAGCAACTTTTTGTTATGACACTAATAGGAAAAAGGAAGGGATATCTAACTGGAAAAATCATAAACCCAACAACTTTGAGCTGAAAAATAAAAATTTCAGGTTTAGTGGAAATTTTGGTTTCCAAAAGAAAAATTTTCAGAATCAGAATTTTCAAGGAAACAATCCCAGAAATAATCAGCAATAGAATTTTACAGCTCCTAGAAATACTCCCAATGCTACCAGAGCTAATGACCAAAAGGAACCTATTAAATGTTTTGAGTGTCAAGGTCCTCATTATGCATCAAAATGCCCCAAGAGGAAGCAGACAACTAACAATATTCATTCCATACAAACTGAACCTACTGTTGGAGACTTGGCAAGGGAGATGCCCAGAATTAATGTAGCACTAGACAACAGGCAAGCAGAGCATCAAGTCTCCATGGTAGAGATTGAAGGTATGCTACAAAAACACCCTGTTACTATTTTGATTGATCTATCTGCTAGCCTAAGTTATATATCACCAGATATTGTAGAAAGTTTTAATTTGAAAACATAAACATTCAATAAATCCTGGTTAGTTAGACTATCAATGGAAACAAAAAGGAAAGTATCTGATTTTATTGAAAGTTGTGTTTTATCCATGAATTAGTTAAAGACACAAACCAAGTTGAATGTTTTACCTTTAGGATCCTATGATCTCTTAATTGGAATGGGTTGGTTAGAAGTCCATCATGTCATTTTGAATTGTTATGAGAAGAGTTTTACATGTTTAAATGTGTTCGGATATCCACATCATCTTTTTCAGGATCTTGCATGCAATTAGGGTTTGCATGCACCTGCATGCACTTGCATGCATCCCAGTCACCAGTTTGATGCCTCCAGCACCTTATCCACCTTATTCTAGCACCCGGGAGCCACTTACTATAGATTTTTAGCCCTCCTAGGCTGAAAGGCGCCCACTTCTCACCTACTGCTAGACAAGGGCGCACTTGTTCACCTACCACTGCAGTTCCACTTCAGTTACATTCAGTTAGCTCCGATTCTCCCTGATTTGAGGCTAGTTTCACTCCTGACTAACTGTTTCACTTCCGTTGGACCTCCAGTTTGACTAGATGACTTGTTCCGACTTCAGTTAGTCTCCCATGCGTCCCCCACTAAGCCTCCTTCCCTTAATCAGTGCTACACACTTCAGTTAGACTCAGATTGACACCTGGATGACTGGTTCTTGTGCATTGATGACGACCACCGATTGATGATGAGGACTCCTAGTTGGAGTCAAGCTACTCCATTCAGTGATTCGAATGGCCTACTTAGTCAATTCGAATCGCTCATTAACTGATATTGTATTCTATTGTAATTCATTCACCCTTATTGGGATATTGAGCACTGCTGCATGTTTTGCACAGTTTTGCACCATATTTTCTATGTTCATCTGTTGTGACTGATTTACTTGTTCATTAGATCTGCTGTGACTAATTTTACATGGTATCAGAGCCATTGTAGGGACAAGATCTCTTTTCTACAGGTGTTTCTACAAGAAGATTTGACTGAATTGCTCAAATTGCAAAAAGTTTTGGCATGAGATATCTCAAGGGCATTCGCTCATGTGCATGCAAAGCTTAAAAATACTTCCAATACCACTCCAGAAGCTTGAGTTTCCACATAATTCCTGGATCTGATACATTGGACCCATTCAACATTGTTTGATCTCCAATCCCAGGTGTGATGCAACTCTAAAAGGGTGGATTGTTCGACCTTACGGTTCTTGGTTTGATTGTGATTTGCAGGTTATCAAGCTCCTCTTTTGCATTCGCTACACTGTGCATGCAAACTCCTCTTTTGCATTCGCTACACTCTGCATGCAAGCTCATCTACATCAGTTTGACTCGCTCCTAGCAATGGAATAATCTTCTTCAAATCCTATCCTCACCCCATTCAATTATTTTGATTGGAAAGATGATATGGAGATCATATTACGTTCAAAAGGTTACTACCGAGTCACTCTTGGTCTTGAATTGGAGCCAAACAATGTGTCAAATCGAACCAAACACTACAACAAGCTTGATGAAGCTTATGGTCTTCTTTGTCTCTCCATCTCCAAAGATCTTCACTTCCATCTCAGCAGATTGAAGACTCCAAAAGCTATATGGGAGCAACTTGAAACACTATTTGGCAAGCAGGATGAGCTTAGGGCTTTTCAATTAGAGAATGAATTGATTGCCCTTAGTCCTGAGAATTTCGAGACCATCAATGAATTCTTCACAAAATTCAAGAACTTGAACTTGCAATTGAAGAACAGTGGAGTTATCAAAGAGGATAAACAATTGATCCTCTCCATTATAAGCAAGCTTGGGAAAGATTATTCAGTATTTGTCTCTACTTTCAATTCCGGTCGGCTAACTACCCCGAATTGGAAGATGCCTACCTTGAATGCCTTCATTGAGTCCGTCACAAAAGAGCATGACAAGTTGATTCAAATGGGGTCCATAAGCTCCAAAGATTCAGCCCTATATGTTCAAGGACCCAAGATCTCAAATGGTAAAGGAAAGCAAAAGAAGGAGAAGCCCAAATTCAAGCCTCACAAGCAAAAAGACAAAGGCAAGCAAACGGATGCACCATCCAGTTCGAAATCCAAGCAAAAGGGCAAAGAAGGTAACCAAAAAACTAAATGTACTTATTGTAACCGTGGCTTTCATCCCGAAAGTTCATGTATGAAGAAGACTATAGATCAAATGGCCCTCCTTTTGGAAAAGAACAACATAACTCTTCCCGACGGTGCAAGGAAGAAGGATAGGAATGATGATCATGAAAGATGACAAGCACTCATGGCAACGGTTTCGAATCCCACTACTCTCTTGATAGATTCGGGTGCATCAAATCATATGGCTGCAAATATTGATTCTTTTTCCTCATTCGATCCAAACAGCTCCATCCCCATCCATTTGGGAGATGACTCAAAAATTTCTTCAAAGGGCAAAGGTACGATTCATGTAGAACATGGAAGCTTTCAGAATGTTCTCTATGTGCCTTCCTTGGCTTCAAATCTCCTTTCTGTGTATCAAATGACACACACTGGTGAACCAAAGCAAGTTACATTCAGCCCTAATACAGTTGAAATTTCTGATATCAAAAGTGGAAGACTAGTTGCAGTCGGAAAGGCAAATCACACTGCAAAATGCTATGAGTTTTCACACTTTATTCCGCTTGCAAAGCCCACCGCTCTTCGCACACATGGTAATGAGGTTAGTAGGATTTGGCATGAAATATTTGGACATCTTAATTATAAGTATTTGCTGCTGTTATCAAACAAATCCATGGTATATGGGCTCCCACAACTCCGTTCCTCGAAGGGAATATGCACTGGTTGCATCATTGGGAAGCACCCCGAGCACAGATTCGACCGCGGAAAAGCTAGCAGAGCTTCTACTATTTTGGGATTGATCCATTCTGATATCAGTGGTCCGCTGCCCCATATTTCATTAAATGGTTCAAGGTATGTTTTGACATTTATTGATGATTTTTCCCGCTTTACATGGGTATTCTTTCTCAAAAACAAGTCAGAAGTGCTTGGAAAATTCAAGGATTTTAAGGCTTCTGTTGAGACCACCACTGAGAGCAAGATCAAAGCTCTTAGATATGATAATGGTGGGGAATATATCAATTCCAAGTTGCTGCAAATTTGTGCCCAAAGTGGAATTAAGATCCAACATACAGTTCCCTACACACCCCAGCAGAACGGTGTAGCGGAAAGGAAAAATCGGTCACTAAAAGAGATGGCTACATGCATGATTGAATCGAAAGGTTTGGCTACAAATATTTGGGCTGAAGCAATCAATGTTGCTGCATATGTAAAGAACCGTGTTCCACATTCATCCGTGAAAGGTATGACTCCTTTCGAAGCATTCTTTGGTCACAAACCGGATGTGTCAAATTTGAGAGTTTTTGGCTCTACTGCATGGGCTAGAATTCCGTCTGAGAAGAGACGAGCTTTGGATCCACAAAGTATTGAGTGCATATTGATAGGATATGGGGAAGAATCAAAAGGATATAAACTCATGGATATCAGATCTAAAAAGATATTCATAGAGCGCAGTGTGCAATTTGAAGAACCGCTTCAAGAATTGCAACTAGTCGAGGAGAAGACTGCCGATTCACCGCATTCACCAGAAGAAGATCCGAGCAGCGATAATGAAGGTATGAGTTCTGATATTTCTGATATTGTAGCATCATATGATGATCATGACATATCAGGTTCGGAATCTGACCATTATGATCCTCCTCAGTTACCAAAGTGGGCCCAAAACACTCTACATTCTGCTGGTTCGAATCTTGGAAATCCTGCTGATCCGAGACGAACAAGAGGAGACTTTCAAAGAGCAGGTATGGATCTTTCTATTGCTGATCCATTTCTTCCTGAGATTTGTTATTTGATGGCTGGTTCAGATCCTACATCATACTATTCAGCTCATCGAGATCCGAGATGGAAAAGTGCCATGGACGAAGAGTACAGTTCTCTTCAAAAGAACAACACATGGGAGCTAGTTTCTCTTCCACCTGGAAGAAAATTAGTGAAGTGTAAATGGGTCTACCATACTAAAGTTGCTGCTGATGGAACTATCAGCAAATATAAAGCAAGGTTGGTGGCAAAAGGTTTTTCCCAAGTCCAAGGAGTGGACTACACTGTGACCTTTGCACCGATTGCAAAGATGGATTCCATCCGCCTTGTTTTAGCTATTGCCGCATCCAAGCACTGGGAAGTGCACCACATGGATGTGAAGAGTGCATTTTTACATGGAGACCTTGCTGAAGAGGTCTATATGCAGCAGCCAGAGGGTTATACATCAGATCCATCATTGGTTTGTAAATTGAAGAAATCTTTGTACGGGTTAAAACAGGCCCCAAGAGCTTGGTACGCAAAGATGGACTCCTTCCTTCTTTCTCAGAATTTCCAAAGGTGCAAATCTGATCCGAATGTATATATTCAGCGAGTTAAAGGTAATTTGTTGGTTATTGTACTTTATGTTGATGATCTGCTCATTACTGGTAGCACACTTACTTCAATAAACAAGCTAAAATCTTCCTTAAATCTAGCTTTTGACATGAGCGATTTGGGCTTGCTGAGTCATTTTTTGGGTTTAGAGATAGCTCAAAATTTTGATGGGATCACTATATATCAGCAAAAATTTTCTTCCGACCTATTATTGAAGTTTAATATGGCTGAATGTAAGGCAGCCCCATTCCCATTCCTCTCAGGAATCAGTCTTGAGGAGGGAGATTCCACACCACTTGCAGATTGCAGTATGTATCGACAGTTGATTGGTTCACTGCTTTATTTGACACACTCACGGCCTGATATCTCCTATGCCATGAGTGTCGTGTCAAGATATATGCAGCAGCCACATGAGCTTCATTGGCGAGCAGCGAAGCGGATCTTGCAGTATGTGCAAGGTACGAGACAGTTTGGCATACATTATGCTGCAGATTCTGACCTAGATTTCATTGGTTTTACTGATTCAGATTGGGCAGGTGATAGAATTGATCGGAAGTCCACTTCCGGTTATGTTTTCATGACTGGTCATGGTGCTATTTGCTGGTCCAGCAAAAAGCAAGCAGCCATTGTACTTTCTTCAGCAGAGGCAGAGTATCGAGGGGCAGTCAATGCCTGCATTCAGGCAGTTTGGTTGCAGGGTATTCTTTCTGAGTGTGGTTTTGGTGGCACTACTTCGACTGTCTTATTTTGTGACAATCAAAGTGCTATCAAGATCTCCACAGATCCAGTTCAGCGGAAGAGGACCAAACACATTGAGATTCATATGCATTACATTCGACAGTTGGTGCATGACCACACCATCATTCTGCAATATTGCCCTACTGATGAGCAAATTGCAGACATCTTCACCAAGAGCTTCACTGAGAAGAAGTTCTCTTACCTCTGTTCACTGTTGGGGGTGAGTTCCATCATGGTGGAGACAGATTGATTCATTATTATGCTTTAGCTTGAGGGGGGGCTTTCTTCCCACTGGGTTTTCCCTCTTTCCTCACTTAGTTTATTTTCAGCATTTTTTGGATTATTTTATCGGGGTGACCTTTGGTCTTAGTTACCAGGGCCCCACATTATTTTTTGCACATCATAGTCTAGCTTGAGGGGGGGTGTTCGGATATCCACATCATCTTTTTCAGGATCTTGCATGCAATTAGGGTTTGCATGCAAAATCTAGGGTTTGCATGCACTTGCATGCATCCCAGTCACCAGTTTGATGCCTCCAGCGCCTTATCCACCTTATTCTAGCACCCGGGAGCCACTTACTACAGAGTTTTATCCCTCCTAGGCTGAAAGGCTCCCACTTCTCACCTACTGCCAGAGAAGGGCACACTTTTTCACCTACCACTGCAGTTCCACTTTAGTTACATTCAGTTAGCTCCGATTCTCCCTGATTTAAGGCTAGTTTCACTCCCGACTGACTGTTTCACTTCCGTTGGACCTCCAGTTTGACTAGATGACTTGTTCCGACTTCAGTTAGTCTCCCATGTGTCCCCCACTGAGCCTCCTTCCCTTAATCAGTGCTACACACTTCAGTTACACATGACACACTCAATTAGACTCAGATTGACACCTGGATGACTGGTTCTTGTGCATTGATGACCACCACCGATTGATGATGAGGACTCCTAGTTGGAGTCAAGCTACTCCATTCAGTGATTCGAATGGCCTACTTAGTCAATTCGAATTGCTCATTAACTGATATTGTATTCTATTGTAATTCATTCACCCTTATTGGGATATTGAGCACTGCTGCATGTTTTGCACAGTTTTGCACCATATTTTCTATGTTCATCTGTTGTGATTGATTTACTTGTTCATTAGATCTGTTGTGACTAATTTTACAAAATGATGAAGGAGAAACAATAGAAGTAAAAGGTATTCCAATAAAGACATCACTTAGACAGATTTCAGCTATGCAAGTAAAAACAACAGTTAGAAAAGGATGTCAAATGTTTGCAGTAAGTGTAGTGAATGATGAGCTGATTACTAAAGGGGACAAAATAAAAATAGAAGATATAACTGTCCTAAAATATTTTCAATATGTTTTTCCTGAAGAGATTCCAGGATTACCTCCTAAGAGAGACCTAGATTTTATCATCGAGTTAATACCAGGAGCGGTACTGAATTCTAAATCTCCTTATAGGATGAATATACTAGAATTAAATGAGTTGAAATCACAGTTGAAGGAACTGATTGATAAAAACTATATAATACCCAGCGTGTCTCCTTGGGGAGCACTTGTTATATTTGTTAAGAAGAAAGATGGCACCCTAAGGCTTTGTATAGATTATCTTCAACTAAATAAGATGACAATCAAGAATCGATATCTGTTGCCCCGCATAGATGATCTATTTCATCAGCTACATGGAGCAATGATATTTTCAAAGATTGATTTAAGATCAGGATATCATCAAGTTCGTGTGAAGGATGAGGATATTTTTAAAACAGCCTTTAGAACTCGATATGGACATTATGAGTTCGTAGTCATGCCATTTGGATTGACTAATTTCTCGGCTATATTTATGTGTTTAATGAACAATATTCTACACAAATACTTGGATAAGTTTCCTATTGTGTTCATAGATGACATTCTAGTGTATTCTAAAAGCAAAGAAGAACATGACAAACATCTACGTATTATCTTACAAGTTCTGATAGATCATCAGTTATATGCTAAGTTTAGTAAGTGTGACTTTCAGAAGGATAAGATTCAGTATTTAGGACACATAATTTCTAAGGAAGGAATCTCGTTTGACTCTGATAAGATAAAATCCATTAATGAATGGTATGTTCCTAAAGACGTGTCGGATGTACAATCATTTATGGGTATCACTGTATATTATAGAAAATTTATAGAGGGTTTATCAAAGATTGCATACCCCATAACCTCATTACATAAGAAAGGGAAGAAATTTGTGTGGGATCAGAAATGTTCAAACAATTTTAAGAAGCTATAGGAATTACTAACTACAGCACCTATTCTGAGGATAGCAGATCCTAATAAGGATTTTACAGTATGCACCGATGCATGTAATGATGGACTCGATGGAGTCCTAACACAAGAGGGACATGTTGTTGCATATGAGTCTAGAAAGCTGAAAATACATGAGAAGAACTACTCTACTTATGATTTAGAGTTATTAGCAGTAATTCACGCTTTAAAAATGTGGCGTTACCACCTTATTTGTAGAAAATTTACCTTGTTGACAGATAACATGGGGCTGAAGTATTTATTAGATCAGACAAATTTGAATGCTAGACAAGCTAAATGGTTAACTTTTCTAAGTGAATATGATTTTGAAATTCAACATATTAAAGGGAAGGAGAACAAAGTTGTTGATGCATTAAGTCGTAAAGCAAAGTTGAATTTTATTTCAGCCATCAGTACATACTCAACAGATTTAGAAAATCAGATCCTTGAAGGGATTGAAATGGATGAAGAATACATAAAATTACAAGAAAAGACAGCAAATAGCAATTCTGAAAATTCTATGGTAGATTATAGTTTAAAGGAAAATGGACTGTTATTATACAAAAATAGATTGTATGTACCCAACATACCAAAAGTAAAAATTCTGATTTTAGACGAAATGCACAAAAGTCATTATTCTGGTCATCCGGGTTATCAGAAAACCATCACTATGTTATGGAAAGAGGATTATTGGCCCAGAATGAAGGATGAGGTAGCAGAATACATAGCTAAGTGTTTGGACTGTCAAAAAGTGAAGGTTGAACATCAACATCCGGCTAGATTGTTGCAGCCATTGCCTATACGTAGCTGGAAATGAGAGATTATAAGCATAGACTTTATTACCGGACTACCCAAAAATCAGAAACAAAATGACTCTATCATGGTGGTAGTTGATAAACTCAGCAAGGCAACACATTTTATACCTATAAAGACTACTCATAAGGCTCCAGACATTGCAGGAATATTCATGAAACAGATTTTTCGATTACATGGTATACCAAAAGTGATAGTTTTAGACCGTGATTCTACGTTTACTAGAAAATTTTGGAGGTCTTTGTTTAAAAGGTTGAATACAACCTTGAACTTCAACACAACATTTCATCCACAAACGGATGGACAGACAGAAAGAGTGAATCAAGTATTGGAAGACATGCTTAGGATGTATGTTAAGGATCAGCCTAGTAAGTGGGAGGACTACTTGCATTTAGCAGAATTTGCATATAATAACCATTATCATGCATAAGCCAGGCTTAACCCTTTTGAAATTCTTTATGGTAGGAAATCTGATACACCTGTTTCTTGGAATGATTCAGTAAATAGAGTTATTTTAGGACCTGAATTGTTGCAGGAATTAGAACTAATTGTGAAACAGGTACAAATAAATCTTAAAGCTGCCCAAGATAGGCAAAAGAGTCAAGCAGATCTTAGAAGGATTCATAAAGAGTTCTAGGTTGGTGAGCATGTTTGTCTTAAGGTAAGACCGAAAAAGAGTTCATTGAAATTAGGAAGCTGTGCCAAGTTGGCACCCAAGTATTGTGGTCCTTTCAAAATTTTGTGAAGGGTTGGACCCATGGAATACCAACTGGCCTTGCCACCAAATCTAAAGATACATAATGTTTTTCATATATCATTTTTAAAGAAGTATGTACATGATGCTACTCATGTTGTAAATTGGAATGATGTACAGGTGGGACAAGACGACAATTTTCAGGTGGAACTGGACTGTATCCTAGAAAGGAGGGAAACTCTACTCCGGAATTGCACCATTGGGAAGGTAAAGGTCCAATGGAAGCACCTTATCCCATAAGAAGCAACCTAGGAGTTAGAGAGTAGTATGCGGGTAGCATACCAAACTCTATTTCAGGAACACTTAGAGAGTGATTAAACAACATCGAGGACGATGTTGAGACTTAAGGGGGGATGTATGTCACCTACCCAATTTTTGAGAATATTTATTTTATTTGCAAAATACTTTATGTTAAATTATAATAACAAAGTTTTGTGTTTATGACCAAGTTTGGTCAAGGATGATTGTAATTACTGATTATTATTATTTAATAAATTAAAATAGGAGACAAACACCCAAGGGAACTGTTAAATGAGTGTTCAATGACCCACTAGGAGGAATGGAAGCTGTTAGAAGGCATGCGACATATGGCATCATTTGCACTCCACCACTAGCTATTGGTTATGGGACAACTACCCCTAAATACGTGGCATTATCCCCTAGGTGGGTGGAAGAGAGCATTCAACTCATTAATGATCAGTTAACCACTAAAAGGCCTAGGCAACCTAGATAAGGCAATTCGAATTAAGCAGGAAGCTCCTACAATATTTTCTGCAGAAATATTTCCTCAAGTGTATCAGGTGATCACTAAGAGATTCAAATAGGGAGGCTATGTGAGAGTGCAACTGTGAGTCTGCTAATTATACTAAGAAGGAAAACCAGACGTGCTGGTGCATATCTCTTTGACTGCTGAGTCTTTGTGACTGGATAATCTATATTCTACTGTAAGTTTATGTACTAAGGATTCTACAGAATATTCCTCCTAGTGGTTTAGTGAACAAGCTCGGGGGTCCTAAGGCAAGTAAATTGGTCGTCTTCAGGAATAGGTTGGGTGGAATAGGTTCCTTGGGCTGTTTGTTTCTCCTACAGTTAACTAGGTTCTACTGTTCTTACTTTTGTTTACAGTTAAATGTTTTCTGCATGGTAGAATTATTATTTACAGTTATATCGAAAGAACTAATTCATTTTCTGACTTAAGGATGATATGTTTCAAGAATGATTACGTAATTGAAATGAATGATTAAATTCTTTTCTGTATTTTTCCCATATTTTTATCTGTATAGTACTCTAGTACAGAAAAGCAAAATTAATAGAGATGATTGATAGGCAGAATGCCATTTGAATGAAAAGATGAATACAGTAGTGTTCTTGTTAAATTATGTCATTCAATCATATGTTTTAAAACGTATGAAATATACAGTATAGTATAAATAGATGCATAGCATTCATTTATTTCTCAAATAAAAGAAAAACACATTTTATTTTTGCACAGATTTATATTTTCCATTTCAATTTCATCTATTTCATATAGTAATAATATGCTATTCAATATTATAAATTCCATGTTTTCAATCACTTCATAGTCTAAGAAATATAGCAGTTGCAAAACTATTCTCTGTACAGAATTGTTATAAGTAAACACATATTATTTCTTCACTAACTATCACATTTGATTTCAATTATTAAATACAAATACCTGCACTGTAGCATCAAAACCCTATGTTATCATAGACCCTAGATTCTAAATGTTTATTTAGTACACAGTTCATAAACTTCATATCAATCCATTCATGGAAAACACTGTTAATATCTCTGCAGTTATAACAGACATGTTTGTCCAATCCCTAACCAACATTTTATATAACCATACCATCTTTTATACATGTTGAGTTTACCAACAAGACACTAATTATCATTTAATAGACAGTACGATTTTCGTATCAATGTTTAACAATAGCTTACAACCCTAAATAGAAACATACACAGTGTCGAAAACATTTCATGCACAGGTTACGGCCCAGTTTCGGGTTCAAAATATCAATACAAGCAAGATTGCCAACTACACCTATAGGGTAGGGTTTCACTCATTGAAACGAGATCCGACCATATTGCATTGCCATTTCAAAACAATACGAAGTCCAAACTTTACCAAATCACTAATTTAAAAACGATAATGAAGTATAGGAACTATCTAACAATAGTTATACAAACATTTTCTCAACCATTATTTTTAAACAAATTATTTCATTACAAAATGAGCCATTGTCTTACAAGTGTAAGTGAACCCTCGGCTCTTGGTTTCACATTCAATCGAATAACCAAAATTTGACAGAACTTACATTACACAGGGTGTATCCCTTATCAACCAGAAGCACTAAAACGAGTTCAAGGTTCCAAAAACTACACAGGGTTTTACCCTTAACCAACAATAGTACAAACTCAAGTTTGAAGTTCTTTTCAAACAATGCAGCCAAGCATCACAGAGTCGAATAGAAACTTAAACAACTGAGGGTTATCCTCTCTACAACATTTATCAAATTAAAACATTAAAACTTAACCCTCGGCCATCACCCGAACAGGGTTGATTATTTCCAACTCTCGTCACACAGTAATCACCAGCTAAACCGTGCCAAAGGCACCTACAAGGTTTCAAGAACCACCGAGGCTTACCAAAATTCATTTGCAGGATACCCATTCCAAATCTTTTGCATAGGAACCATCCAACAAAGTGATACCTGTCAGTCACAGATTACAATGGTTAAAAAGCATGAAATGCAGATATAAACTAAGTATTACTGTTTGACTGTTATTATCATTGAAACTTACCAATTGCGTCGAAGCTCCTGGAATTAGACACTCCACACCAGCAAAACGACGAATCCTGATGGCATTTGCAGCAACCACAAGCTAAACACATAAGACCATTTCACAAATTGAAGAATTGAACCCTAGTTCGAATTACATTCAACAACTGATAGAAGAACCACACACAACTACCATGGTTGTATCGTAGCTATTTTGCACAAGAGCATAAGCCTGTAACTTTTAAACTCTATCCCACAGGTCCAAGGATCGAAACTGACGAAGGAGTCCTCCTCACAAAAAACTCTAAACCCTACATTGCAACATCACAGTAGGCTCGTCTACCTTACCACTAACCGCAACAATGAAGACAAGAAAACCAATTTTCATTACTTAGCAACGCGAGATTAGGGTTCTGTTCTTAGCCCTAGATCTTCTGAAGATCAACGAAGGATCAGCTACCAGTCGAGCATGTTGATATTTGAGCGACGATTGCAATCAATACTACATTGATTACTTCATCTACCAAGTCTCCAAGTCAGCAGACCGAGACCTAGTGCATGGAACAGCTCAGCCTTATTTGGTGCTCATTGCAAACCTAATCACGTGAAGACTACAACTGAGCTTCCACTTCGCTTAACAAGTCGAACGACGTTAATGCTAGTCCTGTGAACGCCAGTTTGGAAAGCATGCCAAGTACCAAACTCATTATCCTATCAACATCGAAATCATTGCAATTGTAGATTCATGGATCACATATTATAATAGTCTCTACAGTTTATTACTAGGTATCGTAACAATAGTAACACATGTCAATATAGGTGTGCGAATCCATAGTTCACTATAGAGTGTATATATTTCTATAGTTTATGAATAGCCATTTAGGAATAGTTAAAGTTGTGTTGATACACATTTTAATGCTAGTATAAGCACTATATTCATAATATATTTCACACATTAGCTATGTATTGAAATACTTGGATAAGAGTAAGACTATAGGTAAAGTTTGCATGCACAATATAATGTTAATTTATAGCATTAGTACGATAACTACTATATATTTCATATATTGTTAATCAAATGATAATTGTGAGACTTTAAAATAGTCTATGTTCTGTTGATGCAAAATGTAATGATAGTTCAATTTGAAATAGTATAAACATTATTTCTACAACCTTTCAAATAGAGTTACATTTGGGCATTGGTATCAACACTTGACGTAATGAGAATAGTCATATTAGGGTGACTTCTCCTAGATAATCAATATAGCATTATAATAGCAATTTGACGACATAAATTTTAGTAACATTGAAGAGTTTGTAAGCCAGCATGGAAACTAGAATTGGAAACAAAATGTCCATACCTCCAGTAACTGTTTTGCAAGGAAGTACTTAGTATTTTCTTATTTACACTGACGATTAATTGAAAGACACATGAACTCTTAACTCATATTTTGTCGTAGAATTTCTTACCTGCGTTCTGCACATGGAAACATGATTCAAATGCCTTAGCTAAATGTAGCTAAGTAAACTCCAGGGTACCTCGTAGGACCCCTTCGTCATCATACAAACAAACTGTCAGCACATCATCAAGAACATCATAATCATACAAACCTATGTACAACATATAATTACTTTTAGAACTTAGACAGATCTGAAGACTGCATTCTTGTGTTACAATCATAAAATGTCTTTCATTAAAAAGTTTAGCATCCATTTAATCCGCAATAGTAATTACAACTAACATCATATTTTATTTTGAGAAATTTGACGTGTCATCATTATTAATTATCCTAGTTAAGAGAATTAACTATTTTATATTTTCTGCACTAACAACTTCGATAATTATTGCTATTTTAAAAAAAATTAAATTTCTGGTATTTTACGGGATGTTACAACATCTCTCAACCTTGACTAGGGGCACACCTCCCAAGTCTTTGAGGCAAAATTTGCTCTCATACAATTCTTCAAACTGACAAAAGATATGAATGCAGTGAGCACTAGGTTATTTATGGAGAGAGTGTGACTTTTGGAGCAAGTAAACCAACTAATTCTCTTTCCTTGAGTGGATGAGGAAATCTAGCTTTCCTTCTTGCTTTCATTTTTGCTTTGCTTTCCTTCTTTTTTGCTTTTCCTTCTTTTCCTTTCCTTTCCACTTTCTGCCTTTGCTTTTCTTTCTTTTTCTAGATTTTCTTGACTTTCCTGCTTTTCTGAGCTTTTATGGTTTTTATTGCTTTTGCTGAGCTTTTTCCACCTTTCTGATTTTCTTATCTTTGGCATATTTTCTCTTTGCTTCCTCCTCAAGCTATCTTATTCAACCTTATCCTCCTATGCACCCAAGTGGAGCCTTATCCTCTTTCATTCCACATCAAAACATTAAATGCATAAATCAAATAATCCATGTGCATAATTAAACTTAGGATATCATTTATGCAAAGTCTAATTAATTAATTGCCTAGGAATTCAATAATTAACCCCATGGTTATGCATATGCCTCCTCAACCCAAGGGATTGGTTGGGTTAGGAACCTGTTCCATTTCTCTTTGTTGTAGGGATATGACAGAGAGATAGCAAGGGTACCTAGAAGAAGACAAATGAATTGAAGATCAGTGTGTTCAGAACCAAATCTGCATCAGGGCCATCCAATTCAAATAATGCTTTTCCTTTGGCTTGCAATATCCATATTACAATGAGCTGCTACAAAGCTTGGCCAAAAATATCCCTCCACATAACATTTTTTATAAATAGCTCTAAGGTGTTCCATACATTGTGTTTCTTTTCTTGGAAATATTGCTTTCCGACTAAACCAAAGCTAGTTCCCATCCAACCTTCCCATTTTCAGCTAATGGGGTTTTCCATGCTAAAGTTGTCCCACTTGATTAAGTTCCTTCAGAAGTTGAAAATGTTTCCCAATTGCTTGAGATAGTATATGTGGTTGAGGAACCAGTGAATAGGGCTACTGCAAATTTGTTTCTTTGTTCTTCAGAAGAAATAGGTGCCTCACTCAGTATATCAACAATTATACTTATTGCACTATATCATCGATTATACTTCTTTCAGTGAACTAGAGTGTATCCTTTAACCAACATTTCCTAAAGCACCTTGGTGGGCATTGTGTCTTGGATAATGTTATTGTAATGTGGGATGGTATGAAATGGGTTTGGTCCTCTAGTCTTCAAACCTTATTCATCAAAATTGAGTTAGAAAAAGATTATGATAGTGCAATGCATTTTCATCAGTTTGATACTTAAAGCCTTGGAGTTTGGCACTAGCTTGATTCAAAGTGTTAAAACATGTTTTGGTGATGTAATGGCATGTCACATTATCAATATTGGTCATTTTGAGTAAGTGGGGAATTTTCAATGGATTAGAGAAGGCTACCACCTATATTTGACATTATACATCTTGGCCATTGAATCCCTTAGTGTTTTGTTGTACTTTAAAGTCAACTTGGGCCTAATACAAATTATTCCTCTCCCTAAACTTGAATACCATTAGTTAATGGGAACTTAGTTGATGATTCTTTTATAGCAATTTTTCAGGACCAAATCTTGTAGGTTCACACAATGGAGTGTTTGGACACCTTTTGTGTGGTCTCATGGTTGAAATATTCAATGGGACAAACTACAATGCTACAAAGAAAACCCATGATTTATGCATGACTAGGTATCGTTGCAAAATAGGTCTTGGATCCAACTGAGTTAAATATTTAATTTTCCTTCTTGGGGTGATCATGATAATTGTGGGAGGTTGTAGAGTAAGGGTGGGAAAATGATATGTAGAATGCCAAGCTTTTAGCCTTGGCATTGAAATTTTATATTTGTAGTAAATTTCTCGCTATGATTCACATTTACTATTATCTTTGTTGGTTCCCTCTAAAGTAGTGTATTCTATGTTGGAGAAGGATCTCCAAAAACTTTAACGTGAAAAAAATGACAGGAAAAGAGGTTTTCACAAATATAATTGGGAGCTATGATGCACCCCATTATAATTTGGATGCTTTGGTATCATTAAAACCCACATGCAATCTCAAGACTTATGTGCCAAATATTTGATTTGGGTTATTGGTGGTAAAAGCCTTTAAAGGTATTTCTTAAACATAAGATCAAACAAGGTCTTTCGCTAGGGAAACAATCTTCACAAGTAGTCTCATTTCAAGGCCTTTTTCTCATACCATCTCATGTTAAATTTGTTGGCACATTTTTTTACAAATTAAATGGAATCCCATTGAGAGTTTGAATCATTTCCTATGTTTGAAGGATATTTCTCTATGGACTTCAATAACCATTGCATTTGATAGTTTTCATTAAATTTAAAGACAGGCTTTTGGCCAAAACCTTTTGGTTCTCAAAATTGGATGTCATTGACAACATTTGGCTAATATATATTTCAAACTTAAAGCAAGAATTAGCATTTCCCGATGAAAAAAAATTATTATGGAATGTATTCAAGGTTACATATGATAAGAGATCATTCTTAAGCTTGGCCTTCCTATGGTTTTATCATGGTGTGATATTATTAGTGGGAAAATGACACAAAATATTCACGATACACAGTGACTATGGGTGATAAATGACTTTGTTAATGTAAGTCGTTACTTGAACATTAACTGAACAAATTGTGGTGCTTGAACTCTCAACAAAATACTTGTTATTCTATCTTCAAATTATCTAGAATCCAATGTTAGAACCGAAGACAACAATATTTGTATGGTGTTTAGTCATGGGAGGTTTCCTAATGGATAAGAGATACTCATCGTTGAGTGTGTAGAATCTATGTTACCCATAGTGTGTGTGAGTTGAAAAATTTAAGCATATGCTTTGGTTTTTCCCTTTTTCCAAGTCTCATTGGGATGAGCCGTTATGTCAATGATATATCCTTTCCTCCCTTACCTAGAAGCTCACCTTGTTACACAACCAATGATCCTAAGTTGTTGAGTCCACTCTACTTAGATGCTTGTTAGAGTTGACGTTTTTTTTGTATTTGGAAGATACACATTGATGTTCCTTTTAACTCAATTTTATCAACACTCAAATGGGTTCCATCATGTTCTTGTGGATCAAGTTGTAGGAAAGGAAGCTTCAAGAAGAGATGGAACACCTCCAACAACTTCTATAACTCTATGGTGGGTATCTTCCATTATGCATAGATAGGCACATGACACTTCTAGCCCTACTTTTTTAGGGTCACATGAACAAGACTATATGTCCCACTAGTAAGTTGGCATATTTGTACCCAAGCAGGAAAGAAGTTGGGCATGACCCTACCACATAATGAAAAACATCAATTATGTTTGCCAAGTAGAAATATTGGAAATAAAAAACATAGTAAGTATTTTGGTTTTTCATTGGCTACACGAGATAATAGCTTATACAACATTAAGTGCTATGTTGTGGGGTGCATATTGATAGCACTAGAATAATTGCAACGATATTTGAGACATGAAGACATTAATCATTGTGAGTATTTTGATCACAGAAGATCTAGGAGCTATGGAGAACCTCACAAAATCGAATTAATTTGCAAAAACAGTGGAAAAACTTGAAAAAGATGATAATTTTACACACAATGTATGCTCAAATCTTTGATTAACTGACTGTCTAACATGTAAAAATGTTAGTAACAGGTTTTTATTACATCCATGAGAAAATCGAGAGCATTAGGTGGCTCAAGCTGAGTGTACAAGTCATCAATGCCAAATTGGCCTCAATCCCCCCTAGGTAGGTCCAACTCAATCCCAATCACCCCAAACAGCCACGAATTCTGGTGTGGAGGTGGTTGAAGCATGCTGGGTCATTAATGAGCTCAAGGCAGGTGTGGGTGAGCAAGTAGAGGAGGTTTGGGGGCCCAAGGGAGCATTAAATGCTCCAAATCTAGCCAAAAATGGGCAAAAATCCACCCTAGCGCCCTTGGTCAACTAAAATTCCCCAAAACAAGGAGAGAGGGCGCACCTGCAATAAATGAGGGCGCACTTGTGGACAAAACAGGTGGCTGGGTGAACTGGTTTGCTTGGAAGTGGGTGTGAACACTCTCAAAAGTGGGTTTTTGACCAACTATAGTCACTTAATCCAAAACATGGTTTAATTAAGCACATGGGCAATAAAAATTTATGGATTATGGTACTAAGTGTGGATTACTGTTCTAACACCTCCCCTTAACCATAACTTAGTACATCTCATGAAAGATAAGTGGGAGGCCTTGGCAACAAAGGCTCAAGTCACCTCAATACAAACAGAAAGTTTATTTGTCCATATGAATCGAGGAAAAGAAGTAAAACCTCATGGGATAAGAACTTCCCTCAAAAATGGACATGGGGCTGAACCTGCAATTAAATTGCAGCAATCACCATCCATCACTCACTCCAAGCAAAGCTCTCAAGTGAGTGAAGGCCTTCTCAGTAAAGCACTTGGTGAAAATGTCTGCAGTTTGCTCGGTGGATGGACAATACTGCAGTGAAATTACCCTGTCATGCACCAAGCCCCGAATGTAATGCATGTGGATCTCAATGTGCTTTGTTCTTTGCCTCTGTACTGGATCAGTAGATATCTTGATGGAACTTTGATTATCCACCCAAATATTGGTTGGAGAATCAATAGCAACACCAAACTCCCGAAGAATGCCTTGCAACCAAACACACTGTGTGGCTGCGTTCACTGCTGCCCTGTACTCGGCCTCTGCTGATGAAAGAGAAATTGTATGTTGTTTCTTACTTGACCAGCAAATGGGACCTTCAGCAAACATAAACACAAAACCTGAAGTGGACTTTCTATCGATGGGATCTCCCGCCCAATCGGAATCAGAAAATCCAGCTAGTTGAAGTGAAGAACCAGCTGCATAGTGTACCCCGAAGTTCTTTGTTCCTTGGACATAATGGAGGATCCTTTTGGTTGCCTTCCAATGGAGCTCATGTGGCTGCTGCATATACCTTGCTACAGCACTTACAGCATAAGACAAATCAGGTCTTGTATGTGTAAGGTACATCAAACTTCCGACTAGCTGCCTGTAGAGTGTGCAATCCACCAATGGAGAGTCTTCAAATTCACCTAGTTTTATGCCTGAAAGGAATGGGCACTTCGCTGCCTTACATTCAGCCATTTTAAACTTGAATAACAGGTCTGAAGCATACTTAGGTTGACTCAGCAATATACCTCTCTCAGATTTCTCAATTTCCAAACCCAAAAATTGCCTTAGCAATCCTAGGTCGCTCATGGCAAATTCACTGTGCAAAGAAGCTTTAATTGAGCCAATTTGTTTGGTGCAGCTCCCTGTAATTAAGAGATCATCAACATATAGTACAATGACCTGCAAATTATCATCACAATGCTGCAAATAAACATTTGGATCAGACTTGCATCGACAGAAACCAATTGAGAGCAAAAAAGCATCCATTTTGGCATACCAAGCCCTGGGGGCTTGCTTGAGCCCATAGAGTGACTTCTTCAACCTGCATACAAGTGTGGGATCCTCTTGGAATCCTTCAGGTTGCTGCATATATATCTCTTCCTGTAGCTCACCATGCAAGAATGCACTTTTGACATCCATGTGGTGAACTTCCCAACCTTTACTAGCTGCCATGGCTAGAGCTAGTCTAATTGAGTCCATCTTTGCAACCGGTGCAAAGGTCTCTGTATAATCCACACCATGGATTTGTGAGTAGCCCTTAGCCACTAACCTAGCCTTATACTTCAGATCAGAACCATCAGCAACAGGTTTGGTTCGGAAAATCCACTTACATTGCACAAGTTTCCTCTTGGGAGGAAGAGGCACCAAATCCCATGTTTTGTTCTCTTGGAGAGAATGGAATTCTTCTTGCATTGCTGCCCTCCACCTTGGATCATGATGAGCTTCCTGATATGATGTTGGATCATATCCAATCATCATATAACAGTGATCAGCAAGTTCACTCTCATTTGCAAAGGAAGCATTGATTGTTTGAGATCTAGTCTTCCTAGGCTCTTGGGGATTGCCTGCCAATTCACCTGCAGCTTCTATGATTTTTTCAGCCCACTTGGGCCTTGATGGTGACTCATGTACAGAAATGTCATCTTCAGCCATGTCATCTTCAGCAATATCAGAAAAATCAGAGGTGGAATCATCACTAATCTCATTAAGGTGTGGAGGAGAGGAGCTTTCCCCCGGTGCAAGCTCAAAATCTGGAATTGGTTCTTCTTCGAATTGCACACTTCTCTCAATGAAAGTTTTAAGTGTGGATGTGTCAAAGAGCTTGTAGCCCTTTGTGTCCTCACCATATCCAACCATGATACATTCCCTGCTCTGTGGCTCCAAAGCCTTCCTCTTTTCTGATGGAATTCGAGCCCATGCTCTAGACCCAAAAATCCTGAAATTTGACACATTTGGTTTTTGGCCAAACCATGCCTCATAGGGGGTTTTTCCTTTGACTGATTTGTGAAAGGCTCTGTTCTGAATATGAGCAGCACAATTGATGGCTTCAGCCCATAGCTTAGGGCTTAGATCCCTAGCTTCAATCATGCAAGTAGCCATCTCCTTGAGAGATCTATTTTTCCTCTCTGCCACACCATTTTGCTGAGGTGTGTAGGGGATTGAATGTTGCATTTGGATGCCACATTCCTCACAAAGGTGCTGAATGTTATTATTCACATATTCCTTTCCATTATCAGTCCTAAGGATCTTTATCTTATGACCACTATGGTTCTCCACTAGGGCTTTCCAAATTTTCAATTTCTCAAACACTTCTGACTTCAATTTAAGGAAGTAAACCCAGCAGAATCGAGAGTAGTCATCTATGAATGTAAGTACATACCTTGATCCACCATATGATGGAGTGGGAAGAGGACCAATGAGGTTTAAATGTACCAATCCAAGTGGTTGAGTGGCTCTCCTTGCCATTCCCTTCTCATAGCTGCGCTCAGGATGCTTTCCAACTACACACCCAATGCATGCACCATTTGATGATTTGATTTCTGGAAGCCCTTCCACCATCTCGTCCTTGTGCAGTGTCTGGAGGTATTTGTAGTTCATGTGGCCAAATATTTCATGCCACAACTTGGAGGTCTCGTTGGCATGAGAGACAAGAGCATGGTCACTAGAATTTGGAATAAAATTTGAGAATTTGTACATTCTCTCATCATGATCTGCATACCCTACAGCCACAACTTGATTTGAGGAGATTTCTGAGATTTCTACCAAATCTGGAGTAAATGTCACTCTCTTGGCTTCTCCTGTATGGGTCATTTGATAGACTGATAGCAAATTTGCA
Organism: Larix kaempferi; assembly: GCA_027924585.1. Lineage (NCBI taxonomy): Eukaryota > Viridiplantae > Streptophyta > Pinopsida > Pinales > Pinaceae > Larix > Larix kaempferi. Next base: position 41,693,461 of record BSBM01000017.1, read on the forward strand.
GCCAATGAAGGTACATAGAGCACATCACTGAAATATCCATGCTCCATGTCAATCCTACCAATCCCTTTGGTCTGGATTTCTGAATCATCTCCCATTCGAACTGTTGGGCCACCATTCGAATGCATAGAGGAGAAGAGCTCTCTGGATGAAACCATATGTCTGGAAGCTCCTGAATCAATGATAAAGGATGAGGGATTCGAAGTACCTGCTACCAAAGCATGACACTTCTCCTTATTGTCAGGGTTTGAGGTGCTCTCCTTCTTCCTTGCGCCCTCAGGGACTGGGATGTTGTTCTTATCCAGCAGCTGCGCCATTGAGTCAATGGTTTTCTTCATACATGAGCTCTCTGGATGCCATCCCCTATGACAATAGGTGCATTTGGTCTTTTCCTTTCCCTTCTTGTCCTTCTCCTTTGACAGATTCGAACCCCCATCTGCAGACTTGGTCTTGTCAAACTTCCTCTTCTCTTGCTGCTTCGAATTCTTGGCTTTCTGCTTTCCTTTGCTTGCATTTGAAACACCCATTGCCAATGCTTGGTCCTTTGATTTTATGGTGCCCATCTGAACTAGTTTATCCTGCTCCTGAGTGAGACACTCCATGAAGGTAGCTAGTGATGGCATTTGCCAATTTCGAAGGGTCATTTTGGCTGAGTGAAATGTGCTAACAAATACTGAAAACTCTGGGCCTAGCTTCGAAAGGATGGACAGAATCAGTTGTTCCTCCTTCTTAACAATTCCACATTGTTGCAGTTGAAGCACCAGTGACTTGAATTTCGTGAAGAACTCCTGGATGGTTTCAAAATGCGCTGGGCTCAAGCTAATGAGCTCGTTTTCAAGCTGGTGGCCTCTCAGTTCATCAGTTTTCCCAAAGAGTGATTCTAGCTTCACCCATACTTCATTGGGAGTTGTCAAACTGTCTATATGAAACAAGAGTTCCCTTGAAATGCTCAGGCATAGCAATCCATAAGCTTCATCAAGACGATTGTAATACTTTGCTTTCTCCACAGCAGAATTTGGCTCCACTTCTGTGCCCATGGTTACTCTATAGAGACCCTTAGATCTCATCTTGATAACCATCTCAGCCTTCCAATCGAAAAAATTGAAGGGTGTGAGAAACATTTGGTTTGCTTCCATGACTGCTGCGTTAATGGTGAGAAAACTACTGAAACACTTGCAAAAAACACTCAATTTTTGTCTGGAAATCCTCTCTAGAATGCAGTTCAATGCTCAATATTGACCTGCAACTCACTAACTCCACGATGGCTCTGATACCATGTGATTATTTTGATCACAGAAGATCTAGGAGCTATGGAGAACCTCACAAAATCGAATTAATTTGCAAAAACAGTGGAAAAACTTGAAAAAGATGATAATTTTACACACAATGTATGCTCAAATCTTTGATTAACTGACTGTCTAACATGTAAAAATGTTAGTAACAGGTTTTTATTACATCCATGAGAAAATCGAGAGCATTAGGTGGCTCAAGCTGAGTGTACAAGTCATCAATGCCAAATTGGCCTCAATCCCCCCTAGGTGGGTCCAACTCAATCCCAATCACCCCAAATAGCCACGAATTCTGGTGTGGAGGTGGCTGAAGCATGCTGGGTCATTAATGAGCTCAAGGTAGGCGTGGGTGAGCAAGTAGAGGAGGTTTGGGGGCCCAAGGGAGCATTAAATGCTCCAAATCTAGCCAAAAATGGGCAAAAATCCACCCTAGCGCCCTTGGTCAACTAAAATTCCCCAAAACAAGGAGAGAGGGCGCACCAGCAATAAATGAGGGCGCACTTGTGGACAAAAAAGGAGGCTGGGTGAACTGGTTTGCTTGGAAGTGGGTGTGAACACTCTCAAAAGTGGGTTTTTGACCAACTATAGTCACTTAATCCAAAACATGGTTTAATTAAGCACATGGGCAATAAAAATTTATGGATTATGGTACTAAGTGTGGATTACTATTCTAACAATCATGGTTGAATAATTGTAGGAATAATTGAGAAATTAACCATCATTGGAATAATATCAATGTAAGTGTTGCGCAAAACTACAAGTAGACAAAAAATGGTGTCATGTGAAGACCACCCAAGAAGTTTTTGTAATCCATAGAGATGAACATATTGATGTTAACCCTTATCCCTTATCAGGAGACTAAATGTTGCACCCCCATATTCCTAGACAATATTCCTTGAGAGGGCATGGATCCAATTATTAAATTATTTCAAACACTAATTAAATCAACATCAAAGATGAATTGCATTTTTTAAAGGTGCATGGGTTTAATAAGACCTAGAGTACTGAAGTTGAAAAGTTAAAGGATAGACACAATATTAAATTTATTGATGTTGAATTATATGTCATTGATATGCCCTTATTTGAATTTTAGCTAACTATAGATTTGATTTGATAGACTGAAGGTAGAACCAAGTAGGTACCTATCAGATATTTCTTCATCGAGTGAGGGAAGATCAGGACAAACAAAAGGAAATGAGTCTGCATCTAGTAGATCTGATAGGCGAAGAATGACTAGAGGTGAAAATGTCAAAAGAAAATTCCGTATATGTATGGAATTTTTTCTTGCCAAACGAGGATCATGATCCTATGATGATGAGAGCATAGGAGACATTGAGGTGCCACTCAGGTATCAACATTTAGTGAAACAATGGGTACCTAAGGAATTCGCTTCATTGAACACTGGCTTCAGTGTCAAAAATTAGATTTATTGCATTGCACCATCCTCACTACATGGCTTGGGGATATTTTCCATGGATGGAATAACTGTAAAATATAATACAGTGATTGAATTGATGGGCTATGTTGGACCATGTTATGAATACAATAATTGGATTGTGTTGGTATAGTACATGCGAAGTATGTGGAGATATGCACTCACCCCAAATTATATACATGTAAAAGACAACCATAAAAATAAGGGGGAGACTATCTATATTGATCGAAGTCCTTAAGCTTCCATAAATATCGTAGGGTTTATAAATAGCATGCGACTCGGAACAACAAACAAGCAACCAAATTGCCTATTTGAGGTAGGCGAAGGAAAACAGGTAGCTGTGTGCACAATAAAAAAGATAGATCCCAGGGAAGAGTTACTAGTGGATTACCATTTGAATCAAGTAGATACATCGAATAATACTGTGTGGGTACTTATGCAACACCTGTTTAAGCAACATATACTTTGTTATCGGTCAAATTAGCACTTCTCCATCCGCGACCACATTGCTCTATCGGTCACACAAAAGGACAAAATGGATTGAATAGCTTAGCTTGACCATAGATGAACTTAAGCTGAATCTTATAATCCTTTCCTCATAAGCATCTTTATTTTCCAATTTTAACACATAGCTGCTACTCTTATACTTGTCACCTAGCGGGTCAACCGCGGGTGTCAAAAAAATTGTTTCACTTGCTACATGCAAGTTGAGACACTCGCGAGTCACTTGTTAGTTGTCTCATATTATAGTCATGGGTGGTCACGGACGGAGAAGTGCTAATTTGACTGATAACCAAAACCTTGGTAAATGGTATCATGTCACATGATAATAGCTTATGTTTTAGCTAAAGACACACTTAGACTTCTAAATGATATATTTCACTAGAAGCGGGACACCTAGAAATATGTAACTCATATGAACATCATGATAAGATAAATTGTTCATTTTACAATATTATCCTACTGGATACTAAAGAATCAAAATCCAACCTTATCCATGGATACAGATCCATGGTTTAAAAAAGATAATTTGTTTACTACTAATGAATTTTTTAAGAGGTGTGTCCTCTTATTTACTATAATCTAAACATCTAAACACATAAGATTTCTTATACCCCAAGAATCATCCTCGGTGCACAAAACCTGACAATGATGTTTGTACAACACTCATGGACCAAAGATTCTATTCACATGGTTTTGTGGTGGTTTTGGTCGATCTACATGGTCCATGATCCATAAAAATATATTTTAGTCCCTAAAACATTAGTGTTTCTCCTTGCACGTGCGTAGGTCCCTAACAGACATCCCTGATACGTAAATCCTCATAATCACACCCATATGACACATGTAAAAAAAAATATTATCTTTACAAGTGATTTGTGGTGGCTTTGATCTTGAACATTGTCCATGGGCACTAAAATCCTATTTTACACCCCAATATGCTAGTGCTCTTCCTCTAACCATGTCTCAAACCATGAGATCCATATGTGATGTGAAAAACCTTTAACATTTTCCTTTGGGGATCAGGGGCCATGCATGGATCCACCTTAGGCCACCACATATACCCTATATAACATATATTTGTACTATGAGTTCTATATGGTGGCCATTTCAAGGTTTCACATAGCACGTATGGTTCTCATATCCCAATCCACGATCGAACATCAAACGATAGAGTCTTAAATGATTAACATTAATCTTTAGGGTTCATGGGACATGCTTAGTGTTGACCTAGGCCATTAAGTCATGTTACAAGGGAAAACTTTAGGGGTGAAATTTCGTCCATGGACTAATTTTCCATGTTTTTCCCCAAGAACATACGACACTAAAAGTGCCCTTGATATATTTGATATGAAAAAAATACCTCTTGACCATCCTTATAAAATATTAACTACCCTCTCAAACTTTGGCTTGGTTATCTCTCCTCTTGCTACCATTGTTGTCCATTGGAAGCGACCTGAGTCACCCTTCACAAAAAGGGGAAAACAACGAGAAGAAAGGGTGATGGAGCAAAAATAACTAGCATGTTGAAATCGAAAGGAATTTTTTTATATTTAGGACTTCAACTGAGATGGTCCAAGGTCCTACACATGTCCCATGAGCCCTATTGACAAATCTATGGTCAAAATTATGAATTTTTTCATTTGGACCATAGCATGGGAACTAAGAACCATATTTGTTATGGAAAAAATCAAAATGTGGATCATATCTCACTCATAAGACAAGGAATATATATTCCCACCATATCCTACTTATAGCCTAAATATTCCTTATGTAGGTATTGTATGGTGTTCTTGGGACCTCATGTGCATAGGAGATCATGAGTTTAAAAGGAAAATGTTATTTCCTAGGACCCTAGGTTTTCTTCTCGACTATGGCCCATTCTATTTTAACCATCCATGATGTGTATAGCATTGAAATGACCACCATATATTTCACATGTGACAAATTTTGATTCAAAATATGGGGCATATGTGGTGCATTCAAACCCTACACATGGTGCATTATGATCCTGCAAAGATAAATGATATAAAAAAAGGCCCAATTTTTTTTCCATAAATGATAGATTAGGCCATGAGAACCATCCTTGGTGCCCATGAAGAGCCTTAGAATGCATTAAATTTTTGACCCAATAACCTACATTTTTTGCATTGAACTTGATTTGGTACCATGAAATTTAAATTAACACTATATCCTACACACATGACAATCCTCCCATTTATAAGGCCTGCATAGTGGCTAAGGACCCCACAAGTTATGGCTCATGAAACCATTACTTGGGTATCAAGAACCATCCATGTTGTTTGAAACCTCAAAATGGCCATGACCATATTAAACTTACATGCCAAATCTTCCCTATGGAGGGATTATGGTGGTAATTTGGGGTTCCATGTATGGACCATGAGCTTTAGAGGAAAATGCTATAGCCTAAGACCATAGTTTTGACTATATTTTAATTCATGCATCAAGAACCATCCCCTATGTGCAAGTTTTCAAAATGATGACCATATCTCACATGTAGACTAGATATTTTCTATGCATATGCATGCTATGTGATGGTCAAGGGAATCATAATGGTCCATGACCCTATAAGAAATTGGCATGATCTTAGGCCATAAATTTAAACCCTATACCATGGTGTAGGCCAAGATATCCATTATTGTTTTTATAAATCTCAAAATACCAACATATACCACTTGTAGTTGAAACAATATTCCGTCTATAGAGATTATGTCTTCTCTCAAGGCCTTATGGTGCACCACTCATGAGCCACAAAGGAAATTGTTACATGTAGGATAGAGATTCCTTACATAGTTTTTTTTTGTCAGTCCATGTTAACATGCATGGTACATCAACCCCATAGAAAATTAATATGGCATTAGACCCTAAATTTAGTTCACACGCCATGGTATACGCCACAACAACCATCCTTACTAATGTTACAAATATTGAAATGGCCAGCATATCTCATTTGTAAGGTAAATTAGTTATGTGTAGGGACATACAAATGGACCACGACATCATAGGTCCTATATTTTTCCTCATACCATGGAATGGTCCTCAACATCCATCCCTAGTGTACCCCTACTCAATGTGGTTTCCATATGTCATATGTAGGCTAAGGATTCCCTACACAATCCCTATGCAATGTCATGGGTTACTACACAAAGACAATGAACGTCCCCATTAAGAAATGTTTTATCCCAACAACATGAGTTTTTGTATCAAACCATGGATTAGTGACCAATAAGCATCCATGATGTGACAAACCTAAAAATGGCCACCATATCCATGTCATAGGGAAAATATGGGAGAGGGCCTAGTGGATGGCCTATGTATAACACAAAGGCCACATGTTATGGACTAAAACTTTGTATCTTCACCTTAGACCATGACTTGGGTTAGGAGATCCATTCAAATTTTACACCAGATCTTACTCACATGTCAAATATTGCCTATGGATGGACTATGTTATGGATTAAGGCCCCACACATGACATGTAAGGGTTAGAGATAGCTTCCATTGACTAGAACCTAGGATTTTGCACCAAACTATGTGTTGTTCGAGATTTCTACCTTATAGCGAGGAGAGGGACACTACCAACTTCTGGGGTGATAGGTAAATGCATTGATAATATCACATAGGCTTCCACAAAAGGAAAGAGATCAAGATTCTTGATGGCATGCCTTATTAACGACTTTCAATCCTAGCTTTCGCTCGCTCCTTCAATCGATCCTTCACTTGATCTTCTATTTGGTGAACTTGCAATACAAAAGATACCTTCCTCATCGTATCTTGACTGATATAAAAATGATGAAATTGAAATGCAATTTCGACATCAAATACAATCAAGCATTTAATCCAAACAAATATGTAATCCATTAGACATTTGATTGGGACAGGAAGGGTATTTCAACCTTTATTGTCAAAAGCAAATAACTAGTACAATTATACCTGATCATTTAGAGTGCTTGTGCAACCGGATTCTGGGCTCCTGCTCTTCACACTAACTTTGGAATTCCTCCAGCATAACAACCCTTAATGCATAGTTTCTCCTCCTCAATCTAGTTTTCTAGATTGAGTCTATACTCTCTCTTTTATCCCTCTCATATTTATGGGACAAGGTAGGTAGTTTGGATCGAGAAGTAGTTTGATTGGGAAGTTGGGGAAGTTGCAAAACCAATTGCAACTAATCCCAATTTGTCAAATTAATATATTTTTGATTACTTTTTAAGATGTGCACGAGTATTTCATAGTAGAGTAGCGCACCATATGCAACTTCACTGCTTTACAACCAACGTTTGCATGATTTTTTAAGGTGTGCGCTAGTTTTCTTAAGCAAAGTAGGGCATGCTAACAAGTGTGCGCTACTATTATGCTTGTAGACTAGGACACACTCCAAGAAATGCGCTACTATCATGCCTATAGAGTCACGCACATGTCAAAAGGTAGGGTAAAACAAGGTTTTGTCAGCTGCTGAGGGGAAAAACAAGTCCATATATCATCTAGGGAAATCTTGCTCTTCAATCCATTTTGTCCTTTTGTGTGATCGACAGCTTAATGTGATCACGGATGGAGAAGTGCATATTTGAGCTATAACAGATGCCCCCTAATGTGTGAGGTTAGAGGGAAACGATGGACGAAATACATTATAATTCCAAGTCAGCGGAGGAGCAAGAAACCATAGAACCGAGTCACAAAAGTACCTGAAATAACAATCAAGGTTAGCGGGCAATTACAATCTTGACATCATATAGATGTGTAGCATGATCTCCTATACATAACTAGGAGATGTATATATATCATGGCCACTGAAATGCAAGCGTGGATCCATGTCAGAATGAGAGATCATAGCCATAACAACAAACTGGATCTATGTCTTATGGAGAGCCAAAAATGAGTGAGGCTCAGTCTTGCACAGCTTGGGTGATAACATAATGAGGTAATGTTATCAAAATCCCAAGGTCTTCATCCAAAACAACCCAAGGTACCCTAACCATGTGAATACATGAGCTGAAAGTCGAACGTGGATGGTATCGTTTGATTACCGATCATTGATGTATACCGTTAAAAAATGTGAGGGTTTCCACCAATAATGATAATGGGGCCCAAGGTACCTAGTACGATCCAACAAGTGTGAATAAGTGGACTTGGCATCGAACACTTGAGGAACCTGTCAAATAAGAGACATTGATGCATTCTCATAATTCGACAAAGAGGGAAATTGCCACTGGTGACTACAATCCCCAAGGTACTAACTGAAACTCTAAACTCCATTCCCAGAGCAAAATGAGTCGATGTCGATGGGAAGAAGTCTGTTGGAAGGGAGGCCTTAAGGAATCCTCCATCATCCAACATGAGGAACACTCAAATGGTATGAGATGATGTGATGTAGTACAAGTAACAATACTGACACTAGGAAGGCCAACACATGAGGTCAAGATAAACTACAAAATGGTTGACACAGGTTGTATCCTTGAACAGTGAGCACGACACAAAGTGACTTAGGCAGTTTTCAACATGATGGGGAAGTGATATAAGCCTTCAATGTAGGAGACATTAGCAGACCCTCCATATGGTTGGAAGAATAACCAACTGGGGGAGTAAACAACTCAGAGATCAGGTTCACCCTAAGGTCAAAAACTAAACCCAACTAAAATGATGGACTCAAATAGGCGTTGTGTTCAAGGATAGGACTGACTGAACTGCCTTTGAAACTGCAAGATGTGATATATCCTTCTTATCCCTTATTCTTTTTAGATAAAAAAATACCTTTCTTGTTGTTTTAATGAGTCCAAGAAAGAATGAAAACTCAATAGATCCAACCATGTAAAGAGTTTAATGAGCCCACGGGAGGAAGACTCGGGACTTTCTTCATTGTTTATAGAGTTCGAAGAAGAGATAGAAGAATACTCTATAATACTGATATCTGGATTTTAATATCGAGCTGAGATCTGTTCTTGCTCACCTGTGTTTTCCTGTTTATAGAGTCTGAAAAACTTAAACAATCCTCTATACACCCTCTCATGGATTTCACATCGAGCCCGAGTAGGTGAGTGCTCGCTGGTGTTTTCATGTTTCAAAAGCCTGAAAACCCTAAAGAAGGCTCCAAAAGGTCCTTTTTAGTAAAGTTAGTCTTCTCCCTCGAAAAAGTGTAAAACAATGTAAGAAGAACTCTTCTAGCCCCGGACGACTAGAGTATTCATTTTTTGTAAGTAATCCGCAAAAGTCCGGAAAAGGGTTAAAGTTATACTTAAGTAGATGGGCCTTCAATTCCTTTAACGAGCTTAAAGAGGACAAGTGTGCTCAGCAATCTTGTCATATTTAAAGAGTCTAACAAGAGCTTAGAGAGAACTCCATGAAAATATTTTTCGTAAAATTTTAACGAGCTAGAAAAAGTAAACTCATGAACTTGTTCTTTTTTTAATGATCTCAAAGGAGAGATGGAAGAATGCTCGTAACTTCCTTACTGTTTTTAACGAGCTAGAAGTGAAGATGGAAGAAATGCTCGTAGGTGGATCAATGTCCTAATGAGTGGAAGACTGTATTATAGACTCTAGGAAAACTTCATCAGAAGGAAGTATATTATCCCAGATGGAACACATATCTAAACATTCAGATGGAGTGATCACCTGGTAAATTGTCGGGACCCAGTCCTGGATAGATAAGCAAGAATTCAGAGGCTTCTTCTTAGTAGCAATTGGACTCAAGGAACAATATGCCACATAATTTGATTGTGACATGGCAGTTCCTATTGATGGGGAACATACTTGGTCTATAGTCAGGTAATAAGAGGGATCAAAAAATGTAAGTTGATCGATAGTGACAATGCTTCCATTGTGAAGAAAATGCATCACATGAAAGAGCGTAGACACCACAACCTACATAGCATATATGTAATCACGCCTGAGGATCATATCAAAATCCATAGGGTCCTTTAAAACCATAAAATCAACTAAGACTGTTTTTTCACCCAAAGTAATAGGTACCTGAGGGAGGAATCCCAACGGTTCACTAGGTCTTTTGTCGAAATTCAATGACCAATTAACAGCTTGAACAAGGTTGGGAAAACCTAAATCTCTCCAAGCATAAGGGGATAAGATACCAACAGAGGCTCCTTCATCTACAATACATCGGTGAACCACATGGTTGCCGATATCAACCTTTATCTGGAAATGTGAAGAAGAAGGAAGGCGAGGTTTAGTTAGACTATTCCAATCAAAGGAAATGATCCCAAAGCTTGGTAGGGGTTCACTCGGCATAGATGCAGTGCCCCCATTTTCAGAGATATCCAAACTAGTAATGCAGAAGACTTCAAGGATAGGCACATGAGTCTCTGAAGGACTGATAGGATCGGTCGAAGTTTGCATCGATTCGATCACTTCACTCTCCAAAGGAAGAGTGGGGTTGACCAAAGGTTACATTGGTTCAACCACTTCATCAACCGAAGGTTGATCTGGCTATTGGGAATCTATATAAAGTTTAGGAGTAGAGGATCCTTCAGACATGGACCACACTCTCCGCACCTCTAGAATAGAAGGGCACCGGTGAGTAAGGTGATCTCCCTTACAAAGTTTACAAGGGAACTTTGGCTTGCGTCCTATAATCTTAGACTCCGTAACAACAACATTACTCTCAGCATGACTAGCATTGGCTGACAGCTTGCCCCTAGCATGACTTGCATTGGCTAGTTGTTCAAAAGCTGAAGACTTTTGAACTATGGACCACTCTCTTTGCACCTATGGAATAGCAGGGCATCAGTGAGTAAGATGGTGTCCCTCGCAAAAATTACAAGGGAACTTAAGCTTCTATTTATTAGGTTTGTCGACAATGTCAACGTTCTCATCATGACTTGTAGTGGCCGATTCAGTGTCTCCAGTATGGCTCACAGGAACTGGTGACTTGTCATTAATATGACTAGCAGTGATCACTGACGTGTCCTAAACATGAGAAACAGTGGTTGAAGACATGCTTTCAGTATGATTTGCATTGACTGAAAGTTTGCCCCCAGCATGACCTATAGAGGCTAGGTAGGTGCCCCCAGCATGACTTCTAGAGGCAGGGTGGCAAGGTTCAGTATGATTCACAGTGATTGAGTGTTTTTTCCCATCATGACCTCCAGAGGCTGGGTGGCTGCCCCCTTGCTTTGGCATCTTCTTCCTATTCTTCCTCCGTCTATTCCTTTTAGACTGTTGGTTACTAGTATTACTACTTTCACAACATGAGGTAGAAGGAGGAGGACAAGATGTTACTAGAGAAGCAGACATAGGTTTTTGATGCTCTTGATGTGAGGTTCTTACTTGAGAAGGATCAGGAGTATGCAAGGCATTCGGAGTGGAAAACAACCAAACCAGTAACCCTATAGTGAATCCCGGAAGATTCAAGGTAGCCATTAAGGGAGTACCAATGTTCCCAATGAATGGAAAAGCACAAGGATCCCCTTGAACAGGGGTCCCTTGATTGGTGCTCACCAGGATGCTATCCATAGTTCTAACTCAATGGGCCAGAAATATCTAAGGCCAACTAAAGGTGAGAGGCACAAAGAGCACACCACTACAAAATCCTACGTATCCAAAACCAGGAAAGCAAGGATGGTGAATACTCTCAATAGAAAGTCTGGGATGATCAAGGCCCAGAACAAGCTAGTAGAGCATCGAAGAACAATTATACGGTGTCCAATTCAGGTCCTCTGGGTGCGAGTGTTTGAATCACCAAACCGCCCTCTCGTGATTACTAAAAAGGATTACCTTCTGTATATATCCTAGGTACAATGAAAATAGCCTTTCATTGCCACCTATGTAAGAAGCGCTAAATTCAAGATACTAAGGCTACCATTAATACGAAAGAATCTTTGGAGGAGATTCATAGGTCTGACTAGAATGCATGGGCAGGGTAGCTAAGCCCGAAATCCAAAAGGATCCCTGTACGCGAACCAGCCATGGTGTATGCTCTAGATGAAAAGTGAAGGGGTATCCTCACTATTTCACCTTCGCAACACCTTGTGCTTAACTCCGGTTTCAGTGGAGCTTCCAGAACAACTTTGATGTCAATGGGTTTACCTAAAAACAGTCTCACTACGATTATTGAGTAATGAAAATGGTTTCGGATGGTTAAAGTGTGTTCTAATCCAAAACCCTAGCTTAAGCTAGTTGGTGTAGTGACATCCCTAGAAAGAAAAGTTACTAATAAATTTTATTAATTATTCTTTTTAAGGGTAGTTCTTTACTCAAAGGTTGTAGTGCATTGTGTGGCATGGTTGTGAAAGAAATGGAAAGTACATAAAAGTAAAGAACTTTCACTAAACTTTCCCATTGATTGTTTTCCAAAACTAAAGATAAGCAAACCTAAAACAAGTTTCTTTTTATTTTCTTTTCAAATTCAAAACAAAGTAAACTACGCTACTTCGAAATGATCATAAGTCTTATTACTTTAAACTACCAAACTCATTTTTTTCCTTTCCTGATATATGTAAAAAAAAAAGAGCTCGAAAATGGAAGCAATTAAGACCTAAAAGAGAGATGTGAGTAAGGAAAAGCAACTATAAGGCTCACAACAATCAAATCGATGACTTGATAAAGACTTGTCCTACAAAGCTTTTCAAAGGAAAAAGCTTTGGGCTTGGAAACAAAGCAGAAAGAAAACAGGGATAAGAGATGCTTTTAAAGGAAAGGAAAACCTCATAGGTAGCTCCAAATCACAAAAATCCTTAAGAAAACACTAAGCCAAGAAAAAGGTAGGAAAGTGAACCAAAGATGACCTTCCAATCACAAAGAATCGAAAGAAAGAAAACTAAAGGACTTCAACTTACTTGGACCGAAACTGACATAGCAATCAAAAAGTGTCTAGACTCAAAAAGCTTTTGAAAACACCCTAAGGACTCCAACTTGGGGTGAAACCCTAAATCAAAGGCCAAGACACCGTCAAAGTGTTCTAGTGTTGCCACAAACAACAAATGTTATAAAACAAAGGTTTGTATACATGCAACAAGCATCTAGGGTACAGGAGTGCAGTTATGTCTAACAAGGAACAATATACGGTCTTCAAAAAGAGTCACAAACAAGCAAGACACCTCAAAAAGTACTCAAGCAAGCAAATATGAGTTAAGGGACTTAGGAAAGGCCAACAAGACTCAAAAAAGGCTTACAAACCTCAAGGATCAGTTAAGAGTTACAAGTGGAAATCAAATCCTAACAAAAAATAGAGAGTTACAAGAATATGCCCTACTATGCAGTGCATAAACCTGCGCACACTGGGAAAAATGCACTACTGTGCAGTATAGAAAGCACGGGGGGTTCACTGGTGAGGCAATATCATATCACATCCATTCATATTGGGGGGTTGAATACTCTTAAAAACCTCAAAAATATATTGCCCCGTATTAAGGGGTCAAGGGGTTTTTTTTATTTGACATAGTAATATAAATATTGGGGGTTATTTTATTCAGGAGTGTTGAGAAATAACCTCCAAATCGTGGGATGGATTCATACGTCCAAATCACGATCCTGATAATTTCATAAAAATTAAAAAAAAAATTATACCATCATTAAATGTTAAAATTGTGATTGCGGAAGTAATAAATGCTTGTTAAGGCAGTATTAAATAATAAAGTCATTAATGTATATAACAATTTAACTACTATGTCCTTTTAACTAATGATGCTTTAAGACAGTGATGTGTCTTACCCACGTCTTACCTCCATAAAAATTATTACAACTCTAATTTGTTTGTAGTTGTAATAACAAATAAACAACATACCCATATAGGCCTAAGTTCTATAACTACAACTCTGAAACCATATGCAACATACCCAAATTTGCTAAAATAACAAATAAACAATACTTTCTATTCTATAATATTTTATCTGAATTACTCTTGTCATTGATAGAACTATGGCTTACTTACAGAGTTCTATATCCCTATTCAACATTCTTTACATTAGTTAAGAATAGTCTCCTATGTCATTACTTGTGACGACGATAACCAAATAGGACAATTACTTAACCTTGAAGTATTATTCCTATGAGTACTTATACAAGAGTATGCCATTAAAACCCATAACCTGCTATGTAGGAAAAGTTGCACTACTATTATATGGGTGTACATTTTTTTTCACATGATAGTTAAACCGGCGCTCAATGGTAGGCGAGAATGCCAAATAGGACGGGGTCTCGGGGTCGATCCTGGGTGGGGACGGCCACAGCCGACCGCCCCAGCCACCCGGCCATAACGACGGCCCCAAATACTATTATATGGGTGTACATATATACAAATACTAACAGAGTCATCACAGTGACCATTGGGTATTAATTTTACCCCTAACTATTTGTCATGGTCTACGATACCATCCTAAGGCTTAGGCTTTGACATTGGTACCCATTGTTTAGTTAATTCGATTTTGTATATAAGTATATGGTCAAGTGTGTGTATAACTTTATAACCACTCCTTCAAACTCTTAAACAACTCCTAAATAGAAGGTTGTAAGGGGAAAACATTATGTCGAAATGTTTGCATAGTATTCAGATCAATGGTTTCAATGTTGGGGTTAATAATTGTTCCATGTAGCACATGTCTTTGTCATATTGTTTTAAATGCATAAATTTAATGGGGTTAATATGCCAAATCTCTTGTCTTGACCCTGTTGATGTATATGTAACTTCGGAATGTATTTCACATATATGTATATTGTATTCCTATAGAGATGGTATTATTCCTCTATAAGGAAGTGTCGTCATTTATATTGTAAGTGTCGTAACTTATACTTGATGGGTTATTAGACCACCTTGTTGGGGTCGGCCCTGTATAAGTCATGTGGGTCAAAGGGTTATTAGACCACCCTATTGGGGGTCGGCCATGTGGGTCAAAGGGTTATTAGACAACCCTATTGGGGGTCGGCCCAGTCAGCATTATATTATGTGGTTAAGTTCGAGCCTACATGAGTTAGGTAAAAAGGCAAGTCAAGTCAAGTATAAATAGAGTGCGGGAGGCACTCTATTTGCTCACTCACTTCTCACACATGCTCTCAAGGAGGAGAGGCGCACTTATGGAGGAGGAGGATTGCTGCTAGGTTATGGTTATCTCTATTGGTTGGTTGTATCATTGCTCTATCTATCTCTGAGGAAGTTATTGGGGTTTTTCACCTTTATGGTTTTCCCCAAGTAAATCTTTGTGTCTCTTGTGTGCTTGCATTATTGTCTCCATGATTGATATGCTGTAGATATGCTGTACATGTTGTTCTCTCAGTAAAGATCCTAGATCATATTGAAGTAAATTCAGAAAATTTAACATGGTATCAGAGCTAGCCTGAAAGAAGGCATGATATGGCATGTATGACACTTGTTGCATTTACGATGCTAGGGCTTGATATAGCAAAAACCAGTCATCGTAGCACTTTCGCTATAAATCCGTTTTGGCGAATTTTTCAGATCTGAAATTGTTACAGATCGAACATAAAATCTCCAGGTACCTTGTGTCCAAAGGACAACCTCTAATTCGTTGTACTTTGTGATTTATGATCTGTACAATATAGGGTTTCTGCCTCTTCCAGATCTGAGTCAAAATCAGGTGACCTTGGGAAAAAGGTCATAACTTGGGCTAGGAAACTCCAAATGAAATTTCGTGAAAAGTGACAGGTAGTACACAGGCAGAGCTATCTCAGAAAACTTTTTCAGAGGCCGAAGGTCAAACAGTGACACGTGGAACGCCGTACAAGTTCGCTCTCCTGTATTATCCCATAAACAGGTCACGTTGCGACACTTGGCATATCTCTCTCTCAGAGAATCCAATTGAGGTCAGACCTGTCAGGATGGAAATATAACAGGCCGAGCTATCTCAGAAAACCTTTTCAGAGGCCGAAGGTCAAACAGTGACACGTGGCATGCCGTACAAGTTCGCTCTCCTGTATTTTCCCAAAACAGGTCACGTTACGACATTTGGCATAACTCTCTCTCAGAACATCCAATTGAGGTCAGACCTGTCAGGATGGAAAGCTAACAGGTCAGGCTATTTCAGAAAACGTTTTTAGACCCTGTGGATAAAAAATTTCGGAGTTACACCAGAAACAATCAGGTACATATTTCTGTCAAAACAGAATTATTTTTTGGTACCTTCATTCATGGCTTCCGGAATTTAGGGCTTTGAAGAAAGTTGGAATTTTTGTAATCGGAGACCACGGCTGGATGCTACTCATCAAAATAGAAATTTAGAGACCAAGATCAAAATTTTTGGCTGGGTAGAAGGCCGGGTTTGATCAGACCCTAGTTCGGGACTTTGATCAAAAAAATGGAAAATTAGGGCTTCTGTAAAAATGAGAATTTTTGAAATCTGTGACCACGGCTGGAAGCTCCTCAGAAAAATAGAAGCTTAGAGCTTTGGATCAAACATTTTGATTGGGTAGAAGAGTGGGCTTCATCAAACCCCAGTTCATGGTCACGTCCAGTGAATCTGGAAGTTTCAAAGGCAAAATTGAGGAGTGAAACTTTGCAGTCTTCAAATTCTGAATATACCAGTTTGATCAGTTCATCAAGGCGCATATTCCTATCCTTTCGGAAGTTTGAAATTCAAAGTTTGAATTTTTGGGGTCTCTCTGACAAACCCATATCCAGCTCCAGGTCCAGTTCTTGCAAATCAAGTGGATTGGGTTGATCCTAGAAGAAGATGGATTGGTCACTTGCATAAGTGAAGAAGTTCTTGTTTCAGAGGGAGATGAGGCTAAGGCCTTACATAAGAAGATTACAAGTGATCTCGACAGGTATGACTCATCGAGGTATGTTTTGAGATTTGTTCATAATTAAGTTTATGGTATGTTTTTCTTCATGTTATCACGGTTAGTACAATCTTGATTTTAGACTTATCATATCACCTTAATAAAATTATGAATGCATGATAGAAGTCATTCATTTATTAGGAGTATGAAACTTATGTTTGTACTAACACATTGTGATGTTGTATGAGTTTTATGTTGTCTACTAACATGAAAGGTACACCAAGAACACAAATCATGTTCTGGTTCAAGAACATATGATCATGATGACATGAGGACAAAGATTCATCCATTGCCATGGATCTCATAAGAGATCCATTCTCGAGGTATGTATAACTTGGTTTTATAATGGTTAACATATGAGACATGCAGGTTACTAGCACAAGTCACTGAAGAGAAACAAAAGACATTATACGGGTATGTTAGACATAAATAGCTAGCATGCTAATCCAGGTATGTTTTTCCTATATCAAGCTAGAATCCTACCTTGTGTTAGGATCTTATACTGTTGTTGATAATGATTATTCCTGAAGAGTCATAGGTTTGAATAATCATGGTTTTATGCATATTATATCTCTTATCTTGATTGATGATTCAACTAACCTGAAGAGTCATAGGTTTGAGTAATTACAGGTTTAGACATGTTATGATTTGACTAACCATAAGAATCCTACATAAACCTTGAATGCTAATGCTTATTATTTCTGTTTGAAATGATCATGACTATACATGCTTGAGATTATTTTGTTTTAATAGTATACTAATGAATGTATGATTTTATATGAGATCACAAGGATAACACATTCATGATACTAATAAGCATGCATAGGGACCAAGGATGAATATGAGTTCAAGAACAGGTAATCCAGGAAGCAAAGATCAAGAGGGAGTACACTCTAGTGGTTTATGCAAGGATGCAGATATTCAGAGGGATTTGTCCATCTCTCTACATTCCACAATAGAAAGTTGTAGAAGAAGCTACTTCAGATTAGGACTCCAGCAGCTCCTGCAAGGAAGCGAAGACTCAGAGGGAGTCCACCCAACGAACAAACAAAGATAAGTATTTTAATTATCATTTCTTACATATTTGTTTGTTTAAATAAAATTGTTCAATGATGTATATGCTCATGGTCTTAGACTTAGGATATGTATTGTGCATATTAGAATAATTACATTAATGAACAGTATACTACTAATATGCATGGGTAAGTAGCCTATGGCACTGTACAACATTCCATTGCTACTTATCTAGAATGAAACCTCTTTGCTGACATGTTGGGAGTTGTGCACACTCTTAACAATGTTCTGGTAGAGATTGGAAGGCATCTAGAAAGTTACGGGATATGGATAAATGTTGTATTGAAACATTGGCTAAGATAATTGCATGACTGTATGGCATATTTCTTTATGTGTAAGAATTTGTTCTGAAAACTATGAGATGTTTTCTAATCATGCAATTTAACTTGTTGTGTAGGAAAGATCATATGCCATCTCCTACAAAAGAAGAACTACAACATTTGTTCCAGCAACAAAGATATCTATTGAAGATATTGAAGATATTGAAGTTCCCAGGATCTGGGATGAAGAAATGAAATGCCATGATCCGTCGATCATGAAGAATGATGTTTGGGATGTAATCCCAAAGACATGAAGGGAAGTTTGTTATGACTTCCAAATGGAACTATCAGATCAAGCATGTTGCAGATGACAGCATTGAGAAATATAAAAGTGATGAAATAGAAGATGCACCAGATGGATCTCAAGACAGCATGGTGTAGTCATATATGTGTGCAAAACTTGGTATGGTAGGATAGACAGCTTTCTATCCAGTTTGGGCGTTAACAAGAGTAAAGCAGATTCCAACCTTTTCTACAAGGTTGAAGAAGGCAATCCAGTGATACTACTTTTGTATGCAGATAACCTATTTGTTACAGGTAAAGATAGATTGATTGCCGACACGCAGCGGAAGCTTTCTACCGAGTTCGAGATGAAGAACTTGGGGATGATGCACTATTTGTTTTTGGCATGGAGGTGTGGCAGAGTGCATATGAAATCTTCCTTGGACAAGGGAAGTATGTAGTAGAGATCCTGAAGAGGTTCGGGATGATGGACTGCAAGGATATGGCCACACCTATGGCATCGAATCTGAAGCTTCTATGTGATGCTTCATCTAAGCTGATTGATGTCTCTATGTATCGTCAGATGATTGGGTCCTTGATGTTGTAGCTAGGGTTTTACCCCTAGCTTGTGCCAATGAGCACCTACTAAGGAGAATGGACTCCTTAGTAGCAGTTCAGTATATTAAACTAATTATGCAATAAACAAAACATTAAATTATTTCTAATACAAGCATGAAGCATAAACACCAAAATGAAAGAATGTCTTTGTATTGATGTTACCTTGAGTGTCAAGGTTGGTGAAGCCCTTTGCAGTGTCCAAGAGGATGCTCCAAGCTTCAAGAATGCTCCTTCTCCTTCTCCAATGTTGGGAATGGGCCAAAGGTGGCTCTCAAGGTGAAAATAGTTCAAAGGTGAACTAGGGTTTCGAGAGAGATTTTGGCAGAGTAAGGGTGCTTGTGATTGTGGATATGGAATAAGGGATCTCCATCACCTATTTATAGTTTTTTGGTGGTGGAGTGCTGACCCATGGTTTTAGGAAACACATGGTTTTGGGCAGCTGTATAGGGTTTTTTCCTCCTTTTCCTCATTATTTTATATTTTTATTCCCTTTTTAGGGGATTTTTGCTATTTTTGGAGGAAAAAGGGGTTTTTTTAGCCTTTTTTAGGCTATTTTGATGGTTTTGTGGCCTTTTGGAGGCATTTTAGGCCTTTTGGAGGCTTTTTAATGGGATTTTTTAGGATTTTAATGGAAATATGGTAGGAAAATGGACAAATGAGCCATATAATGTGGTAAATGAGCTAGTGAGCACTTTTTGGGTGTTAACAGATTGCCCCCTGATGTGCGAGGGCAGGAGCTCATCGTATGGCCGATGGACATCATAAGTCATGAATGGTTTTCCTGGGATGTGGAGAGAAGAGAAGAAACAAACTGGAGCCCGGAACAACGATCCCGAACAACTGCAAGAACTAAAAGTACATAACCTCAATAAAGGATGAGGAATCGTCTGATCATATGGACGAGGCGGGCATTCCCATGCTCGTATCAGGATATAACATAATAACAACAATGGGGTCCAAAAAATGGGGACCTGAAATATACATGACCTCAAATACTGACTGAGGAATAATCTCAATATATGGACGAGGCGGGCATACCCATGCTCGTATCAAGATACATAAATATAACTGTGAGGCCCAAAAAAGGGGACCTGTAAGATACATGACCACTGTGTACCTCATAAGAGTCCAGAGGGGACACAAATCCGGGACATACTGCTGAGCGGATCATGTGTGAACTGCAGAACTGGTGCACCGGAACAATCAACAGTGCTACTGAGTGTGGTACCAAAGGAACTGATGAGCTGCTGGATCATAGTGACTGGGGTCATACTCTCCATGGTACATTGAACTGGAACTGATCTGGAACTGAAACTGGGTACTCAAGGAAGCATGAAACTGGATGGCTTCCGAATACAAACGCCAACGCAGCCCGGACATCCACAGGAACATACAACTGGACGTTCCGAAGTGACTCACCAATGTGCTAGAGTCGGGGGAAATCCGGGGTCTTCGACTAAAAACTGATGGGATATAATCCTACGCGATCCTCAACGATGCGATCAAGGTGCTGAAGTCGAGCATGTGAGGAACAACCACTCGGAGAGGCAATGATGTCTCCTCTCAGAATGATCCGTAGGCACTTACCACAGATGGTGATAAGTCCAAGGCGTAGGGACCTCTGGGCCTATCCTCTGGAATAGAGGAGCTGTCGTCGACAGAGGGAGACCTGCCCCTAGCAAGGCAATGATGTTTCCTTGACAGGAGCGCGAGGTACAAGACCGAAATGTGGTAGTGCTGATGGCAGGACTGATAAACTGTGGTGGGACAACTGGGCAAGTAGAGTGGGTGGACTCAAACTTCCTTTGTTCAGAGTATGATAATGGAAATGATCTGGCAGCATATGAAACTGACTAAGGGGAAAGGGATCATAGCTGTAATGGCTCAGGGAGAGTGACTGGTCTGAGGGAGACTCAAACTGGTATAAAATGGCAGGAGACTGCAGAATACTCTGAACAAAGGCGACCTGATTGGGGGTGCTGCCGAGATGATCGATCAGAGTGCCAGGAGGCACAGGAGGGTACTTCTTCATGGGTTAAGGAACTAGAAGAAGTGGGTGGATAAAATGATACTGTCGTGTGGATTTTACGAGCCCAGGACAGTTCATGCTCGTGGTTGCTTTCAATTTTAAGGAGTCTGAAAGCGATAAGAAGACTCTGAAATGATGGAATGGTACTGTCGTGTGGATTTTACGAGCCCAGGACAGTGCATGCTCGTGGTTGCTTTCAATTTTAGAGAGTCTGAAAGCAAGTAAGAAGACTCCAGGGGGTTGCTTTTTCGTAGATTTAGTCTCCAAGGCCCAAAGAAGCATAAAAGGATGCAATGAAGAACTCTTCTAGCCGGTGTGACTAGAGTATTCCTTTTTCGTAATTAGTCTACCAGGTCCGGAAAAGGGTTAAACTTATACCAGATAGACGCCCTTTCAGGTATTTTAACGAGCATGAAAGGAAGCAAGATTGCTCGGCGATCTTTTCATTCTTTTAGGAGTCAGAAAAGAGCTTAACGGAAACTCCCTAAGTGCCTTTTTCGTAAAGGACTTGTCCGGCCCGAAAAAGGGATAAAATTATACCGAACAAAAGGAATGGCCAGGCAAGGAGGAAGTGTTCAATCAAGGTTTAGTAATGATGACCAAGAACGAGGGTAGGTGGGAACACTGATGGACCTCCTTGCGGGGTAGATGAAATGGTGGCAAAATAACGAAACATTTGCAGTATGACAGGAGTGAATGGCTCATGTAAAAAATGTGGAACAATCCGATGGCGGCCGATGTGGCGCGCAAACCGAGGCAGCAAGGTGTTGGGACACAATGTTGAAATTGTACCAAGTGAGAGCGAGAAATGATCTCAAGCATCATCACGAGCTCGGAAAAATGAATCCGGCGATATAAAGGATGTCAAAAACGGGTGACGGCCGATGTGGCACGCAAACCGAGGTGACGGGGGCATTTTGAAAAATGCCCGAAAAAACTGAAGGTGAGAGCGAGAAATGATCTCAAGCATCATCACCAGCTCGGAAAAATGAATCCGATGATGTAAAATATGTGAAAAATGGAGAACGGCCGATGTGGCACGCAAACCGAGGGGACAAGGTGTCAGGTCACGATGTCAATAAAGGTTCTGGTGAGAGCGAGAAATGATCTCAAGCATCATCACGGGCACGGAAATATGAATCCGGTAGTGCAAATGGTGCGAAAAAATGGAGGGCATAATACTAGGTGTATCAAAGCAAATCAAATCTACAAGTGATATGTGACCTCAAAAAATGGTTGAGATCACAAGTGTGAAAAAGTGAGCAAGGTTAATGACTTGCCCCCATGCTATGTGCATGGGGTTTGTGATTATGGATCACATATGTGTGGGTTTGAACAATGGGTTCACTGACATGCTGAGATAGATGTGATGGGGAAAGTTCAAAAGAATTGACCATGCCCCCTATCCCAGGGTCGAGGTAATCTACTATGCCCCTTGACTCAGAGGTGTCAATGCGGTGCTCTATGATAGCACGGGCAAGACCAGGCATTTCGGTATAGGACCAGGCAAAGACATCACGGAATTCTTTGAAAAGGTGTGTGTAGTCCTCAATCTCTTGTTTACTGCAGAATGCTCCTAAAGTAATGAGTTCAGGAGCACGACCGGGAGCAGCAATATCAACTTGGATGACAGGTGAGATGTTGGCCATGTTGCCCTCCTCGAAGGCATCAGGAGCAGGGATAGGGTCCTTGAACCAGTCAACCTTGGTGGGGAGGAAGTCTTTGGATTCGACCGCGTATTGGGTAGCGGTGCTAGAGGAAGACGCTTCTGGGATGAAATAGGAACGGTGGTGCATATCATCCCAAGGATAATCCGGGGCAGTTAGGGCCTCAAGAATCTCCTCATCAGTATGGAAAGTCTGCGTCGTCAAATCGGTTGACGAGGGGGTAGTGGAAGTGTTGGTTGAAGAGATCATGTAGATGATATTAACCTCTTCAGAAGGGGGAGAGACCGGGGGGTAGATCTCCTCAATGGTAGGTGGTGCCGTCTCAAGGTCCAGATTGTTCATCTCGTAAAGAGCTGCTCTATAATCCGGGAGATCGGGACAATGATGTGAATAGTGCCCGTAAATACCGCAGATGGCGCATGAGTGGTTGGTACGTAGGGACTTATCTTTAGGCTTAGGAGTAGGGTTGAGTTCGACAGTTGGGATGTTGGGGTCATCATCGAGCATTTGCATGTGCTTCTGTAATGCAGGTAACTGTGGGCATTGGTGGGTCGCATGGCCCAACTCGTCACACAGCGAGCATTTGGGAGGAGCACGAAACACTGGAGGGTTCTTGACTGTCTTGGGAGGTGGGACAGCAGTGTAAGGTTGTGGACCTCTGCCCCCAGTGGGTTGAAGAGGAGGAGGAAGTGTCGTGGAGGACGAAGGGGTAGGGACCCCGGGAGGTGGGTGGGTGGTAGTAGCCATGGGTTGCACCGGCTGGAGGACGACATCTGGTGTCGGCGGGCGAACGGGAGGCGAAAGGTACCATACAGGTAATCCCAATGTTAACCCAGGGAGGCTAAGGGTAGCCATGACCGGGGCGCTTACTACTCCTGCTGGAGGAACTAGGAAGGGGATCGTATGGATCGGTGTAACACCAATGTGACTAGGTACCAATGGTGGTTTAGGCAACAAGGATGGTTGATTGTTAGGTGGTAGGATGTCATGGGACAAGGTACATAAGTCAGACATTTCGGGCGTAGATGATGGCAGAGGAATGGATTGAAAGGTGGAGGTCATCGGCGCGTCTGAGTAGACTCCAGGCCCCGTAGAAGAAACAAATGAGGTGGAGGCAGGAGAAACAGGTTGTTCAACCATGGGGAGAACATTTTCCGGTGCCGCTGGAGCACTGGGATCATAGTAGGTGAGCTGGTCAATCTTAACCACGCGTCCTTCATGGGGGAACATCATGGTGCGAAAGACAGAAGAGGCAACCGCCCGCATGGCATACATGTAGCTGTGGCCAAGTAGAAGGTTGTAATCCAATTGGGCATTGATTACCTCTATGTCAATAAGAACTGTTTTACCACCTAACTGGACTGGAACGTTGGGTAGAAGGCCTTGGGGCTGGGCCGAACGACCGTCGTAGGCACGTAACGCAGTGGTGGACTGCTGGAGAGGAGGGGATCCTAGCTTCTGCCATACAAATGTAGACATAACGCATGTGGAAGCACCCTCATCAATGATGCACCGATGGATAACAAGATTCCTAACGGAGACTGTAACTTGGAAGGCTAAGCTAGAAGGTAGGCGTGGTTCAGACTGGTCTAAATCAAACGCCATCAAATGTGAATCAGTTGGGTCAATCCCCCTGATGGCGGAAAGTAAAGTCTTGCGCTGGGAAGGGCAGTTCTTCAAGACTTCCAACGCAGACATGGCTGCGGGAGATTGGGCTAGGTCGTCTACGATGTTGTAGTTTGACGCAGCGCGCGCGTTAGGGTTATTGTTGATTCGGCGCAGTGGGAAACGAGGTGCTTTCGCAGCGCCGTCTGTGAGAGGCGGAGGGATACGTAACGCCTGATCGGTGGGGTGGGCGTTAGTAGTTTTATCCGTGGGAGTGGCTTCAGAGGTGGAGCCATATTGGTTCCGACGGGTCTGGAGGTTGACGTCAGCTGATGACATCATCAATAAGTGGTGGGTACCTGAGTCAAACATGGGTTGATCAGGGGCAGCGTAGGTGATCTGTTGTTGTTGGGGTTGCACGTTAGCTTGAGGGGCCAACGGCTGAGTGTTCACCACGCCTTGGGTCGGTAAGGGGTTTTGCAGCACCAAAGGGGGTTGCTGAGGTTGGGGGGGGTTGGGCGGTGCTTGGGGAGCCGCATGCCCTTGGCGATGGGCCTCGTCAACCCAAAGCTTCCGAGCTCGCTCCAAGTGTGGGCAAGCATGGGTGTAATGTCCATAGACCCCACAAATAAAACAAGGGTGGTTCGTTCGCAGATTGGGGTTTTTAGCCTACTTGGGCGGGCGATCAGGGTTTTGATTAGCGGGGGCCGCATTGTTGTTGTCAGGGGGATTAGCCGGTTGACCGGCTTGGTCTGCAGGTTGGTTGTTTCCCCGATTACGGCCCTTGCCGCGGTTCTGTTGGCCCTGGTTACGTTGGTTATTCTGGTTTTGCTGCGGGTTATGTTGGGCGTAAACTTGTCCTTGGGCAGCAGGTGGATTTTGAGGTTGCGCAGGTGCAGGAGCAGGCTGCGGAGGATGATATGCAGGTTGAGGCTGAGCAGGTGCAGCAACTTGAGGGTGTTGCTGATAGGACTGCGGAGCAGGTTGTGGTTGTGCCGCAGGGGCTGCCTGGGGCGGATAATAAGCGGGTGGGGCTTGTGGAGGCGCAGGAGCAGAGGCAGCCTGCTTATGGTAGTAAGGCTGAGGGGCGACTGGAGGAGCATAAGCAGGAGTCGCATACCCGAAGCACTGTGGTGGACATGAGGGCCCATGGGAATGGTGATGTGTCATGGGAGCATATGAGTTGGTTGCTCCAGACTGTGAAGTAGCCCGCGACAGGTCGGGGCCAGGGGTAGGACGTGCTATAGAAAATGGTTGGGGATGCTAAGAAACACGGCCAATGATACCATCTGCAGCGTGGGATGCCCCCGGCGCATCATGATGGGAGGACTCACCGCGAGGGGCGTCAGGTATAATGGTATAAAGGTAACCCGACTGGGCGTAAATGAGGTCGAACTGCTGTGCCTTAAGGATGGCCTCTTCTTCAGACTGGGGTCTTTCTGAAGCTACATCCTTAGCGATGACAGGAAGCAGGGACTTGAGGAACCAATCGAGGAAGATACGGTCATCTAGTTTAATCTTGCATAAGCTACGGCGTCTACGCCACTCATGGATGTGGTCCGTGATATGGGTAGCCGTGTTTTGTCTACAAGATAGAAGGATCTCAACGCCCGCGTCATAGCGGACTGGCAACTGGAAGAACTGCAGGAAGGTCGAGGCCAGGGAAGAAAAGGTGGCGTGGGTCCCATGAGGCTGCTCAATATACCACTTGGCTGCAGAGCCAGTGAAGGTGCGCTGTAAGAGATGGAGGCGAACAGAGTCATCCACAATGGAGTTAGAGGAACACCATAGGTGAAAAGACATGATGTGGTTCTGTGGGTCCTCACCGGCCTTACCCTCGAATTTAGGGATGTCAGAGGGTAGTTTGGTAGGCATATGAGGCCACATAGGGTCGTGTCGAATAGGATCATTGGTCAATCTGGCCAGGTCAGGTAGGTTGAGGCTAGCCATGAACGGCAAACTGGAAGAAGGCTGTGACACAGTAGTGCTGTGGACCAAGTTGGGGCCAGTGCCCCCAAGTGGAGGGACAAGATTTAGGGTGGTGCCCCCAAGTGGGGGAACTGAGGTAGTGGAGGATGGTCCAGCACCACCATGGGTATTGTGAGCCACTGATGTAGTGGGGATAGGTATTCCCGCTGTGGGAATAGGTACCGTGAGGGGAACGGTAGATGGTTGCCCCATGGAGGGCATACCAAAAACAGGTGTAGTAACTGGTGTAGTGGTGGATGTGCCACCAATGGTCCCTACGACAAATGGAGTGGAAGTCGTACCAGCCATGGGGCTAGTAGGGGCAGTATAAATAGGGTTCTCAGACTCTTCGTCAGAATCAGAGGTAAAGTAAGGTGCGTCACTATCTGGTGACGGAGACCTACGTCGCTGACGGGTGGAGTCAAGTGACAAGGCTCTAGATCTGTGATGAGTGGTATCAACGGACAATGATCGGAATCTATGACGAGTGGTGTCGAGAGAACCGTGCTGTGGGGGCTCGCCCCTGAGGCGCCGAGAATGTCTCGGGGACTCAATGGTGACAGATGGTGTCTAAATCTCTGTGGGTTGAGGTGAGTATAAAAACAGCTCAAAAATCCTAATGCAACCGAGTGTGCAGAAGGAGAGCTAAAAAGCAAGGCACTCAGGCCAACAACCAACTCAAAACACCCACTGCAACAGCTGTGCTACAATAGGTGGAGTAACAACAAAGATGGTCAGAATACCAACAAGCAGCAGGTTTCCTAAAAAAGAAAAATGGTGGACTCACTAGACCAAAGGGAGGTAAAGGAGCATGCAAACACCTAACTAAAAGTATTCTGACTTAACTAAACATATCCTCTGCAAGGTGATGAAATCCAAGTCAGACAATATGAGTAGGAAAGCCAAGTGGCTATGATATCCCCCTACCGGGAGGGACACCGGGTAGTCAATCCTAGAAGAATGGCAACTAAGATACCCCGTTCATGACACGTCCAGAAAGGTGAATCTGCCGTTTAGTTCGTTGACCGCAATAACCCTATACAGGGATATCCCGCGAACCGCGAAAGGTAGCCCTTCGGTTACTGAATGGAGTGCGGTATTCCACTCAGGCCTCCGGAACCAGTCTCCCGACTTCAACCCTCCTAAGGGAGAGGCCCTCTGATAAACTGGTCGTGACCGTGCCAAAAAGTACTAGGGGATTTTGGTTCCCTAGTTGGACAACAACTATGTCTCAAGTGAAATAACCAAGGGGTGTTATTGGAAGCCTATCCCCCTGATCCTACCTAACTACAATGATTCTTTTGTGTTCCCCAAGTGGGGTTAGAATGTTGGTTTAGTTAGGTACTTTTTAAGGCTCACTTGATTTAATGTGACAGAGTGTGTGCTCGTGAGGTGTTGAACCCAAAAACAGAAGTGCCACAAGGGAGGGCAACTTCCAATCTATCAAAAATGCTGAAATTGATTCTTTTAATTTGCAAAATTTTCTGAAATAAAAATACTGAAATTTTAAAAAGATTCTGTAAAAGGAACAGAAATTATGTTGCAGAAAGGCTGTAAGGAAGTAGGCTGCAGGTGGGACAGAGGGCTGTTCAAATGCAGAAAATATTGCAGCAAGAGGGGCTGGGCTCAAAAACAGAAAAAGAGCAGAAATCAGACCGCGGGTCTGTGGCGGGTCAGAACAGGCCGACCGCGGGTTTGAATGAAACAGCGGCGGTCAGGTCGCGGCTATCGGGCCAATAGTTGCAGTCGGGACGCAGGAAACAGGGGAAAAGGCACAGTCGGGTCGCGGCTATCGGGCCAACAGTGGCAGTCGGGACGCAGGAAAACTGGAAAAAGACACAGTCGGGTCGCGGTAAAATGGCTAACAGGCGCAGTCGGGACGCGCGAAAGAGGCAGGAAGCCGCAGTCGCGACGCAGGAAAAAGGCCGACAGGCGCAGTCAGATCGCGGCAAACAGGCTGATTAGCCACGGTCGAATCGCAGGTAACAGACTTGAATCCGCCGGCAGAGCGTCGGAAGCAGTCTGAGAGCCACGGTCGGATCGCGGGTAAAGGCCTGAAAGGCGCGGTCGGGACGCGACTGCAGAGGAAAAAGACGCGGTATGCAGCGGCCGAAAGGGACAGCCGAAAGAAAAAAATTTAAAAACGGAAACCAGAAATTCGAAAACTAGGGGAGTCGCCAAAACTGTAGCTAGGGTTTTACCCCTAGCTTGTGCCAATGAGCACCTACTAAGGAGAATGGACTCCTTAGTAGCAGTTCAGTATATTAAACTAATTATGCAATAAACAAAACATTAAATTATTTCTAATACAAGCATGAAGCATAAACACCAAAATGAAAGAATGTCTTTGTATTGATGTTACCTTGAGTGTCAAGGTTGGTGAAGCCCTTTGCAGTGTCCAAGAGGATGCTCCAAGCTTCAAGAATGCTCCTTCTCCTTCTCCAATGTTGGGAATGGGCCAAAGGTGGCTCTCAAGGTGAAAATAGTTCAAAGGTGAACTAGGGTTTCGAGAGAGATTTTGGCAGAGTAAGGGTGCTTGTGATTGTGGATATGGAATAAGGGATCTCCATCACCTATTTATAGTTTTTTGGTGGTGGAGTGCTGACCCATGGTTTTAGGAAACACATGGTTTTGGGCAGCTGTATAGGGTTTTTTCCTCCTTTTCCTCATTATTTTATATTTTTATTCCCTTTTTAGGGGATTTTTGCTATTTTTGGAGGAAAAAGGGGGTTTTTTAGCCTTTTTTAGGCTATTTTGATGGTTTTGTGGCCTTTTGGAGGCATTTTAGGCCTTTTGGAGGCTTTTTAATGGGATTTTTTAGGATTTTAATGGAAATATGGTAGGAAAATGGACAAATGAGCCATATAATGTGGTAAATGAGCTAGTGAGCACTTTTTGGGTGTTAACAGATGTACCTGACGAACACGAGACCAGACATTTGCTTTGCTATGAACACATTGAGCCAGTTCCTGACGAGTCCAAGGAATGTTCACCTGGTTGCTGTAAAGCATGTTCTGAGGTACCTGAAGGGTACAGTGGATTATGGGCTCAAGTATGAAGCAAATCAAAAGTTTAACCTGCAGGGTTATGTTGATTCAGATTGGGCTGGCAGTGCTGCAGATAGGAAGAGCACATCTGGGTGTTGCTTCAGTATGGGATCAGGTGTGATCTCTTGGTTTAGCAGGAAGCAGTCCTGTGTAGCACTGAGTACAGCTGAGGCAGAGTATGTTGCAGCCTGTTCAGCTAGTTGTGAGGCAGTATGGCTACGGAAGCTACTGTCTGAGTTCTTTGATCTCCCGTTGGAGGCTACTGGTATCTTCTGTGATAACCAGAGTTGTGTGAAGCTGTCCGAGAACCCAGTGTTTCATGACAGGTCGAAACACATAGAGATCAAATATCACTATATCAGGGATATGGTGCAGAGAGGAGCTGTGAAGCTCTTGTATGTTGCGACGGACGAGCAGATTGCAGATGTGTTGACGAAGCCACTAGCCAGGGTGAAGTTCAAGTACTTCAGAGAGAGGCTTGGCGTTCTTCAGATCGAGGACACTTCGAGGAAGAAGTGATGGACACATTTGCTGAAGCCATTCCAAGCATGTTGGAAGGAGGATCCTTCACATGGCTGTGGATGTAAGCGTTGGATGATGAGCATCAGGATGATGTTCTAGTTTCTGCTGGATATGATCAGTTGGATCATTTTTATGTATGTATGTACGCATCATGTGGATGCTGGATATGATCAGTTGGATCATTTTTATGTATGTATGTATGCATCATGTGGATGTTGGATATGATCAGTTGGATCATTTTTATATGTATGTACGCATCATGTGGATGCTGGATATGATCAGTTGGATCATTTTATGTATGTATGCATCATGTTGGATGCTTGGACCATGTATCTGTATATGTATCAGGTGGATACATTGTATGATCAGGTGGATCATGTATGGTGATATGTATCATGTGGATACATTGTATGATCAGGAGGATCATGTATGATGATATGTATCAGGTAGATACTTGGTATGCATCAGGTAGATGCATTGATGATCAGGGTGATCATGGATGACGAGCTTCAGGATGTTGCTCAAGATGACATGTAGCAGGATGTTGCAGTGATGATCAGGATGATCATGGATGACGAGCTTCAGGATGTTGCTCAAGATGACATGCAGCAGGATGTTGCAGTGATGATCAGGATGATCATGGATGACGAGCTTCAGGATGTTGCTCCAGATGACATGTAGCAGGATGTTGCAGTGATGATCAGGATGATCATGGATGACGAGCTTCAGGATGTTGCTCCAGATGACATACAGCAGGATGTTGCAGTGATGATCAGGATGATCATGGATGACGAGCTTCAGGTTGTTGCTCCAGATGACATGCAGCAGGATGTTGCAGTGATGATCAGGATGATCATGGATGACGAGCTTCAGGATGTTGCTCCAGATGACATGCAGCAGGACGTTGCAGTGATGATGATCAGGATGATCATGGATACATCAGGATGATGTATGGTGAGTATCAGGTTGATACTCTATGGCCGTGGATCAGGTTGTGCAGATGAGCATGTAATAGCGCCCTGGGAGATTTGCAGATGGTCTTTCGAGGTTTTGCCTATGGCATGTAATATCGGTGCCCTGGGACATCTGGCAAATGCTCTTTCGAGGTTTTGCTCTGGGAGGACATGTAATAGCGCCCTGGGAGATCTGCAGATAGTCTTACGAGGTTTTGCCTATGGCATGTAATAGCGCCCTGGGATATCTGGCAGATGCTCTTGCGAGGTTTTGTCCTATGGCATATAATAGCGCCCTGGGAGATCCGATAGGTTGGGCTGTGTGCCCGTAATCAGTCCTGGGATGCTCTTGCGAGGTTTTGTGGTGGGGTCACATGTAATAGCGCCCTGGGAGATCCTATAGGTAGAGCTGTGTGCTCGTAACAGCCTCGGATGCTCTTTCGAGGTTTTGTGACGCACGTAAAAGTCCTGAGGATTCCACAGTATGGCCAGTGATGATGAAGACCTGCAGGTGGTGGGCCTACATCCAGTATGAAAAAGGACTGGCTCTGTAGAACTTCCTATGATGAGTAGATTCAGAGATTGATTGAGATAGCAGCAGCAGTGACGATGATGATGACTCGATGACGATTATCCAGTGACGATGATCCAGAGAAGATGACTTGTGCTAGAAGAACTATGCTGAGAAATACCTTCCTAGTTAAGAGGGAGTGTTGATGTATATGTAACTTCGGAATGTATTTCACATATATGTATATTGTATTCCTATAGAGATGGTATTATTCCTCTATAAGGAAGTGTCGTCATTTATATTGTAAGTGTCGTAACTTATACTTGATGGGTTATTAGACCACCTTGTTGGGGTCGGCCCTGTATAAGTCATGTGGGTCAAAGGGTTATTAGACCACCCTATTGGGGGTCGACCATGTGGGTCAAAGGGTTATTAGACAACCCTATTGGGGGTCGGCCCAGTCAGCATTATATTATGTGGTTAAGTTCGAGCCTACATGAGTTAGGTAAAAAGGCAAGTCAAGTCAAGTATAAATAGAGTGCGGGAGGCACTCTATTTGCTCACTCACTTCTCACACATGCTCTCAAGGAGGAGAGGCGCACTTATGGAGGAGGAGGATTGCTGCTAGGTTATGGTTATCTCTATTGGTTGGTTGTATCATTGCTCTATCTATCTCTGAGGAAGTTATTGGGGTTTTTCACCTTTATGGTTTTCCCCAAGTAAATCTTTGTGTCTCTTGTGTGCTTGCATTATTGTCTCCATGATTGATATGCTGTAGATATGCTGTACATGTTGTTCTCTCAGTAAAGATCCTAGATCATATTGAAGTAAATTCAGAAAATTTAACAGACCCGATCCACAACATATCCATGCATTTACTCCTGATGTGGATTCAAACAAGGTGCTCCTGCGACGTGTACATTGTCTAGGGTCCCATCTTCTTCCATGGGTGTTTTGACTCACTCGGTGACTTCGATGTGTATCTCGTCTAGCCCCTTCCATACTCCATGAGCACAATATGTGCATCTACCCATCTTCTTGGTCATAGGAATACCTTACCTTAGCCTTTTTGGAGGCACTATGGGTTCTCCATCTAGTTGAGATTTGTTATTGGGACCATACAATGCCCATACAACTTATTAATTATACTCTGTTGCATACTTGGGGAATGTGCTTCCCTCTATACCGGTCTTCTTAGTCATTCATTGTATTTTCCTTCCATCTCGGCAACTAGTATTCCTCCTGCTTAGACCCTAAGCACTATAGATTATCCCTCTCCATTATCACTTTACCCTTTAATTGTTAACATGGTGATGAACTAATTTTGTTCTGTGTGCTCGACTCAAGTGGAACGAGTCCTTTATCAATCCCATCCCTAAGTTTATGTAGCATCTTGAAGAAGGTAGTGTTTCCCAAGGTATTCCTTGTTATTCCCTTTTCATTGTACAAATGGTTTTCTTGTTGTTTTGTTAGATTGTGCATGGTGCAATTTTCCTTTTGTGTCAATAGCATGGTCGATTGGGTGTCCTATTCCTTTCTTTGTTATTGTTCTCATCTTGGTTTAATTGTCTAGATTCCTTGTTTTGAAATACAATTTCTTTGTTTCTTTACTAAAATATAGTTTCACTGTATAGTATTTTGAAAAAACATTTGGTTTGTTACTTGATAATATTACCAAATTCGCTGCTGCATCGATCTGGTAAGGAAGTGACGGTTCTTAATGTTGCTGCTGCATCGATCTGCCCATTTCCGTCAGGTCTACTAGAGCTAGCTTCCGAGTAAGGTGACTAGGCCAGACTAACTTACTTAGCTGTATGAACTAGCACTGGACTACTTTCCTTTATTGCTGAGCCTTAAGCGACCATGCTCTTGCAAATAGTGCATGAAATCCCTCTATTGGATAACAAATTTGGTATGAGGCATTTAGGAGGTATCGCTATCCTTATATTCTACGGGCGTGGGATGGAATGAAACACCTCACTAGGTTATCTAACTACCTCCTTTTTGTATCCTTTATCCTTCCAGTGTCCTTCCATGTCTTTCTTGGTTTCTTTAAGTCATCCCTTAACTCCCCTTTATTTTATTCCCTAGCTATTGTTGGGGATTGTCTGCCTCCCTCTCTATCTCTTTCATCCTATAACTCTCCTGCTTTATTAAGAGGAGGGTAATAGGATTTAGACCCTTGATGTCTTTCACTCTGATCGAGATTTCTTCATACGCTCGAGGTATAGCAGACTCCCCATGAACCTCATATCTACTATGAGCACCCATATCATATAACTTCCTACCCTCGAGATACTTCAAAAAAATATGTGCTTCCATGAGTCCTTGATGCCTCTTGTGGCTCCTAGCTTTTACTTTGCCTTGCCTCATTATACCGGGTAATTGCCTCCTCATAGAGAATACCATAAATGTCAACATGGGGACCAAGGATCAACCACATATCCTAAAACTTAGGGCAGATCTGACCTCTTAGGAAGTCACTAAGTATAGTGAGCTTATCAAGGATCTTAAAGACATATTTACGAATTACAAGGATATACTTGGCATAGATCCCAAGTTGGTGGTGTAAAACCTCTTGCTCAAGTCCAACGCCAAACCTATAAAGCAAAAGCTTAAATGCCACTAACCTGAGGCTAATACCATAGTGTACAGGGAGATCCAAAAGCTTATTGAGGTAAGTTTTCTCAAGCCCATAGACTATCTTTAGTGGCTAGCTAACGTAATGTTAATCATAAAGAAGAATGGCATGGTTTATTTTGCATAGATTTTAATGACCTAAATGATGTGAGCCCTAAGGATGATTATAATCTCCCTTCCATCGAGAAGTTAATTGATTCTATGAGTGGGTATGATATTATTTATCTCTGAGATGGCTTTTTAGATTACAATTATATCCTCATCATTGAGGTGGACCATCAGAAGATAGCCTTTTAGTGGGAGTGGGTACCTACTACTACCAAGTCATGCCCTTTGGCCTTCATAATGTGGATGCTACTTACCAGCACACCACGACCACAACCTTTCATGAACTTATATAAAAGATTCCACTCTCCCTACCAAAATGGCAGTAGTAACCACAGCTTTTATTGGTGCAATCACCAATACCATTCTGGCATCATAAGTAGTAGCATCTATCAAAGAAGCTCTCCCTCCTGTATCAGCCAAGAGTTTCTGTTTCACTTCTTTAGCAGTTGGGTTTTAAGTTGCGAGGTGAGCAGCTAAGAGGTGGTTTAGGATCCGAATTGTTCTTTCTGACTTCCCGTTAATTGTGTCTCTGTCCTGTTCCATCCTGATAGGA
Source organism: Larix kaempferi (assembly GCA_027924585.1). Lineage (NCBI taxonomy): Eukaryota > Viridiplantae > Streptophyta > Pinopsida > Pinales > Pinaceae > Larix > Larix kaempferi. The sequence continues at coordinate 41,728,283 of BSBM01000017.1, forward strand.
GCTATGTCATCTATTTCCACAGTGGAAAGGAGGTTCTAGATCGAATAATGGTCCATGGTGTCAAGCTTACGTATCTAACCCTTGGGGTCCATGGAGATTAAAAAATAGAAACTTATACTTATTTAGGCTTTCAACTTGACTATCAGCTCATGGGTTCATTTTTATCCCTTTATTTCCCAGTAAAATAGAGAAATGATGCTGGTACCAGCTAGGGTTCCTGACAGCCTCAGGTCTATCTAGACCTCCGATCATAAGGATGACCTTACTTTTTAAGCCATTTAACGATCAGGTGTCCCCGGTCCAGGTGAGGTGCACAATATCCAATTCATCTTCCGGTTATCTAGACCTCCGATCATAAGGATGACCTTACTGCTGAAGTGTTTACCAACTACCTACCCCATAGACTTAGACCTGTAGCCTTATACACCGAATTAATCACTGAAGAGGTCGGGCTGGTAAGGAAGTGACGGTTCTTAATGTTGCTGCTATCCATCTGCATCGATTTGGTAAGGAAGTGACGGTTCTTAATGTTGCTGCTATCCATCTGCATCGATCTGGTAAGGAAGTGACGGTTCTTAATGTTGCTGCTATCCACGTTAAGGAAGTGATCTGCATCGATCTGCATCGATCTGGTAAGGAAGTGATGGTGTCTCGTCCAAACATTAATGGTTCTGAACCAACTCTTTAGTGGAGTGTAATGCTGTCTATCCACGTTGTCAAACCACGTGAAGCCTGGTTAAAATGTGACTCACAAAATCGAACTATGCGTAGTGAACAAGCAGCTCTCCTCCGAACTGTACATGGGATTGACTCCTTGGCATGCAGCGTTGACATGCACTGTACATGGGATTCTCCTTGTAGCTGTAGCTGTTACTGTACATGGGATTCTCCTCGTATTTATGTTATGGTTGCCCGATTCTCAAAGCATCAGGCTGTCACCTTCTCGCTGTACCTAAACCATAAAGGCCTTGACCTCGATGTTCAAAAAATATTGTAATTTTCTTGCTCTTCTTTATCACTAGAAGGTATGATATTATCGCTAAACCGCGATCTCTACGAGGCATGTCGAAAAAGAAGGAGCTCTGTGTGGAGGAAGGTTGAGATCTCTACGATTAGCAAAGTAATGGAAGAGTTTTGCATAGGACGAGTTGTGATCTTGGCGAAGAATGTGACAGTGGAGAAGATCAGAGAATAGAGAAAGGGTTACGCCAGTTCAATAAGACTACGGCGAAAAACTGAGGTCTTGTATATCGTTCTTTATACTCTTTGAATATTTTAAACTTCGATAGTATACCCTAGATGAAAGCTTTGTAGATCTGATTGAACGCTATTAGTTTTCCTTGTTCTAATATTTAAATTGCTGAATGATTATGTTGGTTGTTCGTCCATCGGTTCGTCATTATGGTAACTACACTCCTAGTCGCCAGGGTAGTAGAAATAAGTTTTATTTCATTTTAAAACGTTGCTAAAAGTATGATCTCTGACTAAAGGTGAACGATTTTGATAGATTGACCTCATAATATTCTTATCATATTTTTGTTGCATTTATTTTATGCCTCTTCTTATATTTGATTGAAGATTTGGTTACTAAATATATATTGCCCGATGGAATCGGTAGTCTAACTACAGTTAGATTACGGTCTTGGCAATTGGGATTTTGGGTTTTTAGAGCCTTAGTTATCCAAACACACTGGGTCTTTGATTGAATCATTTAGTGTTAATTGAATGCATATGGTTTTTCTATTTTTTTTTGTGTTGTTTATATTTATCTCTGCCAATTTTTCATCCCCCAGAACTTTGAGGCTTTGATATTCTTAATGTAAGTTTTAACTAAAATGCCGTATAGTTTTAAAATGGAAAAGTGTTTATACAAGTTCTTAATATGGAAAAGTGTTATTCCAAGACATATTCAGGTTTGCATTGGAATAGATCAGATTAGTAGTCTCAACAAATGTTGATGTTTCAGGATGGTTGATAGTCTTAGAAGTTTAGTGAGTAGTGGATCCTCCCAACTAAGAAGCTTGCACCTTTTCATGTAGTTAGAAACCTGCAAAATCATCTATCATATGTGCATGGCTTATGTTCATTGTTTTTGTGCTTTAATACCTCCGGTGTCTTCTATCTATTTTTTTGTCCTCGAATAGCCCAGCATTCCGTAGCCATACCTTCCAAACATTGTTCAGATCTCTGAATCAGCACTTTCTGCAATTTGGGTACCTCTCTCTGTCTGGTTTCCTATGAGTTTTCGGTTTCCAGAGAATGTTGTTCCTCTTCTTTTATGAATTCCAAGATCTCATCGCTCCCAAAGTTCAGTTTTTGGAAGGCCATCATCTTCCAGGACCTGATGTAGCCTTATCTTTTGACAGATCTTGCCTTAATTTTGAGTATAATAATCAAGGCTACAAGGGAAATTGTTTTAAAACACAATTGCAGTAGTTTATTTAGGCTCTATGTGTATGGAACACATGAAAACATAAAAAAAAGCATCAACATTTTAGTCCAATCTTCTACGTTCCTGTCTCAAAAGTAGTTGACAGAATGTTCGCACTTATGCGTGCAACGACGAACTTGCAGGTTTCGTAGGAATGTAGAGGGAGGGGTTGTGACAACTTAGATTCTTTTGAACACAATGACAAGATTCTTTATTCAGAAAAGAGAGAAATCACAACACTCGCGTGTCTCAATTCCTCTGCATCATGAGATACAAAACATGCAGCTTATAACCTTCTTGATATGCTTACACAGGCCGGCTTGTCACTGGAAAGCATGCATGTAACTGTTTATATGAGTGCCAATGCTTATTTCTTCTGTTGCTTCTTGCCAATGATCCCTTTGTTGCTAAATGTAGTAATGTCCAGCGTCATAGATTGTGTATATCACTTGCGTGCTTCTCAACAAAATTAGGCGAACATACTCTATCTCCAACAAAGCAAAGTCCCACTCACAATGGATCAGTAAAACTTGCATTTAGTTTTAAATCTTAAATTAGGTTTGCTTTTTGCATACTAATGGTTTTATGAAATTATTAATATTATATTTATTAAATATATAATGATATATTTATTAATATATAATGGTAATAATCATTCCTCTAAATTGCTCGAGCTACAATCCATAAGCTAAATATATTTTATAAAATTATTAGTATTATATTATTAAATATAATAATGATATCATTATGGTAAGAGGGATAGTCATTAAAAAAAAAGTGTCCCCTACTATTATAATAATAGTTATGTGTAGATATGGTTGTGACCAAACTGAATAAAATCTCTCATTTATTTTAGGTTACTTTATAGAAGCTCTTTTCCATACTTTCCTTAAAAAATTACAAATACACTTATTAAATACTTTTAAAAATTACATGCTTTTGAATTGTTTTTACTATATAAATATCTTTCTATCAATCGACAATGCTTTCTTATAGTGGGCCTAAGTACAGCTTGAGTGGGCCTAATGGTTAAGAATATGTGTTCCTTCCTAGGAGGTTACAGGTTCAAATCCGGAGGGGGTAGGGTATGTACACCTATGTAGACTTTAGCAGGGTATGTACACCTATGTAGAGTTTAGCAATAAATTTAAATTTAAGAGGCATATTCATGTAGTTAATGTTTGTTTATGTCATTATGCCTTGGTTAATATATTTACCAACCTAGATCCAAATTCTAGGCTCTATCAAGCGCCGAGAGGGATCTAATCTCCCGAGGTGCAAACCTCTCCTTGAATAGCTCCTTGAGTGCAATACCTGAGCCACCTAATCCTAAGCTCTAAAGTCTCTAGTTTAAGTCTCATATTTACTTTCTACTTTGTATTATTCTTTTTTGTTTATGGCAGACATAATATTTATTACTTTTTACTTTGTATTATTATTTTTCTTTAGTTTGTATTATTTTGTTACTAGACAAACACTCCACAAACACTCTAAAGTCTCATATTTACTTCTTACTTTGTATTAAAAGTAAAAAGTAAAGTATCTAGTTTAAGTCTCATATTTACTTTTTACTTTGTATTGTTCTTTTTTGTTTATGGCTGACATAATATTTACCACCTAATCCTAAGCTCTAAAGTCTCCAGTTTAAGTCTCATATTTACTTTTTACTTTGTATTAGTCTTTTTTGCTTATGGCCGACATAATATTTATTACTTTTTACTATGTATTATTCTTTTTTTGTTTACTTTGTATTATTTTGTTACTCGACAAACACTCGACTCACAAGATCTCCCCCATACTGAGTAGAGCGCTCTCCGCGCAAAGAGGCATATTCATGTAGTTAATGTTTGTTTATGTCATTTTGGCTTGGTTAATAGAGGTGTTGCATCTATAATTATTTATTTTCTTTGTTTTGCATTCTCTAGTGTTTGAGCATGACTGGTCATGTTGGTTTCTAGGTATTATATGCTTTCATTATTTTTTGTTTCTCTTTGGCATTTTGGTTCAAGTACTTATAGTTGTTTCCTTATCTATATGTTGATTTTATTGGGTACTACCTTTTACTGTTTTATTGATTGAATTGTTAAGGACCCAATTTGTAAAAATTGAGCATGTTATTTTATTTCTTTTTTTCTATGTTGGGTTTATTTCATTTCACTAATTAGTTAAAAGATAAAGTATCTAGTTGCAATGGTGGAATCCACTGATTTCAACCTTATTTCTTGTTACGATTAGCAAAAATTTGAGGCAATCCCTTTTCATGTCTTCTCATGGTGATACTATGTTGTGTACAAAGGACTCTTCACATCCATGTCTTAACTTATTGTTTTTCTCTATTGCACATTACATGACACCTTCTTACATGTTGTGTCAACTTATTTATACAATATAGTTTTTAGATAAGTTGGAACATGCGCCTTTTAATTTTTGCTCTAGCATTGGTTGCTTGTTTCTTCTTGTGCCAATAAATGGCTAATTTGGGCACATTTGAAAGAAGGAAAATCCCAATTGCTACATTTTCCTAAGCATAATTCTCATGGCCACATGAACTTACATCGTGAAGCTTATCAACAAACTTTCTTCAAGACCTCCTTAACCTTACTCATTCTTTCCTTGCACCAACAACTAATAATACTTTTGTTTCTAGACCTCAATGTTATGAACCATTGTCATTGAATCAAAACATATGCTACAACCTCCACAAATGGTACTCGATGTTTTAGTAGAGGCTTTTATGGAAATGTATTATAACTAAAAAAACTTGGCGCACAGAGGATTTTGCTCACCAAAATCATATCATGTCGTTTCACCTATGGTGCTCACCAAACAACATCGTTGATGATTCTATTAGGCTACACCTATTCTAGAGGACCCTAACTAGCACTATTGCAAAGTGGTATATTGACCAACACCATGGGAAACATCCCAAATCCACGCCCTTAGAATCGACTCTAATTTTGGATTAATTTTGATCTTATATAGATAGAGAAATGAGATTCATTTGTTGTGGAAGAATCCATGTTCTCTAAACATGGAATACTTTATGCATAAAAAAATACCTACACATGACCTATTGCGATTTCGATTTGTTGCGGAAAATTTTGGTGTTGACCTTTTTACATAAAATCATGAAGGTCCCCCTGCACATCAAAGGTACTTCCCCTAGTGCCTAATATGGGTTCATCAGATCCCATTCTCCACTATGAATCCCCACCCTTCATTTATGAGTCACCTCCTTGTTGTATTATGAGTCTCGAAAAGGAAATCATATCATGCCTATGGGGAAAAGATTCCCTATGTAAGGCTTGTGTGATGGCATAGTGGGGCATGCATATCCAATGAATGGAACTATTATGGCCCACCCATTTTTTGAATTCCTAGTGGGTCTATTGGGAATGTTATTTAATATCTACAAGAGGCAGTTAATTGTCTATTGAATAAACCTGAATAAACCAAATATTTCTCAGTTTTCTAGTTCAATGAATTTCCTTCTATATAAATTCAATTTTAGTTTGAATGTTTCAACACCACTTTGACAAATGTATGTTATATCCAATCTTTTGAAAAATGTTTCTATATATTTATCCATTTTTATCTAACTAAAAGGTACATGTGGATGGAAATACAGATGAATCCAGACAATGTTTTCGACTTTGTAATTGTAACTGGTAAAGAACATTCTACCCTTGGCATAGTTAGGTGTCAATTAGATGCTACTTTTGCAGAAATCCATCAAGAAATTGTGCTTGATAATATCATTGGCTATCCTTTTGAGTTTACCAACAATCAAGGATATACTTTAAATGCAACACAAGAGAAAAGATGGAAAGCTACAAAAACACCTATAGGAGGTTGCCCCCTCGAAGTGGCCTGTGATCAATATAAAAGTGATTCTGAGTTCTGTCATTTCTGCTATTTCGCATATTTTTATTAAGTAATTGTTGCAGGTGCATCACATCTGGTATCAGAGCACTTTCTTGGGCTCGCTGAGTGAATTTCTGCCAAAAAAAAATTTTCGCATCTGTTGCAGGTTCAGATTTGGGAATAATCCCTATCCGCTTAACTGTGGGAAGAACTTGGGCATAAGCCCTAAAACTCATTATGAGGAGTACCACAGGAACCCCGAAGTAGCTGGCCCATTGAGAGGACCTGCCAGCGAAAAGGGCAACGACCCCTACCTGATTGACTAGTTCCCACCCGTGAGGTAAACCAAGAGCTGTCGTTTGTGGCAAAGCGGTTATCAGTTTTACCTTAGCCATGGAGTGAGGGGTATTACCCCAATACGCAAGCCGTCAGACAGCATTGGTGGCCGAGTGAAACCCTTGAACTGTTAGGAAGCCGCACATACCTGGGGTCCATATTTATTTTCAACTGAACTGTTGACGATCGTTGCTGCGTCATTTTAGATCCAGTCGTTCAGATCCATTTTGCAAGCCGTTCCAGATCCAGCCATTTTCAATCCATTCAGCGCCGTTTCAGATCCCTTCTGAGCCGTAGTTGCTCCAGTCTGAAAAAAAAAGAGTATAAAATTCAGTTTTTTCCCCATATCTCCCTTGTTTTCACTCTGTTTCCCTTGAAATTTTTGGGGAACCCCTGTCATTCCATTCTGCATATTTCATTCCTGAGGACCCTATCCTCAATTCCCCTTCCCAAAGCTCGAAATCCCACATTTGTCTATTTTTAGGGTTTGCCATAACTTCCTCAGATTTCACCCAATCACCTTCAAATCAAGAAGTCCCCCCCCTCCACCTCAAAGGTCCTTCCCCATGGGTTCATCGAATCCCCATTCTCCACTATGAATCCCCACACTTCATTTATGAGTCACCTACACATTGTGTTACAAGTATCGATATGGAAATCATATCATGCCTATGGGGGAAAGATTCCATATGTAAGTCTTGTGTGATGGCATAGTGGGGCATGCATATCCAATGAATGGGACTATTATGGCCCACCCATTTGTTGAATGTCTAGTGGATCTATTGGGAATGTTATTTAATATCTACAAGAGGCCGTTAATTATCTATTGAATAAACCAAATATTTATCAGTTTTTCTAGTTCAATGAATTTCCTTCTATATAAATTCAATTTAGTTTGAATGTTTCAACGCCACTTTGACAAATGTATGTTATATCCAATCTTTTGAAAAATGTTTTTATATATTTATCCATTTTTATCTAACTAAAAGGTACATGTGGATGGAAATGCAGATGGATCCAGACAATCATTTCGACTTTGTAATTGTAACTGGTGAAGAACATTCTACCCTTGGCATAGTTAGGTGTCAATCAGATGCTACTTTTGCAGAAATCCGTCAAGAAATTGTGCTTGATAATATCATTGGATATCCTTTTGAGTTTACCAACAATCAAGGATATACTTTAAATGCAACACAAGAGAAAAGATGGAAAGCTACAAAAACACCTATAGGCATCAAGAGGAAACTAGACACATTGGATACTGAAGTGTTGCAATCAAATGTAATGGAAAGAACACCAAATGTTGAAATCATCGAAGAGAACATGGAGGAACCTATGCATAAACAAGCAAGAGTTGAAGTTGAGTGTGATTCGATAGAACAAAACATAGGTGTTGATTCTACTATATTGGCATCTTGGGAACAAAAAGTGAATAGTTTAATGGAAGAGTTTGTTGAGGAGAAGGTTACTCTTAAAGTATATTCAGAAAATGGAACATCTAAAATAAAGATACGTTGTGAAAGTTGTGGTATTGATTATGGAACAGGGGAAATATCTTTGGCAGAAAGGACACTTCGCAACTTCAAAAACAATCACATGAAAACAAGGGCCCATCAATGTAACATTTCAAGGGTGGGAAGTAGTGAAACTCCTTCATGTAACATAGAAAGGAAGACATCAATGGTTGGAGATCGAATTGAGATTGATAAATCCATCAAAATACTAGATGATTTCAACAAGACACAAGATCCAAATTTGTTCAAAGTGGTGGAAGCAACACTTGCAGGATACGAGGACAAGAGAAAAGTAAAAGTGGAATGGACACGGTGCAATAAATGGTTTTATTTAGTACCAGCAAGTGGTAATATTGTTAGTTCTATAAATGAACATATGAAATCAAATAAGCACATTTCTACTACAAATGAGGCTTCACATAATACAATTGGGTTGAGGACTGGCATAGTTGGGAGACCCAAGAAGCCTACCAATGATAAGTCCCAACAGAGTTTGACTAGGTTCTTGGTCCCATCATCAACACCACTATCACATAGGGGTTATACAAGTGCAAATCCTTCTACTTCAGGTATGTTAATTTCACAAGCTTATTTAATTTGAATATGACATTGAACATAATTTTATTTTTTATCTTCAAATTTATTTGCTTTTATTGTATTATTGTAGATCATTTATCTCCCTTGATACTACAATGTTGGGGGTATTGGTATCCATATATTGATAGAAATGGGGAGAGATTGAACAAAAAAATCCTAATGGATGATCAAAGGGGTGGGAAATTATGGGCCATAGAGAAGCATACCAAGAGGATGCTATGTTATCATGGTACAAAATGCCGTATTGATGGTACATATAGGCATATTCATTGTCAGAGGGCTTCTGAAACAGGGATACCTTTTGAATCATTGACATGCAAGTTTTGTAAGTTGATTCCAGACAGTGATGACTTTAGGATGCGTTTATATCGTGAATCAAGGAACCCATTAAAAGACATAGGCGAGATACAGGGGAAGGGAGAAGATTAGACTTTTTGACTCAAACTGAGCTCAGAAATGTTGCAAGGGTTACAAATACTAGCTATAGATCAACAATGAGGGCTCTTTGGTGGGAGAGGACAAAGGTTGCTATACTCTCTATTAGAATAAGGTCCCTAAAGGACAAGTTGTTCGAATCTACAGAAAGGAAAGATGTATTTAGGTTTTGCAAGGATGTGTGTGAGGCACATAGACAAGGAAAATTACAAGGTAAAGATGTCGTTTGGGAATTTGTCAAAGATATCTTTCACAACCTGACACGTCCAAAAGCAGGGAGAAGGTATGGTGCATCCACTAAATCCATTTATGAGATGATTAAGTTATGGGGGGGTCCTAGATTGCATAGCTTCATTAGCTTGAATTTAGATGGTCCTTCAATATCTACAACTTTAAGGCAAGTGAGAAAATCACTGTCATATATCCCAGGGGAGCATGAGTACATTTTTGAGGCACTTGGAAAGCTTTATGCTTCTTATAAATCCAAACATGGTATAGAGGGTCCGATTCCTGTATGCCTTGCTGAAGATGAGACCGTTGTGAAAAAATATGTTAGGTGGGTAGCAAAAAGTGATACTTTGGTTGGTTTTTGTGGTAATAAAGAAAATCATCAATGCCAATCACATTTCTTAGTGACTATGGGCGAGGGAGTTGCAGGCTATGATGTTATTACAGACACTTTTAAGAACAGTGTAATTGATCATTATGCACGTGTCATTATTGCAAACCCTTTACATGAAAAGCTTCCCCGTTTGGTTGTGGTTGTTCATCCAACATGCAATAGGTTCGATGCAAATTTTGTTGCCAAGCAATGGGAAAAAATAGAAGTTATCTGGAGGAAACACGTGGAAAATTGTTTGGGACCTATTATTGGTCATTCATCTGATGGGGATAGTAGAAGAAGACAACTTATGTTGAAGGCTTATTCTTCAACAAAAGGTATTCGATATCAAATCCCTTGGGAAGGGTGGAGGCTGTCTGGGTTGCATGATGGTGGCAACGTAATAGGACTACATGACCAGGATTACATACACAATGGGAAAAAGCTAATCAATCCTTTGTTTAGTGGCCGACGAGATTTGATCCTTGGAGAAGAGTTGGTAAGTTTTAATCATGTCAGAATGGTTTATAACACTTTTAAAGTGGATGATCACAAGCTTAAAATTGAAGATATAGAGAGGATGGATCGACAAAATTGGGGTTCAGCGCAACGCATTGCTTCAAGGCATGTTCAAAGGTGTTTAAAAGAGATGAGAAGTACAACAAGTGGTAGGGCAGAGAGAACACTAGGTACAGAGATTTATCTAATGATTGTTGCTGACTACATTGACATTTTTATGTCTCATAGTTTGACTCTTTGGGAAAGAGTGCAAAATGCTTCAAGAGTTCAACATTTCTTTTTGTTATGGTTATGTTGGGTACGGAAACAATCTCATGTTAATGCCAACATAAATTTCATTAGTAGAGATGCATATCAGGATGTGAAAATTTCGTGCCACTTTGCGGTTTTATTGATGAGATTGTTTCGAGACCACTACTCTAACTTGCCATGTGTATTGCACTTGACTGGGTCAGATGTGTGTGAGAACTTCTTTAGCAAAGTTGGTGGGATGGTTGGATCAGAGAGGGCCTATGATTTCACTGACTTGCTTCATGCTATTGGAACTCTTAATAGAGTTGCTGAAGAAGAATCAAATCCACAAGGGCTTCGCTTTAATAAATCTCATAAAAAGCAAGAAAGCATTTGGAATAAATTGCACCAACAAACAACAGAGAATCATGATGTATTATTTGATTATGGTCCAATATCTACAGATGATAAAATTATAGAAGCTCTGAAAGTAGGATTGAATGATGCGCAAAACCTTTTATCAAGATTTGGAATGCAACCAGAAGGACACACACAATCTTCTTGGTGGTTTAAACCATGGACAGAGGATCAAAACTATCCAACATTCCAAGTAGTGGATGAAGTAGTGGATGAAGTAGTTGATGGTTCTACACCGAATAACTCCAACTCAATATTCCAATCTTCATCTTCATCCATACTCAATGTTAGTGAATTGGAAACAATGGAAAGTGAGTGGAGGCATGAGTTGGATGAAATTTTAGATACCATTGATGATAATGTGAACACAACTACCAAACCAGTGGTAGAGCTTGATGGTAAGGATATGTTCAAATCTTGTTTGGTTAGTCAGTTGAATGGAAATCCAACATTATCCAAAGATAGATTGACTAGAGTGAGAAATGGGGTCTACTTTAGGCGAGATGAAAGGGCTTCAAAAAAGGGTGTTTCAATCGGCTTTGGAATTGGATCGGACTGTGGGGTGTTGTTTGAGAGCAACTCAATACCTATAGTTGAACGTGCCACAAGAAAAGGTGTTTCTTGAAGTACCAAAGAAGGTGTTTCTTGTGGAACTTGGTACATTGGAAGGGTTCAAAGAATAAGAAAGAAGGATGGAAATAGGGTGTTTGATTACCATAATGACATTGATCTTTTGGATAGGCCAGAAGGTGTTGAGCTTCAGTTTTGTTGGTACAATAAAATAAAAGGGAAACGCTTGTACAAGTATGATTTGACAGATCATCTTTTTGTACAACTTGAATCTGTTATAGCAATGGCCAACTTATCATACAACAATAGGAATGACACATACAAATTAGAAGAAAGAGATTACAAAGTTTTTTTCTGATTTTGTCAGAAATCTCAACAAGGTTAATTTAAAGTTTATTGTAATTTATTTTTCCTTATTCATTCCCATTTAATAGATAATTTATAAATAATTATTGGTTGTATTTTTGTTGATTTCATGTAGTAATACCATCTTGATTTTATATTTTTTGGCCTCAGGTGCAGTGAACCCTTCGAATGGTGAATTTTGGGATAAACCAACCTAATTTTTTCCACCTACTTTTTTGTGTAAGTTTCTTTGACCATTCATCTTTTGTAGTTGTATTTCAGCTTTCAAGATAGATATTGTGCTAGTGTAACCATCCATCTTATGATTTTAAATTGGATTTCAATACAGATTTGGATTTCACATGATGATTTGATTGTTACAGGTACCCGGGTTGATGCAAATTCATGTGTCATTCATGATGTCAACCTCATGTCAACGAGATTTAAAAATCAAGGCTAGAGGTGTTGGAAGGTTTTCAATCAAGCAAATTGATATTTTGGAAGTTGGATAACTTGCTTTCCTCTATACTAGTGGTCACTTAGAGCTGATGCCAAGATCATTTAATCAAATACTTTATATTTACATGTTTTCAAAATTCAGGGCAATGCCCTCTTTAAACATTTAGTAGTTTTTTAGTACTAGAAATGGAGAAGGTGACTCTTTTGAGTACAATTTATATCATACATAGCATCATATCTTTAAGATAAACTAATACTCTTGATTTAACAATGATTTTGACTTATCATATCTTCCGTTTTGCTTAATAAAAATATATGTGAATGTTTTATAATTAATTTAAACTTTGTTTATAATTAATTTAAACTTTATGGATTTATGTGTTAGTTAATTTTTTTCATCCTTTCTTCTTCCAGCAAAGACTTGAAGGTCTTTGTAAAGATCTCGGAGCAAATTCTGCAATGTATTTGGATTTTTAAAATTTCGATAATATTGCAACTATTACTATTAACTCTGCTCTATGTTTTATTTTTGTGGGGTTACTCTTTTTGTTGCTTGGCGAAGTTATTTAGATATGAGGTATGATTCTTGGAATAGCATGCATTACAATATTAGAATTTTGTGGCACTGAGATAACCATGGTGGTAGTATTTTTTTTTTTTTATGTAGAATGTTATTGATGTGATGTCCAAAAGGTCAATGTTACCACTTATGAATATGTATGCAAGATTTTACGCTTTCTTTGTAATTGAGGTTGAGTTTTCTAGTGTTAAAAGTGAGTAAAGATTGTAACATTATACCTTTTGTTGTTCTATATGAGGCCAATTTCCAAAGTGTGTTTCTTTTCTAGCTATAAGTCACGTTGTAGCCTATGAAACTGTTCAGTATGTTTGAGTGTGCTTTTGGTTCCTTGTCAACTCCAAGGTTAAGAGATGTAGCTAATCGAGAATTCTAGAGTTGAACAATTATATTGTAATTTTTGTAGGCATTCTAGTAAAAGATCTAACTCTTCATTTTTTAGGTTGGGGTTTAGGTGGGTATTGAGATTCAATCAGACCTTGTTCCATGACAAGAAAGAAAAGTGAGATCAATCGTTCTTGGATCACTGGAACCAAGAAAAGTTAGATCAATCTTTCTTGACTAATAATTTATTTCAACTTTTTGTATTCTTCTTTAACATTTTCACATTTCCAGTTAAGAATAGTTATTAGATTGAGTTATATTTGGCACATTCATAATTGAAATTTCAATTCTTATATGCAAGGCATCCTTCTTAATATTGTATTGGAACTGACATGAACATAGGTGAAAATCTAAATCCTTGTTTACATACATTATATGTTATTATTACCATGAAATGGTATCATATAAGTTTCACCATCTGTGTATCTTTATATCTATTGCATGATTGAAACTTAACAATGGATATTTTTTCCTCTCCCTTAAAGATAAAAATAATTAGATATATTAACCCACGAAAAGGTAACTAAATGTTTCTAATTCCCTTGATTGCAAGAATAAATGTAGAGGAAGTAGAGGTAATTCATTGAATCTTGTGAATGACCCAAATCCAAGATATGCACATGATCATATGGTGTTATTGGAAAGTAAGAGGAATTTTTCTATGTTCATTTGGGTTCAAACATCAATGATGATTGTTTTGATAGGAAGGTAGGGAAGTCCATCCACGAAAGGGTTTCAATTTTGTATTTTTATGGAGTTTATTTTATTAAGCTTATAAAAAACATGAGCTCTCTAAGGCTATATTTGTATTTACATGATATAAAATTGGTAGATTGGTAGGTTGTGGTTTGAAACATCTGTAATTCTCATCTTTTATAAGCATTGCACTGACTATTGGACTATCTATCTTGTACTTTCTTTGTTACATTGATCTCTTAACGGGTTTCCTTTTACTCATTTTACCTTCCCCATTACTATTTCATTGGGTCTTCCACTATCCAATGCTACAAATTGATCAGTCGCCCCTACAATCTTAGTGGGATCATTGTTAGCATTATACTACTACTTTCTTTAGCATCTTGTTTGGTTATACTAAGATGCATTAGGATCCTGTTTGTTACACCTTGATAATATGATATAAAGGGGGTATTAAAAATGGGTTGATAAAAATGGATACCTACAATATCTGGTGAAAATAGAGGTTTTCTTAATTGGAAAGGTATATTGGGAGGGGGGTTCAACAATACAATTTCAGGAGGGATTTTCCAATATTTAGTGAAATTAGGGATATTCTTTAATATCCTGCGAACGATGGTGCTATGTAACAATTTCACTGAGTGAATCCCCCGTGATAGAAAGTCACACACACATCAGAAAATGATCTACTTTATACACTACAAAGTCGCACACACATCATAAAATGCTCTACTTTATACACTACAAAGTCGTGCACACATCAGAAAATTCTCTATTGTACAGTAGTGAAAGTAGCACTCATCATCGAGTATGTGCTACTATCTATAAGGAAGACTAGCGCACATTTCAGAGGAGGTCAAAAACGGGCTTTGCAACATCAGACTGAGATGCGTCAAGCAAGCAGAAATAGGTAACAGTGACCTATAGGGCCTCTCAGAGGATCAAAAATACCAAAAAATACTACAAGAAAAACTAACTAGGTCTCCTAGAGCATAAAACAACCAGTCCCCAGTGGAGTTGCCAGTCTGTTGTTCATGATTTCTACCTTATAGCGAGGAGAGGGACACTACCAACTTCTGGGGTGACAGGTAAATACATTGATCATATCACATAGGATTCCACAAAAGGAAAGAGATCAATATTCTTGAAGTCATACCTTATTAACGACTTTCGATCCTAGCTTTCACTCGCTCCTTCGATCGATCCTTCACTTGATCTTCCGTTTGGTGAACCTGTAATACAAAAGATACCTTCCTCAGTGTATCTTGAGTAATATAACAATGATGAAATTGAAATGCAATTTAGACATCAAATACAATCAAGAATTTAATCCAAACAAATATTCAATCCATTAGACATTTGAATGGGACAGGAAGGGTATTTCAACCTTTATTGTCAAAAGAAAATAACCAGTACAATTATACCTGATCATTCAGAGTGCTTGTGCAACCGGATTCTGGGCTCCTACTCTTCACACTAACTTTGGAATTCCTCTAGCATAACAACCCTTAATGCATAGTTTCTCCTCCTCAGTCTAGTTTTCTAGATTGAGTCTAGTCTCTCTTCTATCCCCCTCGTATTTATGGGACAAGGTAGGTAGTTTGGATCGAGAGGTAGTTTGATTGGGAAGTTGCAAAACAAATTGCAAGTAATCCCAATTTGTCAAATTAATATTTTTTTTATTACTTTTTAAGATGTGCGCGAGTATTTCACAGTATAGTAGTGCACCATATGCAACTTCACTACTTTACAACCAGCGTTTGCATGATTTTTTAAGGTGTGTGCTAGTTTGCTTAAGCAAAGTAGGGCATACTAACAGGTGTGCGCTACTATTATGCTTGCAGAGTAGGGCACACTCCAAGAAATGTGCTACTATCATGCCTATAGAGTAGCGCAAATGTCAAAAGGTAGGGTAAAACAGGGTTTTGTCAGCTGCTGAGGGGCAAACCAAGTCCATGTATCATCTAGGGCAATCTTTCTCTTCAATCCATGTTGTCCTTTTGTGTGATCGATAGCTTAACATGATCACGGATGGAGAAGTGCAGATTTGACCTATAACACTATGCCCTTATCCCCAAGAAACATATCAAGTCTTTCAAACCTTGAAATCACTACCATACCAAACTCATAGACCAAATATTATGTGTTAAGGGCATGTGTTATGCCCTGAGTGATGAAACATGGCATGTGAGCCCCACATAAATATATGTTATGGATTACTTCCTCGACTTTTATCCCTAGACCATGTCATGGGCATTGAGAGCCATCCTTGGTACGTTAATTCTTGAAATGATGGACACATCTCACTCATATGCTAAATATCCCACTTGTTGTGCAGGAAAAATACCTTATAGTGAGGAGAAGACACTACCAACTTGGGCAGGGTGACAGGTAAATACGTTCATTGCATTACATTTAGTTACTACAAATGGAAAGAGATCAAGATATCGAAATATGTACCTTTTATCAACAACTGGTACTAGCTTTCACTTGATCTTCCACTATGAGGAACCTGCAACACAAAGGAAACCTTCCTCAACGTATCTTAAATGAAATAAATATGATGAAATTGAAAGCAATTAAGCATCAACTACAATAAGATATTAAACCAAATGAACATACAATCCAATAAGCATTCGATTTGGGACAGGAAGGGTATTTCCACCTTTTTATTGTCAAAGAAACATGAATCAGTACAAAAATACCTGATCAGTCAAGATGCTTCAGTAACCGAGTCCTGGGCTCCTGCTCTTCACAATGATTTGGGAATTCCTCCAGCGTAATAGCACTTAATGCATTCTTTCTAGGTCCCTCTCTCATGGATCCTCCTTGTATTTATGGGACAAGGTAGGCAGTTTGATTTGAGAGGTGGTTGAATTGGGAGGTTGGGGAAGTTGCAGAACCAACTTCAACTAATCCCAATTCGTAATCTAAATATACTTTTTAATTTCATCTTAAGATGTGCACAGGTTTCATACAACCAGAGTAGTGCACAATATGCAACTTTTTTTCTTTACAACAAGCATTTGTAACTTTTAGGATATGGGCGTGGATTGTCTGTTATAAGAGTAGCGCACATTTAGGATATGTGCACGGGTTTCCAGTTATAAGAGTAGTGCACATCCACTGAAATATGCAGAAAAAATATATTTTCAGCTGAAGATGTAAGATCTCGGTATCAAATCATCCAAGGTCAACCTAGCTTTTCCATCCATAGTGCCCTTTTGTGTGATCGACATAGCAATGTGATCACAGATGGAGAAGTTCATATTTGACCTATAACAGATGCCCCCTAATGTGTGAGGTCAGAGGGAAACGATGGCCGGAATACATTATAATTCCAAGTCAGAGGAGGAGTAAGAAACCGCATAACCAAGTCACAAAAGTACCTAAAACAACGATCAAGGTCAACGAGCAATTACAATCTTGACATCATATAGATGTGTAGCATGATACAACATGATATCCAATACATAAATAGGAGATGTATATATAGCATGGCCACTGAAATACAAGCGTGGATCCATGTCAAAATGAGAGATCATAGCCATAACAACAAACTGTATCTATGTATCATGAAGAGCCAAAATGAGTGAGGCTTAGTATTGTGCAACTTGGGTGATAACATAAATATGGTGATGCTATCATGGTCCCAAGGTCTTCATCCAAAACAACCCAAGGTACAAACCCTAACCATGTGAATAAATGAGGTGAAGTCGAACACGGGGGGTATCGTTTGATCACCGGTCATTGATGTATACCATTAACAAACATGAGGGCTTCCATCAATAATGATAATGGGGCCCAAGGTACCTAGTACGATCCAACAAGTGTGAATAAGAGGACTTGAAGTCGAACACTTGAGGAACCTGTCGAATAAGAGACATTGATGTATTCCCATTATTCAACAGTGAGGGAAACTGCCACTGATGACTGCAATCCCCAAGGTACTAACCAAAACTCTAAACTTCATTCCCAAAGCATGATGAATTGAAGTCGATGGGAAAAGTCCGCCGAAAAGGAGGCTTTAATGCATCCTCCATCATCCAACATGAGGAACACTCACAAGTTTGAGTTGATGTGGAGTAGGACAAGTAACAAGATGAAACAAACTGACACCAAGATCGTCAACACATGAAGTCACAGTAAGTTACAGAATGGCCGACACAGGCTATATCCTTGAATAGTGAGCACGACACAAAGTGACTTAGGCATTTTTTAACATGAAGGGGAAGTGATATAAGCCCGTAATGTAGGAGACATTAACAGACTCTCCATATGATTGGAAGAATAACCAATCGGGGAAGTAAAAAACTCGGAGATCAGGTTCACCCTAAGGTCAAAAACTAAAACCCAACTAAATGATAGACTCAAAAAGGTGCTGTGTTCAAGTACATGACTGACTTAACTACCTTTGAAACTGAAAAGATGTGAGATATCCTTCTCATCCCTTATTCTTTTTGGTAAAAGAATGTCCTTCTTGTTGTTTTAATGAGTCCAAGAAAGAAAACTCAATAAGTCCAACCATGTAAAAGTTTAACGAGCCCATAGGAGGAAGACTCAGGACCTTCTTCATTGTTAATAGAGTTCGAAGAAGAGATAGAAGAATACTCTATAATACTGATCTCTGGATTTTAATATCGAGTCGAAATCTGCTCTTGCTCGCCGGTGTTTTAAATTTTAAGGAGTCTGAAAAACTTAAACAATAACTCCATACACCTACCCATGGATTTTAGTATCGATCCCGAGTTGGTATGTGCTCACCAATGTTTTCCTATTTATAGAGTCTAAAAAACTTAAACAATCCTCTATATACTCTCTCGTGGATTTCACATCGATCCCGAGTAGGTGAATGCTCGCTTGTTATTTTCATGTTTAGAGAGTCTGAAAACCCTAAAGAAGACTCCAAAAGTCCTTTTTCATACAGTTAGTCTCCTCCCCCGAAAAAGTCTAAAAAGATGAGAGAACTCTTCTAGCAATGTATGACTAGAGTATTCCTTTTTTATAAGTAATATGCAAAAGTACAAAAAAGGGGTAAACTTATACTTAAGTGGATGTATCTTCAATTCCTTTAATGAGCTTGAAGAGAACAAGTATGCTCGGCAATCTTGTCATATTTAAAGAGTCTAACAAGAGCGTGAAATAAATCTATAAAAAAAAATTTGTAAAGTTTTAACGAGCCCAAAAAAGTAAACTCGTGGCCTCCTTACTGCTTTTAACGAGCTCAAAGGAGATACAGAAGAATGCTCATAACCTCCATACTATTTTTAACGAGCTCGAAGTAAAGGTGGAAGAATGCTCGTAGCTTCCTTACTGTTTTTAACGAGCTTGAAGAAAAGGTGGAAGAATGCTCGTAACTTCCTCACTGTTTTTAACGAGCTCTAAGTGAAGGTGAAAGGATGCTCGTAACTTCCTTACTATTTTTAACGACCTCGAAGTGAAGGTGAAAGAATGCTCATAGGTGGATCAATGTCCAAATGAATGGCAGACTGCATTATAGACTCTAGGACAACTTCATCAGAAGGAAGTATATCATCCCATATAGAACACATATCTAAACATTCAAATGGAGTGAACAACTGGTCAATTGCTGGGACCCAGTCCCGAGAAGGTAAGCATGAATCCAGAGGCTTGTTCTTAGTAGCAATTGGACTCAAGGAACAATATGCCACATAATTTGATTGTGACATGATAGTGCCTACTGATGGGGGACATACTTGGTCTATAGTTGGGTAATAAGAGGGATCAACAAATGTAAGTTGATCGATAGTGACAATGCTTTCATTGTAAGGAAAATGCATCACACGAAAGAGCATAGACACCACAGCCTGCATTGCATATACGTAATCATGCCCTAGGATCATATCAAAATCCATAGGGTCCTTTAAAACCATAAAATCAACTAAGACTATTTTCCCACTCAAAGTAACAGGTACCTGAGGGAGGAATCCCAACGGTTCACTAGGTCTTGTGTCTAAGGTCAACGTCCAATTAACAGCTGTAGCAAGGTTAGGGAAACCTAAATCTCTCCAAGCATAAGGGGATAAGATACTAATAGAGGCTCCTTCATCTACAATACATCGGTGAACCACATGGTTTCCGATATCAACCTTTATCTGGAAAGGTGAAGAAGAAGGAAGGCGAGGCCCAGTTAGACTGTTCAAATCAAAGGAAATGATCCCAGATTTTGGTAGGGGTTCACTCGACATAGATGAAGTGCCCCCATTTTCAGAAACATCTGAACTGGTAATGCAGAAGACTTCAGGGACAGGTGCATCAGTCTCCGAAGGACTGATGGGATCGGTTGAGGATTGCATCAATTCAATCACTTCACTCTCCAAAGAAAGAATGGGGTTGAACAAATATTGCATTGGTTCAACCACTCCATCAACCAAAGGTTGATCTGGCTATTGGTAATCTATAGACAATTCAGGAGTAGAGGATCCTTCAAACATGGACCACACTCTCCGCACCTCTGGAATAGCATGGCATAGGTGAGTAAGGTGATATCCCTTAAAAAGATTACAAGGGAACTTTGACTTCCGTCCTATAAACTTAGACTCCTTTACAACAACAGTACTCTCAGCATGACTAGCATTGGTTGGCAGCTTGCCCCTAGCATAACTTGCAGTGGCTAGTTGCTCAGAAGCAAAAGACTTTTGAACTAAGGACCACACTCTTTGCACTTCTAGAAGTACAAGGAAAAAATAGGTCAGGTGGTCTCCCTCGCAAAAATTACAAGGGAACTTAAGCTTTTGTTTATTAGGTTTGTCGACAAGGTCAATTTTCTCAGCATGACTTGCAGTGGCTTATTCAGTGTCTCCAGTATGACTCATAGTAACTGGTGACTTGTCATTAATATGACCAGCAGTGATCAATGATGTGTCCTCAGCATGACTAATAGTGGTTGAAGACATGCTTTCAGTATGATTTGCAGTGACTGAAAGTTCGCTCCTAGCATGACCTCCAGAGGCTGGGTAGGTTCCCCTAGCATGACTTTTAGAGGCTGGGTGTGTGCCCCCAACATGACTTTCAGAGGCTAGTTGACTAGGTTTAGTATGATTTATAGTGATTAAGTGAGTTCTCCCAACATGATCTCCAAAGGTTGGGTAGGTGCCCCGAGCATGACCTCCAGAGGCTGGTTGCATAGGTTTAGTATGATTTATAGTGACTGAAAGTTTTCCCCCAACATGACCTCCAGATTTTGGGTGGGTGCCCCCAGTATGACCTCTAGAGGCTGGGTGACTTTTCCCAACATGACCACCAGAGGTTGGGTAGGTGCCCCCAGCATGACCTTTAGAGGCTGAGTGACTGCCCCCTCGCTTTGGCATCTTCTTCCTAGTCTTCCTCCATCTATTCCTTTTAGACTGCTGGTTACTAGTATTACTACTTTCACCACATGAGGTAGAAGGAGGATGAGAAGATGCTACTCACAAATCAGGCATAGGTTTCGGATTCTCTTCATGTGAGGTGCTTACTTGAGAAGCATTAGGATCATGCAAGGAATTTGGAGTGAAAACAACCAACCGATAGCCTTATAGTGAATCTTGGAAGATTCAAGGTAGCCATTAAGGGAGTAGCAATGTTACCAATGAATGGAAAAGCACAAGGAGACCCTTGAACAGGGGTCTCTTGATTGGTGCTCACCAGGATGTTATCCATCGTTTCCGA
This sequence comes from Larix kaempferi, assembly GCA_027924585.1. Classification (NCBI taxonomy): domain Eukaryota; kingdom Viridiplantae; phylum Streptophyta; class Pinopsida; order Pinales; family Pinaceae; genus Larix; species Larix kaempferi. The sequence continues at coordinate 41,749,930 of BSBM01000017.1, forward strand.
CTCAATGGGCCATAAATCTCTAAGGCCAACTAAAAACAAGCATCATAAAGAACACACCACTAGAAAGCTACTAGGTAATCCAAAATAGGAAAACAGATGCCTTCTGGAGGGAAGTCTGGGATGATCAGGGCCCAGAACTAACCAACTAAAGATGAAGAATTTCTACCCGGGGTCCACATACAGGTCCTTTGGGTGCAAGCATTTGAATCACTAAACTGCCTTCCCAAATTTCTCTAGAGGGTTTCCTCCCATGTCTGTCCTAGGTACAATAGAAATAGCCTCCTGCCGTCACCTGTATAGATCCCTAGAGTCTGGATATTAAGGTTACCACCAATACGAAAGAACCTGGGGGGATAGTCGTCAGCCTAGTCGAAACGCATGGGTAGGGTAGCAAAGCTTGAAATCCAAAAGCACTTTAAAAAGCACTAGTGGACCCCCATACGCAAGTCAACTCTGGTTTATGGTTGATGGGAAAGTGAGGGGGTATCCTCAAAAATTCCAATCTCCCATGGCCTCATGCTTAACTCTGGTTTGAGTAGAGCATCCCAAGACTATTTGATAGAGGTGGATTTACCTAATAGATATTCATACTACGATTGTTGAGTAATGAGGCCAATTTCGGGTGGTTTAAGGTGATTTAAACCCGAAATCCTAGCCTAAGCTAGTTGGTGTAGTGACAACCCAAAAAAGAAAAAGTTGCTAATAAATTTTATTAAGTATTCTTTTTAAAGGTTGTTTTTACTCAAAGGTTGTAGTGAAGTGTGTGGCATGGTTGTGACTGAAATGAAAAGTGCATAAAATTAAAGAACTTTCACCAAACTTTTCAGTTTATATACATTTCAAAACTAAAGATAAGCAAGCCTAAAGATATTTTTGATTTTTTTTTCATTTTAAATTTTCAAAGAAAAACAAAATTTATGCTACTTCGAAAAGAAATGATAAACCTTACAGTTATGCTACCAATTTTCAATTTTTAACTTTTCTCTTTTTCAAAGGAACTGAAATAAAAAAATGGAACAAGTAAGATCTAAAAGCGGTGTCGGTAAAGATAAGAGACTAATGGCTTAAACAATCAAAGAAGAAACTGAGAAAGACTTGACCTACCAAGTGTTTTCGAAACGAAAAAACTCTAGACTTGGCACTGAATGTAAAAAGAAGAGGGAAAAAGATGCATGTAGCAAAAAGGTAGGCCAATAAGGCTGCTCTTAAGCATTAAACCCAGTAAAACACCAACCAAGTCAACAAAGTAGGCAAGCAAACTAAAAATCACTTTACCACTACACAAACTGAAAAGAAAAGCTAAGAAGGCTTCAAGCAAATCAAACTGATATGAATAGAAGTTCAGAAGGCATCAAATCATCAAAACTTTCCAAAAGCACCCAACTGGGGTCAAACCCTAGCAGAACAGTCAAGTAGGTTCAGAAAGGCTCAAACAAGCAGAAAGACACCTAAACAGTACTTGAAGCAAACTAAAAGGACTCTCGAGAGGTTACACAAGACCCATAAAAGACATAAGGGTGTCTCAAGATCAGCAGAGAGGCAAAGCAAAAGAAGGAACAGACCCAACATTCAATAATCAAACCCTACAAAAAAAGGGTTAAACTTATAGGAATGTGAGCTACTGTATACACTACAAATCCACGCACGCATTAGAAAATGCTCTACTTTATACACTAGCAACCCACGCACACATAAGAAAATGCTCTTCTTTATACACTAGCAACCCACGCACACATAAGAAAATGATCTGCTTTATACACTAGCAACCCGCGCACACATCAGAAAGTATGCAGGTTAAGTGCACTACTGTGTGGTACAGAAACCATCGCACACTAGGAAAGATGCGATACTGTGTAGTGCACAAAGCTACGTTCATGACATAAAATGCACTACTGTGGGTATAATAAACCAGCGCATAGGGTCTAAAATCAGACAAAATGGATTTGCAACAATAGACTGAGATGAATCAAAATAGAAAGAACAAGCAACAATGACCTATTAGACCTCTCAGAGAACAAATAGACTGAAATAGACTAGAAGAAAAACCTAACAAGGTGTCCTAGACCAGAAAAACAACCGGTTACTCCCCAGTGGAGTCATTGGTCGGTTGTGTAGGAAAAAAACCTTATAGTGAGGAGAAGACACTACCAACTTGGGTGAGGTGGCAAGTAAATACATTCATTGCATTACATTTAGTTACTACAAATGGAAAGAGATCAAGATATCGAAAGATGTACCTTTTATCGACAGCTGGCCCAGCTTTCGCTTGATCTTCCGCTATGATGAACCTGCAACACAAAGGAAACCTTCCTCAGCGTATCTTGATTGCAATAAATATGATTAAATTGAAAGCAATTAAACATCAACTACAATGAGATATTAAACCAAATGAACATACAATCCAATAGACATTCGATTTGGGACAGGAAGGGTATTTCCACCATTTTATTGTCAAAGAAACATGAATCAGTACAAATATACCTGATCAGTCAATATGCTTATGCAACCAAGTCCTGGGCTCCTGCTCTTCGCAATGAATTGGGAATTCCTCTAGCGTAACAGCACTTAATGCATTCTTTCTAGGTCCCTCTCTCATGGATTCTCCTTGTATTTATGGGACAAGGTAGGCAGTTTGATTTGAGAGGTTGTTGATTTGGGAGGTTGGAGAAGTTGTAGAACCAACTTCAACTAATCCCAATTCATAATATTAATATATTTTTGATTTCATCTTAATATGTGCACGGGTTTCATACAACCAAAGTAGCACACAATATGCAACTTTTGTGCTTTATAACAAGCTTTTGCAACTTTCAGGATATGTGCACGCATTGTCTGTTATAAGAGCAACGCACATTTAGGATATGTGCACGGGTTTCTAGTTATAAGAGTAGCGCACATCCACTGAAATATGTAGAAAAAATATACTTTCATCCGAAGATGTAAGATCTCAGTATCAAATCATCCAAGGTCAACCTAGCTCTTCCATCCATAGTGTCCTTTTGTGTGATTGACAGAGCAATGTGATCACGGACGGAGAAGTGCAGATTTGACCTATAACACCACTCACAAGCGAAAAATTCCCTCCATAAGGCCTATTTTATGGACTTGAGACCTGCGAAGAGTAATTAGGGATTAATTAGTGATAAGTTAGGGGTAATTTGTGGTAAATTATGGGTAATTAAGGGTCATTTAGGGGTAGTTATTGGTTAATTAGTTGTAATTAGGGGTTAATAAGGGGTCAATTATGGGTTAATTAGTGGTAATTATGGGTTAACCAAGGGTAATTATGGGTCAATTATGGGTAAGTAGGGGGCATTTAAGCCCAGGGGATTCTCTAAATCAACAGTTAATGCCAATGATATTAGGGATTTAGTTAGGTTGATGGTGGATGGGCCCATTTCGAATCCCCGTGTGTGAAGCACACTAGTCTACAATGATGGGTTTACTAGGGAATATGCCATATATGAATGTTTGGAAGCATCCCTTGGGTTTGTGCATGAGGTTTTCCTTGGAAAAAAGTAGGGGTGGTTTAGAGGTTATCTAGGGTTAATTAGTGGTAATTGTGGATTATTTAGGAGTAATTAGTGGTTAAGTAGGGGTCATTTAGGGGCAATTAGTCATTGATTGGAGGTAATTAGTGGTAAATTATGAGGTTAGTTAGTGATTAATTATAGGGTAATTAGTGGTAAATTTTAGTATTCTTTGAGAGGACAGATATTGAGAACATACCTGAAAAATATATTCAGGGGCATTCATTCTAAACCCCTTCCCAAAAGTCATTAGAATTGAACTTTTCACGGCGGTATTTAAAACACCACCTCCAAAAGTAAAATTCTCTCGAATTTTAGTGGGGGTTTAGAAAACTGCCTTGAAACATATATTTACAGGTGGTCTTTTTCCCCTAAAAGTCATGAAAATTTAACAATTGGGGGTATTTTTTTACAAACCACCATCAAAAGTTCCATTCTAGAGACATTTTTTTGGGAGGGGGGTTAAAAACCGCCTTGAAAAATACCTTCAAGAAGGTCTCTAAACGACCCCCCTGGCAAAAAAAGAAGTTATGAGAATTGAACTCTTGGGGACAGTTTTTAAACAAACGCCCCGAAAAATCTAATTCTCATGACTATTTTTTATTTTGGGGGGTTAAGAACTACCTTCAAAAAAATCTTTAGGGGTATTTCTAAACCTCCCTCCCCCCACCCAAATGTAGCGAGAATTGGAATTTTGGGGGGTAGTTTTTAAACCCCCCCACCCCAAAAAAAAGTCCATTTCTCACAACTTTTTTTCTTGGTGAGGGGGGTTTAACAATTGTCCCCAAAGGCCTGAAAAAACATTTGGAGGCAGTTTTAGCAAGATCACCACAAGGAAAAATTTCCTCTAAAAGGGTGATTTGTTGTAGTGAGTCATTCTAGATTGACAAAGAAAGATGTTATCCATATTGTGAATGATTGGGACATAGATTGGAAATTCTTAGTCATAGAAGAGGAATGAGAACATGAAAACCAACAAGAAGAGTAGGACAAAGAGTAGGATGGAGAGCAAGAAGATGAGGAGAAAGAAGAAGAAGAGGAACAAATGAATGGTTCAGGTGGCACGGCACAAGAGACTGCACCAGTAGTAGGATAAAATAGGAAGGATTAGGCCAAGACAGTCTCCTTAAAGAGAAAGAAGAAAAGAAAAGTGACAAAAGAACAAGTTGTCCAATCATTGACAGAAGATGACTTGTACAATATTGGTGAATAATTCAAGGAAGTAGTGGATGAAGCATTGCAGAGAGTGACATAGAAGCAAGATTAAATGTATACATGCATGCAGGAGCAATTAGCTGCATTGCACCAAGTTTTGGAAGCAGCCAAAATAACACCAAGTAAGTCAAAGGAAGAACATACAAAGAGTAAGGGGCCAATATAGATGGTATCTCAGCCATCCACAAAATCAATGACATATAGGATTTTGAATATAGAACTAGGAGATTTAGAGTTCCCTATAGTAGAAATGAAAGAGAGAACCCTGGAAACAATCTCTATTGAGTTAACCTTATTGCAAATACCAATAGATGTGTTGGATACGTTGCAGACAAGTGTGGGCTGGGAAATCTAGTTGCATGCAGTCACAACATCATTAGATTAGGCCAAAGAAACTACAGCTAAGGAAACTCTGCATAAAGAAAATAGTACGCTACAGAAGGAGAGAGAGGAGGTTGCGCCGGAGACTAAAATATTGAATAAGGAAGTAGAAGAAGTCTACAACATTATGTTGGAAGTACCGATGGAAGTGGACATCCTAGTTGAGGAAAAGGTTACGAAGATAACTAAATCCATTCAAGGATTCCATGAAAATATTTTGGACTTAGAAGCACTAATGGCACTTAGTACCCCATTGTAGGAAAAACAACAAAGAGAGAAAACAGCCAGTGCAACAGCAACAAACATCAAACATTAGGGGAGGTTTTAGGTAAAAAATGGTCCTCAAAACAAAAAATGTAGCATAAAAAAACAATTTATAAGAACCAATAGGATTCAAGATGATGATGTCAACCATGGGGAGGGATTTGTAAAAACAATTGGAGGGGAAAGGAAAAACCTAATTTTTCTTATTGTATTTTTGTCATATCCCCTTATCAGTTTACCCAAATTTCAAGTTTGGGAACTTATAGGATGCAGAATTCAAATTTGCATCCAACGTATATTGAAACTACATACTTTCTAGGAATCCATAGCATGGAAAACAAAAAAATATATAACAAAAATGTATTTTATATATTAAAATATGTTTTTCTATTGAATTTTTCGTTTTCCATGCCCAGGGTGCCTCAAAATTATGCCATGTGGTTATGCATTGGATGCGAAATTAAATTCTTGTAACGTCCCCCTCACCCAATCCGACAATCAGAAGGGGACATTAATTAAATTGGGTCTCCCAAATTTCACCCCAAATCCATAATATGATTTTCAACAAGTAAAATGTGTGCAGAAACGTAAATAAGCATACATGGTGGAATTAAACTATATCCACACACATCTAGAATGAAAATACAATCATAAACATTACATACATCAAATAAAAAAATTTCATATTAAAATGCATGAGAATACTTAAATATGTGTCCAACGTAGATACAAGCAACTGGTTGTGTAAGAGCAATTTTCCACCCATTCATAGGCACTCTATCCAACATATACTCTTTATGCTGAGAGGCAACCCCCAAGCTAGGCTATGAGGCCAGCAGGGCAAAGGAAACACCTACAAGATTCTCTCTCTCATCCCAGAACCCATTATGCTCTCTATGTTTAGCCAAATGCTCATACAGAGCTCTACGAGGGTCTCACTCAACCCCCACATCCTTGGCTTCCATAATACCTTCCCACACAACACCCTTCTTGGCTCAGGCGTCCCCTTCACCGATCCATGGTTCTCTTGGGCGATCCATCTTTCCTGGTACTTCCAGTGCGTGCATAGAAGAAATCAAATATGATATATGTTGTTATATAACCACTTGTAGCTTCAATTCATGGATTCTTGAGAACCTATGAGCCACAGAACTCAATGGGTAAGGGTTCCTATCGTTCCCAACCTCCTCGCTCACCTACAACCATCAATTTTCATTTCCAAATCTATAGCATTGTCTCCAATTCGAATTTATGGGATAAAAATAGTCTAGTATGTTCATGGAAAGAAATGGAGATCTCTGCCTAGTGTAGATCGACATGCCAAAATGAGAGAATGAGGGTTAACTCCACGGGTTATGAGAAAATGGTGAAAAGACAACTGATATAAATTATGATGGCAGAAGGAAGGAATCCTAGTAGTTGCAAACTGAATTTTGTCATGATAGAACTATCACAAATGTGTAGTCATCCCCATGCTTCAATAACTGCATGAGTTGACTTTTCACACCAACCTAACACATGCATTCAATGATTGGAGAATTGTGAAAAAGGAGATAACTGGCTTATTCAAGGCACATGATGGAATTTGGGTGAGTTCTAAGGTTGATACTTGGAAACAAGGATCTAGTCTCCCATAACCCCCTTTCCTCTTCCCCTCTGGTGGAATCATAACCCCTTTGGTGCTCTTTACACAACCATTCTTGGACCATTTTATTATTTATGCACATAGTATTTACATATATTCTAAATCAGCATGACAATTCAACCAAACATTCCAAATAAAAATATATCCATCATACATGCCTAGCCATTCACTAGTCGGACCTTGGCCTTGAGCTCCGCACTAGAATATTTACATCATTTACATAATTTTGGTTAATTACATTCCAAGTAAAAAGTGGGGGTATTACAATTATACATCCAATGAGTTCCCAAACTTGAAATTTAGGTAAACCAATAAGGAGATATGTAAAAAATACAATAAGAAAAAGTAGTTTTGTTTTTCCCCTCCAAAATTCAGTACTTTTATTTTATTATTTTTCTTAGGATGCCCATTTTAGACCTCAAAAATCCCCTAATGAGTTTCGATGAAAAGTGGGCACAGATGTATGAAGAAAGAAGCCAAATATTGTGAAAATCCTCACAGCAGATCTAAGATCTAATGAATACCTCACAGGAAAGATTAAGTAGGAAAATAGAAGAAGAGTGGACAATGCAGCATAAAAGAGAAGCAAAATGATGATGCAGTAGAAATTAGATAGAAGCAGAATAATGTCACACTAATTCATTAATCATAATATAAACAATAAATAATGCAATAGAGAGGATTTGAATGCCAAGGTGGCAATTCGAATTAGCATGCATGAGCATGGCTTATATGCACTAGGAGTCCTAATCATCAGATCAGTAGTGATGTCATCATATCACAAGTGGTTTTCCATGTGTCAAATTGAGCTAAATGAATGTAACTAAGTCTAACTAAATGTAGTAGGTGTAACTAATTCATGGAGCACTAATGGAGGGTGCATGAGGAGCTAACTGCAGTCAGAATAGATCAACTAGTCTCTCTGGAGGTCTCACTGAGTGTATCAGTCAATCTGTCCTCAAATCAAGGATCAGATCCACAAATCAAGCAACAACTGAGTGTGTCACTTGTGGTAGGTGAGAGAGGGTGCACTAACTGAGTGTGTTAGGTGAGAGAGGGTGCATCATAGACTAGGAGGGATGGAACTGAGTGGAAACAAGCTCCCGGGGCTAGTAAACTAAGCACTAGGTGTTGTGAGACACCACACTGATGACTAGGATGCATGCAAAAATGCATGCATGACTGAAATGAAAAATAATGATAATGTTGGTAGGATTAGGATGGAGTATAGGAATATCCTAACAAATATGGATGCATCTCATCAAGTATTTTGAGTTGAAGGACATAGAATAGATATTGTAGGATGTGTAAGCGAAGGCATAGAAACTTAAGGAAACAATGAGTACTCTACCTCTTGCACAACGAATAACAACAATGGCATAGAATAATCAACAACAGTTGGATATTAATTGGTTAAGATCCCATTAGAAAATCATTGAGTGTAATTTAGATCCACTACAAGAGGAAACATACATAATGACAATGGAACTTGCTACAGTGAAAGCATGCATTAAGCAGACAATACAAGTAACAGAGGAAAAATTGCGGGCACCTCTGATGGCGTAGATGGAAGAAGAAATTGTAGAACAAAACAACAAAGAAAAGTAATTCATTGTGATTGTAAAGGGAACATTTCCGAAGCTAATGATATTGTAAAGACAGTGGACCAGAAGGACCGAAGTTGCTTGGGATGAGCAACAATTGAGTGTTGGGGGCCAGTTGGAGTGGGTTTTTGGACTAGTTTTGGGACTTGTGTAGCATAAGTGGAAAACACAATAATCTATCCAAAGGACTAATGCGTGCAGAATGCAGGAGTTAGTTAGATGTAGTTATGCACTTGTCCCAACATTGTAATGAGCTCAACCCATTTTGAAATGTATAAATATGTAAGGGATATGTGGGTTAAGGGTTGTTAGTGAATTTATTTCATGGTGGTTTCCTTAGTAGTTTCTCTTATGTTATGTACTACTATGGTATTTTTGGGCTTATGACAAATATCTAATGCATGGATCTCAGGGTTTGTAAGACTATTCTAGATGAAAATAATATTGAAGTGTATATTTTGGAGAAAATATCTTATGTGTTTGATGCGATGGATATTATGTTTATTACGTGCATGTATGTTGTGTTTATGTTATGTAATACCCCTATTTTGACCCTTATGGTTTATTGGATTCAATGTAAATATTGTGTAAATACAGTGTGAAGTTTCCCTAGTGTGAAGCTCAACGCCAAGGCCCCACTAGTGGATGTTCAAGTTTAATTGCATAGGCAAGTATTGACAGTTTGGTTATCCATGAGCTATCAATCCACGAAGAATTGTAAATGATGTAATTATTAATTAATGCAATAAATACCCAAGAAGATGTCTAAGGAGGAAACCAATGATAAGGGGCCATGTGTATCCACTAGGGAGAGGTGAGGGGGTTGTGGGATTGGTACCCAGCTGCCACATGTCCAATTGTGAATCCATTTGACTCACCATGTTGACATTAATGCAACTCTAAGAGGGTGGTTGAGGAAACCAGACCCATGAATTCAATGGAGTATGGGGAAACCTACGGATTCGTATGAAGGGGATGGCCCTATGTCTTTCTTGTCCCTTAATCCTGTAAGGATATTTAGACACTTAGGAGTTAGTTAAGATCAACTTGTGTAATATATCTATTAGCTAAAGTGTGTTTCTTTAGTATACATTAGTATGCATTCGTAAATACTTAATCCGACGGTCACAATATGTTCTAGACATAGAGCGATCCGACGACTCAACTTCTCTTAGATCATACCTACCCTTGATCCATGGCTTAGCACCCAATTGGTGCATGATCTCTATTTAAAGAGCATGGAGGGTCATTGGAAATTTGATCGATTATGAGAAGCTCTTTTGTAACTTTCTTTCTTTGCATAATAAATTGCTCCATAGAAGCTATTTGGTCAAGGCCATGGAGTGTTTCCCTCTCGAGGGTTTAAACCATGTCAAAACATCTGTGTATCGATCTGTGATTTGTTTGTGTGAAGTGGTTTATCTAGGTGTTCGGTCTTTTGGGAGTATCCTGTGTACCCGAACATGGTATCAGAGCTTTTATGAAGAGTCGCTTCTGGTTATGATCTAGATCTTGAACTATTGTTGTCGAAACTTGAAAGGGTTTCTGGTTCTGGTATTTCTGTGCATTTTTGGTCTATGGGACATGTTCCATTGTGTCCGGAGCATCGTTTCCATTGGAGTATAGTTTTTTTTGATCGAAAATGGTTCCCGGTTGCTTCAGAAACGCATATTTCATCAGATATGAAGGTATAATGTTACAGTGGCGCCTTTTTTATTTCTGTTTTAAAGAAAGAAAAAAATATGTCATATTTTATCAGTTTTATTATTAGATTTTTTTTAAGTTTTGGATTGTTGTTTTCCCTGTCTGCATATGCTCTTTTCCTTGCACCATGTGCGATCTCGGCGAATCAGAAATAGAAAGGAAAAGGGTTTTTCTCGGCTACGTATACTCTTTGCCATGCACCTTGTGCGATCTCGGCAAATAAAAAATAGAGAGAAAATGTAGACTTTCCGGGAAAGCTTACGATATCTAACTCCACAAGTGTGAAATTTTTTTTGTTTCGGTTTGTGGTGTGATTTGTAGGAAAAGAAGGCAAGCACGGAAACCAAGCAAGAATAGTAAAAAAAAAAACCCTTCCTCATTCTCATATTTTACATACCTTTTAATCTATCTCACTTGGTTCAAAGTTGCTTTATTACTTAATAGGTCTTGAGTTCAAGTTTTATGAAGTTAATTTTAAAAGAAAAAGTGCATGCAATTTCTATTTTCAAGTTACTTTATTGTAAAAGTGCATCTCACTTAAATAATAAAAAATAAATAAAAAGTGAGTCACTTATGTTCTTTTTCATTGCTGCACTATTTAAAGCAACATCATTGTAAAAGTGAAATCACTTATTTTACAAAAGTGATTCACTTAAATCGACTTTCTTGTAAAGTGATTGTCAAAGGTTCATCTTGGGAAAAGGGGGGTCCTTTTTTTAGCTGGTCATTCTCTATCTGCCACGTTACTATTGGGGACATCTTCAACATTTTCTTTGATCAAGCATAACTTCATCATACATAGTTAGTTTTCAGTGCCCCTTTTTTTTAAACTGCCTATTTTTTGAGCTCTTCGCATCCAGACTATTGGTTTTGTTTTTTACAGCCATTAATTTACAAATATGGCCGCCCCTTGTGATATTCTACTTACCAATTCCAACTATTTCTCATGGAAATCTCATATGGAAGATGTTCTACAAAGTAGAGGAATTTTCAGAATTACTTCAAGGAAATAAATAGGACCCACTGATGATGATAAGAAAATCAAATGGAAAAATAGATGTGACAAAGCTCATGGATTGATTGGGATGTCAATCCCTACTGATTTGCGATTCCACATATCTGGAATTGATGAATCTGATGCAGCTTAGGACAAGTTGGAATTTGTGTTTGGTAAACACAATGAAATTCGAGGTCACCAATTCGAAAATGAGTTGATTTCTTTAAATCCAAGTGATTTTTCATGCATACAAGATTATTTATCTAAGTACAAAACTCTTAAACTCTTATGTAAAGAATGAAAGATTAAGAGGGAATACAAACAATGCATTTATCATATTCTTTCCAAACTTGGACTTGCATATTCCATTTTTGTATCTACATTTTACTCCATGAAAGAATCATTGAATGCAACTAGCTATCAAGAGCCTAGTCTTGATTCCTTTTTTGATTCCTTGATTAGAGAGCAAGATAAACTCATACATCTTGGAATAATTAACAATGCATATACATTTGGGAAAGCCTTATTGTCCCAACATAAAGAAAAGTCCAAGCCTAGCAAGAAACAAAATTTTTCGCAATAATAAGTCAAACAAGGGTCCCAAACACTCTCAATCATCTCCTTCTTTAAAAAATTACAAAGGATCCAAGCCAAAAGGAAAGAAGAGTGAGCATCATTGAACCTATTGCGGGAAAGATAATCATGATGAATCTAAGTGTTTCAAGAAGATGGCAGCCTTGGAAGAAGCAATGAAGAAGCACCACATCATCCTAGATTCGCCTTCAGAATCTACCTCTCATGTACATGCACTTTGTGCTTATGGTTATTCTTATAATGCATCTTCTTCTTCTACTTCAAACGAATGGCTCATTGATTCTGGAGCATCTTATCATATGGCTAAGGATCAAGCCATCTTTTCTACTATGCATGAATATAATACTAAACAAATATTTGTTGGTTATGATAGATCTCTAAGTGTTGTAGGAGCTAGAACAGTTCCAATAGATAATGGTCATTTCAGTGATGTACTATGTGTTCCAAGAATTTCCTGTAATTTGTTATCAGTCTATCAAATCACTCATTCTGGTGAAGGTAAAACTATGACGTTTACACCTCACCAAGTTGTAATCAGGGATTTTAAAGATCCACAATAGGTCCTTGCTACTGGAATTGTTGATGATATTACTAGGTTGTACAAATTTAACAACTTTGGGTCATCACCTTTTCCTTCAATTTTTGTTGCTCATAGTGATAAATTGAGCAAACTTTGGCATGAATGATTTGGTCACTTAAATTATCGCTCATTGCAACAACTATGTAAATACAATATGGTGACAAGTCTTCCGATGGTATCTTGCAGGGATGGTGCCTGTTCTAGTTGTGTACTCGGAAAAAAATCTGAGACAGTTTTGAAAAACGTGCCTCTTGGCATGCCTTGGTTCCCTTGGAGCTTGTGCATAGTGACTTGTGTGGTCCTCTTCCATCTGCTTCCTTTTCTGCTTTAAAATATTTCTTAACTTTCATTGATGATTACACAAGACACACTTGGGTTTATTTCCTAAAACTTAAGAGCGGAGTATTTAACATGTTCTTGGCCTACAAGGCCCTTGTTTAAAAACAATTTGGTCATCAAATTATTAAGTTAAGATCTGACAATGGAGGAGAATAAGTTAACAAAAATTTCACTACTTTCTGCACTAAACAAGGAATCCAACAACAACACACTGTTCCATATACACCAAAACAAAATGGTGTAGCTGAATGGAAGAACTGCACTTTAAAAGAAATGGTTAATTGTATGATCTAATCTAAGGGACTAAGTCTTAAATTTTGGGCTGAAGCCATTAATTGTGCAAACTACATAGTTAATCGCATCCCCACTAAAGCATTACAAAGTATCACACCGGAAGAAGCATGGAGTAAAACTAAACCTGATGTAAGTCACTTTCGTGTGTTTGGTAGTGAAGCATGGGCTCACATTCCGGATGAAAAATGGAAAGCATTTCAGTCTAAAAGTGAAAAGTGCATATTTGTTGGATATTCTGAAGACGTAAAAGGTTGTAGACTTCTTCAACCACATTCTCATGATGTAATCATTAGAAGAGATGTTAAATTTGATGAAAATATTTTGGCCTGCGAGCCTAACTCGACGATTGTGCCATCTTTGGCCTGCGAGCCTGATTCGGCGATTGTGCCTTCTTCTTCTTCCAACTTCTTTGAAAGGTTTCCAACTCCAGTTTTTGATGATGAAAGTGAGGATGAAAATCCACCTCCGCCTGCTCATGTTCCTCCAATTGCACCAACACAAGTTCTTCCTCAATGGGTCTGTTCAACATGTGAAGTAGCTGGTGATCTTGCCGATGATCCTAGAGATCAATGTCGAACACATTCTTAGTTTCAGCGATCCTCTTCTCTTTTGGCTCAAGTTTCTAAGAATCATGATCCAGAAACCTTTGCAGAAGCTTCAGGAAATCTAGATTGGGATGCAGCTATGGATGAAGAATATCGTTCCTTAATGGCGAATGATACTTGGGATCTTGTACCTCTTCCAAAGGAAAGAAAACTTGTCAAATGTAAATGGGTCTACAGAACTAAGTATGTATTAGATGGAAGTGTTGAAAGACTTAAGGCAAGGTTAGTTTCCAAAGGTTTTTCCCAAGTTGAAGGGATTGACTACAATGAAACCTTTACTCCTGTCACAAAAATGAACTCCATCTGCCTTGTTCTTTCCCTTGAAGCCTTACATAACTAGGAATTCCATCAAATGGATGTCAAGTCTGCCTTCTTACATGGTGACTTATAGGAGGAAATTTACGTCGAACAACCTCTTGGATATGTTCAGAATAACTCTAGCCTTGTCTGTCGCCTTAAGAAATCCTTATATGGCCTTAACCAAGCCCCTAGAGCTTGGTATTCCAAAATGGATAGCTTTCTCCTTGACACTGGTTTTTCTAGATGCCATTGTGACCCCAATGTCTATACCAAGAAAGTAGGAAACCATCTCATCATACTTGTTCTCTATGTTGATGACCTTATTCTTACTGGTAGTGACCCTAAGCTTATAACCCATGTGAAATCCAGTCTTAAGCAAAATTTTGAAATGTTTGACTTAGGACATTTGCATGATTTTCTTGGTCTCCAAGTCCTGCAAACCAAAGAAGGAATCTTTCTTTTTCAGTCTAAGAATGCTTGTGACCTTCTTCGTCGCTTTCACATGGAAGATTGTACACTAGCCCCTTCTCCCTTCCAGTCTGGAGTCAAAATTTCTGCCACTTGTACTTCACCTGAAGTAGATGCCACCTTGTATCGTCAGCTTGTTGGTAGTCTCTTATACTTTACTCATTCCTGTCCTAACCTTTCCTTTGTCATTGGTCGTGTTGCCTATTATATGCAAACACCTCATGAAAGTCACTGGAAAGCAGCTAAAAGAATACTTCCATATATTCGAGGCACACTTCAGTTTGGGATTCATTATAGTACAGGGGGGAAACCTTTGTTGGCTGGTTTCACTGATTCAGATTGGGCCGATGATCCTGATAATCGAAAGTCTACTGCAGGTTATGTTTTCAGTCTGGGATCTGGACCTATCACTTGGGCTTGTAAGAAACAACAAGCTCTTGCTCTTTCTTCAGTAGAGGCAGAATATTGAGCCACAATTAATGCCAGTCAGGAAGCTTTATGGCTTCTACAGATCCTTTTAGAGTTTGGATTCGAGCAGCAGCAGCCTACTCCACTTTGGTGCGACAATCAAAGTGCCATCAAGCTTTCCAAAGATCCAGTCCTACATCAACGCAGCAAACGCATTGAGCTTCATATGCACTTCATCAAAAATCTTGTTCATGATCATGTTCTTGAAGTACTCTTTTGTCCTACAGATGATCAAGTTGCGGACATCTTCACCAAGTCTCTTACAGAAGTGAAGTTTTCTAAACTTCGATCTATGTTAGGAGTTCATGAATTTGTCATTAAGGGGGGATAGGCTCTAATGCCTCCTTCCTTCTCCTAATAGTGTCACTTTTGTAAATCCTTCAATCCTATCCCAAGTTGTTCTTAAGGGGGGATGTTAGGATATTTAGACACTTAGGAGTTAGTTAAGATCAACTTGTGTAATATATCCATTAGGTAAAGTGTGTTTCTTTCGTATGCATTAGTATGCATTTGTAAATACTTAATCCGATGGTCACGATATGTTCTAGACATAGAGTGATCCGACGGATCAACTTCTCTTAAATCATACCTACCCTTGATCCGTGGCTTAACACCCGATTGGTCCATGATCTCTATTTAAAGAGCATGGAGGGTCATTGGAAAGTTGATCGATTATGAGAAGCTCATTTGTAACTTTCTTTCTTTGCATAATAAATTGCTCCATAGAAGCTATTTGGCCAGGGCCGTGGAGTGTTTCCCTCTCGAGGGTTTAAACCATGTCAAAACATCGGTGTATCGATCTGTCATCTGTTTGTGTGAAGTGGTTGCTCTAGGTGTTCGATCTTTTGGGAGTACCTTGTGTAGCCGAACAAAGCCACTCCATGACTGGGAATTCAATCATCCTGGTTTCTAACCCATTTTTGACCAAGAACCAAATTCATTCACACACCTGTAGAATGGAGCTGTGAAGGAAACAAGTGAAAATTGTGTTTTCTGTGTAAGCCGAATGTGCAGAGCTGAGAACACCCAAGGAAAACCTGTGTGAAAATGAAACTAGTTGGGGCATCCAT
Organism: Larix kaempferi; assembly: GCA_027924585.1. NCBI lineage: Eukaryota > Viridiplantae > Streptophyta > Pinopsida > Pinales > Pinaceae > Larix > Larix kaempferi. Next base: position 41,765,988 of record BSBM01000017.1, read on the forward strand.
AGAGGAGTTTGTGGGATAAATTATAGAGCTTGAATGGCCTAGAGAACCCTTAGATTGACTGTAGAAGACCGAATTGTCAGGGCATAGTTTAGGGCACGACCCTATGAAGAATTAACTTGTATAACAGAGTTAAAGGTCAAAGCAGGGTTGGGTTTTCTTGATAAACATAGTGAAGGTTATAATCTGATGAAGAACAACAACTGAACCTTTCTATTCTCACCCTAAATAGCACTAGAGGGAAGGGGCTTTGAGGGACCATGCAGCATAAAAGAGGGCCTTCCTTGTATTAGGTGAGGTAGGTAATGTGGGTGTCATGCTTGCTGAGTAGTCTGAGATGCCTGCAGCTCTATGGTAGATCTCACTAGCTTAACAATACCCTCCTTATTCCCTGGATTGCTTGATAAACCCAACTGCAGGTTGTCTTAGCATTGGGATGAGACCTTGAATGTGAGAGAGTTCCTTAGCCCTCCTTAGTGGAAACACATACCATATCGAGGGTGGTCTCTCATCTGAAATATTACAAGATGGACAGCGACCTAAGGTTGGTTGGAATGTTGTCCTCACTTAGCTAGTTGATTGGGGCAACTTCAGTTCCAAAGATAAGTGTTTATATGTGTTAAATGATGCAAATTCATGTGTTATAACTCTTTTTAAGTTATGCTTGTTATGCTCTAGACTAAGGAATGGATGACTCCATGAACTTGCTCATTAGGGAGCCATGTATAATCTTGACTATAAGATTGAATGCATGTTGAAAGAATTCATTGTTTGCATGAATGATATGCATGTCTAACCCATGTAGGTTGTCGATATGATTAGCTAACTTAGTCCATTATATATACGTTCGTTATGCATTGCATTCACCCTTCAAAGGGATATCTTGACCTCATCTGGACTTAGGGAAAAAAGGGGATAACCCACCCATTATGTGTTTTGGATCCCCTCTGTGGTTAGGTGAAGGGAGAATTCATGGGAGGAAGGAAGCAGAATCCATGGCAGAAGGATAATGGCACTTAGGTGGGGTTATGCACAGAAATTGAGTTGGAAAATCAATAGGGTTGGAGTACTCAGATGTGGTGGGGATTGAACCATTGTATAGATATATACAAGAGCTTCCCAACGGTACCAACCTTGTCCCATTTGGACCAAGGAGGAGGAAGTTATGCCCCTCAGACGTTTTCCTTGGAAAGCTTGTTTGGGAAGGGGTCTTGATTCTTGACACTTCCGCATCCGCAAGGTCCTTTCCCCATTCGCAATGTAGTTCGTGGATTGTGGAGGTCGGAAATCATCCATTGGGGCATATGGAAATCCCCATTTCTGCACCCGCAATGCGGAATGTGGAATGCAGATTGTGGGAGTTAAATTTCGGGATAGAAAAATGGAACCCAACTTATGAGTTCTGCATGCAGATTGAGGAACTTTGGAAGCCGGAAGGACAGACTTTCGAGGAAAAAATTGGTTTCTGACTTCTGACTTCCGCATGCAGATTGCGGAATTCGAAAGACAAATTTCGATGGAAAGTTGGTTTTGGAAATCCGATTTACAAGTCCCACATGTGGACTACGGAACCCAGAAAGGTGGATTGCAGATCGCAATGGGGGATTGCGGACTCGATCCCATTGCGGCTGTGTGTGGAACTGGTAGAATTTGAACAAAAAAAATTGAATCGGAGTGTCTCCCATGGCCTCTGAAGGCCACCTAGGAGGTGTGGGGACATGACAAAGTGGTATTAGAGCTTCAACTGCAGCATTGGGAGTTGTTAGGGCCGAACCATGCATGAAATTTTGGTCAAGAAATTCACCCATGGCGTGGTTTTGATGAATGTTTATTGATTAATTGATTGACCAATGAATATTTCCAGGTTTGAATGGATATGTTAGGTTTTAATTGCATGCTTGCAATGTCTAATGGATGCCTCTGTTATGCACATTGGTTGCAGCAGTTAATCCTTGAAATGTATAGCAGGGTTGCTGATGTATTTGTAACTTCGAAATATATTCACTTGTATATTATATGTATTACTTTTGTACTTTATTGTATCCCCAATGGAGATGTATTATTCCTCTGATTGGAATTGTCGTCATTTGTATTTGCAAATGTCGCAAGTTATATTGTAAGTGTCGTAACTTATATTTGATGGGTTATTATACCACCTTAGAGGGGTCGGCCTTGTATGAGTTAAGTGGAAGGGTTATTAGACTCCTTTAAGGAGTCGGCCCATTTAGGGTAAAAGGAAAGTCAAGTTAAAGTATAAATAGAGTGGTTGAACCACTCTATTTGTTCATTCACTCACTCATCCAACTCGCATAGTTGAGAGAGAGGAGTGCGCACTGGTGGAGGAGGATTTGTTGTTGAATACATCTATATTTTGGGGTTTCATCTTGGTGATCTTAGTATTGGTGCTTATTCTATCTTTGAGGAAGTAGTGGGGTTTTTCACCTTCTTGGTTTTCCCTGGTGAAATTCTTTGTATCTCTTGTCTCTTATGTTTGATATGATGTACATGTTGTTCTCTCAGTTAAGATCCTAAATCATATTGAATTAAATGATGAAAAAATAACATGGTATCAAAGCTAGCCTGAAGGAAGGCATTGTACGGCATTTACGACAATTGTTGCACTTGCAACAAATTGGAAGCTAGGGTTTGGTTTAGTAAAAACTAGTCATAATGGAACTTTCACTATAAATCCATTTTGGTGAAGGTTCAGGATCTGAAATTTTTACAGGCCAAATATCAGACACGGATGTACCCTGTGTAAACATTTCAGCCTCAGATTCATTGTACTTTGTAAGATATGATCCGTACAAGTTAGGGTTTTTGCCTCTTCTAGAATGCAACCCTAAATAGGTGGCTTGGGCACAAAGGTCATATATCGGGATAGGAATCTCGAAATGGAATTTTGTAAAAAGTGACAGTTAGGGCAGAGATTGTAGTTTCACAGGTCTGATTTTTAGAGACCGAAGTTGAAACAGTGGCACGTGGAACTCCATACAAATTCGCTATGTTGTTTCATCCCATAAACAGGTCATGTTGTGACACTTAGCATATCTCTCTCATGGAGAATCCATTGAAGCTCATATCTGTGGGGTTGGAAAGACAGGTCATTCTACCACAGGATGAAGTTTCATACCCCAAGGATCCAAAAATTTAGAGATGCACCAGAAACAATATGGCATATCGTTCTGTCAAAATAGAATTGGATTCTGAGCATTTTCATTCTTGGCTTGTCACTACTGCGGGAAATTAGGGATTTTGACAGAAGTGGAATTTTGGATTGCTCCTAGCATAGTATTTCTCTCCTCAACAAAATCAAATTTTAGAGACCAAGATCAAATTTTTTGGTTGGGAAAATCTCCAGGAAAGTCAAACCCTAATTTGACTTTTGGACCAGAAAACCAGATTTTGACAGAAGTTGCAGATCCAAAATTCATAGGTAAATTTTGAAGTGTCAATTTTGGGAGTTTTAAAAATATGAGCACACCATCTTGCTCACCTCAGTCAATTGCATCTCCTTGTCCAGACAAAATTTTGAAATTCCAAGTTTTGATTTTTAGGGTTTCTCTGTCAAACCCTAGCCAGCTCTAGATCCAGTTTCAGCAAATCAAGTGGTAAAACCTAAATCTGTTATTTCCATTTGAGTTTCTCATTAAGATGTGTCACCACACCAAGATTAAGGATAATCTTGAAGGGGATGATAACTTCTAAGCATGGAAGTATATGATTGGGTTAATCCTAGAAGAGAATGAATTGGACACCTACATAAGTGAAGAGGTTCTAGTTCCAGAGGGAGATGAGGCTAAGGCCTTACATAAGAAAAACTTGGTCAAGGCCAAGAGAATCATTGCAGATTCTATCAAAGACCATCTCATACCTCATGTGTCTTCTCTAAAGACACCCAAGGAGATGTTTGATTCCTTGACCAAGCTATTTGAAGGGAAGAACATAAATCGGAAGATGACTTTTAGGAATCAATTGAAGAATGTCAAGATACAAAATGCATAGACCATGCAGTCCTACTTTACAAGGGTATCTTAGATAAAAGAACAACTTGAAGCTGTGGGAGAAGATATAGAGAATGGTGAAATTGTTATGACCACCTTGAATGGTCTTCCTAGGTCATGGGATTCCTGTATTCAAGGAATTTGTGCTAGAAAGAAGCTCATCACATTCAGTAGGTTGTGGGAGGAATGGTCATAGGAAGAAGCTCGAATTGTAGCTTGAGAAGAAAAGATGGGTAAAGAAGTTAACCAGCTATATAGGTTCCACCTCATAAGGTGAAGCTAAAGATGACTTTCAGTTTTACATGAAAGGAGTAGAAGAAGCTAATGCAGAGTTGGACTCCGGAAAACAAATAATCTATGGAAGAACCTCTCATCCATTTTCAGCATTGGTTAAGGTGCACACTATCAGAGACTCCAGTATCTCTTGCAAGGAAGCAAAGATTGAGAGGGAGTCCACCCAACAACCAAACAAAGATAAGTATTTGAATTGTTATTTCCTAGATATATGATTACTTAAATGATGTTGTTCAGTCATGTACATACTTATGTTCCTAGATTTAGGATGTATATTATGTATTTTAGAAAAGTTGCATTAATGAACAAGATATTACTAATGTAGTAGTAGGTAAGTGGCCTATGGTACTGTACAGCATTCCATTTCTATTTATCTAGAATGAAGCCTCTTTGATGACATGTTGGGAGTAGTGCACACTCTTAACAATGTTATGTTAGAGATGGAAGGCATCTAGAAAGTTACAGGATATGGATAAATGTTGTATTGAAGAATTGGCTAAGATAATTACATGACTGCATGACATATGTCCTTATGCATAAGATTTTGTTCTGAAAACTATGAGATGTTTCTAATCATGCAATTGAATTTTACTTGTAGTAAAGATCGGGTACACTCACCTACAAAAACAATGACATTTGTTCTAGCGACGAAGTTCAAGAAAACTACCTATTGAAGATATTGAAGAATCTGAAGTTCATAGGATCAGGGATGTAGTAATAGAAGGATGCCATGATTGAGGAGTACCAGCCGATCATGAAGAATGATGTCTAGGATGTGGTCCTGAGACTAGGAGGGAAGTATGTAGTGACTTCCAAGTGGATCTACAAGATCAAGCATGTTGCAGATGGTAGCATAGAGAAATACAAGGCAATATTTGTGGCTCGTGGCTTCTCCCAGAAAAAGGGATAGATTATGAAGAAACTTTTGCACCTGTAGTTAGATACACTTCCATCAGAATAGTACTTGCTCTGGCTGTAGTGATGAAGTGGAAGATACACTAGATGGATGTCAAGACAACCTTCTTGAATGGTGTAGTCGAAGAAGAAGTGTATGTGGAGCATCCACTCGGTTTTGAGACACATGACAGGGAGTCACATGTGTGCAAATTAAAGAAATCCTTGTATGGTTTGAAACAAGCACACAGGACATGGTACAGCAGGATTGTCAGCTTCCTGACTAGTTTGGTCTTTACCAAGAGTAAAGAGGATTCCAACCTTTACTAGAAGGTTGAGGAATTCAATCCAGTGATACTCCTACTATATGTAGATGACCTATTTGCGACAGGTGAGGATGGGTTGATTGCCGATACGGAGAGGAAGCTTGCTGCTGAGTTCGAGATGAAGGACTTGGGTATGATGCACTATTTTCTAGGCATGGAGGTGTGGCAGAGTGCAGATGGAATCTTCCTTGGACAAGGCAATTATGCAGTAGATATCCTGAAGCAATTCGGGATGATGGACTGCAAGGCCATGGCCACACTTATGGAATTGAACCTGAATCTATTGAGTGATGCTTCATTAGAGTCGGTTGATGCCACGATGTATCATCAGATGATTAGATCCTTGATGTACTTGACGAACACGAGACCAGATATTTGCTTTGTTGTGAATACATTGAGACAGTTCTTGACGGATCCTAGACATGTTCACTTGATTGCTGTAAAGCATATTCTTAGGTACCTGAAGGGTATAGTTGATTATGGGCTCAAGTATGATGCGAATCAAAAGGTTAACCTGGAGGGTTATGTTGATTCAGATTGGGCAGGCAGTGCTGCAGATAGGAAGAGCACTTCGGGGTGTTTCTTCAGTATGGTGATCTCTTGGTTTAGCAGGAAGCAATCCTACGTAGCAATGAGTACAGCTGAAGAAGAGTATGTCGCAGCTTGTTTGGCTACTTGTGAGGCAGTATGGCTAAGGAAGGTACTGTCTGATTTGTTTGATCTCCAGTTGGATGCTACTTGTATCTTCTGTGACAACCATAGTTATGTGAAGTTGTCCGAGAACCCGGTGTTCCATGACAAATCGAAGCATATCGAGATCAAGTATCACTATATCAGGGATATGGTGTAGAGAGGAGCAGTGAAGCTCTTATATGTTGTGATGGATGAGCAAATAACATATGTGTTGACCAAGCCACTAGCCAGGGTGAAGTTTGAGTACTTCAGAGAAAGGCTTGGTGTTCTTCAAATCGAAGATTCTTCAAGGAGGAAGTGACATGACACAGATGCTGGAGCCCTTCCAAGCATGGTGGTAGGTGGGCCCTCACCATGGACATGGATGTAAGTGTTGTGTGATGAGCAGCCGGACGATGCTTCACCATGAACATCCGTATGATGTTCTGTATGATGATGATCTATATGATCATGAGCATTCGCATGATGATCCATGTGAGGATGATCAATATGATCATGAGTATCCGGATGATACTCCATGGATGTGGATATGTTGTAGGTTGTGCAGTAGCATATAATCGCTCCCTGGGAGATCCTATAGGTTGAGCAGTAAGTTTGTAATCAATCCCGGGATGATCTTTCGAGGTTTTGCTTGTTCGCATATAATCGCTCCTTAGGAGATCCTATACATTGAGCAGGAAGCTTGTAATTAGTCCTAGGATGCTCTTTCGAGGTTTTGCTTGTTCACATGTAATCAGTCCTGGGAGATCCTATAGGTTGAGGAGGAAGATTGTAATCAGTCCTAGGATTCTCTTTCGAGGTTTTGCTTGTTCACATGTAATCAGTCCTGGGATGCTCTTTCGAGGTTTTGCTTGGTCGCATGTAATCAGTCCTGGGAGATCTTATAGGTTGAGCAATAAGCTCGTAATCTGTCCTGAGATGCTCTTTTCAGTTTTTGCAGATGCACATAATCAGTTATGAGATTCCACCAGATAGGCCACTCGCAGAGAGGATGAAGAACTACATGGAGGCTAGGCCTACATCCAACATGAAAAAAGGTTGGCTCTGTAGAACTTCCTATGACGAGTAGAATTGCGAGATAGCGCCAGTCATTTAGATGACGAGTACAACAGTAGTGACGATGATTCTCTAGTGATCTAGTGATGATGATCCAGCTCCAGTATTGAAGACTTGTGCCTATATGTATTGATGACTTATGTCAAGAGAATACCTTCCTAGTTAAGAGGGAGTGTTGATGTATTTGTAACTTTGGAAGACATTCACTTGTATATTATATGTGTTACATTTGTACTTTATTGTATCCCCAACGGAGATGTATTATTCCTCCAATTGGAAGTGTCGTCATTTGTATTTGCAAGTGTCACAAGTTATATTGTAGGTGTCATAATTTATATTTGATGGGTTATTAGACCACCTTAGAGGGGTTGGCCCCGTATGAGTTAAGTGGAAGAGTTATTAGACTCCCTTAAGGAGTCGGCCCAGTTAGGGTAAAAGGCAGGTCAAGTTAAAGTATAACTAGAGTGGTTGCACCACTCTATTTGTTGATTCACTCATTCATCCAAATCACATAGTTGAGAGAGAGGAGTACGCACAAGTGGACGAGGAATAGATGCTAGAGACATCTATCTTTTGGGGTTTCATCTTTGTGATCTTTGTATTGGTGCTTATTCTATCTCTGAGGAAGTTGCGGGGTTTTTCACCTTTATGGTTTTCCTCGAGGAAACATTGAGTCTCTTGTGTCTATGATTGTTATGCTATGCATGTTATTCTCTTAGTAGGATCCTAGATAATATTTGAATGAAATTATTGAATGCCACGTAGGAGGTGTGGGGACGTGACAAAGTGGTATCATAGCTTTAGTTGCAGCACTGGGAGTTGTTAGGGACGAACCGTGCATGAAATTTCAGTCAAGAAATTGACCCATGGCATGGTTTTGATGAACGTTTATTGATTAATTGATTGACCAATGAATATTTCCAGGTTTGAATGGATATGTTAGGTTTTAATTGCATGCTTTTAATGTCTAATGGATGCCTCTATTATGCGCATTGGTTGCAGCAGTTAATCCTTGAAAGGCGGGAGAATGGTCACCTTCAATGATGCACGAGATCTGTTTGAGCCAGAGGATGATGTTCTGGGTAAGAATGTGCAAGAAGCACATATAGAGGCCGAGTCTGATGGAAGAAGGGAACAAGTGACGCCCCCAAACTTGGTCGAGACCATTGTAAGATTTAACGAGCAGTTCATGAAGGTACAGGAGGAGCAACATCAAATCAATGCGAGCATCTTGCAAATCCTCACAAACATGCATCAGAGAATCAATGGTGGGTCTAATCCAAGCAACGAAGGCTAAGAAGAACAGAATGCAGGAAGTGAGTCTAGGGGTCGTTCTAGGAGAATACCTACAAGCCCTAGAAGGGATTCTGTGAGCAGAAAACACAGAACACCCTCTCTTAGGTTTTCCTCCAGTAGGTCAAATGACTCGCAGGGTTCTCAAGGAATCCCAAGACACACTTCCAGCAGAGGTAAGAGCATAAAGAGGCACATAGGTATTCCATGGGGTGATTTTAGAAAGGAAAGGCCTCCCACTTTTGATGGTGAAAGAAAAGAAGGACAAGAAGAAGAGGCATGGATTCTTGGAATTAAAACGTACTTCAGAATGCATGAGTATTTAGAGAATGAAAAGGATATGGTTTCCATCTATAACCTTAGTGGAAGAGATTCAATTTGGTGGGAACACCTCATGCAAGTGAATGTAATTAGTGAAAGAAGAATCATCTAGGAAAGGCTTAAAATATACTTCCAGGAGAAATACCTATCAGCTAGGTATTATGATAAATAAATTAAAAGGTTCAATGAACTCAGATTAGGGAAGAATACCATGGATGAGCATGTCCACAAGTTTCTGGAGCTGATCAGGTATGCAGACTACATCAAGGATGAGAGAGTGAAAATACAATGTTTCCTTGGTGTTGTGGGGAAAATGCACCTATAGTTCAGGGGAGAAACTACCAACTTACGATGATAAAGATAGACTTACAAGCATTCTGCAAGTACAACAAATAAATGAAGAGATTAGGGTTTAGAGATGTAGGAACCTTATTCAGAAGGTTGATCCTAGCTTTGCCTCCCTCACTCTTCAATGCTTATCTAGTGTTGCAATGCCCAGACCTGTAAAACAACTTGATACCTTTCTCAAACACATTTGACTACATATATAATATTGATATTCATAATAGAAGAAGACATCATATTATAAACAAACTGTAATCAAATCTAATACACATTAATAGCTCATATTTGGAAAGAGAAGAATGTCTGATCTTTATTGATGAATGAAAGCAAGTACATAAAGTTATACCTTCTTTCAAGCTTGGCACTTCATGAAACCTAGATTCAAGGTCTCCTGCTTCTATTCTCCAAGGATTCCAGCCTCTAATCAACTGTGTTAGGGTTTACCAAAACTGAAGCACAAGAGAGGGGGATGAGGGTCTCCATTTCTCCAGCATAACTTTGTAATTGGGCTTAGTCCTCTCACATGGCCCTTCTAGCCTCCTTATATAGTCAGTGAGGAAGAGGAAAAGAAGTTATAACTGCTCAAGAGGTTTCCCAACCAACTTAACTTACTCGAATTTCGATATTTTGACCAAAATAGGGGTGTACTCTACTCTACAGTAGAAAAAGTAGCGTACATATAGAGTTGAGCGCTACTTTAATGAAGCAAAGTAGGGTACACACGCTACTATCATGCCTGTGTACCAGCGCTCATGTTGAAAAATGGCCAAAAACAAGCTTTTCTACTCATTTTCAGGAGATGGTTTGGTATGGAAAAATGTTCCTAAGGGTCATATACATCAAATGGGTCAAGAATGAGGTAATTTCAACCTTTTTTAGTGTCCCAAATGACTCCTCCATCCACAAATGTCCTGTTGTGTGACTGAAACTTGATCTCAAGAAGTGTCGTCATGCGACCAAGGGAAGCAAGTGTCGTCACGGACGGAGAGGTGTCATTTCAAGCTATAATAGATGTCCCCTAATGTATGAGGTTAGAGGGAGTGCGAGAAACGATGGCCAAAATACATTATAAATAAAAAAGAGTTGAATCATGGAGGAACGGAAAAACCAAGAATCATAGGCTCAAATGAAGTACCTGAAAGCAAAGGCAATGTCAGGCAAACTTATCGTTGGGGTAACTATCCATGTTCAAATGGTGGAAAATGACCTCCAAGAGGATACAATAATGATCCAAAATATTGATCGATATATCATGGCCACTAAAATACAAGCGTGGATCCATGAGGAACATAAGTGTAAACATAGCCACATAAATACCAGGTGGATCTATGTCAAAACTGGAGAACATAGCCATAGAGAAAAAGCTGGATCTATGTCTCATCAAGAGCCCAAAAAGAGTGTGGCTCAGTCTTGTGCAACTTGGGCGATAACATAAATGAGGTGATGCTATCGAGGTTCCCAAGGTCTTCATCCAAAAACAACCCAAGGTACAAACCTATCCATGCGAATAAATGAGTTGATGTCGAACATGAGAGGTATCGTTTGATTACCGGTTATGGATATATACTGTTAACAAATGCGAGGGTGTCCACCAATAATGAAAATGGAACCCAAGGTACCTAGTACATTCAAGCAAGTGCGAATAGATGGTCTTGCCATTGAACACTTGAAGAATCCATCGGATAGGAGACATTGATGTATTCCCATCTATCCAATAGCGAGGGAAACTGCCACTAATGACTGCAACCCCCAAGGTACTAACCAAAACTCTAAACTTCATTTCCAGAGCACAATGAGTTAAAGTCGATGGGAAGAAGTCTGTTAGAAGGGAGGCCTTAATGCATCCTCCATCATCCAACACGAGGGACACTCAATAGGTATGAGCTGATTTGGAGTAGGACTGAGCACATGATGAAACATACTGACACCAAGGAATGGCCAACACATGAGGTCAAAGCAACTGCAGAATGGCCGACACAGGTTATATTCTTGAACAATGAGCATGACACAAGAGTGACTTAGGAAGCTTTGAACACAAAGAGACCACGACACAAGTCTGCAATGTAGGAGACATTAACAGATTCTCCATATGATTGTAAGACTAACCAAACGGAGGAGTAAGAACTCTGAGATCAAGTTTATCCTAAGGCCAACACTAGAACCCAACTTGTTTGATAGACTCAAAACAGGTGCTTTGTTCAAGGAGATAGTTAACTTGCTGCCATCATATTGAAAGATATTTTAACATTCTTCCCTTCCCTTCCCTTTTTCATTTTTTAACAAGCTTGACAAAAAACTAAAGCATGCTCGACAGTATTTTCATATTTAAGGAGTCTGAAAAACCTAGAAGAAAACTCCATACGCCTATCCATGGATTTTATATCGAGCCCGGATTGGTTTGTTCTCGGCGGTGTTTTCTTGCTTATAGAGTTGGAAAACTTAAACAGTCCTCTATACACCTATCCGTGGATTTTATATCAAGCCCGGATTGGTATGTGCTCGGTGGTGTTTTCTTGTTTATAGGGTTGAAAAACTTAAATAGTCCTCTATCAACCATCTCATGGATTTCACATCGAGCCCGAGTAGGTGAATGCTCGCTTGGTGTTTTCACATTTCGAGAGTCTGAAAACCCTAAAGATGACTCCAAAGGTCCTTTTTCATAAATTTAGTCTCCTTCCCCGAAAAAGTGTAAAATGATGGAAGAAGAACTCTTCTAACGCATACAAGTGTATACCTAGAGTATACCTTTTCCGTAAATATCCAACAAAGCCCGGAAAAGGGGTAGCTCTATACCCAAGTGGATGTTGGTTCAGATATTTTAACGAGCCCGAAAAGACAACTATGCTCGACAAACTTTTCCTATTTAAGGAGTCTGAAAAGGGCTTAAAAGAACTCCATAGGGATCTTTTCCATAAAGGTTTAATGAGTCTGGAAAAGTAAACTCATGACCTCCTTACTGTTTTTAATGAGCTCGAAGTGAAGATGAAAGAAATGCTCATAGCCCCCTCACTGTTTTTAACGAGCTCGAAGGAAAGGTCGAAGAAATGCTCATAACCTACTTACTATTTTTAACGAGCTCGAAGTAAAAGAAGAATGCTCGAATGGGAGGAGACGAGTGTCAAGGACATGCGAAACTAGCTCCAAGCGCATGGAACAAAGCTATGCCTAATGCAAGGAACATGAACAAGATAAGTACACTCAGGGTGTGTCTCCTCCAGGAAAAAGGTGTCAAATTGTGAGGGAAAAATGATACAGGGCTTAGCAGAAATGAGATCAGAGATGGAGACTTATACAACGGGCTAAAAGCGTGGAAGTCGGCATCAGGCTCATTAGCGCAAGTGAGATCATAACAGATGCACATACAACTTGAACATAAAGATGGAGCCTTATCAGGGATGGCCAGAAATAGATGAGGAAGAAAGATATGAGGCTTCTTCTCAAAGTCATGGTAAATCTAAAAAGGCTCCCAAGTGTTGGTTGTGGAGCCAGATCTTCTAGTCTCATAGATGATATTGTATCAGCTGTGTTTGTACCCTAGTTTTATATGATATGTAGGTGGACTGTATAGTCACCCCAACGGGGGTGTGTGGGGGGGCATGGCCCCCCCATGGGGTTCCAGGGGGATCATCCCCCTTGGTTGGGGGGTACGGGGGCAGCGCCCTTGAGAAATGGGGGTTCGGGGGCAATGCCCCTGAAGAAAATTTTTGGGGCTGTTTTCGCCAGCTGTTTTGCAGGCCCATTGTTTTGGGTATCCCGTGGTATTTTCCCATTGTATTTCCCTTATAAAATAAAGACATTGTAATACGGCTAGGGATGATGATGTATTAGGTTTTATGCATTGTAAAGATCTCTGAGATCAGGAGAGAGACTGTGAAACAGAGAAGAGGAAGTGCAGCGGTTGTGCTGCAGGTTGTATCCCTTCACCTTGATGGACGGTAATAATAATAAGGACTGGCAAATTCAGTGTGGATGTAGCCCAAGTTGGGTGAGCCACGATATATCTGTGTCTCTCTTGTAATGTGTATGTGTGATTATATTTGCATTTCTGTTTATTGTTATTGCTCTACGATCCTGTTTTTCTAACACCAAGCCTATGAGAAAAACTCAGCATGGGCACCAAAATGGCATAAGGGTGCTGACTAGGGTGACCCATGTTAGGTAGGCTCTATTGTCGGACTGGTGCATGATGCATAAAGAGATGGATAACACACCAATATCCAACAGGTTCGACCCTATGGCGAATTCGAATGGCAAAAGGTTCAAATGCAACATAACAGAAGGGAATCCTAAACCTATATGCAAGGTTCCGAATATACCTGACATGGTCGCACAAGGTGTCGAAAAGGACTAGTAAGCAAGTATACATCCAGCTAAGAATCCTGTCTCCAAGAAACATCAGTACCAAGATCATATCTAAAACATATGTAAAGAAAGACCTGATACAAGTCACTGTGGTAGAAATACGTTCAGCTTCACTATCATTAACAACAAGCATAAACAAGGCAGAGTTTTCAAATGAAGACTCTATGGTACCCAAGCTCAAGGAATTACAATCAACAAGACCAACTTCAGGATGAAGATCAAAGTTGAAGGACATGATGGAAACTGCAGAAACAAATTCATCATCACGGGAGTTGAAAATTCTAGAAGCATAATCAAACTCAGCAGGAACACTGATTTGCGGATCTATAGGAGATTCCAAAGACTCAACAGTAGGAAGATCATACTTTAAGGTCAAACCGGGGCTGGACATGACTGTGACTAGATCAACATCCAAATGAATGGCAGACTATACTATAGACTCTAGGAAAACTTCATCGGAAGGAAGCATATCATCCCAGATAGAGTACATATCTAAACATTCATATGGAGGTGTCACTTGGTCAAAAGCTGGGACCAAGTCCCGAGAAGGTAAGCATGAACTCAGAGAGTTCTTCTCAGTAGCAATTGAACTCAAGGAACAATATGCCACATAAGTCCCATGTGACATAGTAGTGCCTAATGACAAGGGATCTGACTGGTCTACAGTTGGGTAATAAGGAGGATCAACAAATGCAAGCTGGTCGATAGTGACGATGCTTTCGTTATGAGGGAAATGCATCACACGAAAGAGCGTAGACACCACAGCATGCATAGCATAAACGTAATCATGCCCAAGGATCATATCAAAATCCATAGGGTCCTTTAAAACCATAAAATCAACTAAGACTGATTTTCCACCCAAAGTAACAAGTGCCATACGGAGGAATCCGATCGGTTCACTAGGTCTTCTATCAAAGGTCAACGACCAATTAGAAACTGGAATAACATTAGGGAAACCCAAATCTCTCCAAGCATAAGCGGATAAGATACTAACAGAAGCAGCTTCATCAACAATGAATCGATCAACCGTATGGTTCCCAATATCAACCTTTATCTGGAAAGGTGTCGAAGAAGGAAGACGAGGCTCGGCTAGACTATTCCAATCAAAGGAAACAATCCTGGGGCTTGGTAGGGGTTCACATGGAACAGATGAAGTGTCCCCTTTTTCAGGAATATCCAAACTGGTAATGCAGAAGACTTCAGTAGTAGGTGCATCAATCTCCGAAGGACTGATGGGATTGGTCGAATATTGCATCGATTTGATCACTTCACTCTCTGAAGGAAGAGTGGGGTCGACCAAAGATTGCATTGGTTCAACCACTTTATCAACCAAAGGTTGATCTTACTCCAGGGAATCTATAGACAACTTAGGAACAAAGGTTCCTTCAGACATGGACCACACTCTTCGTGCCTCTGGAATGGCAGGGCATTGGTGAGTAAGGTGATCTCCCTTACAAAGTTTACAAGGGAAATTTGGTTTCCGTCCTATAGGTTTAGACTCCTTTACAACGTCAGTACTCTCAGCATGACTAGCATTGGCTGAGAACTTGCCCCCAGCATGACTCACAGAGGCTGGTTGCTCAGAAGCATCAGACTTTTGAACTAAGGACCACACTTTTTGCACTTCTGGAAGTACACGGCGCAAGTAAATAAGGTGATCTCCCTCACAAAACTTACAAGGGAACTTAAGCTTCTGTTTGTTTGGTTTGTCGACACTCCCTCAACATGACTTGCAGTGGTTTATCTGGTGTCTCCAGTATGACTCACAGGAACAAGTGACTTGTCATTAATATGATAGCAGTGATCAATGACGTGTTGTCAACATGATTGACAGTGGTTGAAGACAAACTTTCGGTATGATTTTCAGTGACTAAAATTTTTCTCCCAGCATGACCTCTAGAGGTTGGGTGGGTGCCCCCTGCATGACTTGCAGAGGAAGGGTGCTTGCCCCCAGCATGACTTGCAGAGGCTGGGTTGTTTCCCCCTTGTTTTGGGATCTTCTTCCTATTCTTCCTCTGTCTATTCCTTTTAGACTGCTGGCTACGAGTATTGCTACTTTCTCCACATGAGGTAGAAGGAGGAGGAGAAGATTTCACTGGAAAAGGAGGCATAGGGTTCTAATGCTCTTGATTTGAGGTTCTCACAAAAGAAGCGTCAGGAGCATGCAAGGAATTCGGAGTGGAAAACAACCAAACCGGAAGCCCTATGGTGAATCCAAGAAGATTCAAAGTAGCCATTAAGGGAGTACCAATGTTTCCAATGAATGGAACAGCACAAGGATCCCCCGGAACAGGGGTACCTTGATTGGCACTCACCGGAATGCTAGACATAGTTTCCTACTCAAATGAGTAAGAAGTTCTCTAAGGCAAACTAAGACAAGTAGCACAAAGAGCACACCACTAAAAAAGGTCCTAGGTAAATCAAACCAGGAAAACAGATGCCTTCCGGAGAAGAGTCTGGGATGATGAGGGCCTAGAACAGATCAATGAAGGATGAAGAACAGTTACCTAGGGTCCACAATACAATGACTGAGGGTGCAAGCGCTGGAATCACCCAATCACCCTCCCAAAGACCTGCAAGGGATTTCCTCCCACGTCTGTCCTAGGTATAGCAGATATACCCTCCGCTGTGACCTGTGTATGAACCTATGGTCAGATACTAAGGATACCACCACACCAAAAACTCCTGGGGGAACAGTCGCTAGTGGAATCAGAAGGTGTGGGCAGGGTAACTGAGCCCGAAACTCAAAAGAGTCCCCAAACGCGATCCAATCCTAGTATATGCTCGAAACAGAAAGTAGGAGGAGTATTCCCAACAATCTGATCTCACAAAACCTACTACATAGATTCCAAGCAAGCTTCGAATGAAGTGGGTTTACCTATGATAGTCAAACTATGATTTTTGTGTAATGTGTGAACTTGGGTGGTTTAAGGTGTTTTAAAGCCAAGATCCTAACCAAGACTAGTTAGTGTAGTGTAACCTAGAAAAGAAAATGTTACTAGTACATTTTATTAGGGTTCATTTTAAAGGTTACTTGCTTACTCAAAAAGGTAGTGGGTGTGTGAGAGTGGTTATAATAGAGATAGAGTACTGAAAATGAAATATTTACCACCAAACAAATCTTTTCTTTTCAATGCAAGTCTTAAAATTTTGATCTAGAATGCATATGCAAATGCAATTTTTAATCTTTTGAATGCAAAAAAGTTAAAAATAAAGTCTAAATGTACAAAATTAAACTCAAAACCTAAGAATGCAGCTATTCAAACCAATAAGTATGCAAAAGAAAACTTGTTCTTTTTGATGCAAAGCACTTTAAAATCTTTGAAGCCACTTGCAAGGTACTCTATTCAAAAAATGAATCAAAATTCTTTATGCTTTCAAAGGTAAGAAACAAAACTGAAACTAACCTATTATCAAAGCAAAGCAAAGAAACTTTTAGGTTCTCTTTATGAAACAGTAAAAGCTACCAAATATGACTTTCAAATTCTTATTGATGTAAGCATGCCAAATATTGGGAAAAGAGTACGAAAACTACTTTTAGACCCAAACGAAGCAAATAACCTACGAAGAAGTATGGTTTGGTAAATTTAGGTCTGGACATAAACAATGCAAACAAGGTCTTGAACAACAGCCAAAACACTTGAGCTTTCACTACAAAAGAAAACTTAAAAGCATAAGGGAGGATAAAAAACCAATATAAAAGAGAAATTTCACTCAAATAGATACAAACAGGGTCAAGAAGACTCAAAAGGTTTCAAATCCAGTGGAAATGGGGCAAGCAGGTTTAGTCAGACTCAAATTAGGGTGCAAAACACCAAACGGGTCCACAACCCCCTAACTTGGGTCAACAAGCCCCAAAACTTTCCAAACAAGCCCAAATTGATCAAAAGAGGTTCAAATCATGAATGTAGGATCAGTACAAGGATGGGAGACCACTTACAGGGGTTTAACATAAACCTAGGGTCATCAGGGACCACAAAAATGCAGCCAGAACCCCCAGATTTGTGTCCACAACCCAAAAACTCAAAAAATTTAAACCCAGATTTTGAGCGCTACTATGTATGAAGGAGACTAGCACCCAGGGCGCTACTTTACTGCACAACAGTAGCGTATAGGTTGAAAAAATTGAAAAAATGGGGTTAAAACCCCCCACACCTGGGTCCACAAGGGTTTGCAAGGGTCGGGAAGGGTCTGTAAAAGCCAAGGAGGGTCAAACAGAGCCTACTAACTGATCTTAATCAAGAAAATGAACAAATACCATCAAACAAGACTGAAGAAATGACCTTGGATACCCCTAAGCAGTTAGGCTTTCCCCAGCGGAGTTGCCATTGTGTTGTGGGGAAAATGCACCTAGTTCAGGGGAGAAACTACCAACTTATGATGATAAAGATAGACTTACAAGCATTCTGCAAGTACAACAAATAAATGAAGAGATTAGGGTTTAGAGATGTAGGCACCTTATTCAGAAGGTTGATCCTAGCTTTGCCTCCCTCGCTCTTCAATGCTTATCCAACGTTGCAACGCCCATACCTGCAAAACAACTTGATACCTTTCTCAAAGACATTTGACTACATATATAAGATTGATGTTCATAATAGAAGAAGACATCAGATTATAAACAAATTGTAATCAAATCTAATACACATTAATAGGTCATATTTGGAAAGAGAAGAACGTCTGATCTTTATTGATGAATGAAAGCAAGTACATAAAGTTATACCTTCTTTCAAGCTTGGCACTTCATGAAACCTAGATTCAAGGTCTCCTGCTTCTGTTCTCCAAGGATTCCAGCCTCTAATCAACTGTGCTAGGGTTTACCAAAACTGAAGCACAAGAGAGGGGGATGAGGGTCTCCATTCCTCCAGCATAACTTTGTAATTGGGCTTAGTCCCCTCACATGGCCCTTCTACCCTCCTTATATAGTCAGTGAGGAAGAGGAAAAGAAGTTATAACCGCTCAAGAGATTTCCCAACCAACTTAACTTACTCGAATTTCGAGATGTTGACCAAAATAGGGGTGTACTCTACTCTATGTTATAGCTTGAAATGACACCTCTCCGTCCGTGACGACACTTGCTTCCCTTGGTCGCATGACGACACTTCTTGAGATCAAGTTTCAGTCACACAACAGGACATTTGTGGATGGAGGAGTCATTTGGGACACTAAAAATGGTTGAAATTACCTCATTCTTGACCCATTTGATGTATATGACCCGTAGGAACATTTTTCCAGACCAAACCATCTCCTGAAAATGAGCAGAAAAGCCTGTTTTTGGCCATTTTTCAACATGAGCGCTGGTACACAGGCATGATAGTAGCGTGTGTACCCTACTTTGCTTCATTAAAGTAGCGCTCAACTCCATATGTACGCTACTTTGTCTACTGTAGAGTGTTGTGGGGAAAATGCACCTATAGTTTAGGGGAGAAATTACCAACTTACAATGACAAAGATAGACTTACAAGCATTCTGCAAGTACAACAAATAAATGAAGAGATTAGGGTTTAGAGATGTAGGCACCTTATTTAGAAGGTTGATCCTAGCTTTGCCTCCCTCGCTCTTCAATGCTTATCTAGTGTTGCAATGCCCAGACCTGTAAAACAACTTGATACCTTTCTCAAACACATTTGACTACATATATAATATTGATATTCATAATAGAAGAAGACATCATATTATAAACAAACTGTAATCAAATATAATACACATTAATAGGTCATATTTGGAAAGAGAAGAACGTCTGATCTTTATTGATGAATGAAAGCAAGTACATAAAGGTATACCTTCTTTCAAGCTTGGCACTTCACGAAACCTAGATTCAAGGTCTCCTGCTTCTGTTCTCCAAGGATTCCAGCCTCTAATCAACTGTGTTAGGGTTTACCAAAACTGAAGCACAAGAGAGGGGGATGAGGGTCTCCATTCCCCAAGCTTAACTTTGTAATTGGGCTTAGTCCCCTCACATGGCCCTTCTAGCCTCCTTATATAGTCAGTGAGGAAGAGGAAAAGAAGTTATAACCGCTCAAGAGGTTTCCCAACCAACTTAACTTACTCGAATTTCAAGATTTTGACCAAAACAGGGGTGTACTCTACTCTACAGTAGACAAATTAGCGTACATATGGAGTTGAGCACTACTTTAATGAAGCAAAGTAGGGTACACATGCTACTATCATGCATGTGTACCAGTTCTCATGTTGAAAAATGGCCAAAAACAGGCTTTTCTGCTCATTTTCAAAAGATGGTTTGGTCTGGAAAAATGTTCCTAAGGGTCATATACATCAAATGGGTCAAGAATGAGGTAATTTCAACCATTTTTAGTGTCCCAAATGACTCCTCCATCCACAAATGTCCTGTTGTGTGATTGAAACTTGATCTCAAGAAGTGTCATCATGTGACCAAGGGAAGCAAGTGTTGTCACGGATGGAGAGGTGTCATTTCAAGCTATAACACTTGGTAATCTACCACATAATTACAGAGATATAATAGAGTTTGTAAATCCACCAAGATTGGATGAAGCCATCATAATGGTAGAGCATTTCTATGAGCAGGGGAAAGGTAAAACAGAGATGCAACCAACATGGAAAGGTAAGCACAAGGGAAGGTTTGAACAAAAGAAGAGTGGATTCAAACCACCATTCATAAATCAGCCCAAAACCTTTCCACAGGACTAGCAATCAAGAAGAGAATTCAAGCCAGTTGTAGCTGCAGAAAAGACACCAAAAGGGCCACTCCAATGTTGGGGATGCAAAGGAAATCATATGATTAAGGATTACCCACATCAGAAGGAAAATCCAAGGATCTTGCACAACATTGAAGGACCAGCCACGATGGGAGATATGGAAATGGAAACACCTAGGATTTATGCAGCACTGGATAATCACCAAGCAGACCATCAATCAATAGTGGTGGAGATTGAAGGTAAGGTTGCTAAGCAATCTATTTCTGTTTTGATTGATCCAGGGTCTACTCATAGTTATGTGTCTCCTGGGGTAGTTGAAAGTTGTTCTCTTGGTAAAGTAAAGCATGGTAAGGCTTGGCTAGTTCAATTAGAGACAGGTACCAAGAGGAACGTAACTGAAGTAGTAAAGGCGTGCCCCATAGAATTGAATGGACTCCTCACACATGCAAAATTAAATGTCTTACCATTGGGATCATATGATGCCCTAAATGGCATGGATTGGTTGGAAAGGACATAGATCCAAGTTGGATTGTTATGAGAAAGAACTTGAATTCCTTGATGATGAAGGAAGGCCAAGGTTAGTAAAAGGAATTCCAAATCATGTTTCAGTAAGGAATATTTCAGAGTTACAGCTAAGAAATTTTTACAAAAAGGGTTTCCAATTATATGTTGTGCATATATCAGATTCAACAGAAGATAAAGGACCCGGGTTAGAATACTTTCAGTTGTTACAAGAGTTCCAGGACGTATTCCCAAATGAAGTTCCATGGCTGCCACCGAAGAGAGACATTGAATTTTCCATTAACCTTGTTCCAGGGGCAGCACCAATTTCCAAGGCTCCCTATAAAATGAGCACACCAGAATTGGTAGAATTGAAGATACAGCTGCAAGAATTAATGGACAAAGAATATATCAGACCTAGTGTATCTTCTTGGGGTGCACCTATGTTATTTTTCAAGAAGAAATATCAGACATTGAGATTGTGTATTGATTACAGGAAGCTCAATAAAGTGACAGTGAAGAAAAGTATCCATTTCCTAGGATTGATGACTTGTTTGACCAAATGAAGGAAGCTAGAGTGTTTTCAAAGATTGAATCGAGGTCTGGGTACCATCAAGTGAAAACTAAGGAAGAAAACATACATAAGACAACTTTCAGAACAAGGTATGGCCATTATGAATTCAAAGTGGTGCCATTTGGTCTTACCAATGTACCTTCTACATTCATGTGTCTCATGAATAGTGTCTTCAACAAATATTTATATAAGTTCGTGATTGTGTTCTTGGACGACATTATGGTGTATTCAAAGAATGGAGAAGAACATAATGAGCATTTTAGAATGGTATTGCAAGTCCTTAGGGAGCACCAGTTGTATGCAAACCTGAATAATTGTGAATTTTATCAGCATAAAGTACAGTATTTGGGTCATATTATATCAGTAGAAGGAATTGCAATAGATCTAGAGAAAATTGAAGCCATCATGGATTGGCCTACTCCAAGGAATGTAGCAGATGTTAGATATTATATGGGTCTTGCAAGTTACTACATAAGATTCATTGGACGATTATCCAAGATAGCTCACCCAATCGCTTCATTCCAAAGGAAAAATATCAAATTTTTATAGTTTGAAAAATGTGAGAAGAGTTTCTAGCATTTGAAGGAATTACTTACAAGTTCCCTTGTTCTGAAGATTGCAGATCCAAGGAAAGACTTTGTGGTATGCACAGATGCTTACATAGAAGGGCTTGGTGGAGTACTCATGCAAGAAGGGTTTGTAATCTGCTATGAGTCCAAAAAATTAAAGGAGTCTGAAAGGAACTATGCCACACATGATTTAGATCTAGCAACCATAGTGCATGTTCTCAAGATATGGATACATTATCTCTTGGGAAGAATATTTGAACCTAGGACTAATCATGAGTTTAAAATACTTGTTTTACCAGCCAAATCTGAATTCTAGACAAACCAAATGGATAGAATTTCTTTGTGAATTTGATTTGGATATTAAGCATGTCAATGGTAAGGAGAATAAGGTTTTTGATGCACTTACATAAAATTCCATATCGCAGCAGTGAGTGTGTGTAAATCAGATTTAAAGGCAAGGATTCTAGAATCTCTAATTAGTGATGAAGTCTATCTTCAAGTCAAGGAGAAATTCCAGCAATGTATTGTAGATGAAAATTATGCAAGATATCAGTTAGGTGAGGATCATGTTCTCATCTATCAAGGTACCGAACTGTATATTCCAGATAGTGAAGATTTGAAAAAGCTTGTGATGGATGAGATACACCAAATGCCATATTCTGGACACCCGGGATATCGGAAAACTATAACAGAAGCAAGGAAATAGTACTTTGGAATGGTATGAAAAAGAAATAATTGAGTACATTTCTAGGTGTCAAAAGTTCCAACAATTCAAGGCAGGGCCTCAACATCCAGCAGGATTGTTGCAACCAGTTCCCATTCCAGAATGGAAGTGGGAAGTGATCTCTATGGATTTTATAACAGGTTTTCCAATGACAGTAAAGAAGCATGATTCAATGATTGTAGTGGTGGACAAGCTATCAAAGGTAGCTCATTTCATTCCATTCAAGTCCACTCACAAGGCCAATGACATTGCAAATATCTTCATGAGAGAGATATTCAGATCGTGACACAAAGTTCACTTCTAATTTTTGGAAAGGATTGTTCCAGGAATTAGGGACTTAGTTCAAGTTTAGCATAGCCTATCATCCTCAAACTGATGGTCATATTGAAAGAGTAAATCAGATTCTTGAAGACATGTTGAGGATGTATGTGATGGATAAACCATCCAAGTGGGAAGAATATCTACATTTGGTGGATTTTGCATACAACAATGGACATCAATCATCCTTGAAGATGAGTCCTTTTGAATTCTTGTATGGAAAAGGATGCAGAACTCCAGTGAATTGGGACAACCCAGTGAATAGGGTATCACTTGGACCAGAAATGATTAAGGAGATGGAGAAAGAGATTGTTAAGATCAGATAGAATTTGAAGGCAGCACAGGACAAGAAGAAGAGTTATGCAGATATAAAAAGGATGCATTAGGAATTTTAGATTGGGGATCATGTCTACTTGAGAGTGAAACCAAGGAAGAGTTCCATGAAATTGGGAAGTTGTGCCAAGTTGGCACCAAGATATTGTGTGTCATTTGAAGTCCTTGATATGATAGGACTAGTTGCATATATGATTGCATTTCCTGCTAACATGAAAGCTCATAATGTTTTCCATGTCTCTTTGCTTAAGAAATGTGTACATGATCATAATCACATAATTGATTGGAATGTGATACAGGTGGAACCAAAGGGAGATTTCCAAGTGGATCCTACATGCATCCTAAACAAGAAGGTCACTTTGCTTCGGAACAAGGCCATAGGGAACGTAAAGGTGCAATGGAAGCACCTTAGTTTCAAGGAAGCCACCTGGGATCTAGAGGATGAGGCATTCCCATTTTTGTTTAGTTTTGAGAACATCGAGGACAGTGTTATTTTAAGAGAGAGGGAGTTGTAATACCCCCATTTTGATCCTTATGGTTTATTGGATTCAATGTAAATATTGTGTAAGTACATTGTGTAGTTTCCCTAATGTGTAGCTCAAGGCCAAGGCCCCACTAGTGGATGTTCAAGTTTAATTGCATAGGCAAGTATTGGCAGTTTGGTTATCCATGAGCTATTAAGACATGAAGAATTTGTTGTTGCAGCAACATCCCCCCCAAAATTTTGTACATATTGGGGCCCCTCCTTTCATTTTTTGTAGAAAGGCTGCCTTAAGAAGCCATCCCCAGCTGTTAACTTTGATTTTTAACAGAAAATCTTGCCATGAACCACTCCAAGTCTGCCAGAAAATCTTGTTTCTCAACAAAAAAAATTTCATGAAGTCTTCCTGGAGATCGCGGAACGATTTGATAAAGCCTCGCAGTGGCGGAAGCCTTTGTTTAAACTTCTCGAAAAGAACTTGGAAACTTTTCCTAAAAAAGAAAAAATCGCGAAAGAATTCGAGTCATTCATCCCGAAACAGAGGGAGTTAATCGCATAAACCTCCCGAAAAGGGACTTCGAAACTTTCGTTGAAAAAAATTGCGGAAGCCATTGTCGAAATCCTTCCAAAACGGAGGAGGAATTCGAGAAAGCTCCACAGCTGCGGAGAGATTCGGGTTTTCCTCCCGAAACAGCGGAAACCATTCGTCTAAGCTTTCCGAAAAAGGACTTAGAAAACTTTTCGATTCTTTGCGGAGCGCCCCACGGAACAAATCAAATTTCCTCCCAAAATAGCGGGAACCATTCGTCTAAACTTCCCGAAAAGATTTAGAAGTTATGGTTAAAATTGTGGAAGCTATTGTCGAAATCCTTCCGAAATGGCGGAGGAATTCGAGGAAGCTGCACGAAACTTGCGGGAGCCATCCACCAACCTTCCCTCAGGCCGCTAAGTGACTTAGTTTTTGAAAATTTTTGAAAGTTTCGAAGTTGTGGAAGCCATTCACCAAAGCCTTCCGCATTTGCGGAAACCTTCGCGGAATCCTTCCGAAACTTCACCGAGAAAGCTTTGCGGAGCCTTTGATTTTTTCTTCCAGAAACAGTGGAACCTTTCAACTTATCATTTCGAAACGCCGAGGCACTCTCGCGGAGCCGTTCGAGTTTTCCTTCCGCAACTGTGGGAACCCTCGCGGTTTTCATTCTGAAACCTCTCCGAGAAAGTTCACGAGAGTCTTCTGCGGAAGCATTGATGGAATCCTTCTGAAACTACGGAAGCCATTGGTGAAAGCTTTCCGCAATTTCGGAGGCTTTCATGTTAGCATCACGAAAAGGTCCGCCAAAAGACTTTCACGTTCACAATCTTTTTGTGGAAAACGTTCGACAATTTCCTTCAAAACCACGGAAGCCTCCACTATACCCTTCCGCAACGGCGTGTGAAATTCACAAGTTTGTCCCGCAGGAGGCGGTCGCGCGTGAATCGAGACTGT
Source organism: Larix kaempferi (assembly GCA_027924585.1). Lineage (NCBI taxonomy): Eukaryota > Viridiplantae > Streptophyta > Pinopsida > Pinales > Pinaceae > Larix > Larix kaempferi. Next base: position 41,791,230 of record BSBM01000017.1, read on the forward strand.
TTGATATAATGCCGATGTACCAATATTAAAGCCGCACTTTTAATGTGCCACCCACCGTATTAATACCTCGCACGTGCCCCGTTCATTTAAATAAATGGTGGGGGCTCGAGCCAAAACACATTGTTATTTTTCGATTGGCAAATTTGTTGGACGTTGTGCAACCGCTCCAGCTCAGCTCACTCATCCACGTTCACGGCCACCTCATTCAGCTGTTTTCACGGTGCCAGGTAGGGGATTTAACCATTAAATTTGCCTCTTCTACGCGTCAGATTACTATTGGGTTGTCCTTTTTTTTTTTTTAAACGATAGGCATTGGTTGGATTTTGATGGGCAAAATGTCTGTCATGGGTTATTTTGCTCGTCAATACGGTCCAAATTTCATTTTTCCCGTCATGTCAAAGCAGAGAAATTGTGAAAACATTTGTATACTGTGTAAAAAACCATCAGTTCTGACGGGTGGAATCTTTCCAAATTCCTACCCTAACCGCATGCGTCGTTATGTTGCTTTTAAAGTCACCAAGCCTCGTCAAACGTCGCGTTCCTTTCGTCCGAAGCCATAGAGTGACTGCCTGAGAATTTAAACCGGCCGCTACCCCCGTTCAAATTCTGAACCAGCCATAGGACGCCCGTCAAATATTATAAATAACAATAGTGGTTGGGCTGAAACCCCTCGCCTGTGTGTCAACGCGGAGGGTCCTCCCTGGTCTCGTATTAAATCCGTTTCAACCCCAAACTCGCCCGCCACTAATCATTAAAAGCACCATGGCGAAGGACACCATCCCTCCTAGAGCTGGACCGAGAGCAGGTTGCTTCCGCAACATGCTTATCCTCTCAGGAGCATTCCAAACCCGCCCCTTTAAAAGAATTAGGATGTTTAAATCTAGATTTCTTGTTTGGAAAGGTGTTTTTGCTTCCTAACATACAGCTTCACATTGTATTTATCTCATTGACATGTTAAAATGGTGATGCTCTCTGTAAAAATATCACAGTATGTTGCTCAATTTTATAATGGCTTATATTTGGTTGCTATCAGGGATAAGTCAAAATGCCAAAAGGTGGTAGGAAGAAGGCTAAAATGACAGAAAAGCAGCCTGCGCCACTTAAAACTGAGACCACACTCCAGGATACTAGGTGCACTACCGGTGTTCCTCCTGAAATCTGATGGGATGCCATTTATAGGATGATCCGAGACCAGGATGTCCTAGACATGTTGCTAGAAGAGGGGCAGATTTATCTGAATATCAAAGCTTCAGGCATAGCTAGAGCTGCTACCCCGCCCTGAACTATTCCCATGTGCTGAGGTAATCGGGTGGATACTCCAACATGCTGATGCGGAAGGAAGAGTAATTCATGACAGCGGGAAGACAACCATTGCCTCATTTCACCCCACATATCTTGTCGCAGCATACAAATTTCCCCGCTCCCAACAATCTCTGACTGATGAATGGCTAGGCCAGATGAATAACATTGAGATGGCCAAAAAGCTACTAGTCGCGGGCAAGCATTTGAGAAAGAAAGGTAACAACGAATACGATGTCTAGAATCTAAGACCTCCTTTCAGGTTGATCGCCTTGATGTTGTGCAGAATCTTCGGCATGCCCGATGGCACCGTGTACAAGATTCAGTGGGTCCCTATCATCCACTTCGTGGCATTTAAAGGAACTGTGTTTGACTGGGCCACTCTCCTGTCAGATAGTTTTCCCTCAATGATAGTTCTTGCAAGAGAAGGACTAGCCTCGAAGAAGGCAGAATTTTTCATGTCCTCATATCTAATTGATTGTGTTTTGGCCAAGGTGGATTTCCCCAAATTGGGCTGCACATGGGATAAGGCCACCAACCCGGTTTATACCGCTTTCAGGATGTTGTGGGCTCAGAATTACAAACCCATCTATAAGCTCATCTGTGAGGGGTTCATCATGCCCCTATATGAGCAGCTATTCAAGGAAGAGCCCAACTGCTTGTCAGAAAATGCCATGGAAGTCCTTGAAAATTATGGAGATTTTTATTTCTTGGATCAAGGCACCTATCTCAGAATGTTTGGAGGAACTAAATCTCCATACATTTTTCTGCAGTATGCCACTGACTATGTGGTCCTTAAAGAGGTAGTGAGACAGATTTTTCTGGATAGAATTGGAGCAGTATTGAACAAACAGCATAAGGCCTCCTTTCCCCCTCTACCTTTCTGCATAGGAGCTTACAAGTTCTAGGGGGTTGCCTTAGCCGAAGAGTTTGTTCAGGAGTTGAAAGCCTTTCACTTCGGTGAGGTAATCTTCCACAGGAATGACAGGAAGGGAAAAGTTGTTGAACATTGTAGAGAAATTTATGCTCATTTTGAGTACGCTCACTATCATGATGCTGAGGAAGAAGTATTCAGAGGCGTCAGCAACATGGCTGAGCTGCGAACCTTTCGCCAAGGCAGTGGAGCAAGTTCTAGCTCTACCAGGACCCATAAGACCAGCCAGCAAGAAGACAAAGAAGCAAATGAGGCCCGATCTCAGGAAGAGCTCAGATTAAAAGAAGAAGCAAGGTTACTGCAAGAGGCCAAAGTTGCCAGATTGCAGCAAGAAGCAGAAGAACAAAGGCTGCGAAAGGAGGAAGAGGAAGCCCAGCAGCAGAAAGAAGCAGAAGATGAAAGGCAACGGAGAGAGAATGAAGATCAGTTGCAAGCTGAACAAGCTGAGGCAGAGCGGAAAGCAGAAGAAGAGCTGGAAGCAGGTGAAGATGCCTAGGCAGGTGGCTCCAGTGCGCAGGACATGGAAATTGACATACCTCAAACAAGTGTCTCCGGCATTCAAAATATGGAGGAGGACGTAGCACAAGTAGGTGGCTCTGATACCCAAAATGTGGGAACAGATCCAACTCAGGGAGTCTGGACTCCACCAGCTGAAGAAGAAATCGACATTATGGACCTCCCAATTGTCCCGTACACTCCATCAGGAAAACATACGGTGTCCAGGTGGAATGAATTTGTCTATGATAAGAAAAGGAAAGAAATGGTCCTCAAATCGAAAGAGAGGATCAAAAGTCTCTCCCAGGAGGACATCATCACCCACCGGGAGATCACTGTAATGCAGAATACAGATAAGGATCCTTTAGCTATGGCATCCGCAGTGGTAGAAACAGCAAAAGCATCATTGGACAATGTAGGTGTTATAGTTAGAGAAAATGAATTAACAAAGAGGAGAGCTCATACGCTACAACAGACTGTGGCTAATGAGCAAGCCTACAGGGATCTTGTGGTGAACAAGTATAATTGCCTGTATGTCGAGCATAAAGAGCTATCGGGAAAGTATAGCCAGCTGGAGGAGGAAAAGGACCAACTAACACTCCAGATGATGATTGTGGAAGCAGATAAGAATGAAGCGGAAGATAAAGCATCCCAGCTAGAAGTAGACAAGCGGGCATTAGCTGAGCAATTAGAGAAAGCTGAGAGCAGAACGATGGACATGTCTCCCTTCCATGAGCTATCCTACAGCATCCTGAAGCAAATATACGACACTCAGGGGCTAATCACTAATGAAGTTTGCAAGCTCAAGGCCATGGTGGTCAGGTTAAAAGAAATTAATGCAGAGGCCCATAGGCTCAAAGCTAAGCATACCCGTGTCAAGGAAAATATCTTGAGCCAGATAGAATGGCGAGAAGGAAAGGGGGATTTCCCCACACATCTCCCATTTAAGTCTGTGGAAGGTTTTAATGAAGACGTAGCCGTTTTGGAATTCTGCAGAAGCTGTGGCAGTAAGCTAATGGCCAATGTGCAAGGGCCAAGGGATAGGATCAACGGTCTGTATCAAAGGATCCAGGGAGTGCACGACAGGTGCAAATTGAATTTCCCGCAATCCCTCGATGATTTCCCGGGTGAGGAACAACGCTTGGATGAACTCAAGGAAGAACTAGGCGTCCAAACTGAATATGTGAAGAAAATTGATGTCCTATCAATTGACGACCTCCAACATTATATTGGAATGTCATCAGTCCACAGCCACTTGCTTAAAGAAGTACATCAAGCTGCAGTGACGGAAGTTCAAGGCATTGGAGCAGAGCTTAGAAAAAATGTGACTTCTCAGAAAATCTTGCTCCCTGCTTCCGCAAACATAGTCATAAGGGACACTGGCATTTGGTATAGTTACATTGCGGAGGAGGAGAAGAAAGCAGCAGAAGTGGCAAGAGAAACAGCGAACCCAGACTCTTCTCCCCCAGTAGCACCAGCTATGGCAGCTAGCTCAATTCCCTCTTCCCCAGCAGTGGCAGAAATTCCAGCCAGCTCAATTCCTTCTTCCCAAGTAGAAGCAACAGCTCCAGTGGTTTCGAGTGCCTCTCCTAAGGCAACAGCAGCAGCAACTGTTGGTTTGAGCGACCCTCTTCAGGCTGAAGCGCACGTGTAGGAATGAAAGCGCTGAGTTAGAGTGTTAATTCTGTTTTTTGTATTTTTTGGGGCTTTTCAGATGTGTAAAATCGTGGAAGCTAGGGGACAGCTGTCCCTATTTTCTGTTAAAATAATTTCTGTAAAAGAAAAGGAGTCACAATTTTGTCTGTTATAGAAGAAAATTCCTATAGATGACAAGTGTAAGAGGCCAGGTGGCAGCCCAAAGGGCATTTTTGTAATTATAAATAGAAGTTAGGAAGTAGTGAAGAGGACTTTTGGCAGGGAATCATTTTTCAGACCTGTATGAGCTATCTTGTATTGGTGCTAAGAAAACAGAATTTTCTAATAAAAGATGGAGAGGACATTTTGCATGGGAATAAAGAATGGATGTGTATTGGATTATTCTGGTGGCTTCCATGCTTTAATGTGAGATCATTCTTACTGTCTGAATTATTTCTTTGTAACAATGATTTTCGCTCTTTTCTGTGCAAACGATTTCTCCTTTTCATGAGTAATGAATGTGTTTCATATCAAAATTAGAAGCTATCTTCTGATATTTCTCATCTTTGCTGTAGCTTTACCTATAAGAATTAATGGCTATCTATTCTTTCTTTAAGATATCTCCTACAGCTCATTGCTCATGCTTTAATTTGGCTCCTTGTAAGGACAATTAGATTTATTTCATGTGTTTTTAGACTTAGATCTGTTCTTTCAGCTTTGCATCTAGATTAAATAATCTTGCTTCCCTCTTTGATGAGTAGTGAAATGTGTTATTTGTAATTAGAAGCTATATTCTAAAATCTTTTATCTTGTTGTAGCTTTCTCTTTAAGATTGAACGGCTGCCTGTTCATTCTTTAAAGATAATTCTAACAGCTCATTGCTCATGCTTTAAGTAGGTTCCTTGCAAGGATAGTTAGATGTATTTCAGCTTTAGACTTAGATTTTTTTTTCAGTCTTGCATTTAGATTAAAACTTAGGCTAGGCACTTGCATTTCAGTATAAAACATAAAATCCAAAAGAAAGGTGGATCGGGCCATAACTGGTACAACCAGAATAAAACTCCAAACCCATGGTTTCCGGAACCGCTAACCAGACGGATTCCCTATACCAAACGGTAGATAATCTAATTGGGATAATCTATCGGGGAGAATCCCTTTCTGATTAATGCTACGATATCCGAGGCATCAACAGAATTGTAAATGATGTAATTATTAATTAATACAAAAAATACCCAAGAAGCTGGCTAAGGAGGAAACCAATGAGAAGGGGACATGCGTATCCACTAGGGAGAGGTGAGGGGGTTATGGGATTGGTACCCATTCTTCCACATGTCCAATTGTGAACCCATTTGACTCACCATTGTGACATTAATGCAACTGTAAGAGGGTGGTTGAGGAAACCAGACCCATGAAATCGATGGAGTATGGGGCAACCTGCGGATCCGTATGAAGGGTATGGCCCTGTTTATTGCTTATCCCTTAAGCCACTCCATGACTTGGAATTTGATCATCCTATTTTCTAACCCATTGTTGACCAAGAACCGAGTTCATTCACACACCTCAAGAACGGATCCGTGAAGGAAACACGTGAAAATCACATTTTCTGTGTGAGAATGAAACTAGTTGGGACAACCATAGAGTGGTTTGTGGGATAAATTACAGAGCTTGAACGACCTAGAGAACCATTAGAATGATTGCAGAAGACCGAATTGGCAGGGTAGAGTTTAGGGCGTGACCCTGTGAAGAATTAGCTTGTATAACAAAGTTAAAGGTCAAAGTAGGGTTGGGTCTACTTGATAAACTTACTGAACATTGTAATCTCATGAAGAACGGCAGCTGAACCTTTCTATGCCCACCTTGAATAGAACTGGAGGGAAGGGTCCTTGAGGGACTGTGCAACAGAGAAGAGGGATTTCCTTGTGTTGGGTGAGATAGGTAATGTGGGTGCCATGCTTGCTGAGTGTTCTGAGATGCCTACAGCTTTGTGGTAGATCTCACTAGCTTAGCAGTACCCTCCTTATTCCATGGATTTCTTGATAAACCCAACTGTAGTTTGTCTTAGCATTGGGATGAGACCTTGACTATGAGAGAGTTCCTTAGCCCTCCTTAGTGGATACACAACTCAGATTAGGGGTGGTCTCTCGGCTGAAAGAGTACAAGCTAGACAGAGACCTAAGGTTGGGTGGAATATTGTCCTCACTTAGCCAGTTGCTTGGGGAAGCTTTAGTTCCAAAGATACGTATTTCTATGTGTTAAATGATGCAAATTCATGTGTTATAACTATTGTTAAGTTATGCTTTTTATGCTCTAGACTAAGGAATGGATGACTCCATGAAATTTCTCATTAGGGAGCCATGTATAAGCTTGAAGATTGAATGCATGTTGAGAGGCTTCATTGTTTACATGAATTATATGCATGGCTAACCCTTACAGGTTGTTGATATGATTAGCTAACTTAGTCCATTATATATATGTTCATTATGCATTGCATTCACCCTTCAAAGGGATAGATTGAACTCATATGGACTTGGGGAAGAAAGGGGATAACCCCCCTTGATGTGTTTCAGAGCCCCTCTATGGTCATGTGAAGGGAGAATTCATGGTAGGAAGGAAGCAGAATCCCTGGCAGAAGGATAATGGCACTTAGGTGGGGTTATGCACATAAATTCAGTTGGAAAATTTGCAAGGTTGGAGTGCTCAGATGGGGTGGGTATTTTACCATTGGATAGATCTCTCCAAGATCTTCCCAATGGTACCAACCTTGTCCCATTTGGACCAAGTAGGAGGAATTTATGCCTATAAGAAGTTTGACTTGGAAAGCTTGTTTGGGCAGGGGTCTTGATTCCTGACCCTTCTACATCCGCAATGTGGATCACAGATTAGTGGGAAGGTTGGAAATCATCCATTGGGGCATATGGAAATCCGCATTTCTGCACCCGCAATGCGAAATGAGGAATGCAGATTGTGGGAGGTAAAATCTCCCAGGAATTGGAATATGAAACTCCGCATTTCCGCATCCACGATGTGGAGTGTAGGATGCGGGTTGCAGGAGGTAACTTTCAGGATAGAAAAATGGAACCCAACATCCGAGTTCCGCATGTGGATTGCGGAACTACAGAAGTCGGAAGGACAGACTTTTGAGGCCAAAATTGGTTTATGACTTCCAAATTATGCATGCGGATTGCAGATTACGGAAGTCGGAAGCAAAATTTCGATAGAAAGTTGGTTTTGGCAATCCAATTTCTGAGTACCGCATGTAGAACCCGAAAAGGAAGATTTCGGATCGCAATGGGGTATTGCAGACCCAATCCCATTGCGGCTATGTGTGAAATTGGTGGAATTTGAACAAAAAAAATTGAATCAGAGTGTCCCCCATGGCCTCTAAAGGCCACCTGGGAGGTGTGGGGACGTGACATGTTACTGCATTGAATGTGTTATCAGTTATTATGAATATACTATTTGTTTATGTGAATAAGATGACTAAATGGTATTTTTTTAGAATGAGTTCCTTCTATCCATTTATCACTATGGAAGATTGGTTCCTATAGTTCCCATATATGCCTCGGGTAATACTTCATTTGCTTGCAGGTGATGCCAAAAGGGCCGGTATCTAGGGTTTTGTTGGTGAATTTATATTGCAACCCAACTCTTCCCACTATACACCAACACACATAAAGGGTAAATAAAATAAAGTGGCTAATGCACTTAGTAGAAAAATGCATGTGGTATCCATTGGAATTTTCCAATCATATTTGAGGGAACATATTGTTGATGCTCTTGCCGCAAATAATCATTGTGTGGTGATACAGGACAAATTATACCAACATATTTTGGAAAAAATATATGAAGGCTATCATTTGGAAGATGATGAAATTCTTACTTATAACAATAGAATGTATATTTCAAATTTTAAAGAATTGAGGAGAATTGTTATGGATGAAATCCATAAAATGCCATATTTCTATCACCCGAGATACTATAAAATAATTTCTACAGCCAGAAAGAAATATTTTTGGTCGAGAATGAAGAGAGACATTGATGAGTATATTTCTATATGTATATAAAGCTAATAAGTGAAGGTTGAACATCAACACCCAACATATTTATCATGGCCATTGTGAATTCTGAAATGAAAATGGGAAGTGGTAACTATGGATTTTATTATCAGGGCGTTGCTAATTACATCAAGGAAGCTTGATTAAATTATTGATAAATTTTCAAAGGCAACACATTTTATTCCTATTAAATATACTTATAAGGATAATGAGATATCAATAATATCCATGAAATAAATATTCAAATTTCTTTGATTACCCAAGAAATTGTATCTAATTGTTGTACAACATAATAATACTTCTAATTTATGGAAAAGTATTTTTGAATCTTTGGGTACACCATTGAACTTTTGTACTACCTACCATCCACAAATAGATGGAAAAATAGAAAGAGGAAATCAAGTGCTTGAAGACATGCTCCACGTGTATGTAATGGACAAACCATCTAAGTGCGAATATTGTCTACACTTGGTATAGTTTTCATATAAAAATTGACAATAAGCAGCAATGAGAATGAGTCCATTTGAGGAATTGTATGGAAGAAGATGTAGGAAACCAATGAATTGGGATAATACAATTAACAAAATTGTGCTCGGGACATAAATTCTCATTAAATGGAACAAGAGGTTACAAAGATTAGGCAAAATTTGAAGGAAACCCAAGATAATCATAAAATTTATGTAGATAAGAATCGAGTGCATAGGGAATTCAATGTTGGAGATCATGTTTACCTCTGAGTGAGGCGACATAAAATTTCCTTGAATCTTGGATGTTGTGCCAAGATATTATGGAGCCATTTGAAGTGCTAGAAAGAATAGGGCAAGTTGCATAAAGAACTACATTGCTTGCTAAAACTAAAGCTATTAATTTTTTTCATATTTCTTTGTTTAAGAAACATGTGCATGATCCCAACAATGTGATTGATTGGGATGTGAACTAGGTGGAACCTGAGGGAGAGTTCCAAAAAAAGTCCCTATGCATCCCCAACATGATGGTAACATTTCTATGAAACCGATCCATTAGATAAGTAAAGGTGCAATGGAAGCACTTTGGTCCTGATGAGGCTACATGGGAGCTGCAGGATCCCATGAGGAAGGCATATCCATTTTTGTTCTGATTTTGAGAAAACATCGATGCCAGTGTTATTCCAAGGGGAAGGTGATTGTAATACCCCAAATTTTGACATGGAATGTATTAAATAAAATTATGTAAATGATGTAAATATGCTAGTCTGGGTTCCTAGTGTGGATCTCAAAGCCAAATCCCAACTAGTGAATGGCAGGGCATGTATAATGTAAATACTTCTAAATGGATCATATGGTTAAATTGGCATGTTAATTCAACATATATGTAAATATTATGTAGGAAAAATAATAACATGGTGCAAGATGGTTCTGTAAATAGCACTAGAGGGGAAGAGAAAAGGGGTCTTGTTGAATATTAAATCATATTTTTCCAAGTGTCAACCTTATTACTCATCCAATTGCTGACATGTTCCTTAAATGAGTCAATTACTTCATTTTGACTATTAAATCCAATCATTGAATGCATGTGTGTGGTTGGTGGGTGAACTCTTCTCATGTAGTTATGAAAGAATCGAATTAATATGCTTGTATGATTATTGTAGGATTCCTCTCTTTTATGGTTATAACTTATGTTAGTTGTCATTTCCCCATCCTCTTTAATCTATTTTGGAGTCTATCATCCATTTCTACACAAGTAGTATTGGACAACAGATTATATAATATACTTCTTTTTTTTTGAGGTTCATATATTCCATTTCCATCACCATTACCAGACTATGCAATAACCAAAATTTCAAAATTGCATATTTGAGAGAAAATAGATGGTTGTAGGTGAGCATAGAGGTTGGCAAAGATAGGAACCTTTACCAATTGAGTTTTGTTTCTCTTAAATTCTTGAAAAACCATGAATTAATGCTACAAGAGGTTCTCCAACAACATATACTATATTGGACTCTTGTTGCACATACTTGTAAGCATTGTAAAGGTTGGATATCCTAACAGAACTATGGACCAACAAAGGTAAATGTATTCATTTTGTTTTTTGTGGAAAAAGAAAAGATTCGCATGGTAGGATGACTTAGTGAGATTCGTGTAAGTGCTCAAAGATGGGGAAATTGGCTAAGCATGTGAGAAAATGGGTTGTGGGTTGAGAGAGAGAGAGATTCATGTAGGTATTTCATTTTCTTTAGTGGCCTCATAGCCTAGTTTTCGGGTAGTATATATAGCTAATACCTACGGTTGGGTGGAAAATCACTCTTACATAACTAGTTGACTGGATCTTTTTTGTTAAAAGATAAGTATTATCTTCAATTTTAATGTGGAATAATTTTAATTTCTTCCTATGATAATTATGCTTGTATATGCATGATGCATGTGTGGATAGATTTTTATTTCCATTATGTTTTAAATTTATGCATTTGTACATGCAATTTTTATTTATGAATTTGTATTATGGTCCATGGTGCGAAATTTATAGGCCTTTAATTCATAAATAAATATCTCCTTCTCTTGGTCAGATTGATGGATGAGGACATAACAATACAATGAAATAGAAAGGTCAGAATCATAGGAAATAATTTGGTCAAAATAATTGCATAAAATTTCCCAAAGTTGCTTGGTGAAGTTCATCCGGGATTCCCCTAAATATTTGGCAATTTCAATAATGGAGTGTCTAATTTTTAGGGAAAAATCCCTAACATTTTTAAATATTTTTAGCACCTTTAAATTTAACTAGAGATTTGATAATAGTCAGAAATATGTGCATGATCCTAACCATGCGATTGATTGGGATGTGATCCAGGTGGAACCTAAGAGAGAGTTCTAGACAAATCCCCTATGCATCCTCAACAATAAGGTAACATTGCTCTGAAACTGAGCCATTTGATAGGTAAAGGTGCCATGGAAGCACTTTGGTCCTGATGAAGCTACATGGGAGTTGAAGGATGACACAAGAGAAGAATATCCATTTTTGTTCTGATTTTGAGCAACCCCCCAAGGGTGTTGTTATTAGAAGTGGGAGGTGATTGTAACACCCCCAATTTTCTCTACGAATATATTAAATCAAATTATGTAAATGATGTACATATGCTAGTATGGATTGCTAGTGCAGAGCTCAAAGCCAAGGCCCAACTAGTGAATGGATAGGCATGTATATTGTAAATATTTTTATATGGACCATGTGGTTAACTTAGCATGCTAATTTGAAATAAATGTAGATATTATGTTGGAAAAACAATAAAATGTTCCAAGATGGTTATGTAAAGAGAACTGGAGGGGGTATAATTCCACTAGATGGAAAGAGGAAAGCGTACTCTTGGAAGATTAAATCCTCTGTTTCTAAGTGTCAACCTTATTACTCATCTAATTGTCTACATGTTAAATGAGACAATTAATTCATTCTGACTATTAAACCAAACATTGAATGCAGCTGTGTGGTCGGTGGGTGAAGTCTTCTCATGTAGGTAAATGGAAGCATCGAATGAACATACTTCTATGATTGTTGTAAGAGTCCTACCTTCTATGGTCAGAACTTCTGTAATTTTTCAGTTCCCCATCTTCTCATCTCTTTTGGAGTCTATCATCAGTTTTTACACAAATAGATTGGGGAATCAGATTATATACTACACATAGTCCTTTTCTTTGGCATTCATATATTCCATTTCCATCACCATTACAAGACTATGCAATAACCAGAAAATTACAGATTTAAGGGAAACGAGATGGTTGTAGGTGAGTATAGAGGTTGGGCAAGATAGGAACCTTTAGTAATTGAATTTTGTTGCTCCTAAATACTTGAGAAGCCATGAATTAATTCTACAGGAGGCTCTCCAACAACATATAATAGATTGGATTTTTGTCACGTACACTAGTAAGCACTGGAAAGCATGGATCTCCCGAGGTAACTATGGATCAATGAAGAAAAATGCTTTCATTTTGTTGTGTAGGGAAGTAGGAAAGATTATCATGACTAAGTGAGATTCTCCTAATTGCTTAGAGAAGGGGAATTTTGGGTAAGCATGAGATAAAATGGGTGGGCCAAGAGAGAGAGGCATGTAGGTGTTTCGTTTCCCTAGCATGTAGGTGTTTCTTTTCCCTAGTGGCCTCATAGCCTAGCTTGGGGGTGGTATCTATTGTTGATACCTATGATTGGGTGAAAAATAACTCCTAGACATCGAATTGCTTGGATCTTCTTTAGTAAAAGATAATTATTCTCTTCTATTTGAATGTGGTTTATTTTAATTTCTTCATCTGATAATAATGCTTGTATATGCATGATCCATGCATGGATAAATTTTTATTTTCAACGTGTTTTAAATTTATGCATATATACATGAAATTTTTATTTATGAATTTGTATGATGGTCAATGGAATGAAATTTAGAGATCTATAATTCGTAAATATCCCCCTCTATTGATTGGATTGATAGATGCAGACAAAAGGTCATAATCTTAAGCAAAAATTTGATAAACGCATTAGAGAATGTTCCCAAAATTGCTTGACTAAGATTGTATGGCTTTTCCCTAAGTATTTGGCAATGTCAATAATGGAGAGTGTCTAAATTTTTAGGAACAAAGCTCTAACTTTTTTAAATATCTTCAGCACCTTTAAATTTTATTAGAGCTTTGATAATGGAAATTTCACCTCACATTATAGTTTTAGTTTGAAATAATTATTATTACAATCATTGAACAAATCTCCAATATTTATTTTCCCATGGTGAATGATTGGACAAAGCTCATTTATTTTTAAACAACTCTTTATTAAGTCAATAAAAAACTACCTCTTTATTGATAAGTGGTTTGTAGGTGCTCGACTAGTTCTTTCATAAACCATCATTCAATCCCCACTATTCTCTTCTCTAAGTATCAACATGATTTGAAAGGTGTTTTGGTACTAATTATTATAACTCACGGATAGGGTACTTAACATGGTCTTAATTTGTCAATACAATCATATACATTAATTGAAATTGTCAATTTGCTTCAACAAAAATAAGCAAAATTAATAATGATATAATGAGAAAGAAGTTAAACTTGCATGCACAAAAAATCGAATTGACTTTTGTTAAACTTGCATGATCCATATGTTCTCCTTAATATACCAAACAACACTATGGGGAAAAAGTTGGCATAAGGAGCCATACTTTAAGGACAACCCACTTTTATTGTCATAATTCCTTGTTTGCCCCTTTATAGCGTATTTGATGGTTTGTATCATATTCATATTTCCTGTTTCAATATAATATAAAGTTCACTAAATTATACGTATTTTCTTTATTACATAGTGTTTCAATATAATGTAAAGTTCACCAAACTATATGTACCTTTCTACTTATAAAAAAAGCATATCAAAACTTTACCTGATATTTAAACATAACTTTAACCATAATTTTATCCTTGACTTTGAACTCCAACTTAAAAATATATACAAGACATTTAAAAGCTCATACAACTTAGTCTACTTTACTTCACACTCATCAATTAAACTACATGATTAAACCATATTTATAATTTAAGATATTATATCATCATAACAGAAACAGTTATTATAACATCATAATATCACATGGGAATACTCCAAACAAATTCTGAAAAGTATATGTTGATGTTTTAATTAGATAACAGGCAATTCTGGTACCATGTTCTCTTTACTTATGTTATGATTATGTTATGTGTAATTAGAAGAAAGTTGATGATAATAACTAGTTAAAACATAGATAATAAGGTAATTAGAAAAATGTCTATAACTATAAATAATAGGATGATTACAATTATATATGAAAAATAAGTAACATATTTAATTTGGTAGTAGCATTTAACTTGTGACCTATAAATATTAGCCAACCACAAATTAAGTGGTTGTGAAAATCTTAAATATCAATACAATAGAGAAATAATAATCACCCTGATATACAATGAACATTTATATTGCAATACCGTTCTGATATACAATGAACATTTATATTGCAATTCTGTTTTCCAAATTTCTTTCAAACCTTAAACGTTAAAACCAAATTTAAAGCAAATATGATTATCTTGCAATTTGATAATTTTGATAGCCTTCAAATATCATTTAGATTCTATGATTTCAGCCATCATAGCAGCTTAAAAATGGCAGATTTTGTGCTGGTATTCAGTGATCATTTGATAGCCGCCCATGTATTTGTTGAGATTTTGAGATTTCCTCCATCGGCGCACAAAATTGGAAGATGATGAGTTTCCTTACTGTCATCATTTGATAGCCGCCCATATAATTTGTTAAGATTCTAATATTTCAGCATCCATGGGCGCACAAAATTGGTAGATGATGAATTGCTCCTGTCATCATTAGCAAAGATTTCCGCCATGGGCGCACAAAATTGGTAGATGATGAGTTATCTCTGGTCATCATTAGGGTTGTGTATATATCCCCTCAACAATATACATGATATATTATTTTCTGCCGGGTCATTGTCCAATAACACTGAACATAGTACAGCAGGTAGGCCATGCCAATCCCAGAACTATCGGCATGCCATAAAATAATGGCGTTAAAGGACGAGTAAGATCTCCATCATTCAGAAATGTGCACTGTACAGATATATACTCGTTAGTGGAGAATCTATTTCGGCCACTAACTGTCAGTCTCAACTATACAAAGGGTTGACATTGTGTATGCTCTGATCACGTGCCTTTGAAATTGGCAGACACGATCTACAGAGCAGACGGACTGGTAGCCGAGACTAATGCTACCTTAATGATGATATTGTCACGTTCCTGAGAGTGAGCGCTTTTTAAGAATTTTATACTGATGAAGTGGTCGACTTTTGGTTTTGCAATCATCTGTTGAAACTCAAAATCCAAAAAGCGTGCTTGCTTTCTTCGTACTGTGGATCTTTTACATCATGCAAACTATAATTTCTTTGAGTTTTTTCTCATTTGAAACATACTTTCTGGTTATGTGGATCTTTTACATCATGCACACCATAATTTCTTTGAGTTTTTTTCTCATTTGAAACATACTTTCTGGTTATGCAGGACATCATAATTGTATGGTGCCGAAGCTGGATGGTTTTATTATCATTAGAAGTAGAAAAATAATCAAACCTACCAAGATTTTTTTTAAAGAAAAATCAAAGCAAGCTTTTCAATCTTATTATTAAATCCCACGCTAAAAACCTCCACAGATCTCATATGCATTTTCGTCATTGCCTGTCATACAAGAACTCTAGTGTCAACCTTTTATTGGTACAAACTTTTTCCTGAATTTACCAGTCTGTGACTATTTGGGTGAAGAGTATATGCATAAAAATATAATGGGCTGTCACAGGTAGTCTCCCTCTCATGCTCATACTCGTCACGCAGTACAGTTGTCTGAAACATTTCACGGGATAAAAGTTTGTACAGTACCTTCTTCATCATTCCTATCAACCAAACTAATAACATAATTGATATCACTATTTATTATTATTATTATATATCGGAAGGAAATACAATAAAAGTATTCATAACGGTTTGTATGGCAAATCCAAGTATTCATTACTGTATTTATCTCAAGATCTTCCTAAGAAACTGAAGCTGCCTTCTAGCACAGCAAATGTAAAGCCCTACTTAATTGCCTTTTCATTAAGTAGTTTTATAGCCCTGTTATACGTCTGCCCATTAAAGAGCTACAAAAGATGCAAAACAATGCAATCTACCAAAAGTTGGAAGATGGAAATCTCCAAGATAGGTGGGTTGGAGTTGGGATGCCTCATTTAGTGGAAAGTGTTTCCACTTTTTCCACTGAATGTGGAAAGGTCTACTCAGAAAACCATTTTTCTTTATTACGTAGTTGACCCTTGAACCTTATTAGATATGAAGGATGTTGGTGTTGTAGAGTGTAATAAATATGGATATTTAGCGATTTGTAGTAAAAGGTGGCTAGAAAATAGGAATGGTATTTACTAGATGAGAAATCTACTTCATTTTCCATGACG
Source organism: Larix kaempferi (assembly GCA_027924585.1). Classification (NCBI taxonomy): domain Eukaryota; kingdom Viridiplantae; phylum Streptophyta; class Pinopsida; order Pinales; family Pinaceae; genus Larix; species Larix kaempferi. The sequence goes on from BSBM01000017.1 coordinate 41,807,632, forward strand.
GAAGGTTCATATAGCTTAAGACTATTCATATTCACATTCACTACATTATGGATGCTCAATTGAGAGGGCAGCTCTAGACGATAAGCATTGCCATTTATTATTTTGGGAATGATGTATGGTCCATGGCATATATGGATTCTTAGGATGGTGTTGTCCTTTGAAGTGTTATTTGTCTAAGTGTAACAAAAAATTTGTCTCTAATCCAAAACTCAGCATTTTCTAGTTCATGTTGTTGTCTTGTTGATGCAATGGGTAGGCGGGTGATATGAAACTCAAAAGCGAGTAGAGGTTGATAACCATATCATGCTTCCAAAAGATGATACTATGTAGTGGTATGGATGCCATGGTTGGGTGCATGTTGACTAGGATGTTAGGAACCCATGTCTTTACTTTGTTAGTATATTGTTGTTGGACGCATATGCTTTGTAAGTCGCCCCATAGTATTTGTTGATCAATAGTTTGTGTTATTGTTATTGGCGCATATGCTTTGTAAGTCGCCCATAGTATTGTTGATCCATAGTTTGTAGTGGCCCATAGTTTTGACCCATAGTATTGGCGCCTAGACTTAGTATATAAGTGTGTGTTGAGACCTATGAAGGCACCGTGAAGTTATTTGTATTGAGCTTCCTCAAAGGAGGTTGCCCCCTCGAAGTGGCCTGTAATCAATATAAAAGTGATTCTGAGTTATGTCATTTCTGCGATTTCGCATATTCTTATTAATTAATTGTTGCAGGTGCTTCACATCTGGTATCAAAGCACTTTCTTGGGCTCGCTAGGTGAAATTTCTGCCAAATTTTTTTCGCATCTATTGCAGGTTCGGATTTGGGAATAATCCCTATCCACTTAACTGTGGAAAGTACTTGGGCATAAGCCCTAAAACTCATTGTGAGAAGTACCACAGGAACCCTGAAGTAGCTGGCCCATTGAGAGGACCTGCCAGCGAAAAGGGCAACGACCCCTACCTAATTGACTAGTTCCCACCCGTGAGGTAAACCAAGAGCTATCGTTTGTGGCAAAGCGATTATCAGTTTTACCTGAGCCGTGGAGTGAGAGGTACTCCCCCAATACGCAAGCCGTTAGACAGCATTGGTGGCCGAGTGAAACCCCTGAACTGTTAGGAAGCCGCACATACCTGGAGTCCATATCTATTTTCAGCTGAACTGTTGTTGATCACTGCTGCGCCGTTTCAGATCCAGCCATTCAGATCCATTCTGAAAGCCATTCCAGATCCAGTTGTTTTCAATCCATTCGGCTCTGTTTCAGATCCCTCTGCTTCCGCTCACTTTCGGGCCATTGTAGATCTATCTGTTTCAGATCCCTTCCGAGCCGTAGCCACTCCAGTCTGGAAAAAAAAAAAAGTATAAGATTCAGTTTTTTCTCCATATCTCCCTTGTTTTTACTCTGTTTTCCTTGAAATTTTCGGGGAACCCCTGTCATCCCATTCTGCATATTTCATTCCTGAGGACCCTATTCCTAATTCCACTTCCCAAAGCCCAAAATCCCACATTTGTCGATTTTTAGGGTTTGCCATAACTTCCTCAGATTTCACCCAATCACCTTCAAATTTTACCACAGAGTTCCTTTCCGAATTCTACTTCTTTGTTCCCCTCTACCAAATGTTCTCATTCTTTCATCCCGCTTCTGAAATCCTCATTTTTTGCTTCCCTGTCTATTCGACAGTGTCCAAAACCTAGTCAAACCCCAATTACCCTTCAGATTTTTTTCCAAATCCAGATTTTCCTTTACTGAAGCAGTTTTTGTTTTTGTTTTTCTACTCAGTCAATAAAAAAAAAAAAACTCTTGGTTATGGTTGTCACGCATGCAGGAGCAAAAACCATGGAAGAAGCACTTGCAGCCATCCAAGCCAAACTCCAGGATCTGGATGAAAAATTTCTCGGCCTCCATCTTGAACATTCAGCTATGAACAACAAACGACAGTCCGAGTCTTCATCAGACAATGGGTTCTCTTCTTCCAGCAATTTCCATAGTCCGAAGCTTGATTTTCCTTGCTTCAATGGTACTGATCCAACTAGATGGATCTATCGTGCAGAACAATATTTCAGTCTGCATAATACTTTTGATGTCAACAAAGTTCCGCTTGTATCCTTTCATTTGGAATAAGAAGCTCTTCAATGGTACCGTTGGTGCATCAAGGCTCATGAAGAGCCAAAATGGCTAGACTTTTTCCAACTCTTTTTACAACGATTTGGTCCTAGTGCTTTTGATGACTTCACAGGAGCCCTCACTAAACTTCGCCAAATTGACACTGTGAGAAAGTATCAAACCAAATTTGAAAAACTAGCCAACCACACTGAAGGATTGTCTGATGACTTTTACCGGAGTTGTTTTATTAGTGGTCTAAAGAATGCCATCCGCTTTGAGGTCAAATGTTCTGTCTCAACACAATGATGGAAACCCTAGGGTTGGCTAAGTTGGCAGAAGACAAGATTGCATCCCAACAGCGCTCCAAGTCCACTTTTGTTCCCTTCCAAAATATGGGTTCTCAATGACCACCCATACCGCAGGCTCCTCGACCAACTCCTATCAAGTGTTTGTCTGAAACAGAGATGCAAGCATGCAGATAAAGGGGCTTTGCTGTAATTGTGATGAGAAATTCACTTGGGGACATAGATGTGTTCAGCAAAAGCTCTATCTCTTGGATGTGGATTCTCCGCCTACCTCTGAAATTGGTGACGAAGATCCAGAAACAATGGATACTCAGGTCGACATTCAGGAACTGCCTATTGACCCTCCATCTCAGGATGACCAGCCAAAGATATCTCTCCATGCTTTATCTAGAATCACCACCCGCCAAACAATGCACGTTAGGGGTTACTTCAAGAATCTTCCTCTTACAATACTCATTGATTTTGGTAGCACTCATAATTTCATTGACCCTCGGATCGCCAAACAAGCTGATTGTTTTATCCATCCTTGCTCCAACTTTGAAGTCATGGTTGCCAATGGGGGCACCTTACCTTGCAAAGGGAAGTGTCAAAATGTGCATATCTCTATGGGAGATTATACCTTGTGCTCCGACATGTTTTCCTTGACCTTAGGCGGATGTGATGTGGTTTTGGGCACTCAATGGCTACGCACACTTGGCCCTATCTTATGGAATTTTGCTGAACTTTGGATGCAGTTTTCCCTCAATGGACAAAAGCACACATTGACATGATTACAACCAGGGTCTCTCAGCATCATCAGTTCACATCGCATGGAAAAACTCCTCAAGAAGAATTCACATGGTGTCATCACTTAGATCCATTCCATTCAGATGCAACCATCAACGGTCGCAACCATCAATGGTCTCCACTACGCCTTCGGGTCTACAAAAAATTCTGGATCGATATACAGGTGTCTTTGTTGAACCAATGGGATTGCCACCTTCAAGGCCAGAAGACCATCATATTCAGCTCCTTCCTGGCAGCGTTCCTCCTAACATCAGGCCCTATCTCTACCCATTTCACCAAAAAACAGAGATTGAAATGCTCATTCGGGACTTATTGAAGCAAGGTATTATTCGCCCAAGCACTAGTTCATTTTCTTCTCCAATTCTTCTTGTCCGCAAAAAAGATGGGTCATGGCGCCTCTGCATTGACTTCCGAGCACTTAATCACCTCACCATCAAGGATAAGTTTCCAATTCCTGTTGTTGATGAGCTTCTTGATGAGCTTCATGGGGCTCAATTTTTCTCCAAGTTGGATCTTCGTTCTGGGTATCGTCAAATTTAGGTTCATGAGGATGATATCCCTAAAATAGATTTCCGCACACATGATGGCCATTATGAGTTTTTGGTCATGCCCTTTGGCCTCACTAATGCTCCTTCCACATTCCAGACCTTAATGAATAAAATATTTCATCCCTACTTGCGGAAATTCATTCTGGTATTCTTTGATGATATCCTCATCTACAGTAAAACATGGGATGAACATCTCCAGCATCTGGATCTTGTCATGCAACTTTTCTCTGACCATCATCTCCACGCCAAGCAGTCTAAATGTGTTTTTGGATAGAAGGAAGTTGAGTATCTCAGGCACATTATCTCAGCACAAGGGTTTCCCGTGGATCCTGCCAAAATCGATGCCATGAACAATTGGCCGCATCCTCAGACACTCAAGAGACTTCATGTTTTTTTGGGGTTGACTAGCTACTACCGCAAGTTTGTCAAGGATTATGGGAAGATTGCAACTCCATTAACTGCTTTATTGAAAAAGGATGCTTTTACATGGACACATGCTGCTCAGTGTGCATTTGACAAACTAAAACAAGCTATGTGTACTACACCTGTTCTAGCTATGCTCGACTTTTCCAAGCCCTTCACTATTGAGAGTGATGTTTGCGGCAATGGACTTGGTGTTGTTCTCCTTCAAGATGAACACCCCATTGCGTTCACTAGCAAATCCCTTTCAAGTAAGAATTTAGCTACCTCTACATATGAGAAGGAAATGATGGCTATTTTGCATGCAGTACAGAAGTGGTGACCATACCTATTAGGGAATCATTTCTGCATCAAGACTGATCACCAGAGTCTCAAATATTTCTTGGAACAGCGTGTCTCCTCCCCAGCACAACAAAAATGGGTTAGCAAACTCATGGGTTATGACTATGAGATCACTTACAAGAAGGGTAAAGACAACATTGTGGCAGATGCTCTTTCTCGCACATTTGATGCTTGAGGTTCTCTTTCAGCTATTTTTATGCATATTCTAAATTGGTTGCAATCTGCTCAATAGGGTTATGTCAATGACTCTTCCTTATCTCAAATAATCCAACGCTTGACCAACAACCCTTCTGCTGTATCACATTACTCTTGGGATGGTGCTTCTCTGAGATACAAGGGTCATTTGGTGCTTCCCCAGAGCATAGATCTTCAACAGGCTACCTTCTATGAACTCCATGCTTCTCCATCGGCAGGGCACTCTAGGTTCCTCAAAACATATGAATGGGCACGACATAACTTCTTTTGGCAGGGCATGAAAAGGACAATTCAACATATGGTGGTTGAATGTGATACCTGCCAACGCAATAAGGGTGAAACAACACTCCTTCCAGGATTGCTCGAACCCTTGCCCATACCTACATGGATTTGGACAGATATTTCTATGGATTTCATTAAAGGACTCCCTAAATCTTGTGGGAAGACAGTGATTCTTGTTGTGGTTGATCGCCTCTCTAAATATAGTCATTTTTGTGCTCTCAAGCATCCCTATACAGCCTCCTCAGTCGCTCAAATTTTTCTGGACCAGATCTTTCGTCTTCATGGCATCCCTTCTTCCATTGTCTCGGATAGTGATGCAACTTTCACCAGTCATTTCTGGATAGAACTATTTCGCCACACTGGCACCAAACTGAAGTTGAGTTCAGGGTATCATCCACAAATAGATGGTCATACTGAAATTATCAATAAATGCTTGGAAACTTATCTTCATTGCTTCACCTCTGAACAACAACATCAGTGGGAAAAGTGGCTCCCTCTCGCTGAATGGTGGTACAATACCTCTTACCACACTGCCTCTAAAATGACCCCATATGAAGCAGTCTATGGTCAGGCACCTCCAGTTCTTCAGTTCAGGAAGTTGACACGGTCCTTCAAAACCGTGATCAGAAATCGCATGAAGCAACAAGCTGATCAGCACCATTCTGAGCACATTATTCAAGTAGGCGATATGGTTTTTCTTCGTCTCTAGCCGTATAAGCAATCCTCCCTGAAACTCAAAGGGTGTCACAAGCTCGCTCCAAATTTCTATTGGCCATATTGGATTCTTCAGAAGATTGGGTCTATTGCTTATAAATTAGAACTTCCTCCTTCTTCCCGCATTCATCCAGTATTTCATGTCTCTTTTATGAAGAAAGTTCTTGGCACCAACATTAGTGGACAAACTATTTTTCCTGAAATGGATAATGAAGGATCCATCCATTTGGAGTCGGAGGCCATCCTCAATCGGCGCACTCATCAGCTTCACTCTTGCTCTATCACAGAGGTCTTAATTCAGTGGCATGGCATGCAACCAGAGGATGCTACATGGGAACCACTCCTTCAGATTCAACAACAATTTCCACATCTAAAGCTTTGAGGACAAAGCTTTTTTTAAAGGGGAGGGGATGTTAGGAACCCATGTCTTTACTTTGTTAGTATATTGTTGTTGGACACATATGCTTTGTAAGTCGTCCCATAGTATTTGTTGATCAACAGTTTGTGTTATTATTGTTGGCGCATATGCTTTGTAAGTCGCCCATAGTATTGTTGATCCATAGTTTGTAGTGGCCCATGGTTTTGACCCATAGTATTGATTCCTAGACTTAGTATATAAGTGTGTGTTGAGACCTATGAAGGCACCGTGAAGTTATTTGTATTGAGCTTGCTCAAAGGAGGTTGCCCCCTCGAAGTGGCTTGTGATCAATATAAAAGTGATTATAAGTTCTGTCATTTCTGCTATTTCGCATATTCTTATTAATTAATTGTTGCAAGTACTTCACATAGGATCACTCGCATAAACGTTGAATGAATGGATGTTGATTTCTTATAATTATTGGGCATACCTCCCTAGGTGTACTTGGTAGTAGGAGGCAAAGTCAATATCCATATATCTTACATTTTACTATAAAGCGGTGCATGATTATCCTCTTGTGTGATTTGTATGCACCGAGTGTGTCGAGATAGTTTCAAGGGGGGATTGCCAGGCTCCTTTTCCTAAGGGTGAATATCCTCCAAGGCAAAAAATATTGAAACCTTCTAAGTTTATTTCGGTTACTTTTAGAACATTGTTATGTATTGTACAAAAAGGAATTGAGCCCTAGCATTGTATCACAAGAAAGAACACATTCTAATTTTTTTGCAAGTAATAATAAAAGACTGAAGCTACCATTGCCCCATGGTTTTAGATGTGCAAAATAGGGTTTCCACATAAATATTGTGTTCTATTGTATTGTTTTGATTCTTTCTTTTATATATATTTCTAACACTTGGTCACAAGGAAACTAGGTGCATTTCAAGGTACCTTGCCAAAAGCTCTTCCTAGGTGCACATGGGTAGTGCTTTCTAGATACACTTTAGGAACACTTGTGAAGGGTGCACATGCTGAGCACACTTGCGAAAAAAATGAATGTGGTGGGTGCAGCATCCAAGAAAAATTGCAATTGGTGCACATATCATGCACAATTATGACACATGTGGATGTAATTGGTGCACCTTTTAGCCACATTTGTGATGGGCACGTATGTGATAGGTTGATTTGTGGGCACTTTGGTGATAAATGTTCTTGCAACTACATGGTAGAGTGAGTGAGACACATTTGGAGATGGATTTTTATAGACAAGTCATTAGGGGACAATTGATTTTCATGTAAACACTTGGCTCCACATAGACATAGAGGGGCTTCCAATAGTTTTTGTGGCTCATATATATAGTGGATGCCTCAAAGTTACTAAGGAATATTTTGTAAGTGAATCATTCACACAAGTTCAAAGTGAGCTCTATGATTATGCCAATTTAAGGCTTTTGTACCATAGGGGTAATTTGGGTTGTTGAATGTTGTTAAGTATAAGTATTATTGAGATTTTTTTAAAGGCTATTATCGGAAACATGTCAAACTATTGAATAAACTTGGTTGAATACATAGTTGCATTTGATGGTTTATAATCTATAAGGAAAAATTATGGAAACCTTGGGAAAAGAGGCATAGCCTAAATGTAGTATGTGTAGGATGGAAAAGTCCCTACAACTGAGGAAAGGTAGTGTCACATGACCTCATGCGTCAAAACAAAGTTGGGAAAATCCCAAGTTCGAAGAAAAATTTTTGAGTGGTGTTTTCACAAAATTAGAGACTAGGTTCTTGTGTAGAGACCAACAAAGGACATCATAGTAGCCTAATGTGTTGGCATTTTCAATCCCTTGAAGGAGAAGGTCTCACCCGAAGAACAACCAACACATGTGTGTGATAAGTGTTAGTTTTTATGGTATCTCGGGATGTCCTCCATGATTCAGATGCCTTGCATGGAGGTACACCAGCAATATAGGCATCAGTGTGGAGTAGAGGGTGATATACACTCTACTCAGTGACATGATTCCATTGGTGGCTACATGCAGACCTTCCGGGGTGTTTTTCCCTTTGCATGCATGAGATTTGCATGAACTGCGAGTGATTAAAAGATGCATGCAAAAGTGACTTTTTGCATGCACCGAGATTAGGTTTTTGGTAAACATAATTCATCAGTGAGATTATATATAGAGGCAGGGGGTCCCCGAATGAGGTTACGCAGTTGACTTATCAAAGAGTGATAGATCAGGAGTGAGGAGGGTGCACCAGTGCATGTAGGGTGACTTTCTGAGAGAGAGAGAGAGAGAGAGAGGAGCTGTTGTAGGAGGGAGTGTGGTCATATCTGAGTTGGATCAGTCACTACTAGCTCAAGAGGCACTAGGCACTGAGATCAATAGGTTGAGATAGTCTATCATTGTGGCTTCTGCTGAGATAGAGGAGGAAATCTTCCAGATGAGGAGGGGCACATTACATGAGGAGAGAGGAGCTCATTCAGAGTCTGATCGACCAATTCAGAGTCTGAGACATTCAGGGTAGCCTTGCCTCAGTGTTTGACGAAGGTCTGTGACGATCGAAGCTCAGATCTGTTGAGATCTGGCCTAGTACAAGCATCAAAAATCCAAAGGGGAGGGCACACTTTTCCATGCAGAGGAAGGGTGCATTCTTCAGTTGAGTAGTTGGTTGTATTCAGTAGAAGAGAAGATTAGAGAAGAGGATTGAGAGAGGCAGTATAGTCAGGGATACCTGTAGAGAGACTCAGATCTATATTGACAGCTAGGGTACATTCTCCCAGTACATGCATCAGCTGATGCATGTAGATCTAGGGTTTGACCCGTTCAGGATTGAGTGTTACATCTGAGGTAATGTTGTTCTATATCCTTCTTTCATATTTGCTCTAGGCTCGAGAGAGATGATTGCCCCACATGATTGTTGGTTTTTCTCGTTTGGGGTTTCCAGGGTATATGCAGTCTCTTATGTGTGAATGATTGTGTTTAATATTGTAAAGAGATCTAGTTTTTGAGTTTTATTCCTTTATGAGTATTATTGATATATTTGACTCAAACCGCTTGAGATATCCAGGCTATACAGAGGGAGTAGTGATATCTGGATTAAAAATTTACATGGTATCAGAGCCCTAGTAAGGATCAAGGAGATCATTCACACTGAGATCAGTGAAGATAGAGACTAGATCTACCAAATTTGAAGAGAAGAGCTCAGATCTATGGTTGTAGAGGTCATATCTTTCAGATCTGTGAGTTTGGAGGTGAGATCTGGCATGAGCAGAGTCTAGATCTGTGGCAGATATATCAGATCGGAAGAGTAGTGATCAGATCTGTGAGAGTAGAGTTCAAATCTGAAGAGCAGAGTTCATATCTGTGAGAGAAGAGTCCAGATCTGAAGAGCAGAGTTCAGATTTGTGAGTGTAGACATCAAATCTATTAGGATACATACCAGATCTATCATATCTGTGAGAACAAAGATCATATTTGGGAGAGCAAACCCTAGATATGAGAAAGAGAGGGCTAGCTTATTCACCAAGGCATAGATTTATAGGTTGGTTCTGATTTAGATATTTTGAATCAACAGTGTTATGATTTTTGCAGAGTTATGGCCACTAGCTTCAGAGTAGAGTACAGGTTATTGGGAAAGCCTACATGTAGGTCCAGGGAGACCTTGGATATAGTTTTAGTATCAGTTAAAGAGGGAGATCATGATGCTTCTCTCAAGATGACATTGATAGAGGATGAGCACAGATCTATATATCAGAGTGCAGTAGATGCATCCAGGAAGCCTTCCAGTTCAGAGGGAGTAGCTATAGCAGGATATGATGTGTTTGATACTAGTGGATGCTTCTCTGGAAGTACCTTACTCACTAAGAGGGAGTGTTACTACAGAGATATGCATGAGATATGAATTGGCATGAGGTCTTGCATGATGCATGTGCATGAGATATGCATGTTCATGTGCATGATAATGCATGTGCATGTGCATGAAGACAGAGGAGGTGGATGAGTTTACCTCTCGGTTTGAGATGGAGTTCTCATTAGCCTCATATCAGTCAGGGCATGATAATAGTCATCCATAGATTTAGGTTGATTAGATATGGAGGGTTGACTGCATGCAGAGCAGTCTCATGACAGGGATGTGAGATGCATTCCTAATCCTAGAGCACACACCAATGCAGATGATTCAGGATGTGCAGGGGATTGATAACTTAGTCACTGGAGTGGGTAGATTTCGGTTTCTACTTGACTTTGGAGAGCTCCTAGAGGTATCAAGAGTGTTGTTCATTCCAGGACTGAGAGGGAGTATTCTTTCAATGGCAGTTTTGGGAGTTGTTGGTTACTTAGTAGTGTTCTAGCAGGATCTGATTTTCACTTATCCTAGAGGATTTAACTCAGTCTTGATGGGTCATACGATCGTTGGTGAATACTTGATTCGGGGACAACCCACTTCTGGCACATCAGGTTAGCTGAGTGCATCCTCTCCAGAGTCAGAGGAGGATAGTGAGTGAGATGCTCATAGAAGAGATGATGCTAGGAGATGTAAGTCCAGTTATCAGATGGATGAGTGAGATGCTCATGATGATGATGATGAGACTCAGGATATTGAGCCATTGGATTCAGATCAGATGGATGAGCATGATACTCATACAGACACCAGTCAAAGATTGAGCTGGTGCGAGATGGTAGAGATGGAATTAGCTCAGGAGAGATCTGAGTCAACTCAGAGACAGAGGGATCCCACTTACCTACCAGTGGATCCACTTGACAATAGTCTTTGGGATTGGTTCAAACAGAGATTCAGAGGGAGTCTGAATCAGAGTACAGTGGCAGAGTCAGTGGTAGATCAGGGGGATTCTTTTATGGAGATAAATGAGGGCACTTCAGGTCAGAGGGAAGCAGCGACAAGCAAGATAGTTGGTTCAGTTTCAACAAAAGAGGACTTGTTGGATCCAGGCATCAGTGGTTGGACTTCCATCAATAAGAGGGAGTGTTAGTTTTTATGGTATCTCAGGATGTCCTCCATGATTCAAATGCCTTGCATGGAGGTACATCAACAGTATAGGCATCAGTGTGGACTAAAGGGTGAGATACACTCTACTCAGTGGAATGAGTCCATTGGTGGCTACATGAGGACCTTCCGGGGTGTTTTCCCCTTTGCATGCATGAGATTTGCATGACCTGCCAGTGATTAAAAGATGCATGCAAAAGTGACTTTTTGCATGCACCGAGATTAGGTTTTTGGTAATCCTAATTCATCAGTGAGATTATATATAGAGGCAAGAGGTCCCCAAATGGGGTTTCTCAGTTGAATTATCAGAGAGTGATAGATTAGGAGTGAGGAGGGTGCACCAGTGTCACAACCCCTCCCTTCAACCCGATGCAAGGAAGGGGACATGACTAACATTCGAGGCTTCTTTAGAGAGCTCAGCCCGTTCATTACTAACAAAATTCATAATAAATAAAAACTTATGCGTGCAGATTCATACTCAATATAAACATAGAGGAAATAAACATTATCCACACACAACTACATCATACATCCAACATATCAATAACAGACATCAATAAAAAACATGGCAGAACATAGAATTAACATCATTCAAACCGCAGAGAATACTTATCTTTAAGATGAAATTGTCCAACAACTGGCTATGTGAGAGCAACGTTCCACCCAACCATAGGTCTTTTTCCATCCTGTATTCTTTTAGCTAAGAGACCACCCCCGAGCTAGGATGTGTATCCACTAAGGAGGAACTAAACAGGCTCATTCATAGCCATGGTTTCACACAACCAGTCATGCTAAGCCAACACATGGCTGGGTTTAGAAAGCATGCAAGAGTCAAGGAGTAGGATGCTAAGCCAGTGAACTCAACCACAGAGCTACAAACATCTCAAGCTAAATTCAAACAGTCATGGCACTGACAATACCTACCACACCCAACACAAGGAAGGTCCCCTTCTCTGCTGCATAGTCCCTCAGGCGTACCTTCCCTCCAGTTCTCTTTAGGGTGGGAATAGAAAGGTCCAAGCTGCTAAGTCCTTGATATTCTATCCTTCACTAGGTTTATCAAGCAATCCCAACCTTTGTTCTATCATTCACGCTTGGATTTTCACAATTCGGTGACCAAATAACTCAATCCCGTAATTGGATTTCTGGACTATAAAAACTGGGTTTTCCAATGGATTTCAGGGTATCTAATACTCTCAATTGCGCCCCTAGGTTCATATCTATGGATCTCCCATTGGAGTTTACTATCAATACCAAATTTTGGGCATTTATGACACTTCAAAACGTGGGTTAATTCACAGTTGCAATTTCTGGTTTTTCTCACTATTGGGCCTGTGTAATGGATGAAAACTGAAGCTTAGCTATTCCACCATGGAATGGGAATGAGGAAGAACAAATTCCCATGAGGTAGAGTGACTTGTGGGTCAAGGAAATAGAGCCCATACCTTCCATACGAAGTTTTGGGCTGCCCATGCTCCATTGAAACCATGGACTGATTTCTTCAACAACTTTCTTACACAGAATTAAATGTCAACATGGAAAGTCAAATGGATTCTCAAAATGACATTTGGCAGCCTATGGTTCAATCCCACAACCCCCTCACCACTCCCTAGTGGAATACACATGGCCCCTTCTCATTAGTTGCTTCCATAGCCAGTTTTTGTATTTCATTGCAATATTAAATATTTACATCATTTCACAATGTTCCATGGCTTGATAGCACATAGATGGAAAAATATCAAATACTTGTCCATTTTAAATAAAATTCGAACACACACTAGCGGGGCCTTGGCCTTGAGCTCCGCGCTAGGAAAGCATACATTGCATGTATACAATATTTACATTAAAAGCCCATATTTCCTAAGGGTCAAAATGCGGGTATTACAACTAGTGCATGCAGGGAAACTTTCTGAGAGAGAGAGAGAGGAGCTACTGCAGTAGGGAGAGTGGTAAGATTTGAGTTCGATCAGTGACTACTATCTCCAGAGGCACTAGGTGCCCAGATCAGTAGGATGAGATAGTCTATCAATGTGTTTCTTTTTTAGATAGAGGAGGAGGGGCACATTACCTAAGGAGATAGGAGCTCATTCAGAGTCATATCAATTGATTCAGAGTCTAAGACGTTCAGAGTAGCCTTGCCTTAGTGTTTGAGGAAGGTATGTGATGATTAGAGCTTAGATCTGTTGAGATCTTGTAACATCCCGATATTTTCATAAAAATTTCTAAATTTCTAAATCGCCATTAAATACTAATATTTGTAAAATGCGGAAAATAATAATGTTTCATAAAGCAGTAATTAATGAATTTGTCATTTGGTCGGAACAATTTAACTGCTGTGTCTTTTTGTTTTCTGATGGTGTACTGTGTCGGCAACACGTCATGAATCCAATTAATAATTATGACATTTATTTACATGCTTGAATGATTGAAATTTTGATACATTTGGAAAACAGAATTATCCTCGACAAGTACTGACAGTTTAATTTTTCGAGATGATCATGAAAGGGGTCCCATGAGGTGCCCCGAGGCTTACTTAGCTACTCGACTAAAGCATTGTACTCGTCCTTCATGCGCAAATTCGCAGGTAAGAGATAGCAATAAAATTTAGAGTGTTTAATAACCGTGATATAAATAAAAACTGCTTATGATTTCGGCGCTACAAGTATGGTTTCCTTCCAATTTGTAAGATGAATTTGACTAGCTCAAAAACTACAGATAACGTCAATCTCAGAGTGTGATTGTTTTGAATGTTTTTCATTAGGCGTTTATGACTTCAGTTGTTGTCATTCCATGAATGACTTGCGGCTGTTAAAACAACTATTTTATAAAGTTTGACTGTGACAAAATCTAAGACAAGGACACATGGTCCTAAGCATACCATAGAGCGCGTAATAAGGTGATTCTAAGTTCTCTATTACCTGGGAAATTATAATAGTGATGCATTATGCATTAATACTCTACCATGCAATCTATACGATGGTTCCAAGGGTGGAAACTATACCCTAAGGGTGTAACCTTGTGAATTTATGCAATGGGAAAAGCTTGATGAACTATATGATGAACTTTACAATGAATTTTATATTAATTGGGGCGAAGTCAATCCATACCTTAGGATCGAATGCGACCTAGGTGGATGTTATATAATATGGGAATACTTATATCAATTTTCATGGAACATACAAAGTCTTTAATACATGCTACTGGTGAATGTTTAGCCTTGGTATAATTTATAAAGTCGATGCTATTAACGCTGATCCATATGGTTGGCAGGTGGAATGATGGCACTATATAAACCCCGAGTACAAATTCAAGGGTGTAGTAAATGATTGGGTTTGTAATCAATTCGCCTAGCCATCGTGTTAAGGGTAATATTACATGCACGTCGCGATGGATGTTCGGCATGTGATAAGGTTTGGCAATGCTGAGTTGTAACGGGCCTCCTGCCCTAGTGTCAACAGAGTTGGCAACTTCGTGGCTTGGGAGATGGAGGGGTGAGTTAATGCTGCATCTACCACCCTCCATCGTGGCTTAAGGAAAATAGGTCTCCGTCGTTGATTGTTGTGCATTGGGATTGTGATGAACCCTATCGTAACTTACAGGATCTTGCAACGTTTTCTTGGTCATTGTTTCGGTGGTAGGGTTTGGGGTGAGGCCAACTGACCGAGAGGCACTTAGGGTATTGATGTTCTTAGCCTCCCTCGGGTTCGATCCTCAGACTGGCAGCAACCTCCAAACAGTAAGTGAATGCTAACAATGGAGGCCAAGAATAGTGTGGCAATGCACAGGTTGGATGATTGCATCTATTGGGGCGTTGTAGTGACTTGAAAGTATGGGGTTTCCATCGGTTTTAAGTTCCAAAAGGTATCACACAATGTGGCCTTCGAGTTGGGTGCTTCTCCTTCAAAAATGGATGGATGGCTGGCTTCATCAAGCTTCTGTCACGACTCAGGTATAGTAAAGTTTCAAAGGTTTTAAAGTTTTCTTTGTTGCATGCATCATTATTTCATGATTGATTCTTAACTCTGAGTATGTTCATTTGGAAGGTAGCTCTCGACGAATAGTAGGGTGCTGGGAAACTTGACAGGGAGAAGACATATAGCAAACCCACCGGTAAGCTTCGGTGGTATCCCTCCCTCGTGGTTCTCCTGGAATCGGACTTGATGAGTAGGGTGTTGGTAGAATGCCTTCTCGACAGTGGCTTTTGTCTTGCCTGCAGGATTGGGAAAACGTTACAGTTTACATTTGTTTGTTTAGTGTAGATGATGTGAATATTTCTTAAATATATGGTTGGCCATCCCTTGGCTCGGCAAGCTTGCTAGGGCTTAAACCCTCGTGTTTGCAAAGAGTTTCACAGCATTAAACGTTTGATGTCTATCATTTGGCACTTCTAAGTTGATGGAAGAACAAGTGTGAAACTAAAGGGAAAACAGACGTTGACTATAGTTTTGTTTCGGCATTAGCTGTGTAGTGTAAATTTGAATGGAACCCTCAGTGACCAATGAGTCAATCTGTAGGATGTTGCCATCATAATTTTTAAATGGAAATGTTTACTGTTAGGATTTAATGCTTACGTATGGTGTTCTGAACTCTCGTTTTGAATTGTATATGAAGGCTTGTTTAAGATGTTTATTTAAAGAGTGGCTGTAAGCCGATAATGGTCTACTCAGCTTACGCTACTTATGTGCATGCTCGAGTTAAGCCGATAATAGCAAGGTGTTCGTTTTGGTTTGAATACAACTGTGATAATGTTAAACCCTAGCTTGTCGATGTTAAGGAAATCTGTTGGTCTGTAATGATGTTTAAAGAAAACAAGAATAATAGATCTTGATTCCACAGTTAGGATTTCTATGATAATGAAACATTTGATTTGGTAGTTGTTAAATGTTTGTAAATATTAGTATGATGAGAACAAGTCAACCCTGGTTTGGGTGTAGAGATGCTGTGTTTTACTCAATCAATTCAATAATGTTATTCTTTTCTTAGCTTTTAAGAACATGCTATTGTGTGAAGTGAAGTCTGCCATATGCAGTTGAAAATACAGAATCAAAGAAATTACAGTGTATTCATCACTTAGTTTAACTTGCCTATTAATATAATAGTTTGTCTACTTTAATTCTATCTCTCTATATTTGTCCAATTTGGACCTCTGGAGAAAATGAAAGAACAATACAGTACTTTTTTTTGCATAAAAAATAATATAGTGATGGCAATAACTTCTACAAAGATTAGTCAGATTCAATAACAAATAAAAGAACGGGTATGTGGTTAAACATAATGCATGATGTTGGTTTCTTTTGAAGGAATAACTAAAGATCAGTAAACCCTAGATGTTAACACCATGTCCACCTTCAGAAGTCAGAAAAGAAATTACTGCTATAACTAGTTTCTGGTATGTTGTTTCAGCATACAGATTTGAACAGTAAAAACAATGCATGCAAAGATCTAATCTACAGCTGCTAAAATATAAGATGCATGGGGAACGTAAGTCTGTGCATGGGTGGTCTCTTGGGTTTATATATTTAGATGCATGCTAGGTTTCACTTTTAACTGAACAGATTTAATGCTACCTCTCTGTACTGGAGTACGATGTAGCTTCACACATGGGGAAAAATGTAGAGGAGTCATTTTATCAGTTCAGCAATTTAAAATCAATCAAGATCTAACATTTTACTACTACTGATCATTAATAACATGCCTAAGTCATTTTCTGAGAGCATTCATATGATTGGAAACCTAAAAAAATAAAAGAATAGAACCTGAGTATGATGGGAGGAACAAATCACTCAAGAAGCCTATTCCACCCAACCTGCTCCCAAGCAGCCAAGATGTCTGCCTTAGGACCCCTGAGCCTATCCACTGATCCACCAGGAGGAAGAAAGTTCTGAAGCTTAGGATCTCTACTTGCAACAACAAGAAATTTATCTAGCCTTACAGGCTTAGTAATCAATTGGACCAGCACCAGCACCTCTGGTGTGTCCTTCTCATAACATTTGCAAACTTATACTTGCACTCTCCACAGCCTCCCTATTCGAATCTCTTAGCCATCACCTGATGCACATGAGGAATGTTTATGCAAAAAACATTGTAAGAGCTCCCTGCTCAATTCAAATTTCCTTTTATAGGCTGCTTAGGTCTTTTGTAATTAATTGGTCATTAGTGAGCTACCTGCTCACCTCCCTCCACCTGGAGGGGGAAATGCCACAAAATTAAGGGGAGTTGTCCCATAACAATAGCTAATGGTAGAGTGAAAATGCTGTCATCTATCCCAATCCTTCCAGGAGCTTCCATTCCTCCTAATGAGCCAGTGAACACTCTTGTAACAAATTTCTTGAGTGTTTGTCTCCTATTTTTATTTATTAAATAATAATAACGAGTCATTACATTCATCTTTGACCTAATTGGTCATAATTACAAAAATTGTAATTATAATTTAACACAAATTATTTTGTAAAAAGGATAATAGTAGAAAATAATTATTCTAAAAAATTGGGTAGGTGACATATCTGGCCCAGTATGAGCATCAGACATCCAGAGGGGAGGGCACACTTTTCCATGCAGAGGAAGGGAGCATTCTTCAGTTGAGCAGTTCGTTGTCTTCAGTAGCAGAGCAGATCAGAGCATAGGATTGAGAGAGGCAGTACATTCAGGGCTACCTACAGAGAGACTCAGATCCAGATTGAAAGCTAGGGTACATTCTCCCAGTGCATGCATCAGCTGATGCATGCAGATATAGGGTTTGACTCATTCAGGATTGAGTGTTACATTTGAGGTAACATTGTTGTATTTCCTTCTTTGCTCGAGAGAGAATATAGCCCCAAAGTATTGCTGGTTTTCCCTGTTTGGGGTTTCCTGGGTATATGCAATGTCTTATGTGTGAATGACTGTATTTAATATTGTAAAGAGATCTAGTTGTTGAGTTTTATGTCTTTATGAGTATTATTTATATACGAGACTCAAACCGCTTGATATCTCAGGGCTATCCAGAGGGAGTAGTGATCTCTGGATTTAAAATTTACAATAAGGAGGGTTAAATACAAGGATAGGTCTGAAAGGGTTGACATTATTCATTCCACAACAACATGCATCTCTATACTATCAAAACAGTGTTCCATTAATTATAACATGCATATGTGGTAGAGAAACATGGTTATTCATTAGACAATAAACATAAGACAACTCAACCATACAAAGACAATTATGGGGGGGGGACTTCCTTCATTTATATTACTGATAACTTCTATTACATATCAAATTCATGGCTCTACGGATTTACATCATCCACAAAATTACCCAACGTGGTATCATAGAGAATAGAGAACCCATATCCCAATTACATTGACAAAAAACCAAAATACATAAGACTAAGCATCATTTTTACTATGTTGTAGCTCATTTTATGACCTTCTTCTGTCTTTTATTTGATCCCTCTATCTATCGTATGCTTCCTTCTTACTCTCCTCTTTCGCTTTCCTCATACTTCTTTATATAGTTGTGGGGGTGGGTCCAAAACTGTTGTGGCCATTAGTGGCTTCCGTAACTCTTACGCCTTTACCTTGCACTTTCTTTTTCCTTTTAGGGTCATGTTATTGTCGATTATGTAGATGCGCCTTGAGGTTTTCCTATCTAGGACGGTAGAGGGAAGGCAGCCACCACAGTGACCTGTAAAGGTCTTGGTCACCGAAAAGAGTAACCGGTTGTCACACAAATCAATTCCTTTTGCGCTTTAGGCCAATTTCCTGAGATGGCCAAGGGGGATACCCTTATTAACCGATGAATTCTAATAGACACGAAAATACATGGAAAACAAGATGGGAAGCATAAACAAGTGTGGTATGTCTTTCTTTAGAAACCTAGATAACAAAAATAGTTATTGAGATAAGAATCTTAAGTAATATATTGAAGGATTTTGTAAATAAATAAATCATCAACCAAAAAAATGTTTTATCCCAATAACAGAGGTTAAAGATCAGATCTAGGATTCAAATCGTATGCCAGGCATGATTCCAGCTAAGGTGCCCAATTCGTACCAACTAGGGTTTAAGTATGAAAATGGAGGATGGATATGAACTGGTCAAACTAAACTACTACTGGCACTCAAAATGGCAGATTTATGCAATATTTATTAATTAGGATGTAACCAAACCACACCCAAGTCACCAAACATACCAAAAAGACAGTTACCCAAGGAGGTCAAAATGCACCTAAGGAGACCAATGCTTAAGTAAGGGAAAATGGAGTTGGAATGAAATAAAACTTGGTCCCTAGAGGTTTTGATGGACTTCCTATTTGGGTTTTTAATCATGAAATCAAATGGTGACCAAAAACACAACTTCTAAAATACAAGGGTATTAATCCTTTTAGTGTTGTTTTCTGACCATCAAATTAAAATTCAACATAGAAAGGCCATGAAACTTACTTGGAATCCGATGGAAAGGAAAGGTCCCTATCCCATTACTTTTCATCTCTCGATTTGACCACAATTTCCTCTCCAAACAAGTGAGTCGATTTTTCCGAAATCACCATACAACAAACAACTAGAAAATTGTTAGCAAATTGTAGAACAAAAAACTAAATGAAATGACAAAGCTAATGTTTGATGTAAGAAAAATAGAGTAGCTACTAATGAAATGATGAAAAAACACAAATCTAAAACCACTATCATCAATTCCCTCATGAAAACAAAATTCTAGGCAAAGGGGAAGTCACCCTCTCCATTTCACCCAACCAATGCGCCCTCTTGTAACAAGATTTTTTCACAATGTTTGCTTGGAAATAAATGGTAATCAGTGGATATGTTGAAGCTTAGTATATTAAAAAATCCTAATCACATCAAGAATCAAAAGACAAGTAGCGAAGAACAATATCTGAATGGATTCTCCTAAGCTAAAAAGTCCATAACGATGAGTTGAATCTCTGTTAAATAGAGAGATTGAGTATAAAATCCCTAGACCAAATAGATAAAGGTATGGGATGAAATCATAAAATGATAAATCAATGGTGATAAGAGTGCCACATTGATACATGAGCTATCCCAATAAGGGGTCAAATTTTCCCCTATACACCCTAATGAATCAATGTGATATATGATACATCAAAATAATGTAAGTTAAGGGGATTCCTAGGGGTCTAAGTCTCCCTTAGGTGCCCCCTTTACAACATCAAAAAATAAATCAAGTGAAATATAAGACATGGATTATAAAAGTGCACCCCCCATGAAGAGGATTCCCTCCCTAGGAGGAATACCATAAGTGTTGACCCCATCTAGAAATATAATCTTTTAACATAAAGTCTAGAGCATGTACACAATGTAATAATATAATCTTGTAACATAATCTTGTAACATAAAGTCTAGACCATTCTTGTTCTCATCCAAGCAAGTAATAATTTTGTTATGGCAGTCCAAAACTGCAAAATGCTTTTCCATCCAATCCATTCCAATCAACATATCATAAGAACTAAGAGGAATGATATCCAAATCAACTTTGGTATGAAACCCATTCATTTCCAAACAAAAATTTTTAACCATGAAAGTAATTTTCCTTTTCATCCCTACATCCAATTGTACCATTCTATGCTTTGGTAACTTACTCCTCACTAATTTGCATCTTTCCACCAGATTAGTATTTACATAACTGTAAGAAGCTCCGGAATCAATTAAAATTGAAATGGGAAAATCATTTATTTTACCTTCAATTTCAATCATTGATGGCTGGTGGTCTGCCTGATGATTATCCAAAGATGCATATATATGTGAGGAACGCTTCTAGCGACATCTTCCACTGTAGAATCTTCTTGCACATTATACACACCAACAACTTTATTTTTCCTTTCCAAACAATTACTGAGGTAGTGGTCACCTCCACATTTCCTTCATTTAACTTGGAATGGTTTCTTTTGTCCTATAGACTCAGTCACCCTTGATTCACCTTTCATATTTGACTATTTGGAATAATTAAATAAATATTTTTTAACACCAAGAGGCTTAAACCCCTTTTTCCTCTAGTCCTGCTTATCTTTCAATTTACCCTTCCAAACTGTACGCGCATCTTGTCTATGCTTGCCTTTCGCATACAAGCATTTAGCTTTCCTAATGCATTCCTTCAAAGACTGGGGTTCATCATAAGCTATTCAGTCATTGTATAATGATGGTAAGCCACTGAGAAATTGTTGAATCTTAACCTTTTCATCTTGGATAAATTCAACATAGCTTAGTAATTCTAGGAATCTTTTCTCATATTCTTCCATAGACATATTTCCTAGTCTTAGTTCAAAGAACTTATGCATTTGATTATCATAGTATTGTTGGGACAAGTATTCATGCTTGAAATACTTTTGAAAAGTATTCCACGAAATTTTCCTTTCATCTAGATTTTCTACATGCTTCAGATGCTTCCATCACCTATAAGATTTTCCCTGAATATTATATATAGCAATATGAGCTTCTTGATTATTAGAATAAGCATCTAATTGTAATTATTTCTTCATTTCTAAAAGCCAAATCTCTGCAATTTCACCATATTTTTCCCCATCAAAAGTGGGAGGTTTAATTTTCTTGAGTTCACCCTGTAATGTATTTCCATCATGTTTTCCCTTCTAATGCCTCTTGGGATGACTATCATGTTGGATTCCAGGCATCTCATTCCCATGATCACTTTCAACTATTTGATACTAGAAATGCTGCTCCTTTTTTCCTTCATCTTTCTCTCTGGAATGCTAATATCTATCAGGAAATTCTTTGTTCATTGATGGGCCTCTTCATCCCTTCTTACAATGGAAGACACTTGTTGCATATGATTTTGTAATTTTACTAGATTCTGCATTACTTGCTGATTTGCTTGATTTTGTTGTTCTAAGCTCTGTAAAAATTTTCCATTCCCAATTTGTATGTCCTTCAAAGTTTGGAACACTTCCATCGTTCCCATTTCAGTATGATGACCATTAGACTTAGTTCTATGAATACTCATACCAACTTCCTCAACAAAGTTGGATAATGCAGGCTAGTCTGTCTTTTTATTATTATTATTGCTTGCCTACTACTATGGCAATCTGCAAGTACAGTGGTCTGAAAATTGTGTTGTCACTAGCAATCTGTTGAACACTATGATTGTTCATTCTACATAATATATATATATATATATATATATATATATATATATATAATCTTTAAACATGCAAATATTCACTTCAAATACATAAAATGGAATCCCAAACGTTCAAGAGCTGTAACCTCAGCTCTAATACCAATTTGTAACACACCCAGTGTCACACTAGACTTAATACACTTCTTTTTTTTTAAATAATAAAATAATGTAATGTATTTATGCTCATTATCCACATGCATATTTTATATATGCAATCCTATAACAAATGCATTTGAATGCATAAAATATATACAAATAATTAGAGGAACCTTCAACTTAATCCATAAGACCCATAATTTCTTTTAACAATGCATAGTATGACCTACCCAGTAAAACTATCTACACAATCAAACCTACGCGGTAAGAACCATGACATAGGAACCGCACACTATGGTTCTTCTAAATTATCTATGATAATAATTATTAATGTTTTTAGTGTAGGAAATTCAATATCCAATTCCTTATCCATAAAAACCATGGTGTTTAGCTTAATACAACCTATGGTTGATATTATCACAAATTTATCTTCGACATAAATATAAATACCACAAGGTTTTCATATGAAATATGTTTATATTTATTAATTAAACAAAATTAACTTCAACATAAATCAAACATATAACTATGCACCCATATCAATACCAATAATTTATTATTTTTACTAAATATGAATAGTGAACTAAAATAAGTTTTGGCTTGGATGAGTGAACTATGACTTAGTGAGCTTCGACGAGTGAACTGCGATGGAGTGAACTGCGACATAGTGAACTACGATAGAGTGAACTGTGATGGAGTGAACCATAGGAAAATGAACTTCATGCTAATAAATTCCTTAGAAAATTCTCTCATATATTTTCATAAATGAAACCAAGGTAATATTAGTTTCATGCTTACACATTCCTAAAATTTGTTTTTCTATTTTTTATTTTACTAAGATAAAGGAAAATACAATTTCAACATAATCCTTTTAAGCTTACTAAGGGCGAAATAATAATTGTAATGGGAAAAACATTTACAACAGAATAAAAGAAACTAAGGTCATATACATAATCAATCATCATTTAATGTATTATACATTTAAAATAATAAAATAAACATTATTTTCAACATGTTCATTTAAACTTACTACTGACAAAACTACAAGTTGGGGTTCCATAAATTACTTAGGAAAACTAACTGCAAAGTTGGGATTTCCATAATTTATTTAGGAAAATATTTACCAAACTTTCTTAATATAAAAAGTAATTGTCATATTGTATTTCATACCATATACTAATTCAACATATTGAATTTGTATATAATCCTACAATTCCAATACTTATAAATTAAAAACCAATTCCACTCATAATTGGTTCATAGTTTTTATAAAATAATCAAAGTTGTACTTAGACTTAGGAAAAACATCTAAAAACATGCCTTAACACATGGTTTTGTTTACAAATTAATTAATAAACAAAATTAGGACTTGTATATTTACTCTACTTTGGAGCTTCCACATAAACATTTAGCCATTTTCAAATAAACCAAATCAGCTTGTGGTTTTAATAAACCAAATCCACTGTTTTAACAACCAAACCAACTTGTTGTTTACAAATTTCCTATTAATATAAAGCACTAAAAGCAAGTTTAACACAAATTTTTGTTTCTAACTTACCTATTAAGACAAATTAGGAAATGAGCATTTACTAGGCATTAAAAACTTATTTGGTACTAGTTTCAAGCATATTATTTAAACATTTAGGAATTATTTTCCTCCAACCATATGAAAAGTAAGAATATATTCTTTTATGAAATAATTGTATAAATAAACATTTCACTTAAATATTTTGAACTCGAGTAAGACATGTCATTTCACTCAAGAGATGCACAATAAGAACATGACTACACAGTTAATTAGCAATTTAACACATGCCTTTGCAATAAAATTTAACTATTTGCAAATAATGATGCAACTTAAGAAAAATTAACAATATGAATGGTATTCCTTCTTATTTATCCATTCATAATATTTTTTTGGGCATTATACTCTTCGACATATATTCAATAAACATTTCAATTATAAACCCAGAAATTTAAACAGAAAACCATGCCAATTTTTTTTTATCACAAATTATAATTGAAAGTTAATAACACCATTCTCATGAAATAAAATTATCGGTTGAACACTTGAATTGGAAACTGGATATGTGGCTTCCATGCTTCATCCAACCGTAGGTAATTCCACTCATTAACCTCTCAGCATAACACCACCCCCAAGTTGAGACTTGTGCATTCACTAGACAAACTTCTCACCAGTTCCCATAATTTTTCATAATTTACACTTGGCAATTAGGAAAATTGGATTAAATACTAATTCCATGCCAAACAATGCACTTAACCTCCTTAATTTCCTTCTGACTGCACAACAGTGAAACACATCATTTCCATCTGTGCTTAGAAATCCACCAAGTCAACTGCATACACCATTTTCCACTTCACTGGAATGACCAAAGACAAAATGGGCATATCTGCAGCAAAAATTTATCAACAAAATGGCTAACAGGCTCAGGGATTCATTTCAGTTTTCGTTTTGGAATAATAATTTACTCCCTTGTTCTCTTAGACATACCCAGGCATGGGAAATTCAATCTTCTTCTCCCTTCACATAGAATGGACACTAATTACTTTTCCCATCCATGCATAATTCATGCATAGAATTTTGGAACCACCTGGGTTCTCTTTCTCTCCCCACTCAATCATAATTAAATAATAATTATGATTTTATATGTATAATTATAAAGTCATTTAAATGGGTTTAAGACTTAGGACACCTTTAGGGGATTAAGTATTTAACAAGGTTATAACATGGTCTCCCATCTAAGACATCTAACCCCCTTATTGTCACTGGTGAATACACAAGTCCCTGATCTTTTTAGTGTATTTCCACATCACATCTAGTTTTGGATTTATTATTATTATTAATATTTACAAAAATACAATATGTTCAGCCTTGCAGGAATTTATAACTATAGTTACAACTTGGCATTGTCAGACTAGGGGTTCCAAACCAAGGGTGTTACAGTATCCCGACTACTATGGCTGTGATAGTGGGATCCTTTCAAAAAACCATGGATCCAACAATCCCTGACCACAAGTGTTAAATCACCCTTGAGCCAACTCGACTGCATTCCTGAATCTTCTGCATCATTTTGTGTAAATTCCTCAAATGAAGGAGCCGACTCGGGTACTTCTGTGAATGCAAAATGTATGTATGACATCAAACTCTTCCAATTTGGTCTTCCATTTTCCAAGGAAAATAATGGCACTAGCCAAAATGTTTTGAGCTCTCTATGTATCCGGGAGGGTGGGCATTTGACGCTACAGTTATTGGGTCTCTATGTTTATGAGATTATCTAATTGTTGTATGTCAATGTATGTGAGTTGGGATGATTTCTTTAACTCACACAGAGCCTACTTAGTAGTGCAAACTTTATCATATTGTGTATTTGACTCATCATCAGCTTGGTGTGCTTCTTGATACTTGCATTCGTGATCAAGAGGATTGGATTTGTTTTTACCATTGATATTCAATTATTGCTTAATTTTTTCCCGCAAAATATCCACTCATAACTTCATTTCTAACTTCTTGTACCAAGGCCATCAAGTGTACCTGAATAATGCTCCTCTTATTACATTTACTGCTTTCATCACAAAATAGATAATTGTAGTAAAATAAAATTCATGGGAAATTTGTTAGGGCATCTTCTTCCAACACCCAGTTTGTCATCTTGTTCCTTCATGCAAGTACCAAACCTTAGAAATAGGTCCTAGCTCATGGAAAATTTTATGAACCCAAAAATTATGGCTATAATCTATCTAATTCCGACTAGTGTTCTCACTGATCAATGTGAGGATAGGGATTTATCTTCCTCGTGTAAATTTATGTGACTCTATTAGCATGTTTGTAAGTCTTAAAATCGATCATTAATGCTAGGTATATGGTGCCCCATTCATGAATATCATCATTGTGCATCATCCACAATATTGCACTATTTCCTCCCATTGTTTTATCCAAAACATCTATATGATATTCCTCTGCAACATAGGAATCCATTTTCCGAAGAAACTTGTCTAAGCCATTAGTGACATCATATATTGGTGGATATTGTACTTCAACTCCAATTCATTAAACTAATTTGACCATTATTCAAATTAAAAAAGAGAGTTCACATTGTCCACTTTTCCAATTATCCCAAGATTCTTCGGGGTCACTATCAAAAGATTGAATGCTTCTCCAATCTATCGATCCTTCTTCTCTTGGGTTCACATAATATTCCCTTTTTCCATCTATTAACAAATATTGGTTATCCAAAACATAATTTTACATGCTCTCATGTGTGTCTCATGTATTGTTTTAGTGTATCAGTGTCCTTGGTGCAGGTCTAGAGCTTGTGTGACCTTCATATGGTCGGCTTCAAATATAATTGTCTTGTTCTTTAATTTGATCACTCCATAGTTCTCATAATCCCAATCGATACCTAACATCACTGGAAAAGGATCAGTTCCACCCATAGTATTAATAACTTCAAAATCCATGAGGGTTTTGACACCTACTAAATCATCTTCAACATTCTCCAGCTGACCAATTGGGAAGATGCAGTATGGTTTTCCATTCTCAATTGAATAGTGAAGTGGACAAGGGGGAGTAGCCCATTCATTCCCAGGACTTATTTTGGAGTATATTCACATCAAAACCCATATCAAGCAATACAATCCATGAAATTGTGCATATAGATTAAAAGCTCTATCATTTTTTTCCTTCATCGCTTCTACACCGACTAAATTATTTGTTTAGATAGCGGGGCACAGATTTCTTCATCATCTTCTACAAAACCATCTAGTGATTTCATCTTTCAAGATGTCTTTGAGCAAAGTAAACTAGAACGAAACTAGTCTCTTACCTTTTCACTACCTATTCCCTCTCTCATCGTTTCTCATCATGCCATACCTTCTGTAATGGTGAGATGGTCCCACCTTGTCTCTATATGGTGGGGTATGGATTCATCTTGGCATATCATTAGCATCATGCTAGATATATTCCTGATTAACTGGGACATACTTATCCATTC
This sequence comes from Larix kaempferi, assembly GCA_027924585.1. Classification (NCBI taxonomy): domain Eukaryota; kingdom Viridiplantae; phylum Streptophyta; class Pinopsida; order Pinales; family Pinaceae; genus Larix; species Larix kaempferi. The sequence goes on from BSBM01000017.1 coordinate 41,834,935, forward strand.
GAGGGGATGATTTTCTTATTACTAGTGAGTTTGGTATGTGATGGTCTACTCTAGTTCCCACCCCTACCAGGGTAACAATAAATCCTGCTACACTGCAATTCTTCTGAGGTTCATAGTTAATAAAATTAGTTGGTCGTACTACACAATATTCCCACTTTTTTACAAGCTCTTGGAATTCCTCAAAAGTATAGGTGTTTGTACAAGAATAGGTACACCATGGTATCTTAGGTAATAAGCAATCTTGGGAGAGGTGTCTAATTTCATTGCAGTTATAACTTTGAATCATGCATGTGCAACCTCCTTCTCATCTAGCTCCAAAATGTCTTATGCATCCTTTGTCGTCTCGTCTTTCTAGGGGCTGATCTGCTACTCAGTATATGGAGCGGTCTAATATTTCTATCATAGCATCCGACACTTTACATTTCTCAATACTATCTATAGTAGATCCACAAAATTCATAGTATACCTTATTTGGCACTGAGGAAAACATTTGTAGAATTGGAAGAGTCATGGTGGATGTCCATATGCTTTGCAGATTTCACAGTAATCATTTGGAGAACAACTTGGTGAGTCTAGATACGTTGGTCAACCTATTTATTTAAAAGAGTTCATTGCAGTGACTTGCACAATAGTCACACTTGGTCTACCTCCAAATGGTCTTCCTCGAGGAATCAATCATCTCCTCATTCTAGTACATTCTGATACATGATGACCTTCTGTCATACATCGTGTACACCGAACTTGCAGTCGAATTGGATTTGGTATAGTCAACTCTTGGAGTCTCTTAGCTAGTTTTACAAGCTTGTTGTGTACCTATGTCGATTCTCTAGTAGATGAATAATTCCATACTATTGTAGTGGTCGAGTAATTATCCATGGCTTCAATCTTGAAATACTTCTCCAAGGAGCCCCAAGGTGAGCTTACAACTTGTTGTGATAGGGAAATTCTAGTTAAGGGTAGTAACCCTTGTATAAACCACTCCTTGTGGTGTACTTCATGTACTAGAAATGAAAGCTTTGCTAGAAAATCCCTAAAGCATTGTGCATAATCCTAAGAGTATTCTCCCAACACCTTCTGAATTTATCTTACTTCTATGATTCCTTGTTTTTCAGACTTAGGTTATGAAAAGTCATCTAAAAAGAGTTGCTTAACATTTTCCAGGGTCAGGGATAGTGCATTTGGATCCTGATGCTTGATCAACTTCATATACCATTGTAAGGCTCTTCCACATAACATGGTCTAGTATTCAATCAATTTTGAAGCTGTTGGGGTTCCTTTGGCATTCATATTGCTTCACATGGTAACCAAGCATCAACTTCTCCTTCTCTTCCCCAAAATTTTGGACATTTTAGAGGTGGTCATGCTTGTACTCCATCCATTGTGACAGTTGGAGGTCCTATCAATACGAACACTTGAGGTCCTGGTTGAGTTGCAATATTATCATTAGCCTACTAAGAACTGCTACTACTTCATCCTACTAATCAACTATTATGTAAATTGTTTATGCTTATGCTCATCTGATTGAACTAGGGTAGCTGTAAAACATATTGTTGAGAGTGTGTTACCAAATTATGCAGGCATGCATGGGGGTTGATCAAGGGTTTTCTACTTCTATTGCTTTTGGTATCTATTTCCTCAACAATGGGGGGTTCAATTTTTGGGGTGAGAAAAAGTTTTTTGTAGGTCCTGATAGTTATAATTATTCTGCAAAAACATATAGAGATGGTTCAAATGATTGACCCAACAATCCACTACATGGTGAGTGAATTCCCAATCTTGTTTCTTGCTCAATCCTTCTTCCCAAATTTCTCTTATTGGGTTGTCATGTGCCTCTATTCCTCTTTCCTCCAACCATGAGCTAGTCATTTTCTCTCTCCATTTCATCCATCCTATCTCATTTTCACTTTCTTCGTTTATTTCTTCCTTCCACAACTCTCCTTCTAGTTGCACGGTTCATGTTTTTTCCTTTCTCATCTATGCTTTCTACTATTGTTCACATATTTATGTTATTCTTTCTTCTCACTCAGCCCTAGCATGATTACTAGATTCCCCCTCCATTAAATATAGTTTATACCTTCCATAGCGTAGTAGCATCAAGGTTTTACTCCTTCATTCTAATCCAGTTCAATGGAAGAAATCCAAACTTGACCATACAAGTCTTGATCCACAGGAGAACATCCTTTGGTAATTTACCCCTAGCTCCACTTATGAACTCTTCTTGAGCTTTGGATGTTGATTGATTGTGTTTAGATGCAAATTCCACAATGTAACTTGTGAGTGTGCTTTATACCCATAAGTTAATAGTTGTGGTTAACAGTGATTCTAGATGGTTTAATGCTATTAGGTCCCTTTGAGTCCACTGGAAAAGCATCCTCTGTCTATTGAAATATATTCAATATATTCAGCGAGTCTTTGCAACCACTTTGTTATTATACAATAAATTCAATTAGGGGAATTTCGTATTGATCTAGTAACAGTCTTCCATATAGAATGTATTTTCTAAGTCTTGATGTTATCCACCCTTATAATCTAGCTTCTTGTATTATGAAATCTTCAAGCTTATTGTTTGACCATAGTTGAGTTTTTCTTGTTGTCGCCTATGTATCCATGCGGTTAATGGGGTGGTATTAAAAAAAAGGTCCTAGAAGCAAAACCATTTGATGGCGCACAATTAGAGAGTGGGTTCTTGCATAGGGGACTATAAAGGGCACTGTTGTAATCTAGTGTGCTAGAATTTTCAATCCATCAAAGGATAAGGTCTCACCCAAAGCACAACCAAGACCTATGCGTGATAAGGAGGGTTAACTACAAGGATAGGTCAAAATGGTTTGGCATTCTTCATGTCACAACAACATGCATATCTATACTATCGCAATGGTTTTCCATTGATTATAACATGCATATGCAAAAGAGAAACACGATCTATTGAATAAACAATAAACATAACATAACTCAACCATACAACGAAAAATTATAGGGAGATAAAATTCCTTCATTTCTATTACTAATAACTTCTATTACATATTAGATTCATGGCTCTACAGCCTTACATCATCCACAAAATTACCTGTTGCAGTATCACAAAGAATAGAGAACCCATATCAGAATTACATCACCTAAAAACCCAAATTCATAATACTAAGAATCCTTATTACTCTTGTGCGACTCGGTCTTCGATCTACTTCTATCTTTTCTTTGATCTCTCTAGATCTATCTTCCACTTATTTCTTACTCTCCTTTTATTCTTTCCTCATACTTCATTATATAATCACGGGGGTGGGTTAAAACCATTGCAACTATTAGGGGCTTCCACAACTCCCACTTCTTTACCCCATGCTTCCTTCCAACTTTTAGGGTCCTTTCCAAAAACAGAGCAAACAAGTGGATTTTAGTTTCATGACACTTGGTATCATAGTTGTTTTGGGCACTCTTCACCACCTCCACTTCCATGATAAGTGTTATTAGAGTAGATATTTAAGTTGTTGCAATGTTCTTCACCACTATCACTCTTGTGTTAGGTGTTATCAGAGCTAAACAATGGTTATCTACATTGCTCTTCACCACTATAACTTATGTGACACGTGGTATCAAAGAAAATATTCACCACTTTTTGAAGTAAAGTTGGTCGAAGGTAGTTCAAGCACACCTCTCTAGACTTGGACATACATAATGTAGGGTGTAGACCTTGAGGTAAGTTGGTATATGGTTACAAAACAAAAACCTAAAATTTGGGATTGTAGACTTGTGCTTAGGCACAACAAGTACCCAAGGTAGTTTGTCTACACTGAAACTTGGGTTGTTAGTCACTCTTCATCGAGACTTGGAGGAATGTAGAATAGTTTAGTGACAAGTTGTGCTAGTGGACAAGAGAAACCTTAAGGAAACAAGGTGAAGCAATTATAGGAGACTTGGAAAGAGATTTTAAATGTGCCTTCAAGGTTCAAACCAATCTTAGCTTGCGACATGGATGGGATAGAGAAAGATTCATGGAAGACCAAGATGGAAACTGTGATCATGGCTCAAGAGCATTGGGAGATGATATCTGTGGTAGAGAATGTTCCTGTGTATATTTTTGTGGATTGGAATGACTTTTAACAAGGGAGGATGTAAGGTCTTAGCCTTGATAGGCTTCAGGAACCCTCCTTGCACAATTAAGTCTCGGGGGGCGTTGATTGACATAGACAAACATAACATAATGTTGATGGTTAGATGAGCTGATTTTGGGGTTCCTTCATCCATTAGCAAGGCTCACCATGAACATGTCAAGTTTCCTTGGATGAAGGAAAGGTGCATAGGCATTGGCACCTTGCACTAGTTTGATAGACAAGGAAAATTTTAGGAATTCATAATTTACTTAGTGTAAAAAACTTGGTGAATCTTACTAATTCTTAAATTGTAAGACATAGCATGATTACAATTTTTTTGTAAAAATATTAAAATAACAAAGGACTTTATGTTGTTTTTGGGCAATTCTAGCGATTTTTATTCAAAAAAAATATATCCCATGGAATTTGGGTGAATCAATTTAGAAAGAACCTAAAAATTGGTGAATCTTTATTTAGAAAAAAAGGTCGAAAAATAGCCCGTGGGCTAAATTTCACCCCTAAATTTTTCAATGTTGATATACCGAGAGAAAATTTAGAGGAACTTATCAATGTAGAAAAGGTTGTCATAGGCAACCTCATTTGTAGGCTTGTGTGATGCATGCTACAAAAAGTGACATGGAGAACTTATTATATTATATGTGGCTTGGGCATATTTGGTTGGGAACAAATTGACTCCACGAACTAAGTGGCTACAAGTGGTTTAATGCACCTTGGCTAGAAGCACTTCAACACACGTCCCATGGATAGATGTTGGCACAAGATTAATTATAAGATAAGATCAAATTAAGAAACTTTAAGCTAATGACACTAATCTTATGATATAGTACTATCATCAATAGATGAAATTTTATGAAATGTGTGAATACTTTTATTGATTCTTGAGTAACTTTCAATGTTCATTACAAATATCTATAAATTTAGAGACTAATGATACTATTTTTTATTTTTTATTTTTTTTTAAAGAAAAAGAACACTATATTCCCTATTAAATTATCTTTAAACATTTTTAATTTCTAATATAAACATGTACATATTAAATAAACCCTAAAAACTAATACAACGGAATAATATAAATTAAATGAAACACTATCTTAAGTTCTTATATGGTAATCATCTTTTTGTATCTAATGCATGGATAACTCGAACCTCACTCATGGATGAAACACTATCTTAACTTCTTATATGGTAAGTAGCTAATGCATGGATAACTCATAGCTCACTCATGGATAAGACGTAGTGACATACAACCCATTTAACTATTTAGGCATAGACAACAACAAGTGATTACAACTAAACATGAAAACAAGTAATAGATAACTTGTTCATGACACTTAACTTGTAACCTATCAATGTTCACCCACAAGTTAAGTGGCTATACTAGTTTTATAAGGATTAAAATAAATCTATTTTTACTTAAAATAGAATAAACCAAATCTATTTTTACACTATTAAAATAAATATATTTTTAATAGATTAAACTAAATCTATTTTTACACCATTAAGATAAATATATTTTTTATTAGGTATATTGAAATTAAAAAAAAAAAATAGGAAACAAGCCACCACCCTACGATCTTCTTAAGGTTTTAAGTAGGTATATTGAAATTTAAAAAAAAATGGTGAGAGAAAAGTCACCACCCTACGATCCTTCCGTTAACAGAGCTATTTTGAAGTTAAATCCAAAAAGAAATGCACTGATGAAAACCAGATATCAGTCTTATTTCGTATGCCAATTTTGCACCAGGAAGGAACGAAACACATACGCCATCTACCCATAAGTGAGAGTGAAAAATAATATAACCTACTATAGCTCAGTGAAGGGTAATGCATAGATGTATTTGTAAGCAGTAAATGAATTTTTAACTCCACTCACAAATCAGGTTTCCTGAAAATTAAACCACGAATTCATGTGTAGATATAGATTGATCGTTTCTTATCTAATAAAATTACAAATAACTTATATTTGTATATTGTTTACATACACAATTACACTCACTCGTTCATTTTCATAATTGTTTATTGGTCACCCAGCAGAATGGATTGCTCTGTCTGGTTTACAAGTGCCACCGAAGGACGTATATGAATAACGGTATACAGAAAGCTTCAAAGAAGGATATGCTACTTAAAAACCAATAATTATTATTTTTATTTTTGTCCTCAATTTGTTTCTTACGTTCCATCGACAGATAAATTAAATTGTTGATGTAAACCCATTTTAGGAGCTCATTTATAATATGCTGGAAGGCCTAATTCCAGTCTTATTAAATCCTTCTCCCAGATATCGCCTTATTAGATTGAACTTAGGAAATCGTGTTGCTCGGATTGTGTGTCACTGCATGGCGAGTGCGTGTGTCTGCCTTCATATGTCGTGATTACCATCCGAGGGTCATCAGCTAAACGCTCGACTCGTTTTTTGACGCGGCAATTATTCTGTGTGCAGCGGTAGTAACTTCTGCAAACACAACGAACTTTTCAGTCAAATGTCGATAAGCATGTTCTGTATCATAGCACGGCATACATTATGGTAGAAAAAGGATAACACACTACTTTGAATAGGAAATTAAAAGCACGGATAACAGAATCTTCTCTACAATAAAAGTCATTTTTATATATCATTGAAATATGTTAACAGTCCAGGATTTATAGTCATTTGGTAGGATCAATCATCTGGTTAGTTTAAAAGTGTATAGTCTTTCATATATCATAGATTTTAGTTATGGGAATATGTTAACAGTCTAATAGGCATTTGGTAGGATCAATCAGCTGGTTTGTTTAAAAGTGTATAGTCTTTCATATATCATAGATTTTAGTTAAGGAAATAAGTTAACAGTCTGGGATCTATAGATATTTGGTAGAAAAATCAGTTGGTTAGTTCAAGTGTGTATCGTCTTTCTTAAATAACTATGATTTATCACTGATAGTAGTATTTAGTAATAGCTATATTTATTATCAATTTGAAAATTAAATTATGATATCCTTCTCATCTTCTGAAAAAAGTTGTTAACGGCAATATGAATGAGAATACAAAACCTATCATCACTAGTCAAACTCATTACTAATTGAGATAATCATTATTAATTGTCATCAGCAAATGCAACTCATTAACCTGTTTACTTATACCAGTTCAAAATGAATTCATAAACAATCAAAAACAATTTTAAATCTTACTCTTGAATAAAAAAATATAATTTATATAAAGAAACATCTTTAAACTCAATAACAATTATTTTTTTCAAAACAACCAAATCAAAATCTCCAACATTGCCTAGCCTGAACTACGACTATATGCAATCACCAAAGATTTGCATTTAAAACATATTCTATTCAAAATTAAAAGGGTACGCTTCTGCTCTAAAATAAAAGTTTATTTCAAGAATATGCATGATCCTTTTTATATTTAGATACATGCAATCGATCTCACTAAACAAATTAGGCCTTATAATCCAGTTAACATATAACTTGGCCAGCGATATGCAACAACCTTGGGATAGTGGATTACATATATAAAATGATACTCTAACACTCCCATCTGGACATTAATTTAATATGCTCTCGCTTGCTTGAAGTAAGAGATTTCATGATTTCAAAATTAAATTTGTGTAGGAGAAGCACTGTTAACTAAACAATCGATAGTAATTGTAGAATAACAGTTAGCCAAGACTGTCTCGATCGCACACCTCTATTTCTGTAAGGTTATATGTGCGCTGAAGCATGGAATAGTTCCATGCGTGAATATAAAAGTTGCCGAAAATGACACCTTTTTTCTGGTAAAGTTTCAGCTGTAATCATTAAATTATAAATCATTTAGAAAACATTACACAGATAACATCAAGCTCTTGCAGTTTATCAATTACAAATAGGCAAAGTTTTCAGGCTATAATAGAAAGTAGACTAAAAGTAGATTATAGGAAATTCAGCAGAAATTTTGATAGTTGGGATAGTTCCATTGGTCTTTAATGCTCCGGGGGTTTACCCTGAAAAATCCTGAATTATTCTTTGCTGGATTCAAAGCAAGTTCCCACAGTTAGCTCAATAGGGATTTAAAGTAAGTTTCTAAGATTAGCTAAAGTAGTTATGAGTCAATATGTCTAGTAAAAGTAGAAAATTACAATGCTAAAATCCATGAATTTGCTTTATTACATATTCATTCAGTTATCAGCTTTATCAAATATCTAATGTGTTATTACATTTAAACTCTTGCTTCACCCCCCAAGCAACTATGCAGCAACATCAACATCCTCACTCTCTTTTCATGTTGAACTACTTACTATGTATCGACCAACATGTTGATCTCCATAGGTAAATCAATTGCAATATCCATCACCTATATAGCAAGATACAAATATACAAGGTTCTACTATAACATGTTACTCTTTAACCTATCTTTTCATGTTGAACTACTTACTATGTATTGACCAACATGTTGATCTCCATAGGTAAATCAATTGCAATATCCATCACCTATATAGCAAGATACAGATATACAAGGTTCTACTATAACATGTTACTCTTTAACCTATATATTCAATCTAGTAGGTACCTAACTGAATATCCAGCACTTTGCTCCCACCCAATAGTGGTTGTCCTAATCATATGCTTACACCATGCACTCTTTGGTGCCTCTAAGGTGGTGAGCTACTCATCTTGTGCACATCTCACACCTATATAACAGTCTAGTAGGTTTGTTTCCTTTCTCAATGTGATTGATTTACTTTTCTCTTTACTTACTTACTATTTATTTGCCTTCTAGCCTCCGAGATCACAACCCAAGGATTAATATGCAACTTATATAGCAAGGGGCAACCGAAGGACTAATATGCAACTTAGGCTCAATCATTTCATTTATTCTTGTGTCAACAATTTTTATTTTAAGTTTTTCCTATATATGTTATTTGATGTATTTTTCTTGAATGATTTATTCTCTTATCATTGTATTGAGAATTTTGGAATAAGTAATCTATGCAACTGCTCTAATCAAATACATAATAAAGTTCTTTATGAAATTCTTAGCTACTCATGTGCATTTATGTGGCCATTCAAATGTCCATTTGTTCTCAACTTAGTAAGATGGCCATTCAAATGTCTATTTGTTCTCAACTTAGTAGGAATTCTCTTCAATACCACTCATCATTTTCTCTACCCTATCTAAATATATTTGTATGCTCAATCAATCATAAATGTTCTTACTCAATGCTTTATCGTGAACCTTCGAAACACTATCAAACCCTCTCTTATGTTACTTTGTTGCTCTCTCAATCAAGGGCATTCTCCAATGGTTTCTTTGTAATTTTAAGTCTTTGGCAATGCTGGGGAGTCTTCAATTTATATTTACATAAAGGATGAATCTAACTTAATTTAAAACTCTGAGATTACAAAACTCTATCAAACTTACACTAACTCCACAAAATATGTTGTCCACTAAATAGTGATTGATTTGAGCAAATAATAGATCTCCTAAAAACCAACTTCATCAACTAAGGATTGACTTAAGATGAAACTCAATTTTCAATTCAAAATTCAAATTGAGAATGAGATTTCTCAATGCTATCACTTAACCAACTTCCACTAACAACAATCTCTCTCTCTTTCTGTTTACACATACCCCTAACATACTTTTACATTTTTAAACTACACTCCACTAAATATTGAACTAAATCCATCATAAAATATTTATTATTCTCATAACTCCGTTCTAATGATGTACCTTTTACAAACAGACCCCATACAAAGGCCATGACACCTCTCGATCATTATAAATATATAAACGGTTTTCTTTCAACTTCAAGAAAGTCGCTCCACCATCCATCTTGGAATTCAAGCACATGATATGCACTATTTGAATCATTTTCTTCCACGAGTTACTTATGTTCTACTCAAAGCGAATGTGTTTCACTATTATATCAGGTAGAACCCATATTATAAGTGAATAATGGGTTTTCATGAAAACCCAGGGCTTGCATGAAAACCTACTGTCGTAATTCTCAGCATGGACACAACCATTGAATTCGGCCATTTCAATCTAGACTTTAGCAAGAACTTCTTCTAATCAGTTTTTTCCAGGTGGCCATATTTCTAGCTGGGCGGCTCTATCTCTGCCGATTATCATGAATAAGGTAATCGATATTTCTCCAAGCCAATCGGTCATCTAGTTTTATGGCGAATTTAAATGGTGAGTAAATTCTCGAAATGGCCAGTTTGCGAAACTTATTCATCACAAAGGCGCAGCGATTCGATCAAAATGTATCATCTGGTCGAGTAAAAAATAATTCCGGCCAGTTTCTAATATAAAAAAAACAATAACTTGTAACTTGGATCAAGATATCGGTGAGGAACATTTGTAGTTGGATTCCTTCAATTCGACTAGCGACCAGGAATATATGTTTTTTGCTTGATAGTCGGCTGTTCAATACTTCCATGAACGAAGGCTCTTGTTGATAGTTCTGGTCAGTCCTTGGAATTCAATGCAACAACTAATTGCCCTTTATTTCATTTAAAGTTTGTGCTATCATTAGTAGGAAGTCAAAATTCGTATCTATGTGCACCTGTAGTCAGTTTTTCAATCCTTTATAGACTACTCCTATGTATCAACTGGTCATGTTCATGAAAACTTTGCACAATAGCGATGCTTCATTTACCAGCCAGTTTGTCTTCATTCTAAATACGCAGGAGCTCCATGTATGTTTCCTTTCCTTCAATCGACCTCTTTTCGCATCGATTTTATATTTTACTTTTATTTAGTTTTTTAGTCGATATGTTTTCCATTTCTTCAGTGGACTGGTGCTCCAGGTTGACATCTCTTCCAAGCAACAATTGGTCTGGGTCATTGCTCTTTGTCGAACAAGACTCCTACAATCAGTCTTCTTTGCTTATTCAGTTACTCATTATTCGATTCCCAAGTTGACGTTTTCATTCCTAATCAATCTCTTTTTGATTAGTGGCTGCTCCAGGTCAGTTAACATTCCACATTCCATGTGGTAGCTACTTCACACAGACTAAAGGAGGTTGTTAGTCAAAAATCGGTTAGAATCTCTTCTTTCAATTGGGAGCTACTCCACACAGAATAAATGCCGACGTTGTTTGTAAAAACAATCTGTTAGAATCTCTTCTTTCAATTACCGCTTATCAGTCGGCATCATTTTGGTGGTATATCTCTTTTTCATAGCATTAGTTTCCTCTAATTCGACGAGATTGCATCCATCTACTCTATTTTGTGCATCATCATCGAACAAGCATAACATGATTCCAACAACATTTTATTGACTGTGAAGTTTGCAAGTATTTTTTATCCTCAAGCAATTCTCAATGAACATCTTCGTACTGAATCACTTAACAGAAGTTTTCTTCGTTCCAAGGCAGACTCCTCTAGTGCAAGCACCGGTCAAGCATTCATATCATCTGGTACACGTGCTCCAATGGTCTATTATTTGACTTCATATGAAGAGCATTCATATACAATGAAGGATTGACTTCATATGAGGAGCATTAATATGCAATGAAGGACGCAATAGTACCAAAGTGTTTGAAACTAGGGTTTCAATACTCATTCAAGAAGCGACTACATTGCAACATACACACCGTACACATATAAATATTCAAAAGTTATGTGTCTGGAAAGGCTTATGAACATGCAAGTTTTTATTCAACTTCATGAATATTATACAATCATAGCGATAGTTCACTCTTTATGTTCTATTACATATCCCTTCATGTATCTACATTATCTAATATCTTTTTACATTTATATGATGACTTTTACAAGGGTTTAAGAGGCTCTCTGAACATCGAGACTAGAAAACAAAATCTTTGAGAATGTTTAATTGCGTGTAGAGATCAAAGGGACTCCTCATTGTAAGAACAGTATCATCAACATAGAGAAGAAGTATGATGACTATACCATCTAAAGTCATTGCAACACAAGCTACCTCTTCCAAACAACCCTCGTATATCCAACAAACAACCTTGCTTGTCTCCTATATTACAATTAATTTCTTCTTACGAGACTTTAGATTTCTTAAACTTAGCAATAACATTCACATACAACCTTATCACAGTAGCTCTCAACTCGAAAGGAATTTTTATCTCTTCTAATATATTCGAAAGATAAATTTTGGCATATGATTTTCTAAAGCCAACAAAGTTTGGCTTTATTATTCTGATAATCCTTGGAAATGGTCATATGTATAACAAGGTGGTCCATAGTTGAATAATAGCTCTTAGATCATGCTTCTCCTTTAGATCCTTTTGTGTGACTTTCTAGCCATATGTTGATCTCCTTTTCTAGACTAATTCCATATAACTTCCAGCTAAAATATGACTAATCATAATTGTCTTATAATTAGATGGATTGTTTGTATCTCCTCTTTTAAAAATAGAAACAATGACGCTTTCTATCTAAGGTTTTGGGAACCTTGCTTCATTGTTAAATGAACTTATGGATGTGAAGGATGAGGATGGACCCACCAATTTTCAGTATTTTTTCTTGGTATCCTTCATATCCTTAGCTTTCCCTTTTGTAAGTGGGTTAACCCTAAACTCTATATCATGTGAAGATAAACTTCCTCTATAAAAGGGTTCTATACATTCATATTATTTGCTTCATTAAAAGACTACACCCTTCACTATATTTTTATTAAGTGAATTAATTTTAAAATTGTATCTATCTTTCATATATAAACGAATAAATATTTTTATTTTTTTTAAATAATAATAAATATTTTTATTTATATTTGTATATGCATCCATATTTGATGAGCATGTAGTGCTATTACTCTTTGTAAGTTTTGGAGACTTAAATGCTAAACTCAATATGTAAAGTAATATTGTTATTGGATATGGAAACTTATACTTAAAAAAAACTATGAATTCCTTAATACTTTATTTTAAATGACAATGAAATGATTTCATATTGCTACATGCTTTAACTATGTAAGCTATTAAGTTATATGGGATTAAGTGTCTTTGAATGAGAGAAGTTCAAAATATCTATGAATATCAAGCAAAAGAATTCTAAACATGGGTGGTTATATTTTTGATCCCCCGTGAACTTTGAAGCAAGCATGCAATTCCACATGTTTGAATCCTAAGATTTGGAATTTTGAAGTTGCTACCCAACATTAGATCATTTATTACTCTTACGCAATGTCCAAATAATAAAGACAATATCTTAAATCCAATTTATTTCATTGACTCAATAAAATCCTTTGATAAAATTACTTGAAGATATATTTCATTCACTCAAAAAATCCTTCGATAAAGTTACTCAAGATATGAAGTCCCCATTGAGTTGTAGCTAAAAGGTTATATGAGGAATTCATTTCCAAGTTCTAAATCTTGAAGTCCCCATTGAGTTGTAGCTAAAAGGTTATATGAGGAATTCATTTCTAAGTTCAAAAACAACAAAGGTTATTTGTTTCCTCATCTTTTGTTATTTATTTACATAGACTGGAAGATTTTAGAGAGAAGCAAGGTGTGCACTTAAGGATATCAAACATATATTATCATCCTCCTTTTATATTTGGATTTTCTCCTCTATGGATGATATTGTTATTTCGTATATGGATGATATTGTTATTTTTGCAAAAAAACCATTTTAATCTCTAAAATAAACTTAATATTCTTAAAAAGAATGCCACTCCCTAAAAATACTAATAAAACAAAAATAATGATCATCAAAGATAGATGTGCCACATAATCAACGTTTGTTTATGATAACTATGACTATATGAAGTCCCTTCAGATAACTATCTTGGAACTAACATCCATCATAAGCTATAGTTATTATAACTATAGTGTTTAAAAAGGGTTAAGAAAGCTTCAAAATGTTCTTAAGGCTTAAAAACGTTGTAGAGAAGATGGCTTTTGGTCATGGCAAGAAAAAGGTTTTGTTTTTATGCATTTGTTATCAAAGTCATTTTGTATAATTGTGAAGTGAATGGATTCGGAGGAAAATTAGGTAAAATTTCCTAAGCATTTTATAATACACAATTTCAGAATTAAAAGAAATGTACCTTTCTTTATTTTTTTTTATACCGTACATCTCCACCTTCGGAGATCAAGGCTATGATAAAGTATTGGTTTTTTAATACATGTTATCTAACATGATGAAAGAGAGGCTTCCTATAGAAACTTCAAACTTAGTAAAAGTCACTCAAGACAAGATGTCACTTCTTAGCTCGGTTATTCGGTTATTAAGGGATATTAGAATAGCATATCCTTTTAAATATCAACAACATCGACAATATTGTCATGACTAAATCTAAAGACCAACATAGATCCATCTTAAGCCCGTATTTATTAAGCACCGAGAGGGATCCAATTTCCTGAGGTGTATTTCTTTTTTTAAATTTAACTCAAGAAATTTGATCTCTCTTGATGGATAGATCTTGTTTAAGTTATAAGTTTTTATTTTATAAATGAACATCTATTTTTTAATTACTTTTCATAATATTTTATTTTATGAACCAAAGTGGATTTTTTTAAATACTTTCCATAATTTTTTTTATGAGTGGACATGAATTTTTTTAATTATTTTGTTATTAACAAACATTACATCACAAAAGTTACAACATCTCCCCCATACTTGCTGTACTTTACTTTACGTTACTTCTTTTTACTTTACTTTACTTTACTTGCTTCTTTTTACTTTACTTCTTTTTACTTTACTTTACTTTACTTACTTCTTTTTACTTATTTTTACGCGCAATCACCTTTTAGGTTTTATTAGATGTAACGCTACATTTTTACCTTTCATTAGATGTAACTGTACAGTTAGAAGATCTCCCCCATACTGGGCTGTAGAGCACCTATTTCACTCTGTGCAAAAAACTATGTTGTTACTATTATATTGTAAATAAAAAAAATGGTTCACTAAAATTAAGCCATTAACCCAAATCAAAATTATCTATATATTATTCGTAGTTTTAAAATAAAATAAATATTGGAAAAAATAAAACAAACTTCGATAAGCTTCATAAAGAGAATGAGAGATAGACAAAACCTAACAATTCGAACAAGTTAGAACATGAAAAATTATTTCTCTTGGAGGCATGGTTTATTTTCTAACAAGTTAGAAGATGAGAAACAATTATTTCCTTTGAATCGGTTCCTAGTGTTCCTAAACTTTGCAATAACATTCTCGTACAACCTTATCATAGAAACTCTAAACTTGGAAGGAAATTTTATGTCTTCTCATAAATTCCAAAGTTTAGTTCTGGACACTATGTCAAAAAAAATTCTAATTTTAATAAAGCAATAAAGGAGATTGGTTTTATTTTGTGACACTCCTCCACAGTGATCCTAATGAAACAAGGTTGTCCACAATTGAATGTTATCTCCTCAATTAGTCCTAGCCTTTAGCTCTTTTTCAATGGCGTTCTATCTATATGTTGATCTTCTTTTCTAGAATAATTCCTTATAAATTGAATTATATATATATGCTTTGGAATGGGAATGAAGTTGTCGATACTGACAAAACCAAAATTACATTGATAAAATCTAATAATGTCAATTATGCTTTATTCAATGATAATAGAAACTTTGAGGAAGTGACTTCCTATAAATATCTTGGGATTGATATCCATCTCAAGCTTAAATGGAACTACATCATCGAGAAAAGGATCAATGGAGTGTGGAGGGATTATTTTGGTATTGAAAACAATTGTAAGTTGGAAAACCTTTTGATGTGGGATACAAAGAAATTCCTCTTTGAAACTCTCCACTCCCGTTCTCATGTATGGGTGTGAAGTTTGGGGTTGCAGCCTCTCTAGAGTTTCATGGAGAAGGATTGAGTAGATACATAAGTGTCTTATAACTTACAACCTTAAAATTAAAAGCAATACGCCATATCCTATTCTCCTGTTGAAGTCTGTCTTTCCGCCATTGAAATCATAGCTATGACTAGGTACCTAATGTACAAGAAAAAATTAAATAACTTGAAAGATTAGAGGCTTCTGAAAATCACTTTAAATTCCATTAAAGACCACCTAAGGCTTAGGCAAGGTTGCGATAAATATGCCATGTCTTGGTTAAAGATGTGGGGAATTGGCGAAAATGTCACTTTGAAAAGTGTTTTATAACTTAAAATCTTAAAATTAAAAGCAATACGCCATAACCTATTCTCTGGATTGAAGTGTGTCTTTCCCCCATTGAAATCATAACTATGACTAGGTACCTAAATTACAAGAAAAAATAAATAACTTGAAATACCAGAGGCTTCTGAAAATTGCTTTAAATTCAGTAAAAACGACCTAAGGCTCAATCAAGGTTGGGATAAAGATGCCATGTATTAGATAAAGATGTGGGGGATTGACAAAAATGTCACTTTGTAAAATATAAATGATATTAAAAACTTTATTGCTTCAAAGTTCAAAGAGAAGATGTGGTGTGATGAAAATTTAGAGGATAAAATAAAATTAAGATATTACAAGGAGGTCATTAACCTTAATCGTTAAGAACAAAATTATATTTCTATTTTAGCTAGCATAAAGAAGAATATCCATGTAGCTAAAATAAGAATGAACTCTCATGAGCTACATATTGAAACAAGGCATTGGACATTTCCTAAAACTCTGTGGTGAGATGAACCTGCAATAATTAATTAATGCAAATACATGAGATATCAGAAATAACAGAACTCAGAATCACTTTTATATTGATCACGGGCCACTTCAAGGGGGAAACCTCCTTTGAGCAAGCTCAATACAATTAACTTCACGGTGCCTTCAATGACCTCAACACACACTTATATACTAAGTCTATGCCCAATACTATGGGTCAAAACCATGGGACATATAATACTACGAGACGACTTACAAAGCATATGCATCCAATACTATGGGTCAATACTATGGGCTAATATAAACTATGGATCAACAAATACTATGGGATGACTTACAAAGCATATGCGTCCAACAACAATATACTAACATAGTAAAGAGAAGGGTTGAAACAGGTTCCTAACATCCCCTCTCCCTTAGAAAAAGCTTTGTCCTCAAAGCTTTGGTAGGAGAAATTGCTGCAGAATCTAAAGGAGTGGTTCCTCGGTAGCATCCTCGGGTTGCATTTCGGGCCACTAACGCCTTTGGAGTGTCAGGGAGGATTGCTTGGAAGGATGTACACGAAGAAGAACCCTATCAGCTGTGTGGAAAATGCGCTCAGAACGGTGCTGATCGGCTTGTTGTTTCAAGCGAATTCTGGCCATGTGAAGATTGTCCTGCAGAATGAGAAGAATCTGATCGCGGTTGCAAAGAACCGAGTCAATTTCCTGAACTGGGGAGCTATGAAGGATGTATGGAAGAAGAACTGGTGGTGTCTTTCCATAGACTACTTCATATAGTGTCCTTTGAGATGTGGTATTGTACCACTAGAGCGCTGCTAGGAAATCCATAGAAATAGTTGGCCAAATCTATGTAGGGATGGGAAAAGGTTTTAGCAATCCCGAAAGGAGTGTTGTTTCACCCTTGTTGACCTGGAAAGTATCACAATCAGCCACCATCTGTTGAATTGTCATTTTCAATCCCTGCCAAAAGAAGTTACACTGTTCTCGATCATACATTTTGAAGAACCCAGAGTGCTCTACTGATGAAGAAGCATGGAGTTCATAGAAGAGATAGCCATGTTGAACATATTGCAACCAATTTGGAAAAAGCAGAGAAAGAGCTGTAAGAGAAACTGGGTCATCAATTGTGCGAGAAGGAGCATCTGCCACCATAATGTCCTTACCCTTCTTGTAAGTGATTGCATAGGGATAACCCATGAGTTGGATAACCCATTTCAGGTGTGTTGGGTAGGAGACCCAGTGTTCCACAAAATTTTCCAGACTCTGGAGATCAGTCTTGATGCAGAAAATAATTCCCTAATAGGTATGGCTGCCAGTTCTGTACTGCATGCAAAATAGCCATCAGTTCCTGCTGAGAGGTAGATGTGACTAAATTCTTACCGAAAAGGTCTCTTGAAGCAGGAAAGCTCATTGGTTCAACAAAGACACCTGCATATCTATCCAAGGAAGTAGTGGAGACCGTTGATGGGTGCATTTGAATGGAATGGAGCTGAGCGATGACACCACGTGAATTCTTCTTAACGATTTTTTCCAGGCGATGTGAACTAATGATGCGGAGAGACCCTGGTTGTAAGCCCATTAATTTGTGTTGTGCCCCATTGACTGAATACTGCATCCAAAGTTCCGCAAAATCCCATAAGATGGGGCCAAGTGTGCGTAACCATTGAACACCCAAAACCACATCACATCCACCTAAGGACAAGGAAAACATGTCAAACTGCAAGTTATAATCTTCCATAGAGATATGCACATTGTGACACTTCCCCTTATAAGGTAAAGTGTCCCCATGGGAAACCATGAATTCAAAGTTGGAGCAAGGATGGACAAAACAATCAGCCTGTTTGGCAATCCGAGGGTCAATGAAGTTATGAGTGCTACTAGAATCAATGAGTATGGTAAGAGGGAGCTTCTTGAAGTATCCCCTGACTCGCATTGTTTGTGGGGTGGTGACGCCAGTTACAGCATGGAGAGAGATCTCGGGTGGGTCATCCTGAGATGGGGTGTCAACAGGTGGGTGTTGAATGTCGACCTGATCATCTACTATATCTGGAGCTTCTTCATCAAGTTCTAAGGCAGGTGGAGAATCCACATCCAAGAGATAGAGCTTTTTTTGAACACATCTATGTCCCCGAGTGAATTTCTCATCACAATTATAACAAATCCCTTTTTCTCGGTGTGCCTACATCTCTGTTTCAGATAAATGCTTGATAAGAGTTGGTTGAGGAGCAGGCGTGATGGGAGGTCGTTGGGAACCCATATTTCTGAAGGGAACAAAGGTGGGTTTGGAGTGTTGTTGAGCTGCGATCTTGTCCTCTTCCAACTTATCCAACCCTAGGACTTCTATCCTTATGTTGGGACAGAACATTTTGACCTCTGAGCGGATTTCATCCTTGAGACCACTGATAAAACAACTCCTGTAGAATTCATCAAACAATCCTTCTGTGTGATTGGCCAGTTTCTCAAATTTTGTCTGATACTCTCTCACTGTACCAATTTGGTGAAGTTTAGTTGGTGCTCTTGTGAAGTCATCAAAAGCACTAGGACCAAATCGGGGCAAAAGGAGTTGGAAAAAATTTGTCCAGTATGGTTCGGGATGAGCTTTGATGTACCAACGGTACCATTGAAGGGCTTCTTGTTCCAAATGAAAGGATGCAAGTGGAACTTTCTGGACATCAAAAGTATTATGTAGACTGAAATATTGTTTTGCTCGGTATATCCATCCAATCGGATCAGTACCATTGAAGCGAGGAAAATCAAGCTTCGACCCACGAAAATTGCTAGAAGAAGAGAACCCGGTGGCTACAAAAGATTCTGGCTGTCAGTTATTGTTCATGGCTGAATGCTGAAGATGGAGGCTAAGAAATTTTTCATCTAGATCTTGGAGTTTGGTTTCGATGGTTGCAAGTGCTTCCTCCATGGTTTTTGCTCCTGCGCGGGTGACAACCACAACCAAGAGGTTTTTTTATTATTTGTTCTTTGGAAATGGATAGAAAAACACAAACAAAAGCTTATTTAGTAAAGGAAGATTTGGATTTGGGAAAAACTCGAATGGGTAATTGGGGTTTGACTAGGTTTTGGACACTTTCTGATGGACAGGGAAGCTAAAACTAGGGATTTCAGAAGTGGGGTGAAAGAATGAGAAAATTTGGTAGAGAGGGACAAAGAAGCAGAATTAGGAAAGGAACGCAGTGGCAAAAGTTGAAGGCGTTTGGGTGAAAATTGAAGGAGTTATGGCAAACCCTAAAAATAGACAAATGTGGGATTTCTGGTCTTGGGAAGTGGAATTTGGGATAGGGTCTTTAGGAATGAAATATGCAGAATGGGATTGTAGGGATGTCAGTGAAGTTTCAGGGAAAACAGAGTTGAAACAAGGGAGATATAGCTGAAAAATAGAATTTAAAAACAGAATGGATCGGCAACAGTGGCGCGGAATGGATCCGCACAAATGGATCTGCAACAAATGGATCTGCAACTGTGCGGAAGAGATCGAAAACGGTTGGATCTGAAACGATGACTGGATCTGGAACGACTTTCAGAATAAATCTGAAATGGCTGGATCTGGAGCGAAAGTGATTGGCAATAGTTCAGCTGAAAATAGATATGGACCCAAGATATGTGCGACTTCCTATTGGTTCAGGGGATTCACTCAGCCACCAATGTTGTCTGACGGCTTGCGTATTGGGGCAGTACCCCTCACTCCATGGCTCAGGTAAAACTGATAACTGCTTTTCCACAAACGAAAGCTCTTGGTTTACCTCACGGGTGGGAACTAGTCAATTAGGTAGGGGTCGTTGCCCTTTTCGCTGGCAGTTCCTCTCATTGGGCCAACTACTTTGGGGTTCCTGTGGTACTCCTCACAATGAGTTTTAGGGATAATGCCCAAGTACTTCCCACAGTTAAGCGGATAGGGGTTATCCCCAGATCCGAACTTGCAACAGCGCGAAAAAAATTTTGGTAGAAATTCCACCCAACAAGTCCAAGAAAGTGCTCTGATACCAGATGAGATGAACCTACAATAATTAATTAATGCAAATACATGAGATATCAGAAATAACAGAACTCAGAATCACTTTTATAATGATCACAGGCCACTTCGACGGGGCAACCTCCTTTGAGCAAGCTCAATACAATTAACTTCATGGTGCCTTCAATGACCTCAACACGCACTTATATACTAAGTCTATGCCCAATACTATGGGTCAAAACCATGGGACATATAATACTACGGGATGACTTACAAAGCATATGCGTCCAATACTATGGGACAATACTATGGGCTAATATAAACAATGGATCAACAAATACTATGGGACGACTTACAAAGCATATGTGTCCAACAACAATATACTAACATAGTAAAGAGAAGGGTTGACACAGGTTCCTAACATGTGGGTTTAAAGGATCTATCTTCTTTGTGAGACTATGAGTGTTGAGGATGAAAAGCATTTCCTCTTAAATTTCCCTACGTACACCGATATAAGATCTCAGTTTCAAAAATTTTGTTACAATGCGAACCTATCCAACCTTGTATCTCATCAAAATTATTGTAATTTAGGAACATTCATCTCCAAGCCTTATGAGCATAGAAATAAAACTCTAAAGAAAACCAAATACTTCCTTACTTTTCTTTCTTAAAGTTTGATAGACCACATTTAATCTAAGTGGACATTAACATTATATATAAGAATTCTCAAATATTTTTTCTCTAACACGGGTATGACTGTTAACACCAACAAGAGAAAAGTTATGATTATAAAATCTAAGAAAAAAACCTACGCAAATTTTATTTATGATAATAGTAAATTGGAGGAAGTGACTTCTTACAAGTATCTCAGAATTGATATTCATCACAAGCTCAATTGGAACCACATCATTGATAAAATGATTAATGGATGATGGAAAACATATTTCAGTCTTGAAAATAATTGTAAATTAGCCAACCTGGTCATGTGGGATAAAAAGAAGTTCCTATTTGAAACTCTTGTCATCCCCGTTATCTTATACGGTTGTGAATTATGGGGGTGCAGCATTTCTAGAGAATCTTGGAGAAAGATTAAGCAAATCCACAAGCGGTTTATAACTTATAACCTCAAAATTAAAAGCAACACACCTTATCCTATTCTTCTCTTAGAAGTGGGTCTTTCCTCCATCGAGAGCATGGCTATGACTAGGTATCTGATGTACAAGCACAAGATAAATAACATGTAAAATGGGAGACTTCCTAAAATTTCTTTAAATCCAAGTCAAAACCAATTATGCCTCAAGCGGAGTTGGTGTAAAGATATGATGGCTTGGTTAGACCATTGGGGCATTGATGAAAATGACACTTTGTAGAATATCGATAATGTCAAAAATATTATTTCTTCTAAGTTTAAAAAGACAATGTTGTGCGAGAAAAATTTAGCGATTAAGAGAAAACTAAGATACTATAAGGAGGTCATTAACCCTAATTTGGAAGATCAAAATTATCTCTTGGTAGTAGTTCTAGTTCAAAAAAGAAAATGAATATAGCCAAGATTAGAACGAACTCTCATGAGCTCCATAGGGAAACAGGGCATTGGTCTATTCCCAAAACTCCATGGAAGGATAGGGTTTGCCATCTTTGTGAGTCTATGAGTGTTGAGGATGAAAATCACTTTTTCTTAGAGTGTCCTCCTTACACCCACATTAGATATGAGTTTCATAGCATTTGCTATGATACAAATCTTTCTAACCTCCTGACTTGCCAAAACTATAGTGATCTTGGAAAGATTCTTTCTAAGTTTTTTGAGCATAGGAACAAAAGTTTAAAGCAAACCAAGTAATAACCTTCTTACGGTCCGATAGAATGTTAATCATCATCATATAAACAACTCAACTATTTTTTTTAATTCTATAAACAAATACAAACTAATAATTTTCATCATAATCATAAAAATTAATAATAATAATAAAAAATTTAATTTATTAATTATATATTTTTAAAAAATCCAATAAATCACAAATACATAAATGAAATTTCTATAAATAATTATTTGTATTTAAAGGTACTTCTAAAATTTTTCAATGTTTTAATTTTTAAAATTTTCTAATAATTTGGTATGTATCTTCCCTTTCTAACTATTTTTTTATTTAAATAAAAAATTATAAATATCATTAAACTTAATAATATATTATTATTTCTGAGAAGATAACAAATCTTTTACAAAATGAATTTATAAAATCTTTAATCATAACATCAGAGTACGCTTTAACATTTTAGAATATATATATTATATATATAAAAGATTTTATTATTATTTATGAGAAGATAACAAATCTTTTACAAAATGAATTTATAAAATCTTTAATCATAACATCAAAGTACGCTTTAACATTTTAGAATATATATATTATATATATAAAAGATTTCCTCCACGAAATTATGGAAACTTACCATTTATTTATCCAAGCAATACATTAAATTTTATAATATAATAATCTAATTGGTTTAAAATTAATTAGTTTTAAAATAATTTAATTGATCAAAACGTGATTTACTTATTATTAATCTAAGTTACATTAGATGAATTTCTTAATTATTTCAAATTAATAAAATTGTAAGCATCTTATTTAAATGTACATTATAATATTTTAGATAGATTTATTTCTTATTTATATTTAATATTTTTTAATTAAAAATGCTTTCTAAAACCTTTTTAACCAAAATTATAATAATTATTATTAAAGTTCTTCTTTCATATATTTAAATAAAATATTTAAATATTTTCCTTTGTTAAATGTTTCTTGTTTATCATATTATAAATGTTTATAATTTTAATTATTGTACAATAACAGGATATGATCGTTTTCCCATATGATCAAATCTCTTAGATAAGCCTCCTTAGTGGGATACTTCCCTAAAAAGTTTGTTACATCGCGTAGTATAGAAGCACTTCATGTTATTCCAAGGATTCCTTGTATCTAGCCAGCACTTTATTTAATTTTGTCACATTTTCTCTATAGTATTGATTGGATAGTCTTACTTACTTGAGTAAACGATGATCAATTGATGGATGTTGTTGCATTAGAGGTTATGCATATAACGAGCTTGAAATAATGGGGGAGGGGATATATTTCCCTTCAAATTTAGGGTTTCTCTCACCTTTTTGAAGGAAATTGTTTTTAATAATGGGAGAGGGGATAGATTTCTCTACAAATTTAGGGTTTCTTTTATCTTTTTTAAGGAAAATGTTTTTGAATGTTTCTTTAAATCTTTTTCCAAAATGTTCATTCTTCTTATCTCTATTTTGAATGTTGAGTCTTGGTTAATGTGAGGGAGGACATTCTTTAAATGGATGGATAATTGTGTATTTCTTTGAGAAATCTTCTTTTGATATAATCTTTAAGCCCATAAACCAATTTTATATAATATTGATTTTGGTTTCAATTTTGGGTAGCAGGGGAAAAGCTTAGTTTGTCCTTCTAATCTTGTCGATTGGTTTAAATCCTTCATCTTTCTATGGGGAACAAATGATTTTCTTTGGAATTTTTTTTAAGTATGCATATTCATGGGAACCATTGCATCTGAAGGGTAGTGATCCATAATCCAATGGTTCGACATGCATCTAATTACCAACTTGGAGTTCAATTGCATCCATGAGTCCTTTTTTTGAAGTTGACATCCAGACATTGGTAAGAACATGTGAACAAGCCCTTGTTTTTATCAATCGTTTCTACTAAATGACCAATCTTGTTCCTTATGACCTTAAGGGTTGTTTGTCCCAAAAAATTGAGAGGGATATGCTATCTAGTCTTACCCATAGAAAGACTAATGATGTGGTCTACACTTCTAGCCTAAAACACAAGGACCACCAATTGAGGTACACTCCCTCTCATGTTATGAAACATGCTCCACTCTAAAATATTGTGTCTTGCTACTCTTCTTTACAAGTTGAAAATAGAATTAAAAAAAAAATTATAGTATTACCATTGAATATGTTCTTTTAGGGTAGGGTACCCGGCAAGATTGTATCCATGTCTCCATTGATTTTATTGTTGGCTAAATTTCCAGTAACATTTTGATCAAAACATGGTCTTCATACAATATGGATTTACCCTTTGACTTTAAGGACGAAAGGTTTAGTTTAGGAATGTCTTTCAATTTTTGGACAAACTTGGAAGAGTCATTGAGCACTATGGGAAATTTTAAGGTTTATGCTATTAGTTTACTAAAGGAAACAACTTTCATTATATGTTTATCTCTAAATCTTGAGATATGAATTCCTTCTACACCCTGAGGTTGTGGTTGGTTTGAAGTTGAGGGTAGGTTTTCCTTAACACTAAGTGCTACTATAGTACCTCATATTTTACCCTTGAATGTAAATGTGTGTGTACTGATCAAATTGATAGAAATTGGACATAAATGGTCTAGGATGAACAAATACATTGCAATTGTGTATATTAATATTAAAAAAAAAAATATTGATGGTTGTAAATGAAGAAGAATGAAGAAGAGATGGGAGGGTTATGTTTCCACAAGCGGATGAAGTGAAAATGGGGCTAAGGGGAGACGACCTATTGACTTATTAACCTAAGCTTTAAGACTTTGCCTACAAACCTTAGCTAGTGATATATCCCAATGTCCCTAAACCCATGGTTATTAATGTTCAACAGTTCACCTTTATGTATGATTATCCTAATCTTGGAGATTAAGGGGAAAGTGTTGGCTTCTCATGAGGACCAAATGGAGAGTTATAATCACGCAAACATAATTCTTAGAGTTTGAACAATCAGTGATTCATTCATGAGGCTTTCTTGTATGAACTATGGATAAAGGGAGGAAATGACAACCATTTTCTCGGGAACTAAGAATTGAACTTTTAGGTGTGCTTGTGTCTATGCCAATGAAATGGATACTAATGATTATGGTACTATTGTGGGATCAAATTTGGCATACAATTGAGAATCATTGGATTTCGAGCAGTGAGATTCCCTGATCAACCTCTGCTAGGGCACTATAAGGGAATTAAGATAAGCTAAGGGACTACTTGCATAGAAGCGGATATTATTCTTGGTGTTGTGAAGATGGAGGGGGAAGATGTGCTAGTTGATTTGGATATTTGTAGAGGGGATTTCAAGCACTAGAGAGATTTATGGGTTATGGGTTGAGCACGCTAACTTAGAGCCAAACCTTAGGAACTTCACCATTATCGAATGGTAGCCTCAACTTGGGAGTGGCCTTTATCATTGAGAGAATAAATTTGAGAGAGAGCTTTCAAGACTAGAAGGAACATCTCATTTGTAGCTAGTTAAAAGATTATCCGTAAAAGATATAAGTATTATAAATATTTGATGTAGTTTCATGTTCTATATGTTTATACTTGACATTTACTTACTTCTTAGTTGTTCATTTTTAAATGTATGAATTTAAGGTACATAATTATGAACAAATTCACTATAAGACCACTAAAAGTATATGAAGTATATCCAAACTAAATGTATTAGTTAAAGACATTCCATGTAAATTCCATGTTATTATTTCAATAAAATGCATTCTTTAATCTAATATGCTCACTTTGATCTCATCTAAGTAATTTGTTTAAAAAATATAAAATATAAAATTGATTATATCATTATCTAAAAAATATTTAAAATCATTTTATATATAAAAATAGATTGAATTATGTTTATAACTAATATCATTTTATTAAAGTATCACTAAATTATATCAAGTTTCCCTCGAATAAATTAAAAAAAAAGTCAAATTCATTGTTGACCTCAAATACATGTAATTTTAGTATATTGCAATTAAAATTCATCATATTCCTAGTGATAAATATTTTATGTATTGGAGAATGTGAATGAAATTTTATTGTTTATAACAAGATAATATATAATATTACGATTTTAGATTACTACCTCATAGCTTATTATGAAGAGGTTATGATATTCCTATAACTTAGTATATTATATTACAATATAAACATAATTTTCTAGATTATTACTTTTGAGTGATGCAATGTAGGATATTTTATAGATCATTACTTTTCAATGATGCAATGATTCTATTTTTAAATATTGTAATGTTATATGATATTAACCTTTTAAATTTTCACTTTCTAAATGTCACAATGTAACATTATATTATTGAGTGTTAAATTTTATTAACATTGCAATGCATCATGATGTTTAAGGACACTATAATTCAATATAGTCATACAGATGAATATTTTAATGCAAAATAATTTTTAAGCAATATAATATATTTATATAAATTATTAATAAACATTATGATACAATATAATCATTGAGAAACATAGTAATTAAAGTATAATTTGATCAATA
The DNA here is from genome assembly GCA_027924585.1 of Larix kaempferi. NCBI lineage: Eukaryota > Viridiplantae > Streptophyta > Pinopsida > Pinales > Pinaceae > Larix > Larix kaempferi. The sequence continues at coordinate 41,861,902 of BSBM01000017.1, forward strand.
TGATTACCATAATGCGTCATAACATCTAAGAACATTATAATGAAACATAATCCTTGAGAAGCAATGCAATTTAACATAAATTAATGTAGATGAATGTCACATTGCAACATAACCATAAAGGAACATTCAAATTTAGCATAATCGTTGAACAATTGTAGTGTGACATAATCATTTATGAACGTCATAATCTGACAAAACCATTGAGGAATGTAACAATTTGACATAGTTCAACCACGATAAACATTGGAATGTGACATTACCAAAGTCAATTGTGGTAAACCAAATTCAACAATGGGCTACCATAGTCAACATGGTTGAATGTGAATCACCTTATTCAACCAAAGTCAACCATAGTGAACCATGTCTAAGTAAATCCAACCATGGTTACCATAAACATCACAATATGTTAAAGCATCACAACACATCACAACTAATGAGGAACATTGCAATCTACTATAACCTTTAATGATCACAATGCAACATTATGAAGTTTGCAAAGGACATAACCTTTAATGGACACTAAAATTTGACATAATTCCACTAAGATGAATGTCACAATGTGACATAATAATAAGGAACATCACAAATCTAACATAACCCTTAATGAAGATTGCAATGAGATATAAGCATTGATGAGTGTCATAATTCCAGATAAGTCAATAAAGATGAATATCAAAATACATCATATGACCATTAAGAAACATCACAATGATGCATAGCCCTTTAATAGCATTCCAAGGTGACATAGCCCTTCATGAATGTTGCAATGTGACATAACCATTAAGGAAAATAAAAATTCGACATACATCAACAAGGATGAATGTCACAATGCGACAAAACCATTAGGAAACATCACCATTTAACATAACCCTTGAGGAATGTAAATTATGATAGAACCCTTGTTGTGCATCATAATGTAATTGAACCATTGTCGAAAATAGAAATTTGACATAGTCTAACATGGTCAAACATAGTTATCCATAGATAGCCATAATCAAACATGGTTAATCATATTCAAATGTTGTCAACGACAGTAAACCAAGTTAAACTATTATCCACCATGTCAAGCATGATTAACCATGGTCAAACATGTTGAATGATATTCAAATATGGTCAAACATTGTCAACCATAGCCAACCATGCTCAACTAAATGATAACTATAGTTAACCATTTTCAACCACGATCAATGATTGTCAAACATAGCCAACCATGGTTTAATGGAATCAACTATTGTCAACCAAATCAACCATAATTAAGAATAGCCAACCAAATTCAAACATATTCAAGTAAAGTTGACCAAAATCAAACATGATCACCCATGGTAAATATTAGTCAATCATAGTCAACCATGATTAACCAAAGTCAAACATAGTCAACCACAATCACAGGTAATCAACCATCTCCAACCATGCCAAATCAAATTCAACCACGATCAAACATAATCATACATGGTCATGAGGTTGTGGATATCATTCCTTCATATTTTTTCTTAAGTCTCCATCACACTTCTTCCAACTTTCTTGGTGATGAGCTTGTCAATATCATTTCACTTTTTATGGTTTTCCTTAAGTCTCCACTCCTATACCATAAATCTACATTTTAAGGAAAATATCATGCTTTATCCTTTGTACTTTATTTTTTATTATTCTTAATTGTGATATAATATCATAATATTTGGTGTTTACATCTATACTTTGGAGCGTATTTTTTGTTGACATTCTTAAATCTTCTCTATATTTTACTTTTGATGTTGCAATGTGATGTTATCAATTAGATTGTTGTATCCTTCTTCAATTTTTGATTATAGTTTTAACATTACTTCATTTGTATATTGGGTTTATTCTATGTTTTTGCAAATTCCATCTTTAATTAATTTGTTAATTCAACAATAATGTACATTTTTTTCTTGATTTTGATAAAATTTAATTTGTTCCTTCATTCTTTTAGCCTTGTTAAGTAGTGTTTTATTATGGTTTCATAATCTGGGTATTTCTTCATCCTTTTTGCATTTGTTCATCCTTCCTTGATTTAAGTTTCTAACCACCTTTATTGGTGCTTCAATAAGGGATTACAACTTCGCAAACCCATCACCCTTCTTTATAAGACATTCATTCACTTTTTTTAATTGCTTTTTTCATATCTTTTGATTCATTTTCTTTATCCTTTTATTGAAAATATTTTATGCAGTCTTTTTCGTCATTATCAAGATTCCAAATCCATTGAGAACCTTCAAAACCTTAGTGGTTTGATATATTAATATATGTTTTCCAAATATTCCTTTATGAAACCTAACCAACTAACTTTGAGGTCAATTACATATCTACCTCCTCTCAGCTTAGAAATCTACATCTATTTATTGTCTTAACATTTGGGGTCTAGTCAAAATCCTTAACTTGAACTCCACTAATTTCAAAATTAAATTTCACAAATATTTTTATGAAGGAAAATTATCTAAATATTTTGACAAATACATTATCTTTCTTGTTCTTTCCAATGTCATTTTAATTACCTCAAGCAAACCTTCAAGTCAAAATTAATGTTTGTTAGGACTACTATTGTCAGGAAATAAAAATCAAAATGAATATGGAAATAAAACATAGAAAAATATAATACAAGAGAGACAATGATATGGGCTATGTCCATAGAGAAACAGCTAGTCTTTTTATTTTCTCTAACAAAATGAAGAGATAAAACCTACAACACATCCACTAGGACCTCCTCATCATTCTCTCATGGTATAGAGTTGTAATACAATTTACTCATAAAAAAAACTAAGACCTAAATACGATTAAAATAAAACCTAGACCTAAATACAATTAAAATAAAACCTAGAGGGAGATAAGCAAGCTCCACATCCAATGCCAATTTTAAATTAACATGCCTTATTAATCTCTTATTTGAGCTTCACCTAAAATTCTAACATGTAATACCTTGTATGATTTATTCAAATTCCATGAATCTCATCGAATCTAATTCTGAAGAGACTTGTGAGACTTATGGCCAAGCTACCAAAACTTATATTTTTTGCATTCTTTAAGTGAGTAAACTTATATAGGTTGCCATGATGCCATGTTTTCAAGTTTACCTATGAAGTTTTCTGATATAGATCTCGAGGTACGATCAATGCCGAGCTCTTAGGGGTGTGTGACTCTTAATTCAAATAGTTAACTATATCATAATTGTTTAAAATCATTGTATGAGTGAAACGAGGTGCTCTACAGTCCAGTATGGGGGAGATGTTATAAGGTGTGTCCATGTAACGTTACACAGTAGTATGAGGGAAATGTAAACACGGGTAAAAAAAAGAGTAAAAGGTAATAAATTATATTATGTCGGCCATTAATAAATTCATGTCGGCTCATAAAATAAAAAATTATGGAAAGTATTTAAAAAAAATCCATGTTGGCTCATAAAATAAAATATTATGAAGAGTAATTAAAAAATCGATGTTTGTTTATAAAATAAAAACTTAAATAGGGTTGGTAGGCATGGGGGGAGTAATCCTTGACTCCTTGGGGAACAAGCAGAAAGACTTCGCTTGGGGCATCGGGAAAAAGACCAACAATGCAACAAAATGATTAGGACTCATCAAAGGTCTGGAGATTGCCTCCGGCTTGGGAATCAAGAAACTCATGGTTCTTGGTGACTCTCTAATCATAATAAGAGAAGCGAGGCATATCATAGCAAAACGAAAAGATCCCTCCTCCAAAATGCAGCTCCTTCTTCAATGCATCTTCAATGATTTCCATGAAGTAACCTTTCTTCATATTCTTCGAGAATTAAATGAAAAGGATGATAAGATGGAAAATATGGGTGTCGAGCTTGATTATGGCCTTATAAGGCTCAATGAAGACAATCCGAAGGACAATTGGGTCCCTTAGTTTTTGAACCGGCTCTTGTCTAAATGTTTGATCAAATCTTTTTAATGGTGGATCCGCTCTTGATCAGTCTCATTATTAAAATTTTCTTGGAAATAGTCTTTGGGATTTCGATGGTCTTTCCCCTCCTTGACAGCTCTCTCCGCATGCTTGGAGTTAATGCAATTTAGAGCTCTGCTAACTGGATGGCAGGTGAACTCACCGGTGGTAGTAAATACCCCCTCTGGGCTCCCCCCAGACCTCATTCCTTTGCACTCTGTCATTCCGACACTCTCGTAGGACAAAAATTGTCGTTAAAATTGTGGAACGGTGCTGGTGTTGGTGAGGATATGGCCCATCACGGAGCTGGAAATGATGGGGAGCATTACTATTCTGACGGTGGTCTTCATTAGGTGATTTCAAAACCCTTCTGTGGAAATTGCTGTAAACCTCACCACGGCCACAATGTGGGGTGTAACAAGGGCGTCCAGCATGAAGAAATGTGGGGGGATATTGAGGAAATTGAAGGCCACCCTGGTTATGGTCCTTGTTGTCGGCACGCAGGAGCTAGAAATGTAGTTGGTTAGGATAGAAGCCGCAACATTACCAAGTTCGAGGTGGAGTTTCTCGATCGACTGCAAAATCTGGAGCTGCAGATGAGGATGATCCATGGTGACAACATAGGGTTTAAGAACGTAATTTCCCAAATGTACAATTTTGCAACAACCTCTTAGATTGAGATAAAGGACCAGTATGCTAGAATGGCTGCAAAGATTGAATACCTGGAAGAGACCTTGGGTCTGGCCTACCCCCGTAAGGTTCAAAAGCCCAAAGTTACCGACAGTGAACTCATGGACATCAACCGGAAGATGGAGAAGCTAAAGAAATTCATGGCTACAGCTAGTAACTTTGTTGATCTCAGCACTGACAAGAACAAGGCTGCTGAAGCAGCAGACGTGGCCATGGGAGATGGACCTAAACAACTCTGAAGTCTCGGGTTGGCTATTATGTAGTTCCTACTATATTTATTATCTAATTTTATGATGTCTTTCCACTTTTCATAATCTAGGGTTTAAGTTATCTGAACGCTCCCGGATGGGCTTAATAGCCATTTTTGTATAATCAGACCTATTGTAATGTTTTGTCTTTGCATATTACTCCTAGGACAGTTTGTAAGAAGCTAAAGCTTCAGCAGGACAAAAAGGTATCATGATAAATTTCAGTTGGATCTTGATGAACTTGGATTAATGGTTGTTTTCCTTTTATGAGAACAATTAAATCTGTCTTTTTGATCTACTCCTCCTTTTTTATTAATATAAATAGTGCTCCTATCCTAAAAATAAAATAAAAACTTAAAACTTAAACCCAAATCTATCAATCAAAAGATGAACCCTTTATAATCTTTTATATAACATTTGATCAACATCCATATTGGGTAGAGATTTTCACTAACATATATCTTTGCTCGATATTTTCATATTCTTTGTTGTTTATGGTTTTAAGCTATGATCCTCCCTCAGAAAACATACATATTCATCATTCGGTATCACAGCTCCGTCCATACTCCCATCCTCCCACCGATAAGATCGTGGTCTTACAGCAGTCTACGTTGTTCCAGATATAGTTTGCCAAGAGTATTGCACTTCAGGTCTACTTCTTGCTAACCGTGACAACCATGCTGACCGTCCTCAGCCGAGCTGAACGCTTCTTTTAGTCACGTACACATCAGTCGTCGAAAACTCTCTACCAAACCTCATGCACTGAGCCGAAAGAGCACTCCGTATATGCCAGTCGTCGTTGAAACACTATATTTTGAAGCCATCCCTAGGGTTCTGGATTTGACTATAGGCCAAAAGGCAGTTAAACACTCACAGAGAACTGCAACAATATGGAGGGCACAATCCGTGGTTTGATGTGTTCCTCGGATCTTCCTCACCTACATACGTACAAGGCAGGAGGACCTCTCTTTCCGTTTACCAAACATCTTATTTGTGGATTGTCGATTGCCATAGATTCCCCCCCCCCCCCCGGCCACATATACAGTGATATTTTGGCACCACTAAGAAAAATACTGGGATCAATCATTCATTACAGTTGAGAACGGGAACAACCCTTCCATCAGATCTACGAGTGCGGCAACAATGTTCACCCAATGAGTCGGTGCCCTAGTTGGTCTGGACCATTCCGATTATTCTCAGTTTGTCGTTCCTGTCAACGACTGCACATTTTCAGTTATTATATTTGGAGAGTTGTTTTTATCCATCTCCATCCGTTTGGTTTTGACATCTAACATGACACTATTGCACATTTTCAGTTATTATATTTGGAGAGTTGTTTTTATCCATCTGCATCGTTCGGTTTTGACATCTAACATGACACTATTGATCACCTGGACGTCTCGCCAACATCCATATTTCCCTGGATGAGATGTTCAGTGGACCATGTCAGATCTATGGGGCATATGAGATGATGCCCTAGTTTTGGATCGAAGTTCCTCACCAGCTAGAATCTACAGATTTTTCCTTTCTGTGGTGCACGATCTCAGCCTGTCTTTCTAGCAAACGGAGCCTACAATCGCATCCTGCAAAAGCAACTCATTGGCATATGGCAGTCAAGTTTCAGAGACTAAAGTTTACAACAATAAATTGTATTATTATTGTGGTGCAAACTTCTTAAACAACAGAATCTTCACCTTTTGAACACAACCTCTGATCAAGTACAAATCATTTTTCCATCGATACACTGCCTCCATAACTAGCTTTGCACTTCAATATGTAAGTTCCTACTATTTTCGGTTGTCCCTTTATGCCTTTTGTTGATCATTTGCGTTACCGTAGCCCCACCGCCTAGTGGTATTAGCATAGAGTCTAGACAGCTCTCTATTGTAATTAACCCTAGACGATAACACTTTCAGCACTCACATCTCCTTTCATGCCTTTCTCTAGACTCTCGAGTTTCAGTTTCACAATCTTTCTAGACAACATCTTCCAGCCACCCACAATGGCACAATGTCATAGTTTGGTCCTTTTTCTGCTTCGCTCCATATATTTTTCTTAGCATTCCTTCCCACTGAAATAGTGTTGCCATTTCAAAATATTAGCACTTGGGATCTTGGTTAGACGACAACAACATCCATTGACGCGTTGATTCATCTTTACAGTCTTACACATGCCGCAATTCTCTTCTACAGCACCTCCTTGATGTTTTAGCTCCTCCTTGATGTTTTAGCTCCGTCTTTCGATGATAATTGCCTGTCATCATCTCTCCCATTAGCTCTCATACTATTAGCACTCCTCGTTAGTCAGTAGCATGGTCCAATACCATATACCAACATAAACAACCTCCTTCCTATATTAGCATCTCCAATATAGACATAAACTCATAGATGCTAATATAGACATATACTCAATAAACAATCTCTGTCAACCTCCTTCCTATATTAGCATCCCCACTATAGGCATATACTCATCGATGCTAATATAGACATATACTCATCAACATGGACACTCCTTATATAGCCGCTTTCACCTTCCCTAGTACCATTTCTAATTTGAGAGACCTTAATGGAATTCAACACATCTTATACTCACTTTCACCATTACTAATAACATAAATCTTAATGAACTATAATACATATTTTATGTCTTATTATTTTGTTATTGACACTCTTTTCAACTCTCTTATGTCTAATTTTTAATGTTTCAATTTTTGTTATCGACATTCCCTTCAATTTTCCTTAAATTTATTATAACATATATTTTATGTCTCATTTGTTGTTTTCAATATTTTCTTTAACTTTTCTTTTTTCAATGGAATTAGCTAGCTTTTAGATTTATTATAACATGTATTAGAGCTATTCTTTCAACTACACATAGTTCCAAAGCATTCATTATTCTTTCAACTTAAAACATAGTTCCAAAGCATTCATTATTTATAAAGAGGGGCATATTTGTACCCAACATATTCTTCAACTATGATTTCATACGTAAACTCAAATGAAGGGAGGCACTTTGAAAGTAAACTAGGAGGTAATGATGTAGACCTCGAGGTTGTACTCCATAATAGACCATCCATCTTTCTTTGAGATTTTCATACGTTTTGTTGTTTCTTTGTCTCTAAGTTTTGAGATTTTCATATATTTTGTTGTTTCTCATCCGCAAGTTATTATTGGGTTACCATTATTAAGTGACATGTAATCTATTTTGTATTAATTCCAATTCCTTAAGTAACACTAAATTTGGAGATCTTAATCTTGATATATATTCTTTTTCAATGAATTTTACTTTTAACATAATTTTGAGATTGAATAAACGCCTTAAATGCCTTTCTTTGTATCAAATGTACCAACAAATTCCCATGCTTAAGATGGTGAACTTTGGAATATATATTCCTTTGTATGTCTTACTTCCAACCTCCAATTCTCACGGATTCTTATATCCCAAAATCCCATGCTTAAGATAATGAACTTTGGATTAGATAATCGTGTGTATGTCTTACTTCCAACCTCCAAAGTGGAAGTAAGACATAGTCCTAAGAGATTATGGCATAATTGTTTTATGAGGAAATAAGAAGAAAACCATTGGACGGATCTAAGAATTTTAATTTTGATTAATGTATCATAGTTTGTGGTTTTACAAAATCATTGCTCAAAGTTTGTGGTTCTACAAAATATTTAAAAACTTGGTCATTAGAATAAGCATTATACTTAATAATAACTTAAAGGTAGAAAAGGTTGTGCACAATTGTTTTATGATGAAATAAAAAACCTAAAGACAAAAAAGGTTGTGTACAATTATTTTATGATGAAATAAGAAGGAAACCATTTTAAACGGATCCATGAATCTCAATCTTGATCATTCGAGGATGAATAATTGATCAAAATCATAATATATTTATTAAAAACATCTAAATTTGTGATTTCAAAAAGAACTTTTCAAAATATGAAAAGTAAATATACAATGCTGACTAGAAAGGTGTTGAAATTTAAATCAAAGAAATTTTAAGAAAAGAAAGAACTTGTTATAATAGTATCTATTGGATTTGGAGGTGAAGATATACGCATGTGAGATCCATATGATGGTTGGTTCTTGAACAATAAAATATGGAGCCTCATTCTAAATGAAACTTTAAAGGAATTTGTTCTCTAATTATAAAGAATAAAGTGGAATTGAATTCTTTTGAGTAGAGCAAAAAAGCTATTTAAATTTTTATAATGAAATTAAATTTTTTTGAATAGACAAAATGAATTATTTAGTTATTAAGAAAATATTTGGTTTTCGAATTATAAAAAATATAATAAAATTAAATTATTTTGAGTAATATAATATAATTTTCTTTTTCAAATTTACAAAACAAGTTACATTATTTGATGTCTTATATTTTAAGTTTATCTTGAAATTTCAATGAATAACAATGATAACGTAGATGTTTATAATGGAATAAAATTCTTTTGAGTAAACAAATGAAATTATTCATTAATGGGTTGGGGTGGTGTAAAGTACAATTTAGAGATAGAGATAGAATAAAAAACATATACTTGGTATCTTTTATATCAATGGATTAGGATAGTCTAAAATACAATTGGCATGTATCATGAGTTTTTTTTTAAATCTTAATGAATAACATGATGTGACTTTTGCATTTGAGCTTGCAAAAACTTTCTTGGAAAGCTCTAACTCTATTGGGTATGTGTTATATTAATGAAATGGCTATGGGCTTGGTTGTTATATTACATGCATAGAGAATTTTTATATAAAAATTTTAGATGTAAAAAAAATGATATATAAAATATCTAGATATAAAAAATAAAAATATTTTTTTATTTAATTTTTATATAGATTTCTTTTACAAATAAATTTATATAAAATTTATAGATATAGATAAGCCTATATATCCATTTTTAACAAAATTATATTTTTATGCTATAACATTAATATGGTAGATATATATCTAACTTATGATCTTCATATATAGTAAAATCTTGATTAATTGGAGATAATATAATTTATTAATTAAAGAAAAATAAACAATAATCTATTTAAATCTATTTGTTTTTGTTAATACAAATAAACACTAAATATTAAATATATTTAGTTTTGAATTACTAACAAAATTATAATGTTTTCATAAATTCAATTTGCATTTAATCTATTCTATTAAAATGACATAAAACATATATTTAAATATAGCTTTTTATTAAGATATATCTTATTATTATAAAAAATTAAATCATAAATAAAAATTATTTTCATACTTTTTATAAAAACATATAATAAACATATAAAATAAACTTCTAAAATTAGTAACTTTCCAATCAAGATATTGTTTCATTTTTTAAATTAATCTTTATACTAATAAAATTACTTATATTTATAACAAAAATCTATTGTAGAATATTTATACTTAACTTTTAACAACAACAACGTCTAAACAATCTTTTAAAATATCATTATCAAAATAATCATTACAATCTTTCATTAAATTGTAATTTTACATTACTTAAAATGTATTTAATGTGAACAACTTTTATAAAACTTCAATTACATTTAAATTATACAATCTTAAAAACTAGTATATACAAATTATGCTACAACTTTTTTTAAAATTTAATCCAATTTGAATAAAAAAATCCATAAATTTTTAAACTAATAAAACACTTTTAAACTAATATTTCTAAATTTTAATCCAATTTCAATGAAAAAATCAAACAGTAACACGTTTTAAACTATTTTAAACTAATAGTTCATATTATAATAACTGAATTAAAAATAGTAACACGTTTAAACCAATACTTCATATTATATATAATATAATTGAGTAGTAAGACAGATTATTCTATGTCAAATGCTTTAAAGCGCAATGGGAAGGAGTTTTGATTCTTTAATATGGTCAAACTATTCATTATCAGTCATTTCGGTGGTCAAATATATCAAATAATTGTATTTTCTATCAGTAACCCCAAAAACAAGGGATCGTGGTTTCCAGAATTTGAGGTTCAGTATAATTAATCCTGAAATGCTGCTCTCACATATGAGAGTATTCGACCGACATTAACTAATATTTTTGATAATCTAATAAAGTCTACGAAGGAAAACTTCCAGGTTGTGGATCATCGCCACGGATTTGAACTAGTGACATAAAAAGTTTGGCTAGCTACGTTACAAGCTATTTCAATGGAGAGAAGATTGTTCAGGTATTATCGCTCACTTTTCAATAAAAGTTTATTATATTTTTCTTACTATCAACGTAAAAAGCTTGTATACCAATCCAAATCGAACTACAAGAGTCTGTCAGTGATTCCTTAAAAGTTAGTAATTAGAGTCGCAGCCAGATAAATCAATGAGAAAGTCAATTAAGAGCCAGTGACATCTATCTCAAAAGTTAGAATACAATTTTGTCGACCTCTTTTACTGGAAGGCTAGGTATTCTATGGATATTTTAGAATATGACTATCTACTGTACATTCTTAACAAATGCATAGATCTAATTTAGCAGGAAAATATGAAAAAACCATACTCATGTTTTTTGGAATATAACTATTTAGTCACATTCTTAAAAAATACGAAGGATTTCTTATAAGATTCATGTTGAGATCGAAAGCTCTTGGTGTGGGATAAAATCATTATATATTTAAGAAATGTTTTCAGCAAAGACAGACAAAAAACCAAAAGAATCACCAGAAAATTAAAATGGATGTCTGACAGTATTCTTTTATGTTCACGTTTGTTTTTAAAAATACAACTTACTTAAACTGGGTTCTAAATTGAACGTTCCCTGGGGTGCAATAACTACAACTCTTCCTGATTCTCTACAAAGTATAGCAGCAGTACATACATCTTATCTTCAAGATCTCTTTATGTACAAACAAAACATATTTGTTTATTCAAAGCAATTTTCCAGTTAATGTAAAAACGTAAATGTGAAGCTCAAGATCTTCATCCTATATAAATATATTAGCGTAAACAAAATGTGTTTCATATGCAACAATAAAAAAATATGTCAAGCCTGAAAACACTAGAGAGAACACCACAAAATCTAGGATCTTTCTTCAAGGGGTGGAGAATAAAGGCTGTAATAGATTTTAGAGAGTTAGCTAGGCCACTGAACGTTAAAACCAGGAAACAATCATCACAAAATTTTGGATATTTCTTCTCAGGTGTGGAGGATAAGCTGAAGGAGGATAACAGAAGCAATAAATTTTAGAGGAAGCAATAATTTTCAGAGAGATATCAACGCTTGTAGACGTTAAAAACAGCCATTTGTATGAAACAATCATTGACTTATCATGATAGAGGCCCTAGAGTGCAAAAGTATTCTTCGATCTATGTGTTTAAAGATCTGAACTAATATGGATCGGCACACAATATAAATATATGTCTGTGAAGTATCAAGAAAAAATGGCAAAATTAGTAAAGGAAAATTGTATAACCTGGGATGATGGGTGTTCTTGACTACTTTCTGGCCATATTTTCTCCATTTGTAACCATCGTCCAACACATCTACATCGCTCATAGTCTGGAAACAGAACCTCGGCTCCCTCAGCTTTCTTCTGACTTTCACCTTCTTCATCTTCACATCACAACTAGACGACGCTCCCCACCTATAATTTATTCAAACCCCAGAAAGTCACCAAAATAGGTTTAACAGTGCTGGCTAGTTCACAAGTATTATTGCCAAATAAATGCCTGGAAGCAAGACTTACCACAGATTACTCAAATTTTTTAAGCCCTCAGATCTTTTTGCGTTCTCCTGAACGCCTGAATCGAAGCTTTGATCATCGGTTGATCTCAAGAGACTTATCTCTGGCAGATTGTTTCTGTAATCGATATGAGAAATTGTATCCGTGCAGCTAAAGCTAACCTGATCAGCAGCATGGCCGAGAGGTGACGAGATCAAACCACGTTGAGAGTCGTTATATTCTGTCGAGTTAATCAGCAGGGTTTGATCTTGAGAAACCCTATTTGAGAAAGCAGGATACTCTCCATTACCGGAAAGCTTGAGTTGGCTTGGTCGGAGAAAACAATAATCGGAATTATCACTCTGAGAAGCAAAATTCGATGGTTGTAGCTCACCATCTGGTACACCGTTTCTTTCATGAAAGGTCTCCTGAAACGAATCCATTGAATGAACTAGCTCATGCTGAGGCCTAGTTAGGAAATATCCTTGCATACACTCGGCGGAAGCAAAAGGATTTATCTGACCATAACTTTCCGGCATCGTTGCTGTTAAGGCGGCCACCGCGAGTTGAGGAAGCTGAGATCGATCAGCGCAACGAGATCATGCCCTTTTGAACGACGTTTACATTTAGCTTCCTGTTGTGAATCGAACCCAGAACCTATAAGCTTGTGTAGAGAGCAGAGCAGAGGAGAGGAGAGGGATATTGGGGTACTTGCAGGATAAATGAGGAGATGTTTACCTGACTATAAAGTGATAGAGGTGACAGAGATCCACAGAGATGGCTGACAAAAAGAAATTCTCGTGCTGCGGATGAGTACAGATTGAGATCGAGTTCAGAAATGATGAAGATTGGTGATCAAGATGAGCAAAGATTGCAATCGAGATCAGTCGGCTTCTTGATTTTCTTGTTCAAGTGCTTGCAGGCCTTGCTGTTGTTGAGGTTTGGCGGTGATAATGATGATGGAGTACTTAGTGATCACGAGGCTTGATCATTCGTTAGCTGTTGACTTTGGTAAAGTTGGTTTCAGATTTTCTCTCTTATCGCCCAAAGGAGTGGATGCCATGGATCCTCTCTCTGTTTGCAGTAATAATGGGTTTTCTTGATTCAAAAGATTTGCGCAGAGGCAGAGGCTCCTTCCCTCATTCTCACTCTTGGGATAATATTTTTTTCTTCTTGATCTTCTCTCTCTTTCGTTTGTCTTACGCGACAGATGCCGTCATGATATACGTCTGAGAGGACCAGCAGAAACATCATCATCTCTACATTCATCCACTCTGATCATTTTACATGAATTTCCGCTCTCTCAGTTTTAGTCTTTTCGTTTCGTTTCAAAGGAATCCATCAATTGGGTTTTGTTGTTTTGCAATGATGTTCTCTGGTTTCTGTTCATGTGGGCATGATCATGTATGTTTATTTGGCATTCTAGATGAGACCTGAATCAATCATCAATCATCCCCAATTTCTCAACTGACTGTGACGGCCATCCCTGTCCACTTGATTGGGGGAGGACCCGCCCCCTCCATACAAAAAAACCTGTCATTGTGTAGTCAGCATTACGGGTTGGAGGCTGCTTAAAATCATTAAGTGGGTTTTCCAATATCATACTCATAATGAAAGAGAGGTGTCCAATTTGTGAATATTCAATGAAAGGGGGATGTGTTTTCCAATATTGATTTCTTATAAAGTTGGGCATATAAGGGAGTACAAGAGGTTGGATCTCTTAACAAGTGGGAGAAAGTCTTATTGGGATTCATGCCAGGGAAAGAACAATAGTACCAATGAGTAGATTCCTCAGGCACCCAGCGAGCTGCTCTAGAAGATGTTAAATTCGCTACATTAATTTTGTAAGGAAGAAACAAGTCTTCCATAAATTAATTGAAATCGTAAAGTTGATAAAGAAGTCTTCGATTTATTAATTAAAATCGAAAAAGGTGACACGCTTTTGGCCTATTTTATAATTAGCGCTGACTCTGGGTGGAGTGTAATGCTTTCAGATATTGCAGAGGGAGAATAATTCCATTCTCTTTTGTTGGAACGGGGATTGCGCAATTAATTGAAATACTTTATCTCTCTACACTAATCAAAAGTAACAGTATGCTTTGCGTATACGATAAGATCTGGTAAATAAAATTGGGGAATTTGTATACCCACCAACCGTGTCACCACCACATGGAATGCAACCTTTCCAAAGAATCATGTAAGTGTTACAGGGATGTTTTTGGCATCTATAAGAATGAATATGGCATCTCTAAGAATGAATATTATTGAATTATTTTAAATTTTGGATTTATCAAATATTTGGATTAAATCATTCCAAGTTTTTGGATCTTTAAGAAGATAGAAAAACTAATATTATAATGTATATGGTATTTCATTTTATGTTTAAATTTAAATTTTTTTTATACAATACTTTTTATTACATTTATTAAGTATAAAGAGGAATCAATTTTTTTGAGGTGTAAATGTTTTATCATTTAATATATAAGAATTAGTACATCCCATGGAATTAAATGGTTAAAAAAGTACACAAAATTAATATAGATCCTGATTTAAAATGAATCTACATTATTATTAGTACACATATATCAAATTTCTCTTTCTATATATATAAAATGGTGTCTTCCATGCAATCATATGTATCCACAAGTGGGCCCATAGCAAGTATGCCTAACATTTGTGTGCCCATAAGTGTGCCTATGTCAAATGCACTCATCACATGTGCACTTGTCTCTTGTGTGCCCACAAATATTCCCATCAGAATTGTGTCCATCACAGGCATGCCTAGTGAGTGTGTCTAAACGCACCTGGTTAAGTTAGATCACTTAGGTTTACAAGTCTATGTCATGTGCCCAAGACACTGCTAAGTCATATAAAGGCAATATGAATGGTTCAACACTCCATTCATCTATTCGGATAACTACATCTTGCATTGTGATCTTCCTTAGTGACCATCTATGCTCACCCAATAGCGCACTTACTATTGGTCATTGATGGACTTACATCCTCCCCCAAAAAATTATTTTTCCATCCTGCCAACATCCAACTAGCACTTGCTTAAGTGCCCCCAGGTTCTAATTCCTAAAATTTTAGATCCCTATGTGCAAGTATCTTGTCCATCTCTAACTCTTATTTTTCTACAATCATCATAGGGTTTTTGGATGTTGCAACTCTACTAGGATCATCTTTGTCAATCCTGCAAGTCTTCAACAAACTTATGTGAAAAATTGGATGGTGAGTTCTCATGTTTTTTGGTAGCTCCAATCTCTAAGTGATGTTGTTGATCTTCTCAAGTACATTGAACATCACTTCAAAGCATAGAAGAAAAACACTAGACATGCCACTTAGTAGCTTCAATTGTTCTCTTCCTAGCTTAATCAAAACCATGTCACCTACTTTGAATTTTACCTCCCTCCTATCATGATCCAACAACCACTTGACCCTTTATGATGCATTCATTAACTAAATGCAAGCCTTATTCAACTAATTTCCCTTCATTTCTTCATAAACCTGAAGGGTGATGGGTTCCTCCCATTTCTTCAAATGCACTAAGTAATCCTCCAAAATCCCATTTATGTGTTATATCTCCACGTCAGTCTAGGAATGGCAACTCAAACGTAATCAATAAATTGGTACCAACATGCTTGAAAGTATCCATACGAAACCACCATGTGAACCTTGTGTCTCTATATGACACAATGCTTAATGGTAGACCCCAAAACTTGAAAACATTTTTGAAAAACATCTTCACAACTTCCTTTGCAACACAACACATCTTCATTGGCATAAAAATGGAATACTTGGGAATTATTTCAACAACCAAAAAAATCACATTGTATCCTTATGAAATCGATACTTGAGTGATGAATTTCATGGAGACACGTGCTTAAGGTATCTCCAACACTGACAAAGTTTGTAACGAACCAACCAGCATTCTAGTATCTTCCCTAACCTATTGGATCAAAATTAAATTCTTGACATACTACTCTACACATCTTCACATCTACTCCTAGTAGTAGCCTCTTTCTAATAATTCTAGCATTCTTCAATGTCCTGAGTAGCCAATCCAAGGTGAGTTGTGGCATTCCTTCAAGAGATCCTTAATACAATTGGATTTCAGGAACATAAATGTAATTTCCAAATTAGAAAAGTTATATTGTATCCAAAGCCTCATTTTTTTCCTTTATTCACCTACTTCATGAGCATATAGATCTAGATTCTAAATAAGAGGGTAACACATATGGAAGAGATCAAACATGTGACAAAATCATGTAATTAATGAGCAAAAGCATGAAAAGAAATGTTGATGTATATGTAACTTCGGAATGTATTTCATATATGTATGTTGTATGTACTCCTATAGAGATGGTATTATTCCTCTATACGGAAGTGTCATCATTTATATTGTAAATGTTGTAACTTATACTTGATGGGTTATTAGACCACCTTGTTGGGGTCGGCCCTGTATAAGTCATGTGGGTCAAAGGGTTATTAGACCACCCTATTGGGGGTCGGCCATGTGGGTCAAACGGTTATTAGACCACCCTATTGGGGGTCGGCCCAGTCAGCATTATGTTATGTGGTTAAGTTCGAGCCTACATGATTTATGTAAAAGGCAAGTCAAGTCAAGTATAAATAGAGTGTGGGAAGCACTCTATTTGTTCACTCACTTCTCACTCATGCACTCAAGGAGGAGTGGCGCACTTATGGAGGAGGAGGATCTGCTGCTAGGTTATGTCTATCTCTTATGGTTGGGTTGTATCATTGCTCTATCTATCTCTGAGGAAGTTATTGGGGTTTTTCACCTTTATGGTTTTCCCCAAGTAAATATTTGTGTCTCTTGTGTGCTTGCATTATTGTCTCCATGATTGATATGCTGTAGATATGCTGTACATGTTGTTCTCTCAGTTCAGATCCTAGATCAGATTGAAGTAAATTCTGAAAATTTAACAAGAAATACAATAGTTATTCAATGACACATATAAATTGTTCTATTGCATCAACTACACAAAGAATGAGTGATTGATTACATAAAGTAAATTCAAATTAGGTCTAAGGAGGCAATTTTCAAAATGTTCATACAGTGAAAGGGATCCTAGCTAGGTATAACTAGAGCCAGAATACCCTTAGTTAGTGATGCAAACTCTCTAAGATAAGTTAACTAACCCATGACCACCCTAGGTGGACCCTAAGTGGACATAACTCTGTATATGCAAGGAGCAACTGATTGAAGGCTCATGAATGAGTTGTGCATCCCTAAAAAGTCTCAATTGATGCACTAGTGGCTTTAAATAGCCATTAGGGTAAGTTAGGACCTTGAATAGTGGAGTGGACCACCACGAAGTACTCCCTATTATGAGGAAAGTCATCACAACGCTAAATAAAAAGGTGCATCTTTCCTTGTGAGTGGGTGAAGCTCACCAATAGAGACATAAATGAATAATCACATGCTTTCCTAAGTTCTATCATTCATCATCTACGAGAGTTTAAAGGTTGGGTGGGAATAAAGGGAAATATTTTTTGAAGTGGCAGCTGTCGAGTGAGCTCCAATCCATTGATCCTTGCTTACTGCTCTTGAATCTCTTCAATAAACTTGCACAAATTCAAACAAATACCTTTCTCATTCCAAAAATAGAAAGCTAATGTAATGCATAAACTTTAAAATAATATTCACTTCCTTAACAATTAAACTATGACAATTATTGCAAGAAAATCAAATTCATTTATATTAAATTAAAGGAGGTGTACACAATACTTACAATCGTTTTTGTTGCATGTGGCACCATCCTCCTTTGGAATCTAGGTTCTCTCTCCTTCACCCTTAGACTTAATCGCCAAAGTCTCGGATGGTGGAGACTCATGCTCTCTCTTTTTCATTGTCTTGATGTCTTCTCTTCTATCCATCTATCCTCCCATAGCTCTCCCCAAATTATATCTTTTAAATCCTTGGATTAGGTCAGAGTGGGTGGTGATCTCAAGAATGGTCACAATGCCAATATGGGTGATAATCCCAAGAATAATGATAGTCCCAATTTGTATGCACATAAATATCTTTTTTTTATGCATAATTGAGCTTTATTTTCACTTTTAATTTCATTTTTCATGCATATTTTTTTCCTTCAAGCTCATGGTCACACTTATTAACTCCAAATTAGAAAGAACATGACCATGGTCATCCCTTTAGGGCCTAAAATAACAACCAATCTCACCTTTCTTCAAGGAAAGTAGCGATCAAACTTGATAAGTTCTTCTCTTTAGTGCTTTTGACTCAATTTTAATGTTGAAGAATAACATGTTGTCCATCTTTGATCTTTTTCACTATGGGTGTTAAATATAATTATAATAGATCCCCCCTAATGCGTGATTTCAAAAGTATCGCTAATGGCCTAAATACATTAAGTGAATAATTTGTAATTGTGGTTGAAGGGGCAACGAGGAGAACCGCAGACGAAATTCTTTGAAAGTACCTACGACCAAGAAAACCTATTTCCCAAATATATAATATCTTCCTAAGGTGGGAATACCCATGCTCAATAGTAAACAAGCATGGCCATGGAAAATACACAATGGATCCATGTAAAAAGTACATCTAGAATGTAATTGTGCACTATGAGTGCAATATTTAAAAGTCTTCATGGTACTTCAACATGGAAATCTAATCTTACACAACTTAGGAAACTAGTATGGATGAGTGATACTAGTATTGTTACCAAGGTCTTCAATCCAAACTAACAATAGTACGAGTCTATAACATGTGAATAAGTGGACTAGAGTTGAGAATGATAGGACATCGTCTAATCACCATTCATTGATGTATAACGTTGATAGCATGAGGAGACCCACATATAATAAAAATGGGATCCAAAGCACTAAGTAAAATCTAACAAGTGTGAATAAATTCCCTGGGATTGAACACATGTAGAATCAAATGAGCATGGGTCATTGATGTATACCCACTATCATTGGTGAGGATACCTACCACTAATGACTGCACATTCCAAGGTACTTCAAGGTTCCTAGACCCACGTCCTATATAATGGTAATGATTTGACGTCGATAGGAAGAGGTTTGTCGGAAAGAGGGAATTCATCCCACATCAATCAACACAAAACAAAGATCTAGGGTTTGATATGACTTAGTAGAGTTGAGAAGATCCATCATTGTATACTGAAACAAGGAAGGTCAATATGATTGGTCAATGATATTTGAGAAATGGCCAACACACGTTTGAAAATAACTCAAATGCTTAACATGACGCATAGTGACAATATATTACACAAGTTGATCTTAACTAACTCCTAAGTGTCTAAATATCCTAACATCCCCCCTTAAGAACAACTTGGGATAGGATTGAAGGATTTACAAAAGTGACACTATTAGGAGAAGGAAGGAGGCATTAGATCCTATCCCCCCTTAATGACAAGTTCCTGAACTCCTAACATAGATCGAAGTTTAGAAAAATTCGCTTCTGTAAGAGACTTGGTGAAGATGTCTGCAACTTGATCATCTGTAGGGCAAAAGATCACTTCAAGAACACGATCATGAACAATATTTCTGATGAAGTGCATATGTAGCTCAATGTGTTTGCTACGTTGATGTAGAACTGGATCTTTGGCAAGCTTGATGGCACTTTGATTGTCACACCAAAGTGGAGTAGGCTGCTGCTGCTCGAATCCAAACTCTGAAAGGATCTGTCGAAGCCATAAAGCTTCCTGACTGGCATTAACTACTGCTCGATATTCTGCCTCTGCTGAGGAAAGAGCAAGAGCTTGTTGTTTCTTACAAGCCCAAGTAATAGGTCCAGATCCCATACTGAAAACATAACCTGCAGTAGACTTTCGATCATCAAGATCGTCGGCCCAATATGAATCAGTGAAACCAACCAACAAAGGTTCCCCCCCTGTACTGTAATGAATCCAAAACTGAACTGTACCTCAAATATATCGAAGTATTCTTTTAGCTGCTTTCCAGTGACTTTCATGAGGTGTCTGCATATAACGGGCAACACGACCAACAACAAAGGAAAGGTCAGGACGGGAATGAGTCAAGTATAAGAGACTACCAACAAGCTAACGATACAAGCTGGCATCGACTTCAGGTGAAGTACAAGTGGCAGAAAGTTTGACTCCAGACTGGAAGGGAGAAGGGGCTGGTGTAAAATATTCCATGTGAAAGCGACGAAGAAAGTCACAAGCATACTTAGACTGAGAAAGAAAGATTCCTTCTTTGGTTTGCAAGACTTGGAGACCAAGAAAATAATGCAAATGTCCTAAGTCTGACATTTCAAAATTTTGTTTAAGACTGGATTTCACATGGGTTATAAGCTTAGGGTGACTACCAGTAAGAATAAGGTCATGAACATATAGAACAAGTATGATGAGATGGTTTCCTGCTTTCTTGGTATAGACATTGGGGTCAGAATGGCATCTAGAAAAACCAGTGTCAAGGAGAAAGTTATCCATTTTGGCATACCAAGCTCTAGGAGCTTGCTTAAGGCCATATAAGGATTTCTTAAGGCGACAGACAAGGCTAGAGTTATTCTGAACATAGCCAGGAGGTTGTTCCATGTAAATTTCCTCCTGTAAATCACCATGTAAGAAGGCAAAATTGACATCCATTTGATGGAGTTCCCAGTTGTGTAAGTCTGCAAGGGAAAGAACAAGGTGGATGGAGTTCGTTTTTGTGACAAGAGAAAAGGTTTCATTGTAGTCAATCCCTTCAACTTGGGAAAAACCTTTGGCAACTAACCTTGCCTTAAGTCTTTCAACACTTCCATCTAATGCATACTTAGTTCTGTAGACCCATTTACATCTGACAAGTTTTCTTCCTTTTGGAAGAGGTACAAGATCCCAAGTATCGTTTGCCATTAAGGAATGATATTCTTCAACCATGGCTGCATCCCAATCTGGATTCCCTGAAGCTTCTGCAAAAGTTTCTGGATCATGACTCTTGGAAACTTGAGCCAAAAGAGAAGAGGCTCGCTGAAACTGAGAACGTGTTCGACGTTGATCTCTAGGATCACCGGCAAGATCACCAGCTGCTTCACATGTTGAACAGACCCATCGAGGAAGCACTTGTGTTGGTGCAACTGGAGGAACATGAGCAGGCAGAGGTGGATTTTCATCCTCACTGTCATCATCAGAAACTGGAGTTGGAAACCTGTCAAGGAAGTTGGAAGAAGAAGAAGAAGGCACAAACACCAAATCAGGCTCACAAGCCAAAGATGGCACAATCGCCGAGTTAGGCTCGCAGGCCAAGATATTTTCATCAAATTTAACATCTCTTCTAATTATTATATCATGAGAATGTGGTTGAACAAGTCTATAACCTTTTACATCTTCAGAATATCCAACAAATATGCACTTTTCACTTTTAGGCTGCAATGATTTTTGTTTTTCATCCGAAATGTGAGTCCATGCTTCACTACCAAACACACGGAAGTGACTTACATCAGGTTTAGTTTTACTCCATGATTCTTCCAGTGTTATACCTTGTAATGCTTTAGTGGGGGTGTGATTAACTATGTAATTTGCACAATTAATGGCTTCAACCCAAAATTGAAGACTTAGTCCCTTAGATTGGATCATATAATTACCCATTTCTTTTAAAGTGCGATTCTTCCGCTCAGCTACACCATTTTCCTGTGGTGTATATGGAACAATGTGTTGTTGTTGGATGCCTTGTTTATTGCAAAAAGTAGTGAAATTATTATTAACATATTGTCCTCCATTGTCAGATCTTAACTTAATAATTTGATGACCAGATTGTTTTTCCACAAGGGCCTTGTAGGCCAAGAACATGTTAAATACTTCGCTCTTAAGTTTTAGGAAATAAACCCAAGTGCGTCTGGTGTAATCATTAATGAAAGTTAAGAAATATTTGAAACCAGAAAAGGAAGCAGATGGAAGAGGACCACACAAGTCACTATGCACAAGCTCCAAGGGAACTGAGGCGTGCTAAGAGGCATGTTTGTCAAAACTATCCCGATGATGTTTTCCGAGTACACAACCAGAGCAAACACCATCCCTGTAAGATACCATCGGAAGACCTATCACCATATTTTCTTTACATAGTTGTTGCAATGAGCGATAATTTAAGTGACCAAATCGCTCATGCCAAAGTTTGCTCAAGTTATCACTATGAGCAACAAAAACTGAAGGGAAAGGTGATGACCCAAAGTTGTTAAACTTGTACAACCTGGTAATATCATCAACAATTCCGGTAGCTAGGACCTGTTGAGGATCTTTAAAATCCTTGATTACAACTTGGTGAGGTGTAAAGGTCACAGTTTTACCTTCACCGGAATGAGTGATCTGATAGACTGATAACAAATTGCAGGAAATTCTTGGAACACATAGTACATCACTAAAATGACCATTATCTACTGGAACAGTTCCAGCTCCTACAACACTTAGAGATCTATCATCACCAACAAATATTTGTTTGGTGTTACATTCATGCATAGTAGAAAAGATGGCTTGATCCTTAGCCATATGATAAGATGCTTCAGAATCAATGAGCCATTCATTTGAAGTAGAAGAAGAAGATGCATTATAAGAATAACCAGAAGCACAAAGTGCATGTCCATGAGAGGCAGATTCTGAAGATGAATCTAGGCTGATGTGGTGCTTCTTCATTGCTGCTTCCAAGGCTGCCATCTTCTTGAAACACTTAGATTCATCATGATTATCTTTCCCGCAATAGTTGCAATGATGCTCAGTCTTCTTGCCTTTTGGCTTGGATCCTTTGTCATTTTTTAAAGAAGGAGCTGACTGAGAGGGTTTTGGACCCTTGTTTGACTTATTATTGTGAAAATTTTGTTTCTTGGGAGGCTTGGACTTTTCTTTCTGTTGGGACAATAAGGCTTTCCCAGATGTATCTGCATTGTTGATTATTCCAAGATGAATGAGTTTATCTTGTTCTCTAATCAAGGAATCACAAAAGGATTCAAGACTAGGCTCTTGATAGCTAGCTGCATTCAAGGATGTTTTCATGGAGTAAAATGTAGATACAAAAACAGAATATGCAGGTCCAAGTTTGGAAAGAATATGATAAATGCATTGTTTGTCTTCCCTTTCAATCTTACATTCTGCACATAAGAGTTTAAGAGTTTTGTACTTAGATAAATAATCTTGAATGCATGAAAAGTCACTTGGATTTAAAGAAATCAACTCATTTTTGAGTTGGTGACCTCAAATTTCATTGTGTTTACCAAACACAGATTCCAACTTGTCCCAAGAAGCATTAGGTTCATCAATTCCAGATATGTGGAATCGCAAATCAGTAGAGATTGACATCCCAATCAATCCACGAGCTTCATCACATCTATTTGCCCATTTTATTTTTTTATCATCATCAGTGGGTTCTTTTTCTTTCCCTGAGGTAATTCTGAAAAGTCCCCTCCCCTACTTCGTAGAACATCCTCCATACGATATTTCCATGATAAATAGTTGGAATTGTTAAGTAGAATATCACAAGGGGTGGCCATATTTGTAAATTAATGGCTGTAAAAGTAGAAACCAATAGTCTGGATGTGAAGAGCTCGAAAAAATAGGTGGTTTCAAAAAAAATGGCACTGAAAACTGACTCTGTATGATGAAGTCATGCTTGAACAAAGAAACTATTGAAGATGTCCCCAATAGTGACGTGGTAGCTAGAGAATGTCCAACAAAAAAAAGAACCCCCTTCTTCCCAAGATGAACCTTTTGATAATCACTTTACAAGAAAGTTGCTTTAAGTGAACCACTTTTGTAAAATAAGTGATTTCACTTTTACAATGATATTATTTTTAAATAGTGCAACAATAAAAAAAACTTAAGTGACTCACTTGTATTTTTATTTTTTATTATTTAAGTGAGATGCACTTTTACAATAAAATTACTTGAAAATAGAAATTGTATGCACTTTTTCTTTCAAAAGTAACTTCCTAAGACTTGAACTCAAGACCTATTAAGAAATAAAGCAACTTTGAACCAAGTGAGCTAGATTAAAAGGTATGTAAAATATGGGAATGAGGAAGGGGGCTTTTTTTTTTAACTCTTCTTGCTCGGTTTGCGTGCTTGCCCTTTTTCCTACAAAACAAACCACAAATCGAAACAAAAAAAAACAAACTTTTCCACACTTGCGGAGTTAGATCTTGTTAGCTTGCCCGGAAAGTTTACGTTTTCTCTCTGTTTCTTATTTACCGAGATCGCGCAAGGTGCATGGCAAAGAGCATCCGCAACCGAGAAAAACCCTTTCCCTTTCTGTTTCTGATTTGCCGAGATCGCTCAAGGTGCACGGCAAAGAGCATGCGCAGACAGGAAAGCAACAATCCGAACCCAAAAAAATTCTAACAGTAAAAAATGATGAAATATGAGATTTTTTCCTTTTAAAAAATAAAAATAAAAAAATGCGTCACTGTAACATTATACCTTCAGATCTAATGAAATATGCGTTTCTGGAGCAACCGGGAACCGTTTTCGATCAAACGAAAACTATTTCCCAATGGAAACAACGCTCCGGATGCAATGCAACACCTCCCACAGCCCATAAATGCATAAAAATACCAGAACTAGAAACCCTTTCAAGTTTCAGCAATAGCAGTTCAAGATCTAGATCATAACCGGAAGCGGCACTTCATAAAAGCTTTGATACCATGTTCGGGTACATAGGGTACTACCAAAGGACCGAACACCAAGAGCAACCACTTCACACAAACAGATCACAGATCAACACACCGATGTTTTAACGTGGTTTAAACCCTCTTGAGGGAAACACTCCATGGCCCCGGCCAAATAGCTTCTACGGGACAATTTATTATGCAAAGAAAGAAAGTTACAAATGAGTTTCTCATAATCGATCAACTAAACAATGACCCTCCATGCTCTTTAAATAGAGATCATGGACCAATCGGGTGTTAAGCCACGGATCAAGGTTAGGTTTGATCTAAGAGAAGTTGAGCTGTCGGATCACTTTATGTCGGAAACATATCGTGACCATCGAATTAAGTATTTACAAATGCATACTAATGCATACTAAAGAAACACACTATCCCTAACGGATATATTACACAAGTTGATCTTAAC